>OX038895.1:8599864-9237118 GCA_943789525.1 Agriphila geniculea
GTTTGTATGCATATCTTATATTAAACAACGTTTTATGAAGTCGGGTGGGGTTTAAACCCATGATTAAAGTTTAGATAAAAAATATCGTTCGTCCCCCCTCCCCCCCCACCCAACTTCAAAAGGCGTTGTTTAATATAAGATATGCATACAAATTTTCGAGTTAGTTATTATACAGATTTCAATATTTTATTTCTTGCTTTTTAGAGCCATTAATTTATTTTTGAAACTGTTTTTTGTTAGATTATTTTCAAGGTTTTTGAAGGAGGTTTTTCAAAGCAAAACCTCTGTATCTTTTAACATTTTGGCAGGCAGGTGACCATCTCCATAAATTACTGGATGGATTTCCACCAAACGTGGCTAAGAACCATCTCGATTGATTTAACTTTCAGTGAGGGCTTTTCAAAATAACAAAAAACTGCTCGATAGATGGCGTTGATAAAAATGTATGAGTCAATGCACAGATAATATCAAGGGCGTCGCCTGCCCATTTCCCAGGGGGGGGGGGGGGGGGGGGGGGGGGCAAGTCAATATTAAAGAAGATGAAAAAAAATATGGGTTGTAGGTACAGTCAAGAGCACCTAGTGAATTTATTCAAGTTTTGAGATGAGGCAGGATTTATCGGAAAAGCAAGTCAATTGCACGGCCTTAGGACTTTGGTTATTTGCAGTTGGCTACATTTTTTAACCTCTAGGGGGGGGGGGGCCGCGGGCCCCCCCCCCCCCCCCCTGCCCACCCCTGGCGACGCCCTTGGATAATATAATACTATATGTGATTTTTTTTACTAAGCTTTGAAGAGTACTCAGGTAGGCAGGCAGATGTAACCCTGAAATGTTTCTCTTTGGGCAGATGTCAGCCAGCAAGCTTGCCTCTTTGGTACAGTCTGTTTATTTTCAAAAGCCAATTTTGACACTTCTCTTTCCATCAACGCTATCTAGTGAGGCAAATAGTTACTATTTTTATTTTTTAAATGTCACTTTGCAAATGCCCTCATTAAAAAACCGCATTGTAATGTAATCGCTTGATCCGTTTATACGCTACGAATATACGTACAGACTGACTGACATAGGCTTCAAACTTTTAACATCCCTCTTTGTGCTGCGTCGGGGTTAAAAATAAGGTTATTTTCGACCCCCTATGATACCCCTGGAGGTAGATAAGAGGTATTTAATATAATATGTATTTTAGACGGTCTCTCGTCAACGTGAACCAAGAATATCAGGTGAAGGTCGCAGGAAGCCGCTGGATGTGGCCACGGGGCAGTCCACTGCCCTTATTATTATTATTTTCCTGATATGATGAATCACCATCATCACCAGATCGGTTTGTTGCTTTTCGACAAAAGCTCTGCTTAAGTTGGTTAATAATAATTGTTGTGAGCTGTCCTGAACCTTCTTTAATCCTTGTGCTTTTGATATTGTGTCGTGTGCCTTAAATATTAGAACTAAAAGGGCTTGGTTACACGGGCGTGGTCTAATCTGCCATTGTCACGACCCGCCGTGATATGCCGTGTTATTATCACACGGTTATCACAGTGTAATAAGCACTCCAGTATTCTAACTTCGTATAAACCGAAAAGCGGGCCGGAATCTCGGTATAAAGGCCTATTCAAACCGGAGAGGTATCCGCTACGGCCGTGGGTAGCAGTAAACGCGCGCAGTAATTTGTATGGAGCTTTTGCAGCTGTCGCGAAATCGGTACCGCATTCCGGATGGGTGCGCGGTAAGTACCGCGTGTTTGGACCTCTCCCGCGGAAACAACCCTCTCCGCCTGCCCGCAGCGGTCGCGTCTTGCATCAGTACCGCTACCGCCTCTAGTGGCGGTAAAGTTCCGCTATGGTTTGATCAGCACGTTATCTATATACCCATCGGGATATTGTTACCGCCACCGGTACAGGATACCGCTCAGATTTGAGTGGGCCTTGATACGAACCGGAATAATACGAAAGTGAAGTATGAACGAACGCGGACAACGTACACCACTCCCGCATATTTTGACGTAAAATTTCAACACAATCGCCCAACGAAAAGTGGGATTTTAGGACCCACAGATTTTAATGTCGTCCCAAACCATAGAATATTAGGATGTGAAATAATAAACCGAGTCACAAAAATTCGTAAACGATCGTCTGTATTACTAAGTCAGCCACAAGTTAGGTAAGTTGTGGGGCTAACCAGTAAAACAGATGCTCTTTCATGAATTTTGAGATGCAATATTATGTTTTTCATGAAAAGTGAGCTTTATAATTTGAGATGATTTTTAGATTTGACGAATCTGTACGAAATAAGACAGTACCATTTTACCGGTTCTTCTCATTACAAGGTAAAGCTTGTGAAATTAGCTTCTTTGTCATTCACTCACAAAGAAAATAAATTATTTTAAATTTGATTATAAACCCCAGAGAAACAGTCAAACGGCCGGTTTCTGAATTGAGAAATTAAAGTTGAGCACTACTTAAGTACAAATTTTGTATGGGTGAGTAAGATTTGAGTAGTGCTCAACTTCAATTTCTCAATTCAGAAACCGGCCGAAAGTGTTGCCCCCGTTTGTTACAGAAGTCATAGATAAATGATTTCAAGGACACTGTGGAAGGTAGAATACTGATTTCATTTATACTATGCCATTATCAATACATAGGATCTCTGCTCAAGGCTTGCGTCTATGCCCGATCGAATCTACCCGTGAGATTTCCCCAAAAACTCCTTATATATTAGGAGGTCATAACAAATTTGGTAACGATCGCGTAAGTGGCTGACTCCGGGTTCACAGGATGGAGAGGCACTCTCTGATGCTAAATATGTCAGTCTGTTTGCCTGAAATGGTTGCGTTCTTTTTATATGCAGGCTGAAAAATGTGTTATCGTTACAAAAAAAAACGATAAGGTAAATGGCTGACAATAGTACCGTAAGTAAGTACTAGTTGTACTCACGTAAACTGTGTAAGAGCTGACCAAAATTCGGTTGCGTTTCGTAGGTATAAGCGATTAACTTTTTGTTTGTTTGTAATGTATAAACTCAAAAAGTACTGATCCGATTTTGAAAATTTCTTCACCTTTAGAAAGCTACATCATCAGCGAGTAACATGAGTTATAATTTATTTTCAAAAAAATTAGAGCCTTTTTTGAGCCTGCATATAAAAAGAACGCAACCACTTAACGCAAACAGACTGATATATTTAGCATCAAAGAGTGCCTCTACATCCTGTGAACCAAGAGTCAGCCACTTACGCGATCGTTACCAAATTTGTTATGGCCTCCTAGTCTATTAGAAACATTTTCATATTTTTAACAGCTTCAAAAATGTCTGCCGAAGAGGTTAGCTTAGGTATAGCTAATCCACTTAATTAATGTGTATTAATTCAGTCATCAACATTTTGGAATATTTATTGCTTTTTTTAATTAGTATTTTCATGTATTAAGCTTTTTGCAAGTAAAGATTTTAGGTTTTTGTTTGTTTGTTGCACCTTCACGTCTTAACTACTGAACCGATCATCATGAAATTTTGCATACACGATGTCAGAGGTACAGAAAAGGACAAAGGGTAATTTTTATCTAGAAAAACTTACAGTTCCCGAGGAATAACAAACTGCGCGGGCGGCCGCTAGTACAGTAATAAATCCAAACAACAGCTTTTCGCAATCAATAAGTAGGATAAAACAAATGGAGGATCAAAATACCTTTTTTATTGTAGCACAGTTATGTCAATCAATTCACCGTTTAGACACATTAGTTACGACATTTGATCTAGTCTAATAAATAGCTACCGACAATTACCTTGTCTGTGACCTGACCTGAAGCATTTAATATAAAAAAATCACTTAACCACGTCAGTCGTGATATACCAGACCTTGTTGACTTGTCAAATTCGGAACATCAATATCAAATCATCGTGTGGTATGTGGATATAAGACGCACGCAGAAAAATAGTGCAATATTTTTTTCCTGAGTGATTTTTCCTTTAATCAACAATTCCCCTTTAGTAGTGCCCTGTTTATCAAAATTTACAAGTCTACAAGTATCATTTACAAAAATTTTACAAGTTCATGTAAATTATGTCTTGTTCCTAATAATTTGTGCAAGACACTTGTAAAAATTGTCAGACTCTCCAAGTCGCCAGACAGCCTCAGAAAGACTCAGGATTTTCCATAGAGTCTTTTACAAGTTGTAAGTTTTTTTTACAAGTTGTGATTTTTTTTAACGAAATCACTTTATTCAAGAATGAAAACATATTAGTTAAATAAACATTCACAAGTGTAGCGTGTAATTTAACGTATTTTGATAGGATTTGTGGAATAGTGATATTCACAAGGAAAAAGCTTGTAATATTAATATAATAAGTACAAAACTTGTAAATTTTGATAAACAGGGCACAGGAGTAGTTTTTTGCCAATAAAACATTGTGCTTTTTTTACGTTTAATAACTTAATACAATCAAAACATTATTAATCTTAAATCAAAATCGTCAATTACAACTTGTTTAAGATTAGAACATTGTAAGCTTTACCAGGTTGACTGAATTTTTATATATGCAAGGAAATTAATCCTTTTGTTACACTTACGTTACGGTACATTCTACCTTAACCAAAATATCATAATCCCATTACCTATTAGAAATAAATATTTTTTCGTGGTTGCATCTGGCTAGTTTGATAAATGTAACATTAAAATTTTTAAAATCGTTATTAAGTATATAATAAGCAATAAAAATAAATTATAGCGAGTCAGAAAGCTCTTCAAAATTAGAAAACATCAATATTTGAATACCTCTTGAATACAAGTCTCGCCTGTGATCCTCGCATTCAAGAATCGCTTGATCAATACAAGAATTGAAAGCCGATTTTGCCATGCGATAATCGCATTCAATTTTTTGCCATTTGCGTGCGAGAAACTTTGTGTAACAGCGTCTTAACATACATTTAGTTCGTGCAGGGGCGAAACGGGAATTTTTTGTCTTCTTTTCTTTGAAAGTGGTAAAGCACGTGAGGTGCCGCTCGTACACTCAAACAGTCGCACCGCATTTTAGCGCACGGCCAACATTACTCTGATTCATTTTTAACGCAGTACAAAGCGTATAGTTCAAGTACAAAGCATTTTTAACATCAAAATTTACAATGAATTCTTTACAATGGGTTGTTGCTATTAGTCGGAAGATTCCGCGTGACGCAATATAGCTTGCATTCCTTTACAAGAGAATCACACTTGACTTATTTAGGTCAAGCTAATACCTTTGAATATAGATCAAAGGCAGCGGATTTTTGTTCTCAGTATATAATTATATTTAAGGCTCGGTTATGCGGAAACATTTGTCTTTTTCTTTACGTGTAAAGACTATGGAAAATAACCTCACTTCTGCACTTTTTCGATGTTTTTTTTTATCATTATCTTTAGCACAATTATCTTTTTTGATTAAAAGTTATTGCAGCTACATCACAGTACGTTCTACTTCTTCTTATTTTTGTTTTGGCAATCTACTTTCCTCTTGGAAGTAATTTTTGCCAGTGTCAAGTGTTGAATAGTTCAGTGGTAGACTGTTTCAGTTTACATTAGAATGCGGGTGCATTGCATTCCATTGCTGCTTGAAGCATTTGGCACCAAGTATATCAAGACAGTTTACTCGATAAGTTCTGCCGAGGTAGCCACCACTACAATAAAAGTCTCAGCTTCACACAACCAAGATCGCGCCTATTTCAATTATCTCACATATTGTTCACTTGTACCCTTAGAGCTAAGCTTGTACCACAAAACTGCACCAATTTTAAGACACATTACCCACTATGAATCAATTTGCAAATAATTAAAATAGTCACCGAACCGAACTCGACAAAATGGCGCCAAAAACTCCCCACAGTACGTTAAAGTGTGTTTTGATGTAGAACAATACGTTTCCGCTATTATTTACGCCGTAAATATGAGGAAATATGCCGTAAATGTAAGCGCTTTTGATGATATTCTGATTTGTTAGGGTTGCGTACCAAAATGGTAAAAAAGGAACCCTTATGGTGTGACTCAGTCTGTTTGTCTGTCTGACTGTCACAGCTGGATATCTCGAGAACTACTAATGGTATCAACTTGAAATTTGGAACAGTTTAAGATGACATTTGCCCAACTTTTTTGCAAATAAGAAATAGATAAAAAAATATATATATTTTTTACAACCGGGGCTGAAAAGGGGTCTTAAAAATTTGAAGTGGGGCTACTAGGGCATGTGGGGTATCATATGATAGTACAACGATGTCTCAATATAGCACTCTTTTTAGAAAATATCAAATTTCTAAAAAAGTTAACATTAGTTCCACTATCGGTCAAGAGATGGCGCTGACATAAAACTGCAATACTAATTTTATTATTCTACTCTGCAGTGTGGTTTGATGGTGCAATTATGATGGTACGGAACCCTCGGCGCGCGAGTCCGACTCGCTCTTGACCGGTTTTTTTGAGAAGATAGGGCGTGCGCTATTGATTGACATAAAGACCTACATGTGTCCATCAGCCATTTTTGATGTCCCCACTGCTGGGGCACAGGCCTTCCTTATGGGTGGATAAGGAGGACGGGCCATAACCCACCACGCGGGCCCAATGCGGATTGGTGGGTATTAACGTCTGCAAATGCAGCCGGGACCAACGGCTTAACGTGCCTTCCGAAGCACAGAGGAGTTCGCGATAGTAAATTTTTGGTCACCCATCCCATGACCGACCCTTGCGAACGTTGCTTAACTTACGCAATCGCTGGGCCAGGCGCTAAACCACTGCGCCACTGAGCTCCTCCTACATACCCAAAGTAATATAAAAAAAAAAGTCTATGTACATACCATAAAGTTAATATTACCTACAGGTATATTAACTTTATGGTACATACCATTATAATGACTCAGGTTTTTATTTGCTCAGTTTTCATATATATTTACCTTAGAGCATCGCGGCTTTCGCGGCTTCCGCGAAACGCGTCTTACTCTAAGATATTTACAAATACATAGACACACAAATTATGACGTCTGACATTAAAGGGTCCATTATAGAAAATTATAGAAAAACGTGGTTTGCGGGAGTCATATTTTTATATAGAAAACGTAAAGATGTAACCACAAAAAATAAAACCGGTCAAGAGCGAGTCGGACTCGCGCACCGAGGGTTCCGTACAATCATAAATATATTTGGATATGTTACTTTGGTACAGTCTTTAAAAAAGTAGGATAAACGGCAGACGGGTGGAAGGGCGAACAGGCGGACAGTTAATTTACAAATCTTTTATTAATATCGAGCAAAAAAACGGCAAAAAAATCACGTTTGTTGTATGGGAGCCCCCCTTATATATTAATTTAATTCTGTTTTCAGTATTTGTTGTTATAGCGGCAACAAAAATACATTTGTGAAAATTTCAACTTTTTAGCTATCACTGTTCATGAGCTACAGCCTGGGGACAGACAGACAGACGGACAGCGGAGTCTTAGTAATAGGGTCCCGTTTTTACCCTTTGGGTACGGAACCCTAAAAACGACAAATTTGTTTGGTAGAACGTTGAAAGGGAAAGCGCACGGTTTGGAGGCAATAATATATATAATACTAGCGGCCCGCCCCGGCTTCGCACGGGTGCAATGTAGTTACTAAATGTAAAACTGTGCTAATGTGGTGTCAGTGTAAAGTTATTAGATTAGTTATGATTATACTACAGGATACACATACCTAGGAGGACAACATATACCTATACCACGTACATACGCAAGGGGTGTTATTATATAATTGACGTATGTGTGTCTGTCTATCTGAGACAACCTAGCTCCCAAACTTATGGATCGATTTTAATGCGGTTTTTATGCATAGTTTAAGAGAAGCGTAGGGGAGAGTAGGGTATTACCGCGCGGTTGATAATTTCGTGCCCCTTGGTTTCTCGAAAACTATCAACTCTATTCACCTGCAATAACAGTCAAATCTTAGCTCTAAGCACCTTTAAACTCGCCCGCACACCGTCAATTTCCGTCGAATAACTGGTTATTCGCTCTGGAGCGGAAGACCGCGCGCTTTTAGTATTCCCACATACACGATCCAATTTTTTCTGATATTTTAGTAAGAGGTGAGTCAATCAATATTGCCTAATGAGTAATAAACTACATACATTGATAACGTAAAAATGATGTGAAATTTGTGTGCAGAATTATTTTAAATTAATTCATTAAGTTTGTTTTTGTTTGTGAGGTTACAAATTAAAATTACCTTGTTTGATAATTACGCGCGCAGGCCGCGAAATTATACAGTATGAAAATATCTATGACAAATATTTTTTTTACAGAAGGCGATGATAACGAAGGAACATGACTGATTCTCCTACGAAGTAATTGCATACTAAAGTAAAAGCATTCCGAAAATGGACAATTATTTTAAGATTAATTAGTTTTGAAAGTAGAAAGACATCTTTTGTGTAACAAACAAAATATGTCTTTTTAAATCGTTTAATATGGAAACTTATAAGTTCATAATTTTGAGACCGAGTTGATGAATGAATATAAAAAGAAATAAATATCTATGATTTTCATTTTGCCCATACGCTGTAGTGATAGTTATCGGGTTATTGTCAATTTTAATTAGAGGCGCGGTTTTATTATACCCAACGCGAAGTTACCGACTTAAGGGCACGAAATTATCAGACCAGTTTTGATGATTTTGAAGATTCGTCAGCGTAGCTAGATAAATTCCCCACCTATAGTCATATTTAGTTTTTATTTTAACCCAACCTGAGGTTAGTTATAGTTTAATTTCCTTAGGGGCTCGGTAATACCCTACTCTCCCTTACAGACGGCGGGAAGCGACTTTGTTTTATACTATGTAGGTATAGCTTTTGCCCGTGGCTCCGCCCGCGTGGGAGTCGGTAATCATTGTAAGTCTTCCCTTGGAAACCAATGATCGGGATGAAAAGAAGCCTGTGTTAAGTATTCCAGACTTTAATCTAAATCTATGCCAAATTTCTCCTAAATTGGTTCAGACGTGATTGAGTATGATATGATTGAGTAGGTAACAAATCATGAATAACATCCAAACATCAAAACTTTCACATTTATACAATTTTGTGATTATATAGGTAATAGCTGCACCCCGCGGTTTTACCCGCGCAGTCTGTCGATTCTGTAACCAAACTCGCATCTCACTTTACTTCGCGTGAATTTGTTATTAGACATTTGTTTACTAAATGAGCAATTTTACTGATTGCAAAAAAAATTAGTAGCCTGCGTAGCTATCTAAAATCTTTTGTGATAGAAAAAAAAATATTATCATTATCTTGAATTTAGCAAAATCCCGTCTTAGTGAGCACCTACACCCTAAAAGTTACCCCCATGCAAAATTTGAGACTCCTAGCACTTGTAGTTTCTGAGATTTCGTGATGAGTCAGTGAGTGATTTTCTCTTTTATATATATAGATAATAAATAGAATGAATATTATTGTCTATTTCACACATTACCTAGGCAATGTATAAAATGACTAGGCATTGTATAGAATACCTGCTGGTCCACCGGCAATGTGTAAAATAAAAAGATTTTGATCTTAGTTGGTTAGAGGGCAGACACAAAAGCTCTGGGGTGGGCTCGGGGTTTCGAGGAGGGCTAGGGGGGGCTCAAGGGGGGCTCTAGTATAGTGTCGATCAGTGGCGAGGCGTAAAATTATGGCAAAGGTAAGCCGTTCCACAAAATTGTTATAATCTGCATAGTGTGGCAATTGGCTTGTATGGACCCTTCGCCACTGGTGTCGATCTCATTCAACTTATTTACAACTACTCTCTTAAAAGCCAATAGCTAAAGCCAATCATCATCATCATCATCATATCAGCTGCACGACTCCCACTGCTGGGTATAGGCCTCCCCTAAGGATCTCCACGCTGATCGGTCCTGCGCTGCCCGCATCCAGCGGCGCACCGCGACCTTCACCAGATCGTCGGTCCATATTTCGTATCGTATCGTCGTATAGCTATAGCCAATATTGGGAGGGTGCGAAGGTATAATAATCGATCGCAGCGCTTATGGTGGCAAAAAGTAGAAATAATGAAGGCTCTGTAATCTGTTTGAAAACGATATTTAATTTATTATTAGCGATACAGGAATAATTATATATGTTTATTATCACTTAGTAAAATTATTAAAGTAGCTTCATCCTCTTGTTTTACAAAATCTACAACTAAAAAGAAGTAAACAAACCCTGATATAACCAAAATAAAACACTCTTTTTGAATAGATATACTTGCCATATTTAATTTAAATGACCAAAAATGATTTCACAACACTTTGTCCACCCAAATCACAGTAATTTTGAAATTTACATTAATAACACAATATGTATAGTATTTTTTAACATTTTGTCACAATGCTGCCATTACATATCAAAACGTCAAAACGGTCAGGTCAGAGCCAACAAAGTTGTAACACGCTAGGTGGCGCTAAAAGCGTGCACGGAGCCAATAGCCAATTAGTGAAATTATTAAAATTAAAACCCATTACCTGCACTTTCTACTAAAAAAAAAACAAATTCCCACACTTGTTAAACAAATAAACACTAAATGTGGTCCGTGACCTATCAGTGTAAAAACACTCGATAATTCCAGTGACCTCTGAGCAAAATTACATGGTAGCCCACCGATTAACGGATGGTTCAAGGTTCGTTTCTCGGCGCAACCGTTAGTTAAGTAGTTTACATTTAAGAAAAATAATAGGTTATGTTATTAAAGCGGTTATTATGTCTGAATGAAAGCTTCTGGAGGTAAGATTTATTCATCTTAGTCCTTTTTAACACGTTTTTGATTAATCTATTGATATGGGTGGTCTTGCGGACACACACCTAAAGCTTTGTCCAGACTTATATCATTTTTTTTAATTTTTTTTTATTTTTTTTTACAAGGGATAACAACAGCCAACTCTTAACTAATACAAGATAATACAGTTTATGCTAAAATTAATTGGGCCAAAAACGTTATCCACAAATTTGCTTACATTTATATCATAGTGGGTACTCGTAGTAAAAATAATGAACTACTGACTACTTTGTCAAAATGACAGAAGTCAGAACCTCTTACTCTACCTTACAATCTGTCCAAAGTAAAGGACTATAATTTAAAGGAAAAAGGAAAAAAAAAAGAAATAGAAAAGGAAGATCGCCAGGCCAGTTAAATTACGCGGATAAACAGATAAATATAAGTAGCTGGATGCATAACATGCGGATACGTGCAGGGTAGGAAGGAGGATGGGAACAATTAATTAGCTTTAAATACCAATTTTACTTTTTTCAGAAATGTGTTTTTGTTTCCTATAAACGGGTCAACATGATAAAAATATTTATTATAGGTATTAACGATTCTGGTCATGACCGCGTTTTTCCCATATTTGGTATCATGTGATTGTACAGCGAACAGCGAAAGCGCCGTGTGGCGCGTACGGCGCGTCGGCACCCGCAACGCCACTCGCTCAACAAGCTCTGGACAGTCTATACGCCCGCGTACCACATCATACAGTAATCCCATGTCCATGACCATGCGTCGCTGTTCCAGTGTTAAAAACCCTTGCTGGACACAAACACTCTCATAGGATATTGTATCAGTTATTTTTAGTTTAAATTTAAGGTAACGTATAAATTTTGGTTAAATGTTATATATTTATTTTTTATTATTTAATATTATATTATATATTTGGTCAAATATTTGGATAAATAAATCATTTTGGCGTATCAGAGGCTCTATTTTTGAATCACTCGACTGGCGTCGACCGCTCGTTTCTACTGATTTTCGTTCGACATCTCATACATTTGAGTCATATGTCTAACGAAAATCAGGCGAAAAGAGCGCTCGACGCCAGCCGAGCGATTCAAAAATAGGGCCCCAGATACCGTATCTTTACCATACATCGCTAGTTTGGCTGGGCGTGCGTTGATATTACTTCAACGCACGCCCAACCAAACTAGCGATGTATGTTAAAGATACGGTGATCTGATACGCCAAAATGGACTAGTCTGGACAAAGCTTAAGAAGTTCAGTACCCCAATCACGAACATCCATCGAGAAAAAAAACGCGCGTAAAATTACTCGATAGAGAATTGGCATGATGACTATTTTTTATTTTATGTTACATAAATTAGATACCGCTCAAAAAAAAAAGAAACATTGGTAAAAGAATTTTTAGCTAGCATGAAAACTGCCCGAGATATCACAGTTTGAAATGCACACAAATAGACTCACCCAAAAACGCTCCATACTAACGGCTACTCAATTATGACGTCACGCTTGAGTAGTTTGTATGCAACGCGTAGGAATTTGTTCGGCATTGTGTTTATCAAAATGGTTTCTTAGACAAAACTAATAGTTTACTTTATGGACTTGTCCACCCAACTTTGAAAGGTCATAAAACAAATAATACGCAATATGTGAAAAAAAATGAAAAAATGATTATTTCAACAATTACACAATACATTGATACATTGTACTATTGGAGCCACCCAGTAAGCATAATGATATACTTGTAGCAGGCAACTCCACTCCTTTGTTGAAACCTTACACAGTATTGCATATATTGTAGTAATAACTAGGTACTTTTTAACTAAAACATAACAAAAAAACCGGCCAAGTGCGTGTCGGGCCACGCGCAGTAGGGTTCCGTAGGTACATTATACCATACCATATTTTAATACCGCTATCATTTTTCGTCTGAAAAAATAACTTTGTTTTTCACAGTGTTTGTATGAATGACAAAGTTATATTTGCGGTTTTGGAAAATGTACTATATCTCGAAAACTAATTACTGTATCTCGTTCAAAACAATTTTCGTTGAAAGTATATATTAGGATCTATAGTTTATATTTTTTTTTTGATTTTTCACCCTCTTACTTTAAAAGTTAAAGGGGGGGGGACACACATTTTACCACTTTGGCGGCATATATTTTTGAAACGGTTGACTTTAAAAAGAAATAGTCTCAGAAACCTCAATGTCATTTTTAAAGACCTATCTATAGACACCCCACAAGTATTGGTTTGATGAAAAAAAATATTTTCAGTTTCATTTCCATGTATGGGGAGCCCCCCCTTAATCTTTTATTTTTTTTATTTTTGTATAAAAATCGTAAAGCGGTTCACAGAATACACCTACCTACTAAGTTTCAACTAGGTAGTCTTACTACTTTTGGAATAAAGTGGCTGTGACATACGGACGGACAGACAGACAGACAGACAGACAGACAGACAGACAGACAGACAGACAGACAGACAGACAGACAGACAGACAGACAGACAGACAGACAGACAGACATGACGAATCTATAAGGGTTCCGTTTTTTGCCATTTTGGCTACGGAACCCTAATTAGGTGTCTGTGTAGTTAGTTTACAGTAACAATTAATTTTTAAGATAGATACTGTAGTAAATCTTCCACTTCATTATATAGGGTGGATTTTTAAAACGGTACATTAAGGGCAGGTACCTTAACCGTTATAGTTACATTACTTTCCATCCATAACTTTTTAAGATATTCTGAACTGCACTCACAGATTTTGGAAAAAATTACCGTTAGCAAAAAAAATGCTAAAATACAAAAAAAAATTTTTTATGCCAATCGATCCTATTTCGTGTGGGGATCAAAAGACTCTATCATTTAAGTTATGAGTACTAGAAACGACAGAAATCGCCAAAATCTTTTCCCATACATTTTGTACTTAGTCATCATCCCAATTATCTATGGAAATTTTTATTTCGCTCTTCGGCGGTAGATGGCGTTGTACAAATTTCCAATACAAAATTGCACTATCGAATGATTTTACGCGCGTTCCTTTTTTTTCGATAGGTGTTCGTGCTAAGGGTACTGGCGAGTAGTTTTTTCATAGTCCTGAAAAATATCAATTACGTATTTAGCTTACCATCGCACGAATTTTTACGGACTTTCAGACATAAATTCTTTATTTATCAACCGATTTAGATAATTATTTTTTGTTTGTAAGGGTATACCTGACGTACCTAAGAATGGTTAAATCTTTAATTTCACTGGTATTGGACCTAGGACTTCGAAGATAGACAAGATAACTTCTTAAAGTCAAATAGGATTATTATAAATCTACCAATATGCTGAAATGACCAAGGTGTTAAATTTTATCACAACAATACATGAGAAATCAAAAAAAAGGAGCTATAGTCAACGACTTTCAGGAACTAGACTTACTAGAAAATAAAAATAAAAATTTAAAAACACGACTGCCCTGCTAAAAACAAACTAAAAAGTTAAATAACAAGTGTCATTGCAGTCGGGGGACCGTTTTGTGGAACAATTTTTAATCGAAGAGGTCCCCCGACTGCAATGACACTTGTTATTTAACTTTTTAGTTTGTTTTTAGCAGGGCAGTCGTGTTTTTAAATTTTTTAAATTTATTTATTCTATTTCACACATTTTAGTGACATATTATATATTTTTGAAATGTGCTCATTAAGGCCTTTCATTTGATGCCCATATTGTAATAATCGAAGAAAAAAATTTTTTATCACATTTGAAAATGGCGTCATACAGTCGCCATATTAACATTTTTCAAAAAAAAAATATAACCAGTGTCACTCGGAATGATATAAGGATTCTAACAATACCCCATACATTCAAATCCGTTGAGCCATTTGGAAGTTATGGTGGAATAAAGAAACTCACATACCCACAAACATACATGAATCCTGAACACATATACACTCTTTTTGCTTTGGGCAGTCGTGTAAATAAAGGGACAACAGGAACTACTTAAAAAAACAATAGGTATTGTAACTACCCCTATGTTATGATGATATATTGATATATATACGAAATTTTATATTGAAGATGGTGATGTTAAAAAGTTGAAGACTCGCTACCCTACTACCAATTTGCTAAGCTGTTTGATAATCTTTTAATCCTAGCTTTTATATAACCTAACACATACCTAACAATAAACTCTACTTATGGTGATTAACCGCTCGTGGGCTTTAAACCTAACAATGCCTACTTATGAATTGATTAAATGTTTGACCTAAGTTCTGCTTGGTTTTACTTCCTATAACCCTAATCTAATGGTGTGACCGAATATGCTACTGATTTGGCTTTTGTATGTGTGAAAGGGCTCGTGACTTCTAGCGATAGGACCCGGTTGTAAGCGTAGGCCCATGTTCTTGAGTACTGCTGTCTGATTGCTAATAAATACTAACTCTACACGCTGAATTTAAATTATCTATGCTCTGTTAATTAATAACCTAGGAATCTATTACAAAATAATGAAAATTACTTCGCTTGATTTTAAATAAAATAGAATTTTATAAAATTATTTTTCTACATTAACTAAACCGAACCCTATACAATTCTCTTAACTTTGTGAAGTATCTTTGTTTGCTTATCAGCTGAAATAAATGCCTATTCCATTATAAGGAGCGCTATGCCTACCAGCTCTATACCTACTGCTAGTAAAAGTGTGAACTATGCTAAACCTACTACCAATATGATAGTTAATAATTAATTAGGAACTAAATTGAGATATGCAATTGGTTGCTATAAGTGATAAAGGGAAAGTGCGATGTGAACTGCGTGATTTCTAAAGATTTAGCTATAAAGGACCTTTTACCGATGCCGAATATTAATTGCTTTCATTTCTGTGGTTATGCTTAACTTGTACTATTATTCATTACTACATTATACGCTGGATTGAACGACCCCTAAAAAGAATAGTTATTTACCTAGCTTCAGAATAAGATTATCAATAAATAGTTAATACTAGTGGTTTATTCCGACGGAATTCCACTCATGATTTCCTATTATGGCGTAAAACCCAGTACTGAATTTTCTATTATGGAACTTAATTTCTTATTTTTATGAGATAATATTATTGCTAAACCTTAACTTGATATGCGGATGTTATAAGAGTTAAGCTGGAGATATGAGAACGACACTACAGTTTCATTGTGAGAATAAGTCAGTACCTATCAAACGTTATATCAGTTGAATAATTAATCAGTTGCGGAAAATCATTTATTGCCATCGGAAAGTATATCAGTTCATTATCTATCTTTAAGTTAAATATGTGGTTGAATGCAAGAAAGAAAGTAACCAGTGTGTTTTTCTGGCTAATGACGACAGCACCTCCCCGCTGCCATGATAGGCTTCGACTCCAGACTAGGACAACCTTCTCCCAGATCAGCCAGTTACTTTCTTACAAGCTTTATTATGTATTAAATATATTAAAGTCCATAGTCCATGTTAGTTTGTAATATTTCCAACTAAAAAGAGGACAAAGCAAAATGCTTTCAAGCGATTTACCAAATTTTCACAATTGAAATATTTCTTTTTCAATGTGATGGCTGATATAAAATTAAATTTAAGTTATTTTTTTTTCATATATTGAACCAATTCTAAAGTTGACTTACTTTATGTCTCACGAATTCAATCTTACAATCCATGACAAAATTATGGGAATTGGTAAATCTTTTTTGTTCTGAAGGAAAGATTTATTAGAAAAAGGGACAAGATGTATGTACTAAGCAATAAATAACCCTCCTATCCTACACCTCACTTCCACAAATTCTAAGTTTAGCTAAAATACCTCGACTCTGTGTTGATAAAATGGCATTGACGGATTTGTTTTAAAATGGAAATAAATTGATATTAGTTTCTTCCAAATTGAAATGATCAGAAAACCTCCAGATCGCACCTGTGTCGACGCATTAACTGAGCACCAAAAACAAGTATTTTCGCCTGTATTCACTATATTCGGTACTGCTAGTGATAAGAGTTTAATGACATTTTCTTTTAGCCACTTCGTCACTTGTAAAATAAAATTTCATCTTAGTGGTTTTTATATGATCTCCACGAATCAACCTGGGAGAAATCATACATACCGGCCCTTCCTAACGACCAAAGATTTATTTCACTTCACAAATTATTAAATAGCTGAGTTATCACAAAGACAAAATAAATCACTATTAATGCGGCTTCACACGACACTTGTGATTATTTGATTTCAAATCTGGTGGTTCATATGACCAACCCAATTCAGAAATTTTACTATTATCATACTTTAGTAATTTACTGATTTATTAAATCGTTTACTTGGCTGGCTTTAGCATAAAAATAATTAATTAACACTCACTTGATTTTCACAATCGACGCCATTTTGTACAACCAAAACTCAACACAACACTGCAGATATTTTAAAAGGTTTACTGAGAATTAAATAGTATCGTGGATTTGCTAAAATACCTTAGTAGATCCATTGATCTGCCGATAATAACCCTGTCTGAGAGATCTAAAATCATGATTTTCTTTATTTAGGTGATTATCTTTGATCCGCCATTTTGAAAACCAAGCGTCCATTTCATCCATGACAAATTTAACATTTAATTCTTACATAAAAATACCTATTTCTAGCTCAAGTTACGGCAGCCATTTTGTGCGCTCCGAATTGCATTTTTCCTAACTACAAAATATTTCGGCCATTTTGTCGAATCACGCCTAATCGTTACCCCTAGCCAGCTCGCGACGTCTAAACCAGCCTTTTGTCGTCGAAACCCTATATGCTACACTTTTCTGTTTAGAAATTTCCAAAAGTCGTTCTCCTATATAAAATATGTTCTTGCCTAGGTTTTGACCTACCTAATCATATTATCGTTTCTTCAACATGGTCGCCTAACCGTTTGCACACCTATTTCGCTCTATTAACAGTCAACTCGAACCACCTTTCATCACAAAAACCCACCCAATTTTTGTGATGCCTACTTAACCTTCGCGATACTAACCTTCATCTATCCTACAAGATTTTACCTGCCTAACCCAGACTAAATGAGAACTTCCTATGCAAATTGTGTGACGCTTACCTCGTCATCCGGAGCCCCGTTACCTGGACAGTTTGAGCAAGCAATACTCCCTGACCACCTAGTGCTTGACCGTGCCGAAGATGGATGGGAAGGAGCCATCTTCGGTCCCTAGCATGAGGTATAGCATAATCATGTACTTAAGGACTTGACCAAGGACCAGAATTACATTCTAACGACCTCACTTCTACGACGTCTGTCATCAGCCACGTCACACATGATTACACTATGTGACTTAACTAGGCAATCAACGAGTTGATGCCCGCTTATGAAGTCACACTCATAAGCTCTCAGTTACCTCATTGCCCCCCCAGAAAGTCCATTACGGATTGCCCCAATATGACACAAATTTTCTAGTAATTATTCTAAATAGAATCTCCCTTCCCACATTTTATTTCATTTAAATTGATATTAATTTAATCTGATTTTACTAATTCTGGAATTTACTTGGAACAGCTAGCGTTAATTTTGATGTAACCTTTGCAAATAGAATTATATATTTCAGTCAAGGCTTAATTTTTACCATTTTAAAACCCTGCTTGAAATATTTCCCCAAAGAAAAACTTGCCCCGATTGCAAGGCCTAAACAATGGACTTTCCTAAATTCACTAATTTGCTGACTTCTTCATATGTGCTTGAGTATAAAAAGAACTTGTTCTATGGCGCTTCTTACAGAGGGGAGGCAGAGATTCGTCTTCTTCTCGGCAGGTGGAAAAATGAGAGCGAGAATAAGCTCGTCGAAGCTTTTATAACCTAACCCCCACCCATTATTTTTCAAAGCGTCCCCTAGCTACACATAATTCCTAGTATTCTATTGTTTGTATCCTTAATGTGCCCTGTCACAATCTATTTCCCCAAAATGCTGGGAAATTTTCCACTAATTGACTTACAAAAATTGCCTAGTGCATTTAGTCCCCCTAAGTACCTGTAAGATACTTTAAATAAATAAATAAATAAATAAATATATATGTTCTTTTTTTGACAATCACCCTCAAATATTTAAATTACGTGAACATTTTACGAATACAAAGATTAGTAATTACCTCCGTATCCAATAACTAATTTTGGTTAATCTAGAATTTACAAAGATCCTCAAGTAAATATATATTATATGACACAAGCAATTTAATCTTTCCTGTGTGTTCGAATAAATCTTTTGGTCTAATCAATTTCGCTAACCTTCAAAGAAGACCCCTTATAATCAATAAATCCGCTATCATACTACTTTTATTATTTACGATTGATGCATGACTCTATTCATAATATTAATTACTCTTTGCGCCACCCATTTATTTATTCTATTTGCCAAAGAACGTTTCGTTACTGGCCAACTTATTTTTTTTTTTCATATAATTTCATTACTATGGGTATTTTATGATTTTATACTGGTATCATTTTTTTAAATCTTGGCGCCACCATTCTGAGCTATTATTTGCTGACTCTAAAGTTAACTCCCCCCAGATTCACGCGTTACGATTGGCTAAACACCAACTCAATTCATCTCCTTTTATGGTCACAAAACGCTTTGCAAGCTTACGATTGGCTACCACGAACCTCTCCCTTCATCTCTTGTTTATGGACAAAGAGAATGTAGAACGTTCCGTTTTTCCATATATATATTTTTTTTGTCCAATTTTCTTACAACTTTTTACTAGTTATTGTTCTGATTTAATTATTTTCTTATTACAAATATAATCATTCATATTCTTTCTTTACTTTTAATATTAAACTGATTTTACTTTATCTATAATCCAGAACTTAACCGAAAGATTTGCGTTCCGTTACACACTGGTATCACACACATTTACTTGCTCTAGCAAGTATGCTTACAAAACTTCCATTTTTCCAAATTTTAAATGTTATTCTACCTAAACAGTGATTAACTTTAATTATCATTTATTTATTTTGTAATTTTATAATCATTCGTCTCTTTTCTCTTAATTTATTAATGGTATAAATTTCCAAAGATTATTTCGTCTCCTAACTTTTTTTATAGAGTAGTCTTTCTCGATGGAATGTCAGTTTTTTTTAGTTCCAAAACCGTCCACCAAATGTCAAATACATTTGTCTATACCAAGTGTCAGACGATCTGTTTATTATTGTTGAAACATATTTTCAAGTTATTGAATTACCATAAAATTATCTGTTTTTTATATAGAAATACGGATATTTTGTCAATGTTGAATTTGCATATTGCAATCATAACTTATAAAGTGCATATGAACAATGGATTTGTGTTATAAGAACATCGTTCTATCGTCAGTGCAACTATATTTTGAATGCAGGATGAAATGCAATATAACCTCACAAATTGCATAAACAACCATTCTTTTAGTAAAATGAGAATAACCACCCTCTTCATGGTAAGTTATTCAATGAATTTATTATTTGATTAATTACATAACTTTACTTATTTGTGTTTACAACTATTTTTCCAACCCTGGTTTTTTTGTATTTTTACAGACCTCTAACTAGCCATAAATTGTGGACCCTCTGGAATGTGATAAAGAAGGTATCCGACAAAGAATAAGACCTACAGAAATCATGAAAACTAACCCCTGCATAAGTGGAATACTTAAAGTTTGTATTTTGCCCGCTTCCGGATCAATATTTGAGATAAAAGAAACATGTTCAATTTTGAACTGTTACAGTATAAATAGTAAAAAAAGCATTTAAAATAAAAAGAAAAACATGTTTCAAACAACTAAAATAAAAAGCAAGAAACAATAGTCAAATCTAATGAAACATTATTTAGGTATTTCTTAATGAATACTTATGAAGTCGGGTGGGGCTTTACAATAAAAAAATAAGTTGACCTCTAGCCCCACCCGATTTCATTATCGTGTTTTATTAATAATTGACATGCGAAACTAATGATTTGAATATAATTTCTTGCTTTTTAGAGGTAACTATTTAATTTTGAAGCTCTTTTTGTTTTTGTTATCAGTTTTTTGAAGGAGGTTTTTCTTTTTTTCTTTTATTGAACAGTAGACTTGAACTACCATTTAATATGTGACAGTAAGTACCTACTTTTTCCTAGATAAAAGGTTTCCTATTATCCTTTTCTGTCGGCCCCTGACATGACAACGTGTAAGCATTTCATGGTGATCGTTCGCCGAGTTCTACTGATCGATCCATGGGCATTAATTATGGTAAATTTAATTACGCTTTACGACGTTAGATGGCGCTTTACAAATTTCCCATACAAAATTACACTATTGAATGTTTTACGCGCGTTGTTTTTTTCGATAGTTATTAATAATAGTTAATAAACGCTAGATAATAGTTCCAAAGAAAGAAAAATATAAATATAAAAACTAAAATAGACGCGTCATGCATGTTTCATGGGAAAAATGAGAACCAATCATCAAATCCGAATGTTTTCAATTTCAACTTGTGATATCATATTACCTTGGTTATATTATATATTAGTATAGGAGGTAGTAGGTAGAGGTAGTAGGTAGGAGGTTATATATTAGTATAAGAGGATTGGGAATCCTTTCAAAGCAGATTTTGATGTTATTTTTGTGCAAAAAAGAGAAAAAAGTCTTGAATACGCCGAAAAGATTACTTTACCGCTAGATGTCGCTGTTTAGTATCGGTCGAAGTCTGCATGGCGGTGTTAAGATTTTTTGTGATATTATTAGTGTTTAGATTTTATTTGTTTAATTAATTACTTTTGGCATATTTAAATAAACGAATTTTTGAAGCCAGTCCTCTACTTTCAGTATTTAATTTCTGAAAGTGGCAGCGGCGGCACGAAACGGAAAAACATCAAATAAAAATCAAACATTTATTCTTCGTTCGTTCATAAGTGTTTGTTTGATACTTTGATTCACTGACGTCCATTATACCAAATAGTACTATAGAAACCTCTATAGTATTTGATTATACAAAATAGACGTCAGTGTGGTTTGATTCGTTCATTCGGATCTTCTGCCTGCCTGCTATTCTCCACTAGAGGCGCTCGTGCGTTGCCATTGAATCATAGATAATAATATCAAAGGCGGCTTGGCGGCAACCAAAATCCACTCAATGACAAAAATGAACTTAAAATGGCAGATACACTTTTAACAAGACTTCTGCGCATAGAAACGCTAGATTATAGTTCCAAAGAAAGAAAAACTAAAACCGACGCGTCATGCATATTACATGGAACAAAATGGGAACCAATCATCAAATCCGAATTTTATTAATTTCAACTTGTGATATCATGTTACCTTGGCCTTGGTTAAGAGAGGATTGGTAATCCTTTAATACTACATTTTGATGTTATTTTTGTGCAAAAAAAAGAGAAAAAAGTCTTGTTTCGCCAAAAAGATTATTTTCCCGCTAGATGTCGCTGTTTAGTTTCAGTCGCAGTCTACATGGCGGTGTTAAGATTTTATTGTGATAATATTATTAATGTTTAGGCTTTACTTAAACTAATTTGAAATTTGTCTAGAGCAGTGTTGCCAGATGCACTGTAATTACAGGAGATCTACTGTATTTTTACGTCATGTACTGTACACTGTATAAACTAAATTACAGTGACGAAAGCACTGTAATTTCTACTGAGCCAATAGTTCACGATATTTTGGTAAATATGAGCACAACATAAGAATGGATTTGAAAATTTATGATCATACACGTGTAGTCCACACTCCACACGACCAAGGTTTATTTTTAGCACGCGACCACTCTAGGGTTAAGAGATTCTTTCTTTGCGTTGGTTGAGGATTCCCTGAGCATTAAAATTTGTTGGATGGGTAGGTTATTGGGAAGTGAACGCAATGATCGAAACCAAAATTTTCCGATTCCACGTCATATCGATTTCGATTCTGTGGAATCGATTATCATTTTGCTGCATTAATATGAATGAAATACAAATAGGAAATAATCAATAAATGTTTTAAATGTACTAATAAAAATAATTTAACAATATAAATGTCTTTTTAATGCACTGTAAAAAACACTGTATTTTTATGTACAATTCCCTGTATTTTTGTTGTAAACACTGTATTTTAACGTCCAAAACACTGTATTCTCATTTTCCTTATCTGGCAACACTGGTCTAGAGTAATGTCAAAATGAGAATTTTTGAAGCCAGTCCTCTACTTTTAGATTGGCAGCGGCGGCACGAACGAAACACGAAACGGTAGAACTCACGGAACGGAATATCAAATCAAATAAAAATCAATCAAATTTTCGTTCGTATCGTGCTTTTGTTTGATTGTTTCGTTCGGTACACTTAGCAGTAGCACGAACGAACAGCTATCGAGAAGAATATATGGAAATAATAGAATATAGAGAATTATCTATGGAAATTTTAATTTCGCTCTTCGGCGGTAGATGGCGTTGTACAAATATCCAATACAAAATTGCACTATCGAATGATTTTACGCGCGTTATTTTTTTCGATAGCTTTTCGTGCTGCGGGTACTGTACCCGTAGCACGAACAGCTACCAGCTACCAGCCACAGCTACTAGCTAACAGCTACCGCCGAATAGCGAAATTAAAATTTCCATAGATAATTATCTATCGAGTAATTTTACACTCGTTTTTTTTTTCTCGATAGTTGTTCGTGACTGATCTTCTGCCTACTATTCTCCGCTAGAGGCGCTCATGCGTTTCATTGTGTGATGAAAACTACAGTAATAACGGTGAACTACATTTACTTTCTTCACAGGAACACACCATGATATTATTAACTAGGTTATAGCCACAATACGTTAGCAGTTTTCCCTAACAATACTTCTCTTCTTGACGGTTGGAAAGTGACTGAGCCCGCAACTGACTTTCGTTGACCGTTCTGCCGCCTATCCCCACCGCTTACCTTCCCACCATTCCACTGCAAATGGCGGGAAACGGCGGAGCCAAGCGTCGGTGTTGCCAAGCTATTAAACTAAAATACTACTATTATTCTTTCAATTTTGATTCGAAATCATAACAATAAAATGGATTAATTACTATCAAACTACAAAACGTCACATTCGTCCATCCTGACCTCGTGCATGTCCTCGTGCACGATCAACTCAATACTATAATAATAACGTCACATTCGGCCGGTTGTATGTTAACTTATATCGCATTCTATTAAATAAATTTAATTGGTTTAACTTTTTGTTATAATTTAATTGCGGATTAATTAATGCTAAAAAGAGAGAATCTACTGAATCTACCACCATTTCACAAAATGGGAGGCCACTCCAAGAAAGAAATGGTGAACGAAAACTTGGAGAGGGTTGTCGACCTCCGTCTTTTATATTTGATAATTTATTTACAAGAGGAACTAACTGTTGTATCTTATCGCACCTAGTATGATCATCAGATCAAAAAGCTTTGAAATTTATAAAAGCCAATAATATTGTGACACAAATATTAACTAAAACATCTTCAAAAAATATTACCATTTTTTCCACAATAAAAAATCTAATAATTTATGCAAGTACAACATTTCTCATTAGTTCTTTCTACTAAATTATGAATTTTATTATAATATTTAACAAGAGATAAGTACAAAAAGTAAATATAACAGTCGAAGTCACGCCGCCGGAGTACCACGAAAGGGTAAACAAATTTAATCACAAATTGTAAACTTTTGACAGATGATTGACTGAAGACCCGACGCACGTGCTGTGACTACCTAACTGAAATTATCAATGATGTCAACTTATTAAACTCACATAAGTCCTACAGTTTCTTACGGTATACAATTTCAATTTGCTAGACCTACTAGGTATGCAAAATGCAAGGTAATCGTATAATGATTAAAGTTGTGTTGCAACAATCGTTATATGTATTATTTTTATTTATTTCACAATTCATAGCATGAGCTAGGTACTTATTATATTTAATTTAGATTAACTAGAACTTTAACAGGTTCTGAATAAGATTTAAATATAAGTACTTGATAAATCAATGCATAGGAATTCTGGTCAGTATCTATGTTCAACCAGATAATTGCAGCTGAAACCTTATTAGCCGTCGCAGCCTGTCGTCATCGTGTCAAAAAAACCTAAGGGTGTGTCCCCACTTAGGTTCGCGAACCTCGCGCTCCGCGAACCTCTGTTGCAGGTTCGCGGAGCGCAATGTGGACGCGTGGTTCGCAGAGCGCGGAGCGCGGAGCGGACGTCCGCGCTCCGCGCTCCGCGAACCGCGCTCCGCGCTCCGCGCTCCGCGAACCGCGCTCCGCGAACCGCGCTCCGCGAACCGCGAACCGCGCTCCGCACCCTGATTATCTAAAAAGAAACTATTTAGCGACCGGTTTCATTCCACATACATTGCTACTTTTCTTTGGTATGTTTTTTTTAATCCAAAAAGAAGTAGCAATGGATCACTATCATCTATGAACTGCAACCGGTCGCTAGGTGGTTTCTAATTAGATAATCAGCCCGCCGTTCCCGTAGTCTCCGCAGTATCGAACGAACGTTTGCGCAAAGATGGCGTCCGAGATAGTGTCCAGTGCCGCATACATTTTGATACATCATATAATCGAAGACTATAAAAATCCTCGTAGATTTTGGGTGTCGGATTTGTATAAAAAAAAAACCCAAAAACACATTGTTAATAGATTTAAAATCTCAGGAAATAAGTGGTCACTATAAAAATTTCCTCCGACTTTCTTCGTCAAATTTTGAACAGTTGTTTAATATGGTCGAACCCACTTTAAAAAAAAAAGATACTAGATTTCGAAAATCTATACCCGTCGAAGATAAGCTCGCTATTACATTGAGATTTCTTGCAACTGGTGACAGCTTTACGAGTATGCAATACTTGTTTAGAATATCTAAGCAAGCCATTAGCAAATTCGTCCCTGAAGTCTGTCAAGCAATCATTAATGGTTTGAAAGATAATATAAAGGTGAGTTATAAATTAAGTACTATCCCCGTCAATTGGTAATGCGCCTGGCGGCCATGATTTTAACCTCAAAAACGAAAAACAATAGTAAAATTTTTATATACCTAGACCCTATCTTATTGAAAATAATAATTCACTTATTAGCTATAGGCTATTAAGGATCTCCCTACCAAGCGCGCTGCCTCGCTAGGCAAGAATTTTGATAATCGCTGACACGTACCTATTTATTTATTTTCAATCATCAGCCTATACACAAAATTTGAAGATCCTAGCTTCAAAACTGAGGGACTTTCATACAAACTTTCATCCCCTTAGGAATGGAATTTTCAAAAATCTTTCCTTAGTGGATGCCTACACTGTGTGCAAAATTTCAAGTCTCTAGGTTCAGCGGTTTGGGCTGTGCGTTGATATCTCACTCAGTCAGTCAGCAGGCAGGACTTTGAATTTTATATTTATTTATAAGATTACCTATTAGAATTTTCTTCTTTCATGACATTTTTAGTTGCAGATCACGTCAACGTGGATGTTAATGTGACAAGGTTCCAGCGCATTACCAATTGACGCGGATAATAACTATTTATAGTAAGTAGGTACACACAATGATATTTAATATCATTGGGTACACAGAGTACATTAGGTACTAAAAAGCCGTTCAAACGGATATTGATGGACGAACGTGAACATGTTGGCCGAAACGCAGGGCTCACATAAGTAACGCTAGAAACATACTAAGAAAGTATTGTGTTGTGTTGTGTCGCGTATCGGTTTCATACATTTAGTATGACTAGAAACACATTATTGTGTTTTGTTGTGTCGACACGACACACTGTAGTAATGTGTTTCTAACCATACTCAATGTATGAAACCGATACGCGACAGATCACGACACGACACAACACAACACAATAGTATGATTATAGCGCAAGTCCATCAATGCCTAGTTGCGGCTAAGGCGGGCCTTAGACGACACAATCATATTGCGCAGTATTTAATTACACAATAAGTTTGCCTAAACGATCAATTCTGTTGCACAATAATATACATTGTGCAATATGGTATAAATAAACATCTTTTATTAAAAAAAAAATAGTATTTTACGAGTAACATTTTCAAAGTCAAAGTCAAAGTCAAATAAGCTTTATTCAAATAAACTTAATTATTAAGTACTTTTGAATCGTCTATATTTTCCTAGACGATTCAAAAGTACTTAATAATTAAGTTTATTTGAATAAAGCTTTAACTTGCAGAGGTCCCCCCAGACCTACCGGTTTCCGTTCTTTGCTTTGCTGTCCGGCAATGGACCGCCGGCCAAGAGGCTCATTTTCAATCTATCGCATATTTTCAATCTAAGTACTTTCACATATAAGAATGTTCTTGTGAGCTTTGTTCCAATTTGGTCTGGTCCAAATTGGAACAAAGATTGCCGAACAGCAAAGCAAAGAACGGAAACCGGTAGGTCTGTGGGGACCCTAAGAGTTTAATTTTGGAATTGATCTGTGTTGGTATTTCGTGTGCTATCGTCAGCAAGATGTCAGAACAAGGTTTAGCTGCACTGCAGCTATAATCTCAGAATATACACGCTGAAATTTTAATCATTTGGTTCCCGCCGTGTGGTAGTTCCACTCATGATTATAAGCAACTTTTACTATGGGGCCAACTCTCCTGCTCGCAAAAAAAAAATCAGCTGTTCTATACAAAAGTGCAGTACCTACTCGACCTTAATGTATGTCAAAGTCAAAGTCAAATAAGCTTTATTCAAATAAACTTAATTATTAAGTACTTTTGAATCGTCTATATTTTCCTACCACCCGTTCTAGACTTTTTTAGCTGGAAGCTTATGGAACAGCTGATTTTTTTTGCGAGCAGGAAAGTTGGCCCCATAATAAAAGTTGCTTGTAATCATGAGTGGACCCACCACACGGCGGGAACCAAATGATTAAAATTTCAGCGTGTATAATAGTATTATCGTATAAATTGTTACTATTTGATGAAAACGTCACTGATTAAAAAAAAAATTGCGCAATGTTGACCCTACACGGCGCAATAAAAGAATATTGCGCAATTAAAATCTAACACACTCAAACTTTTGTTTAATCATTGCGCATTTGTATTTTTGATTTTATTATAGTGCATGTGCCTAAGTATAATAAAAATATACTTACCTAGGTACAGACAGACAGCTAGATATAAAACAGTACCTAGCAATGAATTATGTCGTTGTGAATTATCGTTGTAATTATGCCTGCAGTGTGTGTGTTTGGTTGCTTAAACACAACAAAAATCAGTGCTTACTCGTTCTTTAAATTTTCGAATGGTAATGGTGGAAATAAAAGTTGATTGGTTGTCTTGAGTTTGTAGTCATCGGTAGGTAGGTACTTTTTGAAACTATGTAACGATCAATCATCCATTCATTAGGTAACGAGGTACATAAGTTTAATTTATTCTTATGGTACATACATACTCAAACAACAAGTACGTAGCGGCAGAAATGGGCTTTTGTTTTTTCTATAACTTTTCGTTTGCTGGTAAAAGCACAAGGTAAAACTTGTTTTTTTCTCAGATCTAATAAAAAAGTAAGATGGAGCGTTGCGGACAATGAAGTGAGAGGCCGCGGCCGGGGGCCCTACCGCCTAACTCAAAGCTATAGCCATACATAGCGATAGCAATACTCTATCCGTCCTTGTCATATCATAACACGATGACAAGGACGGACAGTGCACTGACGTCATAAACCAAAGCAATAGTCAAAGCAATCGAGTTAGGCGGTAGAGCCGCGGTTTTTGATGGTACTTACATGTGTGCGTACAAGGGGGCGGGCGGGGGGCGGCCGGCAGTTTTATGCCGGCATTACATATTCGCCGAGCATCGGCACAATTCATCGTACGTTGCCGGTTTTGTAACAAATGCTTCAAAGAGATTCTTTCAAAACCGGCAACGTACGATGAATTGTGCCGATGCTCGGCGAATATGTGATGCTAATGCCGGCATCACATATTCGCCGAGCATCGGCACAATTCATATGGAAAGCCAAGGCGTATTTTCGTTACACGTGTGTGCGTGAACTGGGTATTACACAGACAATGGCGTAGTTTTACTGGCCTCACCGCTTTGTTCCGCAAAATTATTGTACCGGTAAAATTACCGTTAAATAAAGCGTTAACCTTTACCGGTACAATAGTACCGTTAAAATTATCGGTATAGAAGTAACGTCTCCAAAAGACTCTAAAATCCAATTAATATGGAATAACATTAATTTTAAAGTAACGGTAACACAAAGTAAGAAATAACGTTAAAATTAACGTTATTTAGTGAAAAAACGTTAATTTCAATGTAAAGTTATCTAAAATACCTAACGTTATTTATTGACATAATTTTTAAGGTTTTTTTGAAGGTTTTGTTTTTTTTACTATTTTATTTCAAACATTTTTGTGGTAGGTATATTTAGTGTCAATAATATCTATGTTACAACAGCCTTATATTAACGGCTCATCACCTTTTACAAAATACTGCTTTTCCCGACGCAGGGGCGTTAGTTGTTGAGGAGTTCTCCTGGTACATCACTATCAGCTCCACTTCACCATATGCATTATGATGAACATAAATAGCCTAGCAACCATGCAAAAGTAATCATATCGCATCAGTGAAATACTTAGTATTGAGTAGTTCCGAGGATCATCTATGCTGGTCTTCATCATCAGTTCCACTTCACCAAAATGGTAGTTTTCAAAAGCAAATGCACAAATTATTTAAGAAAATACCAAAATCGCTATAGGTGTGCCTATAATATTTGTAGAGTTCCATTGATTACTCCAGGATCCCATCATCAGATTCTGACCTCATGACAATGGGACCAATTTTGGAAGTATATACTTTCAAACACTAAAATAATTTTTAAATCGGTTCAGCCGTCTTTGAGTAATCGAGTAACATACATAAAAAATAAAGATTCCGACGAACAGAACCTCCTCCTTTTTTGAAGTCGGTTAAAACTACGCTACCACAGTCATGTTCAAAGATTATTGACAACTGAATTTTAAAACGCGCTCATTAGTGGATGCGCACTCAGTAGTTAGAGTTTGCGCGCAAAACCTAAGTACTGAGTTTTTTGACCAATCAGAGATCACTACCGAAACACGCTAAAACTGGGGAGTAGAGTTTGCGAGCAAAATGTAACTACTGATTTTCTTGACCAATCAGAGATCACCATCAAAACTCGAGAGTTAGATTTTGCTTATATGCGGGGGGGGAACGGTATTTTTTTTTACATTTTTCATCATAACTCGAAAACTATGCGGCCTAATACAAAAAGAAAATGATTGAAAACGTGCAAACGGCGCTCTTTCATATGATACCCCACATGCCGTAGTAGCTCCACTTCAAATTTTTAAGACCCCTTTTCAGTCCCTGCTGTAAAAAAGATATTTTTTTTTTATTTATTTCTTATTTGCAAAATAGTTGGCCAAATGTCATCTTAAACTATTCCAAATTTCAAGTTGATACCATTATAGTAGTTCTCGAGATATCCAGCTGTGACAGACAGACAGAGTCACACCATAAGGGTTCCTTTTTTACCATTTTGGTACGGAACCTTAAAAAGGAGGTCATAAATTCACATCATCACACAGAATTTTCGGTTGCGTAAAAAAATAAAAAATAAAAGTCTCTTCGACTTCACAAATGTACGAAAGTAACAGCAGAATGGAATTTATACCTTTGCCACCACCTGCCACCTGCCACAACCACAACGTGGATTAAAAAAAAGTTTTGACATTTTGTGCTGAAATTTTTATTTATACCATGTTGGGATTAGGGCATGCAGAATCGGACCTCTTTGAAGAATCGAAAATTTCGATTCCGATTCCTTGGTCGGAATCGGGTACCCGGTTTTTTCGATTCTTTTCGATTCTTTTTTGGGTTTTTTGTTTACAATTTTGTTTCATGTTAAGTAAAGAAAAAACGCTTTTTTCAATATTTTCTTATTAAAATCAAATTATTTACTTAAAATAAAACACGAAAACAAAAGAAACAGCTACTTAATTCTTACAAGGTCTATAGTAGGATAGGCAGGAGTAGGACTCCTACCGTGTGTTACTAGTACTGTTTCATTTCTTTTAGTCTTCTCTTACAATAAATAAAGTAACAATAAATTGCACAGGAATTAACGATAGGAACAATAACAGTCAAACATAAAAGGAAGCAATCAAGGAAAACAAGCAAAAAAGTATTACGTACCTACCACAATAATAATCTATTTTCTTTTTTGATAGGAACAATAGTAGAAAAATCATTGTATGAGATACTCTCCCAAAAAATAGCTTTTTAAATCAGGAGATATAGGTTTTTTTAATGCAGTAACTAATTTTGACCCAACACTAATGCAGTTAACCAATTTTGATCCAACCCCAAAGTAATTAACTAATTTTGTTACGAACAAACACGGTGTTCGTTTAATAGGTACGTACGGTAGGTAGGTACGTAGTGCTAATATCAAGATGCATACGTTGTATAGAAATTAACTATAAATAAATAAATATTTTAAGACCAATTAGTTATTTTATATAATCATAAATTCTTTTTTTATTAGTTCTATTCAGTCACATAAAATCACAACATTGAGCTTAAAAATCAGTCACAAAGTTAAATTAACTAGTAATCCAAAAATCACAGCATCGATTAATAATCATTCTATTTTGAAAAAAGAAATATATGTAGCTCACTTCCGCAAACAATACGTGCAATGCACATCACACAATATCAGTGCACAATACCTGCATTTTGCGGAAGTGAGCTACACATATTTCTTTTTTCAAAATGGTTTGGGACTTCCGCCAAGTGACGCCTGATTCAGTCAAATAATAATCATTCTTACGTTTTAAATTCCAAAAGTAAGATTAATTAATAATTCTAAAAACACAGCTTGTTTAAAAATAAGGCTTAAGTTAAATTCAAAAAGTTACACTAAATAATAATGCTAAAATCTTAGCATTGATTAAAAATAAGTCTAACGTTAAATTCAAAAAGTTATACTAAATAATAATCCTAAAATCACAGCAATGATTGAAAATCAGTCTTACGTTAATTTCAAAAAGTTAAATTTAGCAGTTATCCCAAAACCACAGCGTTGATTAATAATCATTCTGACGTTTTAAATTCCAAAAGTTAGATTAATTAATAATCCAAAAATCACAGCTTGATTAAAAATAAGCCTTAAGTTTTATTCTAAAAGTTATACTAAATAATAATCCTAAAATCACAGCATTGATTGAAAATCAGTCTTACGTTAATTTCAAAAGGTTTAATGAGGTAGTAATCACAAAACCACAGCACTGATTAAAAATAAGTCTTAAGTTAAATTCAAAAAGTAAGGTTTATTAATAATCTAAAAATCACAGCTTGATTAAAAATAAGTCTTAAGTTAAATTAAAAAAGTTATTTTAAGTAATAATTCTAAAATCACAGCATTGATTTAAAATCAGTCTTACGTTAATTTCAAAAAGTTAAATTAAGTAGTAATCAAAAAACCACAGCATTGATTAATAATCATTCTTACGTTTTAAATTTCAAAAGTTAGATTAATTAATAATACTAAACTCACAGCAGTATTGATTAAATATAAGTCTTACGTTAAATTCAAAATGTTATACTAAATAATAATCCTTAAATCACAGCTTTGATTAAAAATAAGTCTTACGTTAAATTCAAAATGTTATTCTAAATAATAATCCTTAAATCACAGCATTGATTGAAAATCAGTCTTACGTTAAATTCAAAAAGTAAGATGAATTAATAATCTTACAATCACAGCATTGATTAAAAATAAGTCTTACGTTAAATTTTAAAAGTAAGGTTTATTAATAATCTAAAAATCACAGATTGATTAAGAATAAGTCTTATGTTAATTTCAAAAAGTTAAATTAAGTAGTAATCAAAAAACCACAGCATTGATTAATAATCATTCTTACGTTTTAAATTCCAAAAGTTAGATTAATTAATAATTCTAAAATCACAGCATTGCTCAAAAATAAGTCTTACGTTAAATTCAAAAGTTATACTAAATAATAATCCTTAAATCACAGCATTGATTGAAAGTCAGTCTTACGTTAAATTCAAAAAGTTAGATTTTTTAATAATCCTAAAATATCAGCAATGATTTAAAATCAGTTATAACGTTTAACTGTTTAAAAAGTTAATTTAAACGAAATCGTTCACATCAAACGAATCCGTGCTGTGCTGTGATTCATTCGTTGGCGAATCCATTGTACCTGCAGGAGATTCGTTATTGTTACCTGGTTTTGTGGATTTATCAAAGTCTGGTCTTGTAGAGTTATTAAAGTCTGGAGAGTTATGGCAGCCTGGTCTTGTAGAGTTATCATAGTCTCGTCTGGTAGCTGTAGAGATATCATAGTCCGGTCTTGTAGAGTTATTACAGTCTCGTACAGTTGTAGAATTATCATAATCTGGTCTTGTGGAGTTAACATGGCCTGGTCTTGTAGAGTTAAAGTCTGGAGGGTTATCATAGCCTGGTATTGTAGAGTTGAAGTCTGGAGAGTTATCATAGCCTGGTCTTGTAGAGTTAAAGTCTGGAGAGTCATCATAGCTTGGTCTTGTAGAGTTATCATAGTCCCGCCTTGTAACTGTAGAGCAATCATAGTCTCGTCTTGTAGTTGTAGAGCTATCATAGTCTCGTCTTGTAGTTCTAGAACTATCATAGTCTGGTCTTGTGAAGCTATCGTACCCTTGTCTTGTAGATTGAACATAGCCTTGTCTTGCAAAATAACCAGAGTCAGCCTTAAATACTACTTCACATAATCCTTGTTGCACTAAATTCTTGGTTCGAGTATCATAACTCCTTAATTTATTTTCCAAAAACTTGCAAAACGTACTAATTTCATCATCAGCAGGCTTGGTCGATGCAGTTTTTAAAATTCCGAATGCATCCTTTAGCATGGCCAACTTTGGATTTTTGCATTTTGCTGAAGAATGCGTTTCTGTCAGCGCAGCACCTGATAATTGTGCTGCTGAAGATGGCCCATCTTCTCTTTGTTGTGATGAGGAAGATCTGTCTGTCGTTTCTCTGGGAGACGCAGCATTTCCCTAAAAAAATATTTTTATTGTATCATCCTGAATTAGACTAAGTAATTAATCAATATTTCTTAATTGTTTCAGCTGCCTAACACTCCTGAAGAATGGTTAAAGATTTCTGATGAATTCAATGACTTATGGAACTTTCCAAATACACTTGGCGCTGTTGATGGAAAGCACGTTGAATTACAGGCTCCTTTCAAAAGTGGAACGGATTTTTACAATTATAAAGGACATTTTAGCATCGTGTTATTTGTATTGGCCGATGCTAATTACAACATCAAATTCGTGGACGTCGGTTGCCAAGGCCGAATATCGGACAGTGGAGTCTATAAAAATACTAAACTATTTAAGCTGATGGAAAATGGAGAATTGAATTTACCTAGTCACAGACCTTTACAAGGACGTAATAAAGCTTTGCCGTTTTATTTACTAGGTGACTCTGCATTTGCTTTAAATGACAATATGATGAAACCTTTTTCTGGCCAAACACATGCAAAAGGTTCACTGGAAAGAGTGTTTAACTATCGGCTAAGCAGAGCCCGCCGAGTAGTAGAAAACTGTTTCGGGTTAATGGCACAAGTCTTCAGAGTCTTGCGACGACCACTTCTAGTAGAACCAGACAATGCTGCACTTATTGTACTGGCTATTGCTCACTTACACAATTATCTTAGATGCCAATCTGATGAGTACTCCTCTAATTTACAAAGTAATTCAGGAACATTTAGAGATCACTATGAAAGGCTACAGCCAATAAGAAACTGTGCTCGTCGGGCTTCAGAGAATGCTAAAGAAATAAGAAAGGAACTTGGAGATTACTTTTTAAAAGAAGGTGCACTTCCGTACCAAAACCGTTATTGCTAATTTTTTGTAACTTACCAATTAAATTAAAACCACTACTCACCGCATTGAGTGTGTTCCGTGGCTTATCGCGATCTCTAAGAAAAGAGAATGCTTTAAATGCAAACCAATTACTCTTGTATATTTCTGATGTACCTGGAAAGTTAACCAATAAATCAATAGTTTATTGACTCAATGACTTAATATGGGTAGCTTTAGTATGTCATGCTTCATACGTCATGCTCGTGAACGGGTGCTGCCAGTGGGAATGGGTCTGCTTCTGTCTGCTTGTATTAAGGGCGTTGTATATAAAAAACAAATCTGTTTAATATTGTCTGTATGTATGGCACTTCTTACTCAAAACATAATATTAATAAATACAGCCGGGTGGATAATGTTCAGTTCCTAAGTTATTTGTTCTGCAAATTAGGGGCCGATATTAGGAAATATACAGCGTGGATTTTTGAGACGGTATATTAAGGGCAGGTACCTTAACCGTTATAGTTTCAGGAAAATGTTTCTGGGAGACCTTCCATAACTTTTTAGGCCAAGCCACACAGCGGGCGTGACGGGGCGCGGCGTGACGGGGCGCGGCGCGACGGGGCGTGACGGGAGTTCACACTGCGGGCGTGATCACGCCCCGTCCCGTCGCGCCCCGTCACGCCGTGCCGACCGTACCGTATCGCCACAGTTTAACAATCCATACAGTTGTTAAACGCCTTTGATGTCAGAGGATGCCGCCGCCCGTGTAGGTACTTATGCAATCAGTCCCGAATGTGCAAGGGTTGTCAAAAAAGAAAAAGAAAACGAATGTGATTAATAAAGTAATGATTAATTTACAAGTAAATTTGTTTGTTACGCCTTCATGTCTTAACTACTCAACTAGGGATTGCAAAATCCGGATTTTTTTCAAATCCGGATTTAAGAGTTTTCGTCACTTACAAATCCGGATTATCCGGATTTTTCGAAGTTTTAATCTAAGTTTTCAATTTTTTTCTTTTACTCTTATGTCATGCTAAATGATAAGATAATAATAAGATTGAAGGCACGTGTTTTATTTAATGAGTTCGCAACGACTAAAAATAAAAAAATACAGTGTAGATTGTTTGTAATCTGTGTTTCTTAATCCATTGTAATACTTATTAAGTTATCACATGCATAATCGGTCAGATCAAAAGCAATATTTGCGTAGTAATTAATAATTTAAATTAATGAAATAAAAAACTATAGAGGTGCTGATATAGACAGCAACCACCATATGGCTGTCGCGGAATTGCGTCTCAAGGTCGCGGTAGCATGGTCAGCCGGAAGACCTGGCAAGCTTGGAAGAAGGTATGACGTATCTAAACCCAGTGACACGAACACCTGCAACGAGTTTAAAATCGTACTTCGTAATCGTTTCTCTTAACTCAGAACAGATGGCAACTCTCTAAATGAGGAGTGAAACCAAATTAAAGTGGCTTATACAGAAGCCAGCTCCATGGTTTTAGGGTACAAATCTCGCAACCTAGAAGACTGGATATCGACTTCAACTTGGGAGCTCATCAACAACAAAAGAGCGCTTCAATTAAAACTGCTAGAGTAGATCCACCCAAAGAATCACTCCGATTTTACATCAGACAGCAGTAATGGCAGACTCGCAAGTAAATCTATTGCAGCACGCGAAAAGATAAGAGAATGTGGGCTGACGGTATTGCCGATGTTTCATTACATTATTATCAGGGTTAAAAATCAACACCCGAAAGACCCAAGAGATGAGATCTGGATCAGGAAACAGCGCACAGGATGTGTGGAACGCGTCCACAAATTCACATATCTCGGAAGTGTCATGTCAAACATAAATTATATATCGGGTCATTTTGAACTTACCATCCAAATTTTAAGGATGTGTCCAGTCCATAAAACTAAACAACTTTCTCTTAGAAACATGTGTCAAATTTTGCCAAAAAATTTTGATCATCCCATACTAAATTGATCACGTGATCTCTTTGATTTGTGTAGAAAGTCGATTTTTGTTTTACATATTTGACCATGTGTTCCTCAGAGAAAGTTGTTCAGTTTCATGGACTGAACACATCCTCAAAATTTGGATGGTGAATACAAAATGACCCTGTATATATTGAAGAAAAGTTGAGGACTCACATTAATTGTCATGTGTACGATACGGATCGGTGCAGACGCAAAGTAAAAAAAATAGAGAACGCGTAACGCGGCCAAGCGCCGCTGTTTACATAGAGCCACGAGCGACAAACTTGTGGCAAATGAACTCCTGGCGTTCCTACAACAAAATCTGGACGTCATGGATGAGGTGAGCGCACTGCAAATTTGCTAGTCCAACTTCAGTGAGGACGATGTGGCTACGGTAAATAAAACTATTGTACGAATCTCTCGGCAAGAGAAAGTAGATGGTGTCCCGGAGGCGTGAGGTGACACAGAATAGCCTGCAGGAGATCATCACCCTGTTCAAGGAAACCGACCCCGATGACATGCCGACGTTCGTGGCGAGAGACCTCAACAAGCTGCCTCCTGACACCTTCGATCACGTCGATGTGACTTGCCTCCTGAAGGACATCGTGCCCCTAAAGGCGAGTTTGGCTGAAGTGATGCTGAAATTCCAAGCATCCAAAACGGAATTTCGCTGCTGTTGCTGCCAACAACTCAAGGCCGCAGTCGCAGCAGACAGCTCTCGTCGAGCTCCTTCGCAGAATGTCGTTCGACCAGGACAAGATGAAGACGGTTTCCTCGAGGTTCTGAACAAAAAGCTACAGCGTCAGCGTCGTCAGCGAACGTGGCAGAATCACCATGGCACCGCACCGACAGGGCCGAACTTCCTGCTCTGAGCTGCCATACCGACCACGGCCGTGTATCTGTCCGGCCTGCACCACACCAGACACCACCACTACGCAGGACGTGATAGAGTACATTAAGAAGAAAAGCAACTTTTCTTTGTTTGTTTGCTTGAGCTTGTTTGAGAGTTCAGCCTCTGGAGTCGCGCCATAATACCAATTTCAAAGCGTTGTGGTGCGTGGTGCGCCCAACAGCAAAGTTAGACGTTTTCATGAAGGAAGACTTCTGGCCGCAGGGCGTAGTGTACAGGCAGTTCGAAAGACAATCACTGTGCACACAGAAAATAGTGTCAAATTAATTCTGTACTAACATTGCTATTAATTTATTAACGAACAATATTGTTTTATATATTTTAATAGATGTTTAGTTTTTAAAATATATATCTATGGGCCATTGTTGCCTGATTATAAATAAATAAAATAGAAATAAATTAACTGTAGTCAAAATCCGAAAAAACCGGATTTGAATGTTAAAATCCGGATTTATCAGAAATTCGAAAATCCGGATTTTTCAGTCATTTTCGAATTTCGAAGTATCCGGATTAGACGTGAGGCGTATTTATTGTAACAGTTAAAAATAACAGATAATTAAATGTAACTGTTTCGCCCTGTTACGAGCGCTATGAAATAACTGTTGTTCAAAGGAACAGGCGAAACAGACTGTTCTCGCCGTCTTCACTGTTCCCTGTACCACGCTGTTACCAGAGTAACAACCTGTTGCCATTGTTCCGCCTGTTACGTGGAACAAGCGCTTTCTTACTCTAACATATGAAAAGAAAAGAGACAAAGCTTGTTATTTTTATCTGTTATATAAACCGACCATATCAAAAATACATTCGACTTTGTAAATTAGTCGTGTTATCTGTTCCTGTGTTTGTTTATGGCCTTTTTTGTTTTTTGTGGCAATAGAGTTTGGCTGTTTTGCTAATGTTATGTTATAAGGTAGGTAAACAGGCTGAATTAAATAAAACTATTTTAATTTTATTGAGATTTTAAGGATGTTTAAGCACTTTATTATATACGTGGAATGGATGCATTTATAAGCAAATTAGGATATGCGGGTTAGGAAATCGGACATCTAGTGCTGCCAGGGAGTTAAGGAAAAGATCATGGTTCCCAGATTGGGGGTTTTTTGCAGTAAAAATTTCCTTGAAAATTTTCTTTCAGTAGACTTAGTTCACCTGGTATTTCATCATCACCATTTATGTTTCCACTGCTGGGGCACAGGCAATGACCGGAAGAACAAAATAATGTAGAGAAAGGTAGGAAAACATTTGACTAGTGATCATTAGTTAAAAAACGGGTGTAAGCGATATTCGACTTTACTGACTTTCAAACTTCAATATGCTCGAAAATCGCTTGCACCTGTTTTTAACAACAATCTATTTTTATTTTTATTATTTGAACTTATTTAGCAAATTTATGATAATTACTGCCATCTATCGCAATTTCAGTAAAAAGCTTAATGAAAGTAATACAGCAAGCAACTTCATTAGGTGATATGATGGTTCACCCAATACAAACAAGATGTCGCATGTGTGCCGTAACTGCCGTAATGGAAATCATTTTTGATAATATTAGATTTTACGTAATTGTAATAAAGTTTAGTCTTGCTTAACAGAAAAAAATAACAGTTTATGATCATAATAGATAAAAATAACAAGCTTCGTCTCTTTTCTTTATGTTAGTAGTCCTAAGGTTAGAATAAAGAAGCGCTTGTTCCACGGACGGAACAGGAGGAACAATGGAAGCAAATTGTTACGACTGTTATTTTTGTAACAGGATGTTGGAATTGTTATTTTAGTGTAACAGGAACAGTTGTAACAGGTAGGCAATTTGCCCTGTTACAACCCATGTCTAATCCGGATTGCAATCCCTATACTCAACCATCATCATGAAGTTTTGCATACACATTGTCAGTGGTAAAGAAAAGGAGGTATGTACTTTATATCTTGAAAAAAAAATGCGGTTCCCGAGGGGTAGAAAAATAGCTGTTCACGCAGACGAAGTCGGGGGCGTTCGCTAGTTGTTTATCTTATAATGCCGCCCGCCGTCCACCCACCACTTCGTACCCTAGGGTACACGTACACGCGGTCAAATGTTTTAATATCTATGTGCCAAATTGCATCCAAATGCCAAATTTTGCCTACATAAAAGGCGATGACTGACTGTAATTGAGTTCATACTGCGTGCGTGATCACGTCCCGTCCCGTCGCGCCACGCCGCCGTCGCGCCGCGCCCCGTCCCGTCCCGCCCCGCCCCGCTTCCGATCTGTTTTCACGCTCGGCGCGACGGCGGCGTGGCGCGACGGGACGCGAAATGTCGCGCGTCACGTTGTGTGACGTCGTCCATAGTATCTAGTGCATTACAACTTGCTCAGCGTCGCGTCGCCGTCCCGTCCCGTCACGCCACGCCCGCTGTGTGGCTTGGCCTTTTAAGATATTCTGAACTGCATTCACAGATTTTGGAAAAAAGTTACCGTCAGCAAAAAATGCTAAAAATACCAAAAAAATACCAAAAAATGTTTTTATGCCAATCGAGCCTATTTCATGTTGGGATCAAAAGACTCTATGGGACCATTTAAGGTATGAGTACTAGAAATGACAGAAATCGCCAAAAACTTTTCCCATAGATTTTGTACGGAAAAACGAAAAATCTTCTCGAAATATTTTTTATTGCCAAATGATCCTATTTCTTACTGTGAACAAAATATTCTTTAAGGCCAAATGAAATTTAAGTACAGAAACTACGTAAGTCACACACAACGTCGTCTTCACACGCAGGCACAATCTTCTACAACATTATATCAAAAAAGTCGTTTTTGTACTCAAATTTCAGTTGGCCTTAAAGAGTATTTTGATCACAGTGAGAAATAAGATCGTTTGGCACAAAAAAATATTTCGAATAAATGTTTCTTTTTTCCGTACAAAATCTATGGGAAAAGTTTTTAGTGATTTCTGTCGTTTCTAGTACTCATACCTTAAATGGTCCCACAGTCTTTTGATCCCCACATGAAATAGGATCGATTGGCATAAAAAAATGTTTTTTTGGTATTTTAGCATTTTTTTGCTAACGGTAACTTTTTTCCAAAATCTGTGAATGCAGTTCAGAATATCTTAAAAAGTTATGGAAGGTCTACCAGGAACGTTTTCCGAACGTTTTCCTGTAACTATAACGGTTAAGGTACCTGCCCTTAATGTACCGTCTCAAAAATCCACCCTGTGTATTAACCTTACATCAGCCGGTCATCAAAACTTTACGGCAATATTATTTAAATTATTTTATTTTTTATATTAGTTTAAAAATAATGTATATTGAATTTCACTTCTTGGAAAACGCTTTAGGTTTCAAAACAAAAACGATCTCGCACTCGTAGACTACATGTATATTAAACTATAGTTATTTTTTATGTACTTATATTCTAAGTTGATCAATATCTACAGGAAAGGTATAAGTTTCAAAGACTTGTTATGGGAATCATAATTTTAAAACCTTTAGTGTTTTTTATCATTATTGAGAGTTATTAAATTAATAATTATTAATTTTATACAAATATGGTTGTTTTATTTTGTAACATCCTCTACTCAGGTGGAATTATTGAACAAATCAGCTAATAGTAGGGCAAAGACGGCTGGAATTAGGGTTTTGCGCCCTTCGTGAATTTTTGAGACTGTAATTGCGGCAGCAACTGAGAATTATAGTTGAAAAATACTTGTGGGGGCTGGTATTTGGCGTATTCACCCTACAAAAAGTGTCAAAAAAAACATTTATTATGAACCTTAATGTCTTCGCAATGGGGATGGGAACGCAAAGCTAATTGTATTGTCGCTGCGTAGTGCGTACGCTTGTTGACAGTAAAGCGCATTCACTAAAGCCCGCCGGTAACGATCAATTGCGATTGTCAATTTTTCCGCCAATTCCATTGTTGGAGCAATTGACAATCGCTTCAATTGCACGCGTAAACGATCAATTTTTCCGTCAATGGGCGTCAATTGCAGAAAAATTGACAATCGCAATTGATCGTTACGGTGGGCTTTAGATAGTGTCGCCCTTTTATCGCGCCGCCTTTGCACGTGCCGCTTCTTGTCAAAGGATGCCGCCGCATAAACAAAGGATACCGCGTGCGGCGTACACCCGCAAGTCAATTTGTATTTTGCCAGTTTGCATCGAAGCGCCGCCGTAGTGAAAGCTTGTGTTTGTTGACTCTGCTACGTATACTGAAAATATTTTTTCATCCTTGGAAGGACAGTAATTAAGTGCCTCAAGATGAAACTTTAAGTAAACCAACAAAAAAATACGGGTATTTTGTAAAACATGTAAACAACTTATGATCAATGTCCATCGGCATTGCGTTGAAATCAGTTTGTCTGCACCTATCAGAGATACTTCAACAATAGTGGGGATACCAAGAACTAGCGTCGGAATAATATTAAAAATAGGCCCATTAACACCAAAAAACGTAAAAACGGAAGAATCCCACTATCGAAAACGGACGACTTTGAATGTGATGTAGTACGTCCGAACAGTATACAGTTTTTATGCTAATAAAAAACTTCCGACACTAGACACGATTCTAAAAAATTTACAAGCTAATAATACGGACTTTCCGTATAAACGTACGACTCTGCGAAATGTCAATACATTTCTAAAATTTGGATTTAAGTATAAAACACTTAATAAGCTAAAACTATCGCTTGAATCATCGCTATTTTTTACCGTTATCAGTAACGTTATTTGTATAACGTTACCAAAAACTTACCGGTATTCCTGTCTCTGAACACAAGTGCTTGCGGGTGTACCGACACTATCTAAATGAATGGACTTTAGACGTTCAGAACAAATCTATAGGAAAATATATTTATTTTGTGGTATTTTTACCGAAAAAGACCCATTAATCTAAATGGATATAAAAGACTATTTTACAATGCAAATGCTGGTCAGTCACCGTTAAAAATATATTAGGTACATACAAGTTGTACTAACTTAACACTGTTTACACACATCAGGTTCGTCTCAGTAAAGTCACGTCGCGTCACCGTCTAGGCAAGCAGGGTTGGTAGATTGGGCGTTTTTGTCACTATTTGACTCCTTGCTGAGCTTATGTTGTTACATTTTTTAAATTAGCGCGAAAGTAAAAAAATTGGAAGCATTTATGCAAGTGAGGTCGGGATATTCTTTTACAATGGAGAAAAACGAATTTCGCGTATTGATAAAACACTACTTTTTACGTGGTAAAACCATTAAGCAGACGGATGATAAACTGAAAAATATTATGGGGACTCTGCTCCATCTCATGGAATGGTTCATAAGTAGTTTACTGAATTTCGTTGTGTTCGTACCACCATAACTGTCGCCGACCGCCCAGGAAGGCCGATTGAGGTTACCACTGAAGACATTGTTAAGAAAATCCACGACATTGTTATGGCAGACCGTCGAGTGAAGATACGCGAGATAGCTGATGCTATTCACATCTCTACCGAACGAATTTTTCATATTTTGCACGATATTCTCGGCATGAAAAAGCTTTTTGCAAGATGGGTGCCGCGTTTGCCAACAGTCGGCCAAAAAAGCATTCGTGTAACAACTTCTAAACGATGCTAGGTTTGTATAACCGCAATCCAAGTGATTTTTTTCGTCGGTACGTAACAGTTGACGAAACGTGGGTCCACCATTATACGCCAGAGACGAAGCAACAGTCAAAACAGTGGACTTCTACCGGTGAACATGCCACAGAGAAGGCAAAAACTGTTTGTTCGGCTGGTAAAGAGATGGCCACTGTCTTTTGGGACAGCAAAGGTGTTATTTACATCGATTTTTTGGAGAAAGGCAAGACAGTTACCGGAGTTTACCATGTTGCTTTGTTGGATAGATTCAATATAGAGCTGCTGAAGAAAAGACCGCATCTAGCAAAGAAAATGTTTTATTTCATCACGACAATGCTCCGGCCCACTCGTCAGCAATCGCAACATCAAAACTTGTGGAATTGCGATACGACCTATTGCCACACCCCCTGTATTCACCAGATTTGGCCCCGTGTGACATTTTCCTCTTCCCAAACATGAAGAAATGGCTCGGTGGACAAAGATTTTCATCCAATGAAGAAGTGATAGCTAAAAAAGGAGCCTATTTTTCAGGGTTTGATAAAAACTTTTTTTGGATGGGTTGAAGAAGTTGGAACATAGTTGGTCGAAGTATATAGAGCTGAAAGGAGATTATGCAGAAAAATAAAACAAAATATTCTTTAAAAAATTTTTTCTTCTTCACAAAGTCACGGACTTATCAAACCACCCTCGTAATAAACATGACAACTTGTCACCTGACATGACAATTTCATATTCATTGCGTCAAACAATTATAAAACAGAACTAACTAATAAACCAAATTGTCATGACAATTTACAAATTGTCGCGTTTTTAATAGGGCCCTGTATTTATAATAACTAAAGGCCGGATTTGCGGTGGCAGGAATACAAACTTGCTAGTGATTACCAAATTATCGTAAATGTTTTTATATATCGATGTTTTGAAAATATTTTTGAAGTGGAACTTCTTTGATCGCGTCTGTATTTATTTTTTTGTATTTTACCAAGGAGGATGTATTTCTTAAAAATTTGACATTCTACTTCACTCACTTTGACTTTGCTATCTTTGCATCAAGAAAAACTGCAGTGAATTTTATTATTTATACATTTCACGATTTTCACTTTTCTTAATGTAGGTAGGTAATTTCTACTATTTCCGACAGTAACACCCAATTGCACTAAACTTAAGAATCGCCTAAGTCTTTTCTTAACTACAACTCGACCAAGTTAAGTAGGCGAATGATAGCTACATGACCGCTAAGTTTGACACCGTTTTAATTTGGTCGTGTTGTAGTTAGGAACAGACTTAGGCGATCCTTAAGTTTAGTGCAATCGGGTGTTAGTCTATATACCTATCACGTTACATAATTATAATTTTTTTATCGATAAATTACACAAATAGATAATCAAGTTGTCTACGCACTATTAAACGTCATTTTATTCGTGCTACCGCAAATCCGGGGTCTGATAATAACACATCCAGACTCAAAAATTGAATTCCGACAAACTTTTATAAGACAAGATTAAACTCAGACGATTTGGAACTTCGATGTAACTCTACTCCGACAATACACTATGCCGATATGGCTTAATTTCGATACCACGGTACTCCGACAAAATATTTCTTCGACATGACTTAACTAGGAAAAGACGCGTGTTCGGCAATATTCTACTCCGACAGTTATTCTACTCCGACATGAGTAAACTTCGACTTACGCTACTCATACATGCTTTGTATCGACACTGTGTTAAATCGACACTACACAATTTAGACACGAATATTATTCGTTATTATATATTATATAATAACGAATAATATTCGTTATTATATATTATATAGTCTCCTTTTACATTCGAAAAGGTATATTTAGAAATAATATAAACTCCAAAACTAAAAATTATTACTAAAATTTTTCTGTCCTTCTTTTTTTTAATATTTGAAGAATTCCTTTGATTGCTCTAGGATTCTATCATCAGATCCTGACCTCATGACAATGAGACCAACTTGGAAGTATACAAGGTTATTTTTAGTTAATACAAAACCTCTCGTGGGGTTGCGTTGATCAGACCATCAAACTGAACAACTTTCATTATAGGACCAACCTTGAAATCGCGAAAAAAAAATCAGCTGTTTCATACATTTCGATGGAGTAGGATTGTACTTTTGTACGGAAAAGCTGATATTTTTTTCGTGTTTTCGAGGTTGGTTCCATAATGAAAGTTGTTCAGTTTGATGGTCTAAAAGTAACCTTGTATAATATACTTTCAAACAAAAAAAATATTTTTCAAATCGGTTCTTCGAGTAATCGAGTAACATACATAAAAAAAACAAAGATTCCGACGAACTGAGAACCTCCTCCATTTTTTGAAGTCGGTTAAAAATATTTTACAAATAATATTCGTGTCTAAATTGTGTAGTGTCGATACAAAGCATGTATGAGTAGCGTAAGTCGAAGTTTACTCATGTCGGAGTAAAATAACTGTCGGAGTAGAATATTGCCGAACACGCGTCGTTTCCTAGTTAAGTCATGTCAAAGAAATATTTTGTCGGAGTACCGTGGTATCGAAATTAAGCGTTATCGGCATAGTGTATTGTCGGAGTAGAGTAACATCGAAGTTCCAAATCGTCTGAGTTTAATCTTGTCTTATAAAAGTTTGTCGGAATTCAATTTTTGAGTCCCTTTCACTATACTATACGCTTCGATGTAAACTGCCAAATTCACTTGCGGACTCAGATCAAATAACTTTTTTTTGTTCTGAGCTTGCGGATGTACGCCGCACGCGGCATCCTTTGTTTATGCGGCGGCACCCTTTGACAAGAAGCGGCACGACGCACGTGCAAAGGCGGCGCGATTAAAGATACAAGGCGACACTATCTCATCGAAATATTAATACATTTCGATGCACTATCTAAGCGAAGTTACTTTACCTAAGTACCTATATCACGTCTGCAGGGGGCCAAGTCTGCTAATTGAAATAAAATGACACCGTTTTGCGATCACGACGCAACCTCATTAAGTTTGTTACTAATTGGGTATTCTGCTAAAAAAATATGAGTGGATTAATCGGTCGTCATTGAATCGTAATGTCGTCGTAATGATGGTGTTGCCCACAGAAGAAATAATCACTACGTTGCCCACTAAAGCTTCGTACAGACGCGAGCGAATCGCGCGCATCGCTCATTTTGACAGATTTTGATCACGTAACTCAAAGCAATAGCCATAGCCATAGCCATTGCCATAGCAATTTCTTTGACAATGGCTATGGCTATCGCTTTGAGTTACGTGATCGCACTCGCGAATTTCGCGCGGAATTCGCCTCAGTCTGTACGAAGCTTTAAAGCTACCATGAGGATAGATGTCATGTCACAGTATAAAATAATAGCACTCGCATATGAATTCCATTTCAAGTAAAAAAACCGGTATTGAATCGAAATTTTTGTTTTTATGTCTTATTTGGATAATTAATGGTCAAATGTATTTAAAGTTTTATTATAATCATTAGATACAACAAAACGTGACGTACTATATTACGAATCAGTTAATATTGCACTCAAATATTTAAATTATTAGTAGTATTTAATAAGAACTTTGTAAAACGGAATGTTCTTTACGTTAAGTGGTTGTCATGACGACACATATTTGTTTGTGGTCCAAAGAGTAGAACCATATAAGGGAAAGTCCACTAGTGCCTCTGGAAATCGATGCGGAACAACTGACATGAAATTATAATCGCTGAAAATGTATTGTTTTGTTGCTTTATTTGTGATTTTTTTGTTTTTTTTTTTTACTTTTTTGTGATATTCTTTATTTGTAACAAAATACTAAAGAAAAAGAATAAATCAAAATAAAACAAATATTTTAATTTGTCTAGGTTTGATTGAACTCGGTATTCGTCCAACTATAGTAGTGAGTGTCATGTATAAAGTGATGGTGTGGTAATCCATTATGCTACTAGGTCATCGAATTTTATCATTATATTATTGTAATTCGCACCAAGGCCTTACTCAAAAAGATTTTCGTTTGCATCATTGTAAAATAATGTTGTTTTAAATTATTTTATCTACACTCATGCTATAAATCCTTAAAAAATGTTCTGAAACAGTTAGATTATAGCCAACATTAAACAAACAACCAGTGTCATAAAACCAAAATATCTGAGCGAGGGCGACAATGGGCGCTCCCCGCGCCCACGCGCGAACGATACTTTATGAAATACAGTATAACATTAAAACACTCGTTATGATTCGGATGATTTCATAACGGACGCGCGCGCGTCGGGCGCGACCAGGGGCCCTATTTTTGAATCGTTCGACTGGCGTCGAGCGCTCTTTTCTACTGATTTTCGTTCGACATATGACTCAAAACAATGGGAAGTCGAACGAAAATCAGTAGAAACGAGCGCTCGACTGGAGACGAGCGATTCAAAAATAGGGCCCGGGCCCTATTTTTGAATCGCTCGGCAGGCTTCGAGCGCTCTTTTCGACTGATTTTCGTTCGACATATGACTCAAAACAATGAGATGTCGAACGAAAATCAGTAGAAAAGAGCGCTCGATGCTCGTCTCCAGTCGAGCGCTCGTTTCGAATGATTTTCGTTCGACATCCCATTGTTTTGAGTCATATGTCGAACGAAAATCAGTAGAAACGAGCGCTCGACTGGAGTCGAGCGATTCAAAAATAGGGCCCCAGGGGCTTTTCTCTTTTTTTGAATCGCTCGACTCCAGTCGAGCGCTCGTTTCTACTGATTTTCGTTCGACATCTCATTGTTTTGAGTCATATTTCGAACGAAAATCAGTCGAAAAGAGCGCTCGACTGGAGTCGAGCGATTCAAAAATAGGGCCCCTGGGGCCCTATTTTTGAATCGCTCGGCAGGGGACCTATTTTTGAATCGCTTGACTCCAGTCGAGCGCTCGTTTCGACTGATTTTCGTTCGACATCTCATTGTTTTGAGTCATATGTCGAACGAAAATCAGTCGAAAAGAGCGCTCAAAAATTGGTCCCCTGCCCTCACTCGGATATTAAGCCACCGTTTCGAAATATTTTATAGAGGATACTTGATAAGGGCAAAGAAAAATAAAGTCTTATATGCAACTCTACATAATTAGGTAATAACATAGTAAATTAGGTTATTAAAACACTCGGGTGATAAGCCCACATGTTTTAATAGCCCTCATTATACTACAGTTGCATAAATTACTATTATAGCCAATTAATAACGCGATTTTTATTGCACTGACTTCTTAGTTATTAGTTTATTTTGATTTCTTATAAGTCCGCTATGGTTGCCTGCCACCCTTTATACTTTATGAGGAATATAAAGTACGTGAAAATTTATTTCACATGGTTTGTTTAAATATTGCCAAAAGTAATAAAAGGTAAGTATTTTTTTAAAGGTAAAAATAATACTTTATTTGAAATAAAACAATTTTTAACGGATACTAGCGCGGTGTTATTAAAAGTACTTTCGTAATTAGTTGGTATTTGGTTTGATTTTTGGTTTTCCCGACGTTTCGGCAACTTTGCAGCTACCGTGGTCACGGGGGGACTAAAGCTACCCGTGAGTCTACCCTCAAGCGAAGAATTTTAATAAAACCGCGCTAGTATCCGTTAAAAATTGTTTTATGTCATGTCTAGTGAGCGCGTAAGCTTGAGAAGTGAATAATACTTTATTTCCATACAAGGTACTTTTTTTTCTACCTTTAGCAACCAATATACTTTATTAGTCCAAAATAAGGTGGCAACCCTAGTCCGGTCCGACTGCAGAGACATATTTTAGCAAACTTAAAGATTTTGTTGTGAAAGTTGATGGTTGAGTTGAGATACAGAGATGGCGCTACTTATTTCGACAGTCTGCGTTGTTCTAATATAAGTGTGCCTCTATTGTATGTGGTTGCCTCTATTGTATGTAGTCTGTCGTTCAGCGAGTTTTAAATAAAGAATTTTATCTAATATCTATTTATATAAACCCAGAAACAAAGGAAAGTATCACATAAAATCATTCTTTAACCGTCAGGTTAAGTATTGTACATTCGGTGATTAAATGTTGTAAGAATTCATATCTACAAACCAATACAATACAACAAATCATACAAAGACGTATATTTACGAGTAAGTAAATTACCTAGTAAAATTAACCCTTAGATTACCTATTATAATCTAAGATATTACCTTAGATTATTTATATGTCAAGATAGACAGTCGAAGCTACGACAGCGTCGAAAAAAATATCACCCAACAGTTGGGTGACCAAAACACGCACACATTGTCAGTAGTGTGAGCCGGCCATAGTTTTTATTACAATATTCTTTGGACGCGATGATGCTAAAAATGCACACCACCTTAAAAAAGTTGGCCTGTTTTGTTTAATACGTCAAAAGCCTAAGACTCTATCTAGACATATAAATAATCTAAGGATTACCTTCTATACACATAGTGGTCTTTAAACATTGAGGCACTTACCTATTAAGTATATACTATAGTTGGACCCACCAATCCGCATTGGGCCCGCGTGGTGGGTTATGGCCCATCCTCCTTATCCACCCATAATGAAGACCTGTGCCCCAGCAGTGGGTACATCAAAAATACCTGATGGTCAAAGGGTCGATACAAGCCGGTTCTCATCGCCTTATATTTTAGAAATTCCATCTCACTGATCCACTATGCTTATCAAAATACTTAATACATCAAAATACCGTAATTGTTCTCAAGAAGTCTATTATTTGCTTAAACTCTTAGCGTGCCCGCAGACTACAGACCAAACTGTCAGTCAATAGTTGGTTTTATATAAGGAATCGGTCGATACAAAATCATTGTAGTGTGTGCACTTGCATACTTCTTCATACTGATTCCAACTATCAGCTGACAGTTTGGTCTCTACTCCGTAGTCTGCGGGCACACTTAACCTAATCTCATTGAAATTTTTAATAATTACTTATTTTTTATTTCAGAATTTCAGATACTATATGTGTAATGACATTGCAGAATATAATAAGCAAGTACTATTTGGAAGAGTTATTACCAAACAAAACTATAGATGTATATTTGCTCCAAGCGACTAAGCAAAACTATGAAACATTAGGTACTGTATAAAGGAGCATGCTGGAAAAGTGACTGCTGGCTGTACTTTGAAGTTTGTGCTTCAAAATCATGTATCATATTGGTTTATGATAATAATTATAAATAAAATATTGACTCTATGTTAACCTGTTTTCATTTTGTCTACTATTATCTACATCAGTCTACTAAAACTCAAAAAAATCTAGGTTCGAGGCCAAGAAAAATAATTTTAAATCACTGCATCTACAATAGGTAGTATGAAGGTTCAACATAGGTTTATGAAGCAAAGTAGTACCTATATCGAAATACCTACAGCGATTCGAAATTCGAAATTCCAAATTAGAATTCTGAAGTAAGTAGATAAAGATGTCCACATCTAGACACTAGTGTTTACTACCTACTTAGTTTGGATCAGTGGGTAATCTTTGTCCATGGTTTATCCTATTTATTTATTTATCTGTAGGTAGGTACTACCTACCTATTGAATAATAAATGAATTTGCATACACAGGTACCCAATGCTTAATAAACAACTAAAGTTGATAGATACATGCACCTTAGCACCTAATAAGTTCCTATAGGTAGGTACATGTTTTGATATTTATTTTTCCCAAGAAATCATTAATTTTCAATAATTCACTTAACTGAATCCACCGCCACAGTTAAAGCCGAAACGGCCATTGTAGCGGTGTTTATTTTATGTACCTATATCTAACATTGTATTAATTTAAACAATAAATATCAATCCTTAAAATTCCTCTGTGGGGTAGGTAAGTAGGTACACATTGTTTTTCCACAATATCTATGATCACTAGCTAAAATATGCCAGCATAAACTTGGTACTGATGGTCTCATTCTTCAATCTTTACAAACAAATTCTAAGAAAGAGGTGTCGTTGCTCAATCGTAGTTCAATGGCAAAATCGTCATGAAAAAACCATTGATATAAACGTCAAATAAGAGCAGAATACCAATTAATTGAAAAATCGAGACGCGATTGTAACGCAGTTTTTAGCAGAATGCCAAAAAGTACCATGACGATTGAATGATAGTTTGATGGCCTGTCATGAAAAAACGATTGAACTTATTTAACGAGCGAAATACCAAATGTGTCAAGATAGGGGTTTGAGACCCAATTGAGATTCCAATGATGCATTTGTAAATTAGCAGACTTGAGCCCCAGCATTCATACGGAACCCTAAAAACATACCTTTTCCTGTCCCCCTGCTTTTGACTTCTTTTGCCTTCTCTCTGCGATATCCCGATAGCAATATTTTGATTTTGGATTTGCACACCGCACTAGGTATGTCCATTATTCTACTAATTTCCACCCACGCGTCTTCCTTCCTGTTAGCCTTGTGGTAATCTTGGTGTGCCGGATCCCACAGCATTCTGTGGTATTGGTACACCTCAATGAGGGTTAAGACTTTTTCTTCAGACCACTCCATGTATGTGTATAGGTAGTTTTAATAAAAAAATAATGATGAGCGCGCGTGCACTATACACACGTCCACAGGCGAACTGTGCTCCGCGCTCCGCGCTCCGCGAACCGCGCTCCGCGCTCCGCGAACCGCGCTCCGCGAACCGCGCTCCGCGAACCGCGCTCCGCGAACCACGCTCCGCGCTCCGTTCCCGTATTCAAATAAGCTTTATTCATATAAACTTAATTATTAAGTACTTTTGTCTCCACAGTACTATTATTGTGTAATTAATAATGAGTGGCAAAGAAGGAGTAAAACTTTGAATAGACAATCATGCCTATGTACAGTCAGCAGCTCATCAGGTTATACAAAGTGTCAAAAATTTTCAATTTATTTTGAACCTTGTCTTTGCAATGAGGGTTTTTCAAAATGACAAAAAACTGTAGGCTAGATAGATGGCGTTGATAAAAATGTGCGTCAATGTATTTTTTTTACTAAGCTTATCTTTCCATCAACGCCATCTAGTGAGGCAAATAGTTGTAGTGTCTTTGAAGGAATTAAAGGTCTTGGTGAGATCTTCATTTGAGATGACAGCTGTCAAGTTTAAATTTGTCATCTTAAATGAAAATCTCACCAAGACCTTTCATTTCTTCAAAGACACCATCAATCTAGGATTAGTAGTTTTCGAGATATTGCAGTTTTAAGTTTGACAGAAGACAGCTTTCATACTTAAAACGGCAATATTTTGAAAAGTACTATCCTAGACTGGTGGTGTCTTGAAGAAATGAAAAGTCTTTGTGAGATCTTCATTTTAGGTGACAGCTGACACATTTAAATTTGTCTTTGTCAAATGAAGATCTCGTTAAGACCTTTCATTTCTTCAAAGACACCATAAATCTAGGATGAGTACTTTTCGAGATATTACTGTTTTAAGTTTCTATAATCCTTAATCGTTCCAATTTCCACCCACGCGTCTTCTTTCATATTGGTTTTGTGATAATCCTGATGTGACGGATCCCACACCAGTCTGTGATACTGCTAAACATCATCAATTAATGTTAACAGTTTTCCTCAGACCACTCCATAATTATTATTATCTAGTAAAAAAAATGCGCGAGTAAAGAACCTAAATGATCTACATAAATTGATCAATGATCGCGCGGTCACTGCAAACATCTCCACAGGCGAACTGGGTTTCGTTCAGTGGTTTAGAGTGCGGTTGTTTTTTTTTGTTTTTTAACTCACTCTAATGTTCGGAACGATCAAGAACTTTAAATGTCCTTTAAATTCCTTTATTTTAAATCAAAATATACGCCGTAGAGCGTTTGGTTGCAACCGAAGCGTAGGTTCGGAACGCAACCCTGCGCTCCGCGCTCCGTGCTCCGCGCTCCGCGAACCGCGCTCCGCGAACCGCGCTCCGCGCTCCGCGCTCCGCGAACCACGCTCCGCGAACCACGCTCCGCAGTGTGACTAGATTAAATTTTACGAAAATACCGAAGCACCTCAAAAATACTGAAATATACCAAGTTGCACATGGAAAATATACCGATAAAAATACAGATTTTCAAAACAGGTTTTATTCATTTATCATCACAATGAATGTTTAAATTATATTTTAACATTATTCGAAGGCAAAACTAAACATATTTTCCAGATGGATGCGCCAAGTACAATAAAACCAAAGAAAGAAAAAAAAACACGCTCTACTTATATAACGATACAAACGTACTACTTTAGGGAAATTCCCGAATTAGCGAAAGACATACCACAAAGAAAAAGTGAAGTGCATAACAGAAAATAATTTTATTTAAACGTATTATAATTCTAATATGGCGGCTGCCTGTCATTTCCTATCTGTAACTTAGAGTCTGTGCGGAAAAAGAACCGACTTGGGATTTGTGCTCGATCACGGTTTTTGTCATGCAGACTGCACTATTATACGTAATTATAGTGCGACTATCTTGAATTAATATTTATCTTGTTAATACAGTCGCACCAAAACGTAATAGTACCGTCAACATTTCAAAAACGGTAATCAAGCATAAATTCCAAGTTGGTTCTTTTTCAAAACAGACTCTACTGATCTTTGCTTCTGAATGAAATATAGACTTAATCCGGGAAATTACTTGAACATCAATGTTCGCGGGGACTTAACACCGTAGTTACCATAACTTTATAACCAAAATATACCGAAAATACTTACTTCCGCTAATATACCTACAAAAATACTGATGTTCGGAAAAGTCTCTAAAATATACTGAAAAAGTATTAAAATACTGAATCTGGTCACACTGGCGCTCCGCGCTCCGTGTTCGCGTGTTCGCATCGGATCCCAAATATGAAGCGCGCTCCGAGGTTCGCGGAGCGCGGAGCGCGGAGCGCGGAGGTTCGCGAACCTAAGTGGGGACACACCCTAAGATCAACCAATAACGGAACCGTCGTTTCTACCATCCAGCCTCGCGTCGCACACCGCGCCACCATCACCTTAGCTAAGTATACCGCATGGGCATCTTGTCAGATGCAATATGTTTCTGAAATATATAAAACAATCGACAGTAACCATGCTTAAATCATAGGACAAACGTCTACAAAATAAAACACCAGGGTCAAAAGGAAAAATATTATAATCTACTCATGAAAACTGTTTCATTATTAGATGAGAAAAACTTATTATGTGAAATACAAATTCACGTTTATAACAAACAATATATAGTTGCATTGTTATTAAAATATTATCATGATAATTTATTTATTTTATTCCACAATTTGTGGTTCTCTTGCATTTTATTATGTAACGTGCTCAGTTAAAGTAATTGTTAATGTCGATACTCGCAGGGCTACCGTTTGCCACTATGTGGACACGGCCTGTCAAGACATATTCAGGGCTACCGTTTGCCACAGTGTGAACACGGCCTGCCAAAACATATATTCAAGCCAAAGCTATCAACCAAGGACACACATGGCCCATACAATACGACACACTTGGCCACGTAACCAGTATATTTAGGATACACACGGCCCATAGACGCGAGACACTTGGCCGCTTACTGCGTACCACACTTAAGGACACACTTGGCCCATAGACGCAATATACCTAGTCGCCTAAACGCTGCACTTGAGGACAAATGGTTCATATAATAGTAGCTTACACACTGCTTACCTAACATTTTTAAGACTTTATTTTCTCAAACAAATATAATGTATTCAAATTAACCATAATTACATTAGCATCGGATTGCAATATTATAAACTAAGAGATAACCAAGTAAAAGAAGAAGAAGAAGTTGTGTCTTAAAGAAGAACGCAGACTTCATAAAGTCTACTTATTGTTTGACAAATCTTCGTACATGCGTAATTGAGTACTGATTATTTGTGTACCCCAATATATTTACTTGAGGGCCTGTGCACTAATCTAAACAACAACTTAAATAATCGTTGCAGATGACGATTCGAGTATGAAATTAGTAAAATTGCATAATGTAGTCACATAAGCAAGTAATATAAGTATATGACAACCTAGCCTTGTAAACCGCTGGCGCTTCTAGCCAAATTGTACTTGGTTTATCTTTTTTTTTTTCGTTTGACATTTATTTTTAATTGGAATTGAATTGCTATTTATTAAGTAATTATTCATTAATGTACCTAATGTAGATAGTATGGAATAAATAAATTGTATTGTATTGTATTGCAAACCGCAGGCGCATCTAGCCAAATCTCAGGCGCATCTAGCCAAATCTCAGGCGCATCTAGCCAAATAAAAGGCGCATCTAGCCAAATAAAAGGCGCATCTAGCCAAATAAAAGGCGCATCTAGCCAAATAAAAGGCGCATCTAGCCAAATAAAAGGCGCATCTAGCTAAATAAAAGGCGCATCTAGCCTTGCAAACTGATGGCGCTTCTAGCCAAACTGGATTTGCATCTAAATACAATACAAACCAATCATTTATTTCCCAGAAAATGGAAGTATACATTGATGACATTATAATATAACAAAATCTGCATATTCTGACTTTGTTAGGTGTGGAAATCTGTCAGTAGCTAGGTGATTATAAAATTTAAATTCGATACTTAACATTAATCATCAATTATTACAACTAATTTTCATTACCCATCATTTCAGTAAATAATTTCAAATCCCAATAAAATAAATGTCAAACTTTAATGTCAAATATGATAAAATGACATTAATAATAATTATTGCCTGCCAATGTTAATTTAATTTACAGTAATAAAATATTAATTGCATCTAGCCAAACCGAAGGCACATCTTCTCAAACCGTAGGCGCATCTAGCCAAACTGAAGGCACATCTTGCCATACTCAAGGCGCATATAGCCTTATAAGCCGCAGGCGCATCTAGCCAAACTGAAGGCACATCTTGCCATACTCAAGGCGCATATAGCCTTATAAGCCGCAGGCGCATCTAGCCTAACCGCAGGCTCATCTTACCATATAAAATGAAGGCGCATCTAACATTATAAAATGACGGCGCATCTGAACTTATAAAATGAAGGCGCATTTATACTTATAATAAAATGTAGGCACATCTAAACTTATAAATAACAAGAAGGCGCATCTAATCTTATAAAATAAAGTCGCATCAAACCTTATAAAATGAAGGCGCATCTAACCTTATAAAATGAAGGCGCATCTAACTTTATAAAATGAAGGCGCATCTAACCTTATAAAATGAAGGCGCATCTAACACTATAAAATGAAGGCGAATCTAACCCTATCAAATGAAGCACATTAAAACTTAAAATATTCATTCATATAAATCTCAAATCTCTTTACCAATCTGGTATCAAAAGTTGCACTTTATAAGTCGAAGGCGCGTTTAGCCTTCAAGCTGAACGTGTCTAGCTTCGAAAGTAAAAGTTGGAAATTTTCATCTATATTAATATTTATTATAATAAAAAACCAACAGTTAATAAAAATTAAGGCGCATTCAACCTTGTAAAATAAAGGCGCATCTAACCTTATAAAATGAAGGCACGTCTAACCTTAAAAAAACTTTCCCCGTATAAATTCTCAAACCTCTTCATCATTCTAGTATGAAAACAAACAAAAGTTAGAGGTACCTTAATTAGGTCGAAGGCGCGTTTAGCCTTGTCCTAGCCTTACAAACTGAATGTGCATCTAGCCTCGAAAGTCAATGGTATAATAAATTTTCATTAATATAAATATCTAGTATAATTACTTAGGGTTGGGTGAAATATTTAGAATAGTTTCATTTTAGTAATTTTCACTGCATCATCCCTATGTACATAGAAAACCAAAAGTTAACCCTAATTGTAAGCCAAAGATGCATTTAGCCTTGTAAACCGTAGACGCCTAAAGGCGTAGGCCTTGTAAACCAAAGGTGCGTCTATCCTTGTAAACCGAAAGCGCGTCTAGCCTAGTCTCAAAAGTATTAGTAGAAATACCTAAGAGCCGGCTCACTTCAAATAAAATTTTAAAGTAGCAAAATATTTTCTACCAACTACTATTAATTTTAAAGCGTTATATTTCTTACAAAACTAAGAAATTACGCCAAATAAGTGTACTTCAAAGTAAACTTACTTCATTCATTTAGGAACACAAAAATGAAATCAAAATTATAATCGTAAACATACCACATATCGAAACCATGTACACCAGATAATTATCTTTCGTATTATTTTATTCATAAAGATAAGTATGTACAGTTTTTAACTGTAAGATCACTTCTGTAAAATCACGTTAATTAATGAAATCGACAATTCTTTATGAACGGCCTCTTAATAGAATAAGAATTAACTTCTTGAACTAAAATAGGAAAACATGGTTTGTGGGGTCATATTTTTATATAAAAAACGTAAAGTTACCACAAAACAAAAACATACGACAAGCTTAAGAGATTCTCTAGTAGCTACTAGTATTAAATTGCATATAAAAACCTCACAGATGATTGCAAGAAAAATAAGAATATTATCATAAGGGCTTGGGTAGGTTAATATTTTTGGCATAAATAATAGCGGAAACGTATAATAATATCAAAAATACGTACTGTGAAGTAGCTTCAATAAGTTTTATTCATGAAAGAGGATTGTGATAAATAAAATGATGATAAAACGCCGAAAAACATGAAAAATGTGCAGAAGTGAGGTTATTTTCCATACTCATTCCACGTAAAGTAAAAGACAGACAAATGTGTTCGTAAAACCTAGCCTTAAGCTACGACTATAGCGTCATGGTACTACTAAAACCCTTTTGAAGGTCAACGTAACCTGGTACCAATTCTACAGTAAGTATCACGTTATCCGTCTTATTCTCCGTATCCGTAAATCCCCAGGGTACAGTGTCAAGGTCGACTACTAACGACAATTAGAATGCACTTAGAATGGTATGAAATATAAAAAAAATAAACTTAATAACCTCTGCGGAACACATTGTCCAAGATAAAAGATCCTATTTTCATGATTCATTATGTAATGCATTTCCAGAGTTTAAATCACGAAAGTTACAGTTGGGCAGTAAAGATAAAAAAAACATTCATTTCATGACCTCTCTTTATACAATCATGAAAATTACAATTCCAATATCAACGCACTATTTCCATCATGGTGACGACTGAGTGTAGTTTTGTGTGCAGTGTATGCACGGCCGAAGAGTCGCCTCGGCCACGTGCAATGATTGTGAAGTGTTTATGCACTGTCGAAGAGTTGCCTCGACCACGTGCAATGTTTGTGAATAATGGTGTGAATGCACGGCCGAAGAGTCGCCTCGGCCACGTGCAATGATTGTGAAGTGTTTATGCACTGTCGAAGAGTTGCCTCGACCACGTGCAATGTTTGTGAATAATGGTGTGTACGCACGGCCGAAGAGTCGCCTCGGCCACATGCAATGACTGTGAAGTGTTTATGCACTATCGAAGAGTTGCCTCGACCACGTGCAATGTTTGTGAATAATGGTGTGTATGCACGGCCGAAGAGTAGCCTCGGCCACGTGCAATGAAAAATAGTCATAAATCTCTCGAGTGTATTAAAACTTGAAACTACCCAACTTAATTTCGTAATTTTAGCTCGGTTTAAAACGTTAGAAAAGTAAGAAATTCGTGAGCGTACTTACTTTGGTTCTTCCACTGCTGATTTGTGATGAAAACTACAGTAATAACGGTGAACTACATTTACTTTCTTCACAGGAACACACCATGATATTATTAACTAGGTTATAGCCACAATACGTTAGCAGTTTTCCCTAACAATACTTCTCTTCTTGACGGTTGGAAAGTGACTGAGCCCGCAACTGACTTTCGTTGACCGTTCTGCCGCCTATCCCCACCGCTTACCTTCCCACCATTCCACTGCAAATGGCGGGAAACGGCGGAGCCAAGCGTCGGTGTTGCCAAGCTATTAAACTAAAATACTACTATTATTCTTTCAATTTTGATTCGAAATCATAACAATAAAATGGATTAATTACTATCAAACTACAAAACGTCACAATTGAATCATAGATAATATCAAAGGCGGCAAAATCCGCTCAATGTCAAAAATAAACTTAAAATGGCGGATACACTTCTAACAAGACTTCCGCGCGTACAGTTGCATACAGTGCGTATATTATTGATTCAGGCTCAGGCGTTACTAGGTTGGGCCGGTTTTAATCATTTTTCGAATTTTACTTCACAAGGCCCCTCAAAAGTTGCGTAATGCGACGTAGGTTATAAGAAAAATAATATAAACAAGTGCGAGTCGGACTCGCGCACGAAGGGTTCCGTACCAAAAAACGGCAAAAAAAAAAATCACGTTTGTTGTATAGGAGCCCCCCTTAAATATTTATTTTATTCTGATTTTAGTATTTATTATTATAGCAGCATCAGAAATACATCATCTGTGAAAATTTCAACTGCCTACCTGTTGTCGTTATTAATACCGAGCAAAAAACGGCAAATAAAACACTTTTGTTGTATGGGAGCCCTCCTTAAATATTTATTTTATTCTGTTTTTAGTATTTTTTGTTGTAGTGGCAACAGAAATACATCATTTGTGAAAATTTCAGCTGTCTAGCTATTACGGTTCATGAGATACAGCCTGGTGACAGACAGACAGACAGACAGACGGACAGCGGAGGCTTAGTAATAGGGTCCCATTTTTACCCTTTGGGTACAGAACCCTAAAAATTAAGATTAGGTATCACTTTTAAGCCCTCTACTAGCGTTCGAATTTTTATAAAATACCTGTATTTCGTGTATATTAGACTTAAGAATTTTGAATTAAAAACCGACTTCAAAAAACCTACCTCTAAAAAGCAAGAAATAATATTCGTAATATAAATAATCGTAATAAAATAATTCGTACTGTACGTAATAATTCGTAATAAATCACGTCTATTGAAGTCGGGTGGGGCTGGAGTACAAATCCCTTTTTTTTATTCTAAAAGCCCCACCCGACTTCAATAGACGTGTTTTATTATTACGAATATTATTTCTTGCTTTTTAGAGGTAGGTTTTTTGAAGTCGGTTTTTTGTTTTTTTAAACAATTTTTTATTTTTTTATTTTTAGTGTAGGTATCTTTTGTATTAGGTAGTGTAGGTGTATATTTTAGGTAGAAATTAAAATCGGCTCAGCCAAACGTGAGTTAATCGCGGGTTAATACATGCATGCGGGTCAAACTGAGAACCTCCTTATTTAAGTCGGTTAAAGAACTACACTTAAGATATCCCTTTTCCAACAAAAAAAAAATTATCTTATTCAGTTCATAAACAAAGAAGTTATACGACTGATCATCGAGGTAGTTCACACAAAATCATACTATTTTCGTGCTTTTTTCAAGATTACTTGAAAAGTACTGAACCGATTTCAAAATTTTAAAAAATGGGACCAACTTGGAAGTTTACCTAATATAATTAATGATTAAACGAACTTACCTGTAAGTGAAGTTCTATCATAATTATGCGAAGGATTCTTCCGAAGATATTAGTATATTAACACATGTAGTATCGCTTGCATGTATCACCACTTAGCACGTTATTTTAGAGTAATAACCTAAAAAACCTAAAAAGAGAAGGTATTTGATTTAGAATTGACAGATATTTTGACATTTCCGGCTCGAATTCTCCCCGCCGTCTCCGGCGCCAACTATTTCATTTAGTTTAAAGTCCAAATCGTATGATATTTCCTTATTTTCTTCAGTGGGTGAACACTTATTGTAATTAACAATAAGCAGTAGGGAGGGTGGGACTCTATACTAATATCTTCGGAAAAATCCTTCGCATAATTATGATAGAACTTCACTTACAGGTAAGTTCGTTTAATCATTAATTATGCTTCAGGATTCTTCCTCAATATTAGTATTTTAACACATGTAGATGTTTAAAGCATTATGTAAGAAAATTGAAATATCATCTCTTGTGTAATTAGTCTTTTAAATTTAAAATAGAAAATCAGTCACATTTAACATAATTCTTAATGTTTTGGTAGCAAAGACGGTACCTACAGATGGTTGGTACCAAGAAAAAAATAAGCAAGATTCGTTAGGAAAATTCAGATTAATTATGATTAATCGATGATATCTTGCAAAGATAGTGAAATCATCTACCATTCCACCGTGTTACGTGGAATTTCTATAATAAAAATAAATGTTATGGCTATATAGCCATAACATACCTATATAGGTATCGGCGTACGTCGAGTGCTAAAACTGGTTACTATGGACTTGAGTCTACTCTACTATCATTGAATTTTACATTTCAGCAATCCTCTATCTACTCTACATATAAGATTTTTTTTTTTTTTTTTTTTTTATCTGTATTGCTATTTTTATTTTTTATTTATAAATAAAAAGAAGTGATTATGAAATGTTTATTATAATAATAGCATTCTCAAAAAAGAAGGTCATTATAGAATGGTTTGTGTCAAAGTAAGAAGAATTCATGTTTCATACTTGAACTAAACAAATAATTAATTGATTATATTGTTTTCATTCTATGTGCAATAGGCAAGGTACCTCAATAAGAAACTTTTTTTTTTAAGTTAGAAAAGAAACTAATTGGAAAATATTTAATAAATAGTAATAAGAAATCTAAGATATCCATTGTATTTGAGCAATGTAAGTCTACGCCAAGGCGTAGTTAAATTCAATACCAAACCTTGAGATTAGCTCATATTGTGCAATCAATAATGAATCCAATATTAAATAATACTAATAATTGTGTTACACACTTCTGTGTTTATTCTGTCTATATTGTTATTTGGTGAATAATCGAACCATTTTTATTACCAAGCTCTGTACTTTCTGATAGTATCAGCAAATATCCAAGCTTAAATAACATAGTAATATACCTGTAAAATAATATCACCTTGATAATGTTGTACAAACCAGTCTATTTGTGCGATGAATTTCCGTCCCTGGAATTGGAAGTTAAAGGATGTTAGTACTTTAATAGACACTATATTACATGTAAACAATGGGTATCAAGGCTTAAAATTATGACGATCATGATGGCAGAATTGTAACAATAAGAAACTGTTACAAAAGAATAAAAATAATAGCTTGTCCGATTGACAGTGTCAGAGTTGTCTTTTTAAATAAAATAGGCACTAAACAAAAATAGCATTGTGAATGCGAAAATCTAAAATTAAAAAAATAATCGTCTTTGGGATCCAAATGCTAGGAATCAAGAAAAATATTTCTGCTATATTTTATTTCTACTACCTAATTCGACTTGCATTCGAATTTACTCAATTTCAATCCGAAAATACCAAAACTGGTAATAATTTTTTGAATAAGTGAATCGAGTTATAACGTCTAGAATACTTTACACCGAATACAATAATAAGAAAGGCAATGAAAATATAATAAGCTACATGTTCTAGCTAGATAATTTATATGCAATTCTTTTTCAATGTTTTGATTTCTGGCCACAAGTGTCCCCCAGTCTACCCCGTTGTTGAGAGGTACCAGAGAAAATAGTCCACAACTATGTCATCTTTAATTCGGTGTAACTATCGATGACATTCAACTAAATAAAGTAAAATATAATATTATACCGGTATCTACAGGTTTAATCCATTCATAAAATAGTCATAATTTATTTTGCAGTTTTGTGAATGTTTTTCTTGTGAAAGACCTTGTGAAGGTAGCTAGAAAATTGTGAAGGTAGCTGTATAAAAAAATTGTATTTAAATTTATTGTGTATCTCAATTCTTTAAAAAATGTTCAGAGACACATTGTTAGAGTAAATATTATGTCCAATATAACAGGGAGATAATGTTGTCTAAGATGTCGTAGGCGGCGGCAGTAATTTTATAAAAATATGGGCACTACAATACCTAAAAGTTAAAAATTTAAATTCGTATATTTCTATTACTTTTCATATCAATATTAAAACCATAAAGTTGATGGGATTTCTAAAATGCAAAGACTTCTATGTTGTATTCTTAGAATAATTACTTGTTTTCTTACAAACAATAACCATTTTTTATTTTTAATGTAGGTTAACTTTTATACTGTTTATAATAATGCGACTTCTGGGATTTCTAGAATGTGTTTTGTTATAAACAATAAGCATTTTATAGGATAACGTTTTTACAGTTTATAATAATATGACTTCTGTTAGATTTTTACTAAACCTGATATGACAACCTGATAAAACATTTTTTCTCGAACAGAGATGTTGAACCTTCATCTTAATGTGTAGTTGACAAATTATTGTCTGTCACCAAAACACAAACGTATTATGTGGCTGTTATGCATTTCGCCCGAAATTTAGTCAAATTAATGTTAGAATTTAATATATATCTCTGGAGATGGCACAAGTGAGTACGAGTGAGTATAAAAGAAAATAATAATAATCTTGGTGCCCTCCTAGCGCAGTGAAAATAGTATTTTCACACATGTCGAATTTAGACCAAACAACTATGTGGACGCCTATGTGCCTACAGTTGGCGACCACTGCCTGCACTCGCCGAATACAGATAAATGCTGCACTAGATCCTTACGAGTATCCTTACCCCGCGTACGATGATCGAATGTGAATGTTGACGAATGTATTCTCGGCAACCGTTTCGATGGACCGTAACGGCCGCCTGCGGGTCTGCTGCTATCGACGAAAGAAATCGTTGATGGGGCCTCGTCGCCGCGTCTCGATATTCGTTTGCCGTCGGAACTAAGCATATGGTATACCTGGCTGCATGTTTCGTTTGTTGTTTTCAAGTTTAAATTGTTTTGAAACAAAATGTACCAGCAAATAAATATATAAATCAGCCCCAAAAGTTATGTTTTATTTAAGCACTGCGCCCGGTTTACTTACAGTTTTTTCGTTAATCAATATCGTTAACCTCAGGCCTGTAGCAATTGCATCATTCATTTTCGACTCAACTGTTGGTGGCCTTTTAAGTGAACAGCATCAATTACACTTGAGTTGACCATATACCTACTGTTTATAATAAAATGTATGTTGTGCACAACAAATAAATGTTGCAATGCCCCATTGTATAATGTAAAAAGTGCAAAACACCGTCTTAAATTACTGTCATAAAAAAGGTGTTCTATATTGGAAAGCTGCTCCTTAAGCTTCATTATTACTATAATATATCTACTTGGCTAACAACCTCTGCACATCAGAATCATTATCATTAAGATCAATCAATTTATGTTTTACACACACAAATTCAATTTGAAAATTAATAGACAGGTAATTTGTACATATGTACATTTTACAAGGGCATAGCTTAGAAATAAACATACTAATTAGTTAGTGATTAAACATAAATAATAAGCCTGAAACATAGGATCTCCTAGTTAAGGCAAATGTTTAAAGTTTTTACTTATTAAAACTGTGGTACACAGTAATAAACACTTTGCATTTATGGATAACAAAATGTAAGGATTCTATTATTCAATTTCTTATTGAAATTTCTATCAGCAGGCCCATGTTAGGCGTACCTATATTAATAGAAGCTATTTCACATAAAAATTGTGAAATATCAGGTATCAGCTAGTTGCTGCATAACTTATTATCTGGTTCCATGAAGTAGATAAATTTTAGCATTTATTTATAGCTCTGCTTATGAACGTTATACTGGCAGTTTTTCGTTACAGTTGCAACAATGTGTATAATAAAATCATACATAATTATATTATATAAATTTTGCAAGCCAGAAATTTATCTCAGTACCGATGGCACTCTATTATTCCGTTGGGATCAACTCAACACCAGGGATATCTATGATATCGAAATTCATACCTGATGAACTAAGCTGTTGTCAGGGCTGCTGTTGCAGCTCCAGCAGAGCAGCCGCCTGGCTGGAAGGCGGATGGCGGCGAATTCGGCGGACGGCGGAGTCACCCGATTGGTGCTCGGCAACGGTTCCAACGTGGTAACCTTTGAGGGCAGCTTGCTTTTTATCCTGTCGCGTCATCAGGGTCACTTTGAGTTGCTGCACTTGTTGCAGTTGCGTTGTCTGACCTATCTATGCGGTGAAATAGTCCAGTGTGACTATTTCGAGTGCAATAGATATTTGGTTCATGCCTTATTAGACACATGCCTTATGACAGAAAGTACCCAGTATGGTAAGTTCGTGTCAGACAAAATTAAATAAATAAATGGTAAAAGCCCAGGGTAGCAGTTACGCATTTTTAAATCTCAGCAAACAATGTTGTCTGGGAGGGAATGCTATTAGCATTAAGTCCGCTCTTTTTGTACTCATGTACATTAAAGTAAAATAAATAAATATGGTAAAAGCCCAGTATGGCAGTTACGCATTCATAAAGGGAAGCAAAAAAGCCAAGTAAACGGTAAAAGCCCAGTCTGGCAGTTACGCGTTCAAGCCAAGTAAACGGTAAAAGCCCAAAATGGCAGTTACGCATTTAATAGTGTTTCTCCATCTTGTATTATTCTTCTTGTCCTCTTCCGTCTTGAAAACTTTTTTCCTTTCTGCACGAAGCATTTTAACTAAGTATAATTAAATTTTCACTGTATAAAATATAATTCTGAAGAATTCTCACTTTGAGATTGTATGCGTGCGTCCGTGGCGAAGCACGAAAAGCGAATGAAATAGTTGGCGCCGGAGACGGCGGGGAGAATTCGAGCCGGAAATGTCAAAATATCTGTCAATTCTAAATCAAATACCTTCTCTTTTTAGGTTTTTTAGGTTATTACTCTAAAATAACGTGCTAAGTGGTGATACATGCAAGCGATACTACATGTGTTAATATACTAATATTGAGGAAGAATCCTGAAGCATAATAACGTTTGAATCATTTCAATCGGTCCAGCTGTCTTCGAGTAATCGGTGTACATACAAAAAACAAAAAAAAATAAAAAACGGGTCGAATTGAGTACCTCCCTTCTTTTGAAGTCGGCAATGACCCCTCAAAAGTAGCGTAATGCGACGTAGGTTCAAGGAAAAATAATTAACGACCCGGTCGATACAATTCTTTCTCTGAGAGGCCTCCCAATTTGTGGTAGGCTCAGTAGCTAGTTGTTAGCATCTTGTTTTCTAATTAACTTTAATCAATTTAATTCAGTTGTAATAATTAAAAGCAGAACACAGCTTTGCAAGGTTACATATCATAATAACTAATTTTATCCCAACTATTTTCGAGATAACTACGGCCAAAAGCCATATTGTTTAGAATAACTAAAGAACGTTTCACCTATTTTTGTTATAACTAATGAACGAAATGCATAACGCACGACTCACCTACGGTTAATTCAAATCAACTCACCTAAAGTTGGCTGAACTAACGAACGTTGATTTGGGGTTAAGTTGAGGGTAACACGCCAGCAGGTCGGTTCTGGCACTTCGCCGGCCGCTGCCGCGGCACGCTCGCTTCGCTCGCTCGGCTCGTGCGTTGTTGGTCCCAATGGAACTTAACTTCCTCCTCGCTCGCTACGCTTGCTCGTCGTCGCACCTAATAGTCTGTTTACCAAAGGTCCTAACATAATTAGTCCATCAGGTGCGACGACGAGCGAGCGAAGCGAGGGAGGAGGAGGTTATGTTCCATTGCGACCAACAACGCACGAGCCGAGCGAGCGAAGCGAGCGTGCTTCGGCAGCAGCCGGTGAAGTGCCAGAACCGACATGCTGGCGTGTAACCCTCAACTTATTGATAATTGATAAACAGTAGGCGAGTCGACCAATAGGCATTTCGTACATAGTTGAAACATCCAATATCTCAAATGATTTTAGTTCAATGAAAATTAAGTACCTAAGTTAAACAGTAGATGAATCTAACAATAGGCGTCATGAACATATGTGAATCGAGCGTAGTTATTTCGAAAATAGTTGGGATAAAATTAGTTATTATGATATGTAACACTTTAAAACTAACTTTTTTGCTTTAGTTATTCCATGACCATGAAGTCGGGAATTCAAAGAACCAATAAATTCAAACTAAATAATTCTAAACTAATACCTGAATTAATAATATACGTGCTGTAATCCGTAAAAAGTGTTTTATTTTTAATACAAATGGCGTTTTTAGGGTTCCGTACCAAAATGGTAAAAAAGGAACCCTTATGGTGAGACTCAGTCTGTCTGTCTGTCACAGCTGGATATCTCGAGAACTACTAATGGTATCAACTTGAAATTTGGAATAGTTTAAGATGACATTTGCCCAACTATTTTGCAAATAAGAAATAAATAAAAAAATAAATGTTTTTTTTACAGCAGGGCCTGAAAAGGGGTCTTAAAAATTTGAAGTGGGGCTACTAGGGCATGTGGGGTATCATATGAAAGAACGCCGTTTGCACGTTTAGAAATTATCAAATTTCTAAAAAAGTTTACATTAGTTCCACTATCGGTCAAGAGATGGCGCTGACCTAAAACTGCAATACTAATTTTATTATTCTACTCTGCAGTGTGGTTTAATGGTGCAATTATGATGGTACGGAACCCTCGGTGCGCGAGTCCGACTCGCTCTTGACCGGTTTTTTAATCTGAGGACGTAGTTTATATACCTATTGCCGCCTTTGAATATATGACTCAAATTTTCCTAAAACAATATGATTTTAAAACGTTTAAGATTTTTTTGTACTAACCAACTAAAGGATTCCTTTAGTAAAATAACAAACAATAATAAAAGAACGCCAATAGGCATGTTGACATTTTTTTTATTTTATGTTACATAAATTACCCCTAAAAAAAGAAACATTTGTAAAAGAATTATTACGCTAGCATGAAAACTGCCCGAGATATCACAGTTTGAAATGCACAAAATTGGACTCACCCGAAAACGCTCCATACTAACGGCTACCAAGTTATGACGTCACGCCTTCCTACGTTGTATGCAATGCAACGCGTAGGAAATTTGTTCGGCAGCTATATTAAATATTGTGTTTATCAAAATGGTTTCTTTGACAAATTTGCTATAAATTTTATGGACTAATTAAATGTATTATTTATTTTAACAAATTTTATACTTTTTAAATGGACTTGTCCACCCAACTTTGAAGGGTCATAAAACAGATAATAGCAATATATAAAACCAAGAGGTATACAAGCTACTCCAAAAGTTTGATATGTTTATGATTTTTATTAGTATTTCGTTATTTTACTCATAAGTCAACATCCCTATTATTGATTTAAATCAAAAAGCCCATGTTACGATAAATAAGTTGTACTAAATAATTAATTAGTCGGACAACATACTACTAGAACAGTATGTTACAAAACAACCCGCAATGCCGAATATGGTAGATAAGGACTTAGAATAATAACACCTAGAACGATAGTTCTCTACAAAGCGCACTGTCAAAAGTGAGGCAACTAAAACAGCCAAAATGGCTCCGTTTTCAGATTGTTATTCTACATTATTACATAATCATACTGATTAAGTACAAAACAGTATCAATTTTCTTAAATTTATAAGACTAGTTACTATATTATTGTGTTTCAGTTACGATTAGTTAACGTATGAAGGATATAAATTTGAAAACTAAGCCATTCTGGCTTGGTATTAGTTGCCTCACTTTGCATACGAAGACACGGCTTCTAGGTGTTATTATTCTAAGGATAAGGACCTCTTGTGAGCGACCAATAGCGCGCGCCCCTCTCCCGCCGCCCGCGCCCCTCACCGCTACGCATACCCAAAATACGCGTTTCGCGCAATCCCCACCCGATTTCAAGTTATATGCCTCGTACTGTACTATAAGACCAACTCTGAAATCGCGAAAAAAAGATCAGGTGTTTCATACATTTAGATATTTTTGTTATTAATTTTTGTATGAAACAGCTGATTTTTTCGCGATTTCAGAGTTGGTCCCGTAGTAAAATTTGTGATGGTCCCTATCTACTATATTCATTTGTTGTGTGTAACACCCTGTTTACGTATCTTAAAATTAAGTATGTTTTGATTTGCATATATCTGCAGGCAGTTTATGATATTTATGGACACGTTTTGTGTAATTTCGCTTTGTGGTTGATTATTAATGTTTTATTGCAGAATGCACATGCTAATTTTTACACTTTTTTCAAATAATAAGTACCTATATCTGTAACTAAATGCAGCATAATGATGTTATTTTTGTGCAAAAAGAGAAAAAAATCTTGAGTACGCAAAAAAGATTACTCAATCTCTCATCTGCACGAATCTATGAGCCGGCCTTATTTCAGTAACCATTTATCCCATTTAGGCAAAATGTTATCAAATGGCACATAATTAAAGTTATAATGAAACAAGGACATCAAGTTTTATTATAGCTATAGTTATATAAAAAAAAACAAAAACGAAAACATTAGAAATTAAATAAACGATAAACGCTTTAACAACAAGTAATGTTTGTTTTGTCATATATATGTTATTTTCACAGTAATTTAGAAAAAATAAAGTTTGGGGTATATTTCAAAAATGTGACTTATTATTTATTATCCAAGTGTGTACAAATCTAATCCAAATAATATAATGTAGTATTGTATACACACATAGTATTGTGTTTATAAAAAATACGCAAAGATTTTTTATTTTTTTTATATAATACCTACAACAAAAGTAAATTTATTTTTGTTACAAACTTAATTACGTTTCACTTGATAACATATTTTCTGAAATCGGATAAATAGTTACTGAAGTAATTGACAATGTCTAAACCTAGCCGACTCAGATTTGTGCAGATGAAGACATGCGCGCGGGTGTAGTATTTATCACAACTTCGTTATTTTTGCAGCAATGTGGACAATTTAAAATTTAAAATATACTTCAATAATGTAGCTAATAATTTATTGCCCAAATGTGTATCTAATTTAAATATATATTAGGTATATTGCACACCAAACGTATTGAGACCATAAAAAATACTCTTAAAAATTTACATTTCTTTTAATATTTTTTTAAATACAATACCTACAATAACAGTTTATTTCCATATTTTGTTACAATTTTGATTGCCTATAATTACATATCTAGCTTGCTTAAATCAGATAAAAAATTACCGAGATAATTGACAAAATCTAAAACTAGGAGGCGCCACCTTTGTGACGTCGTAGGTACTTGTTCCTCGACTTTAGAGAGTGATAAAAAGTGATTTGATGATCAGTAAACTACGCGGAATCAAATGATCCTATTTGTCGGTATAAACGTTTTCAGTCATACCTACCAACTTCGTAAATAAGCGACTTTTGACCACTTGGCCACCCCCCTATATGTTTCGTTGGGATCTTCTGCCTGCTGTTTTCCTACAATAAAAGAGTACTCTGTGCCTGCTATTTTCCGCTAGAGGCGCTCGTGCGTCCCATTCACTAACATGAAAAAAATTTTTTTATGCTGGTCAGTGGTCCCATTGAATCATAGATTTTATCAAAGGTGCCAAAATCCATCCAATGTCAAAAATGAACAAAAGCAGTAATATAATAAGTCTATGACTAAAAGTGACTAAAAATACATTTTGATTGATATTTTCGTTATTAATTTTTGTATGAAACAGCTGATATTTTTTTCGCGATTTCAAATTAGGTCCCATAGTAAAAGTTGTTCAGTACAAGGTCCCCTCTACCATATTCGGCATAGGGGTATTTTTAGGTTATGTCTCTTTCATTTCAGACTATTTTATTGTATGTAGACTAGTTGCGTTACTGCTCTAAATATACATTTTGTGAACTGCGATGAAGCTTAGCAGTTTAATCTATTGCAAAATCACATACCTACCTACGAATCGTCGTGACTTTAGAAAACTAGACATTCCAACTGAAGAATCGTTGTTTTAGACTCTATTTCAAAAAGGATAAGGGTTTATTTTACTTGGGTTTTGGTTTCAAGATTTAATACGGCTACTCCATTTGGTTCAATACCAGTCGATTTGTATGAAAGTGCCAAAATCTGTTTTAGTGTTTCATAAGCATTTGGTTATGTTCGTATGTCTTATTCCCTTCTATATTATTCTACAGTAACTTGAATTTAATTTAAACTGCGCATGCTGTACTATCCCCACAAATTGGTAATACGATGGAATCTTGTCACATTAACATACACGTTGACATCATCATGCGCAACAAGAAATGGCATGCTACAATAAAATTCATATAAGTAATTTAATATATTAATTATTGAATTATTATTTTCAATTAGATATGCTCTAGTCTAGGTATATAAAAATTGAACAATGGTTTTTCGTTTTTGAGGTAAAAACATGGCCGCCAGGTTCATTACCTATTTGCGGGGATAGTAGCAAGCAACAGAAGTGCTTTGATCGTGTCTCATTGGCATTTCTATATTAGAATGTATTTCTTTTTGTTATTTAGTAATTGAACAGTTATAGCGTTACATCGTAAACCTAGAGTTGTAATATTTGTAAGTAATCTTAGAATAATAACAACCTAGAACGATAGTTTCCTACAAAGCGCACTGGCAAAAGTAAGACAAAAAACAGAGCCAAAATGCTTCAGGTTTCAGATTTTTATCCTTCATAAGTTACCTAATCGTACAAAAAGTTTCAATTTCCCTACCTTTAGGGCAGTGATATCTTAACCTCGGGTCGCGACCCAAATTCGGGTCGCGAGAGGTATTCGGTTGGGTCGCGGGCCCCCAAACGACTTTAAAAAGTGATAAAATTTTACGTTTTTGAATATATTTTTTTTGTTGATAATTCGATCGATGTCATAACACAAAGTATACTAGTCCTACTTACTATCGTAAATTCCCTTTTAGCGACAAAATCGTTATGGTGGCAACACATAATCACAAAAACTTAGCAATATCTCGCCGAAATTCATCGCTCGCTACCATGCGCCGTTTAAGATTTGGCCATTGTAAAATCCAGGGGATCCTAGGACGGTGCAAGCGGTGCGACTGCACTGGGCGCCCTCGTGTGTGGGGCGCCGAAAACGCCCGACCGCCGGTCGACTATCAATCGTATTGTTCCTGGCAACGAGTGACGACGCGACGAATAAAACTGACTAAAAATCGCACTGCGTGGCCATTTTTTTAGTATAAATAAGCAAGATAATTATGTGGATGAAACTGACTAGAAATCGCGCTGCGCGGCTGTTTATTTTACTATAGACAAGCGAGATTAGTAAATGAAACCGACTAAAAATCGCGCTGCGCGGCCATTTTTTTTCTATAAACAAGCAAGATTACAAGATTAGTAAATGAAACTGACTAAAAATCGCTCTGCGCGACCATTTTTTTTTTCTATAAACAAGCGACATCACAAGATAAGTAGATAAAACTGACTAAAAATCGCGCTGCGCGGCCGTTCCTTACTATTAACAAGAAAGATTACAAGTTTAGTAAATGAAACTGACTAAAAATAGCGCTGCGCGGCCGTTTTTTAACCAACAGGTAAAATTAAAATATTGGAATCGCAGATAGGGGGCACCCGTAGAAATGTCGCCCAGGGCGCTGGTAGTGCTAAAACCGGCAATGCTTTTACGTTTTAACTACTGAACGAATCATGAAATTCTGCATTCATGTTGTCAGGAGTACAGAAAATGGACATTCAGTTCCCGAGGGATAGCAAAAAATCTGTCCACGCAGACAAGTTGCTGGTACCTGTCACTGGGAAATAAAAAAAAGGACTAGGGTCGCGGACTTCAAATATATTTCTACTTTGGGTCGCCAGCCAAAAAGGTTAAGAACCACTGCTTTAGGGGATAGTTACTATTTTATTGGATTTTAATTTTGATTAAGTAACTCTGAATAAAAAAATAAATCTGAAAACAGCTTTTTTGCCTCACTTTATTACTTTTTTATTACTTTATTACAAGAACTCAGCTTCAAGTGTTATTATTCTAAGTTTGTAATGTCCTAAATTAAAATAGAAAATGACATACATAACAATTAATAACAATTATGTATGACACACATGTCTTTTAGAGATATATGGTAACTAAAATAGCCACTCGACGACGCCATATTATATCTCTAAAAACTTAATTAAGATTTCATTTGCTTCACCTACCTTAAAAAACCCTTAAATATTTACCATAATTTTGGTATTTTTTAAAGTATGGACTAGGTGTTAGTATACTTCAACGATATATTTAAGTTTGTAAATATCGTTACTTATGGCTGTCAGCTGATAAGTTTCTTGCGCCCGTTCTTCTTGTCAGCTAAAAAAGTCTGGAACGGGTGGTAGGAAAATATAGACGATTCAAAAGTACTTAATTATTAAGTTTATTTGAATAAAGCTTATTTGACTTTGACTTTGACTTATATTCTGGTGGGCCGGCTTATTCCTTATATTCACCCTAAAACAGCCACCCTGGGAGGGATACTCGGAAAACGCGTGTTCGTTTATCCACCCTATTATACTATACTATCAAGTATGATATGGTGGATAGATGAAACACGCGTTTTCCGAGTATACACCTTAGGGTGGCTGTTTTAGGGTGGATAAACGGAATGCATTGCGAGTGTAGCGTATGTAACCTTTTTGTTTTATTTAGTCCAAACAGGTCGTTGAAACATCCTTTTCCACAATCTTGAAGGCAATTAATAATTAACAAAAGTTTCAAGGTCCATAGAAAGGTGTGTTATTGTGTTTTTTTCGAAATTCTCTTAAAACAATGGTGCTGAGACATTCGTTAAGTATTTCATTCGCATTGTTTTGTGTTGTAAATGGAGCTTCGGAAATCGCCGGGTCATGGCCGCAAGATTAAAAAGGTTGGAATAAAAATGTAACAAAAAAATACCTTTTAATCCTATAATAGTCACTTCTCAAGTTTACGCGCTTACTAGACATGAAATAAACATGAAATAAAACACTTTTTAACGGATACTAGCGCGGTTTTATTGAAAGTACTTTGATAATTAGTTGGTATTTGGTTTGATTTTCTATTATCTAGACCAGTGTTTCCTAACCTTTTCGATATTGTTATCCACATCACCTAGGGAAGCAGACTTTACCCCAGCGTGAGCTTGGGGAGGGGGGTGAAGAAATGTTATGACATAATGAACCATACAGCCATCTCTCTATTCTATTCATTCTTACTAGTACCACCTCTGTTACCCCCATAAAATAGCTGTTTTACCCCTGCGCCATTTTAAAAGGGGCTAATTACCCCCAGGTTAGGAACCAATGGCACCTTTGCAACTGCCGTGGTCACGGGGGACTGAACATCGGGAAAATCAAAAATCAAACCAAATACCAACTAATTACCAAAGTACATTCGTAGTATCCGTTAAGAAATGTTTAATTTCTTCCTATAAGTAATAACTTTTGTCCACGTCTTTGCCACAATGAATTTCAGAAATAATAAAAGCGTCCTATAATTAACGCTGAAACATTTGTCTCCTCTTTTTTAGGGTTCCGTAGCCTAAATGGCAAAAAACGGAACCCTTATAGATTCGTCATGTCTGTCTGTCTGTCTGTCTGTCTGTCTGTCTGTCCGTATGTCACAGCCACTTTATTCCGAAAGTATTAAGACTACACAGTTGAAACTTGGTAGGTAGATGTATTCTGTTAACCGCTTAACGAATTTAATACAAAAATAAGAAAAATAAAAGATTAAGGGGGGGCTCCCCATACATGGAACTGAAACTGAAAAAAATTTTTTTCTTCAAACCAACACGTGTTGGATGTCTATAGATAGGTCTTTAAAAATGACATTAAGGTTTCTAAGACAACTTTTTCTCAAAGTCAACCGTTTGAAAGATATTCACCACCAAAGTGGTAAAATGTGTGTCCCCCCCTTTAACTTTTGAAATAAGAAAGTGAAAAATCTAAAAAAAATATATGCTGTAGATCTTAATAAACACTTTCAACCAAAATTAGTTTGAACGAGATATAGTAATTAGTTTTTGAGATATAGCACATTTTCCAAAACCTCAAATATAACTTTGTCATTCATACCAACACTGTGAAAAACAAAGTTATTTTTACAGACGAAAAATTATTGCTGGTATTAAATATGGTATGGTATAAGGTAACTACGGAACCCTATGGCGCGTGGCCCGACACGCACTTGGCCGGTTTTTTCTTTACATGTGAAGAGCAAGGAAACAAAATCTCACTTCTACACTTTTTCGTTGTTTATTTTCATCGTTATTATTCTCATAAGTACCTATCTTTCTTGAATAAAAGTAATTGAAGCATCTTCACAGTACATTAAAGTGTATTTTGATGTAGAATTCAATACGTTTCCGTTATTATTTACGCCAAAAAGACGAACCTATACGCAAGCGCTTTTGGTAATTTTCTGTTTTTTTCTTTACAGTCATCTGCGAGGTTTATATGCAATTTAATATTTGTAGCAACTAAAGGAACTCTTTAACTTGTCATGTGTTTTTTTTTTGCGGGTAAATCTTTTCGTCATCTATATAAAATAAATAAATTTAAAAAATATTAAAAACACGACTGCCCTGCCAAAAACGAACTAAAAAGACAAGTCGGGGGACATCTTTCATCAAAAATTGTTCCATAATAAGGTCCCCCGACTGCAATGACACTTGTTGTTTAACTTTTTAGTTCGTTTTTGGTAGGGCAGTCATGTTTTTATTATTTTTAATTTTTTTTTCACATTTTTTTTTCACATTTGAAAATGGCGTCGTACAGTCGCCATATTGACTTTTTCTAAAAAAAATATAGCCAGTGTCACTCGGGAGTATATTTTTTACAGCATCCCGATGCTGTGAGAATTCTAACGTTAACTAATACCCCATTTATCCAAATCAGTTCAGGCATTTAGAAGTTATGGTGGAATAAAGAAACTCACATACCCTCATACAATATGAACCCTGAACACATATACCCTCTTTTTGCTTTGGGCAGTCGTGTAAAAAAATAGAGACTTCCCTTCCCACATCTTTCTATTACGGACCCTTAAATGGAGATTTAGAGACTCAATGCCTTTGAAAATACCTCATTTAAATTTACTGGATGTATGTAGGTATGCCTTTACAACAAGATACTAAATTGCGTCCTTGGTTACCAACGTATCATGCCTTATAATATAAACCTTATTGCATTAACAATAAGTACTAAACATTTACGCTATAAAACGGACAAATGAATAACTATTTGACCTACATTACATAAAGCTTGTTACATCTTTAATTAACTCAAACTTAGATCTGTCCCACGAATAAGTTTCAATCTAAATTCAACTTTGTTACCTACGATTTAAAGCTGATTGAAGTTCTCAAGTGATGCGTTTGGAAGGTCTATTTAGAATGTTAATAGAATTAGGGAAGGGCTTATGAATTATAGTTTATTTGTAATGAATTAAAATTAGTGCTTTATTTATGCGTCGCAGTGATGAGTACATAAGTAAAGAAAGCTCTATTAAATATAGTCATGTTTAAGGCTTAAAAGTTTAAGTTAATAAGCTGTAGAATAGTCTTTTGTACTATTATTAGGACACAATGACTTATGTAATATATAATACTAGCGGCCGCCCGCGACTTCGCTGCGTAGAAAGTTTTTTTTATTGTTATCGGTCGGGAAAGATACATTTTTTCGGGATGAAAGGTACCCTAAGCTATTAGTTATTCTGTGCCCTATGTCCTTCTCTATACTCCTGACAACGTGACTGTAAAATTTCATGATGATCAGTTCAGTAGTTAAGACGTGAAGGCGTAAAACAAACAAACAAACGGACTTTCGCATTTATTATATAATATTAGTAAGGATGATAATGTTGGTACAATTCTCTCTATAGCAACGAGCTCAAATTTCAACTAGATATTTTTATAAAACAACTTCTATTTTTTACGTTGACCTTATTATAACTGTATCTACTCCTGTTTATTAATGTAGAGGTGAAGAAACAAACTCGTATAAAACATTGAACAGAAATATCGAAACATGAAAATCCGTTTTATTATTATTTTCTTAAAATACACGGTAAATTTTTAAGTATATCTAAAAATGAAAAGGGGATTTCAGACCACGTAAATGAACAACTTTTTCTATGGGGCCAACCACGAAATCGCGAAAAAAAATCAGCTGTTCCATATTCCATATCCAGACAGTCGAGTCGATGTTGTGCTTTTCTATGGAACAGCTGATTTTTTTTTCGCGATTTCGTGGTTGGCCCCATAGTAAAAGTTGTTCATTTACGTGGTCTGAAATACCCATTTCATTTTTAGATATACTTAAAAATTTACCGTGTATAAATAAATACATATACTTACTCTAACTTCATTTTGTATTAAACATATCTATATTATACAACGTGTTGCAAAATAACCCCTAATGCCGAATATGGTAGATAGGGACCATCAAACTGAACAACATTTACTATGGGACCCTGAAACTCTGAAATCGCGGAAAAAAATCAATTTTGATATTTTCGTTATTAATTTTTGTATGAAACAGCTGTTTTTTCTCGCGATTTCAGAGTTGGTCTCATTGTAAAAGTTGTTCAGTTTGATGGTCCATATCTACCGTAATAACTAAAAACATTGTTGACTGTTTCAATCAGAAACGAGGAGATCCGCAGGAGAACTAAAGTAACCGACATCGCTCGAAGGATTACTCATCAGAGATGGGCAGGACACATAGCGAGAAGAACTGATGGCCGTTGGGGCGGAAAGGTTCTGGAATGGCGACCGCGCACCGGACGACGCTCCGTGGGTAGCCCCCAACAAGGTGGACCGACGATCTGGTGAAGGTCGCGGGAAGCCACTGGATGCGGGCAGCGCAGGACCGATCGTCGTGGAGATCCTTAGGGGAGGCCTATACCCAGCAGTGGGTGTCGTGCGGCTGATATGATGATGATGTTGACTTTAGCGAAATCAGAAAGTTTGTAACAGTGTCACTACTTTATTGTACTCTTCTATAGTAAAAGTTCAAATATGTATTGGTATCCAAAAGGTAAGAGATTTATAAAACTCATTCATCATACTAAACAAGTTTGTAGGGCTGTCAAAATGTGTATCTGTAATTAATTTTAATACGTTTCTATTAGGTTGCTTTCTTGTTTGTATGTGTCCGCAATGTTTTCAAGTAAAAATTAATGCGATTTACAGTTTTGTATGAAAAAATGTAATTGGAATTGTAATTAATCATTTGTAAATGATTAATAAATCAATAACATTGTAAATTATTTTGTATTACGTTTGTATGGGAAGCTCACTATATGCCGGACTCTTTATTTGTGAAGGTCATACTTAATATCGCGGCTATTTAGTGATAAAAGTAATAACTACACATATTTTTGAAAATATTAATTGCGTCGCAACCTTGATGCAAACTTCATTATGAAAGATTTATTCAGATTATCAGAAAGAACAACTTTTTTTTCTTAAAGCCCCTCAATAGACGTGTTTTATAACAATGATAATGCGTATCTAGTGATTTGAATATTATTTCTTGCTTTTTAAAGGTAGCGTAGGCTTTTGAAGTCGGTTTTTTGTTTTTTAAAACAATTTTTCATTTTTTATTTTAGTGTAAGTACCTTCTGTATTAGATATATTATTTAAGTAGAAAAATAGGTTTGGCCAAACGTGAGATAATCGCAGACAAACATGCATACGGGTCAAACTGAAAAGAGAACCTTCTCTTTTGAAGTCGGTTAAAATACCAAAACCTTCTCGTGAGTGTAAAAAATGCTTTTCTGAAAACCGCATCAAAATCGGTTCAGCCAAACGTGAGATAATCGCGGACAAACATACATACATACATACCCCAAGTAACAAAAGTTTCTATAACCAAGGGGTTTTATCACCAAACAGTGATATAGTAAGCCTTAAATGGTAACCGTTGTGACTGCTTGTGCTATAAAGGTTTTCCACAGAGCGTTTTGGTTCTAAAATATTAAAGAGCATTTAAGTTCTATGGTGCAGCTCTTAGAACACTTACAGGACATACAAAAGAATATTTAAAGTGTTGCACTGTAATAGATATGAAAAAAGCGATTATAGTACTATTTAGTACTATAGACGACTTTACTGTCACTTTTATGTATCTATTTTGCACTAATATTGCGTCAAAATAACTTTTACAGTACTAGTATTGTAGCAGTATCGATAACACTATTACAGAATCAATCTGCACTATAAAAGTACCTTGCACAACCATTATGTCACAGTTTAGCTTCTTAAATGCTCCCTCAACATCACTATGGGGCTAGTTCTGTAAAAGTCGTGAAAACTCTTCTATGGTACTAAATAGTATCATAGCGACTTCTGGTGCAGTTGCTAAATAACTTAAACTTTTTATGTTACTGCTACATGACTAAAGCGTGAGATAAAAGCACAAAAAATTATAATTAAAGGACTAATCCGTTTTCGGTGAGAATATGGCTGCTGTTTATGCCATGATAGCACATTAGTAGCACGGCTGGAGCCAATGTGTACTATAGCAGCTATAGTCGGGACGAGTTCTTATTTTATTAATTTAAATTTAATTAAATCACGAAAATTATGAGGGCGCATTGTCAAATTTGAAATCAGCATAGTGATTTTATCGATACAATTATTTTCGCAAGTGCAAGTTACGGTGGAGTTACGGTCAATGGTCGATAAAAGGTAATGTTTTGTAGAATGTGCTTTGTATTACAAATTGTAATAGCGAATGACATTTTGTTTTCTTGGGGAACACTCACTATGACATGAGCACAGCACGAACAAAATGGCGAACAATAGTGTGTTAAAAATATCAAAATAGCACTATAAACATGTTTGGTTTTCAAGTATAGAGCTGATTTATTACCGCGAGAGGCTTTATGTAATGTTTATAGAATTAATCAGTGATAAAACTAGGGCCTATTTGGGGTTCTGTAAAGGTTTACAATACCATTATAGTGCTTATCATGAAACTAATTAGCACGTCCTAAAGCGTTCTCAGGACTTTTATAGTACCAAATTTTGTTACTTGGGACATACAGGTCAAAGAGAACCTCCTTTTTTATTTTATTTTTTGAAGTCGTTTAAAAATGGTACTGCAGCTGAAAATTATATTAAAACAGAGAGTGACAGCCCTAGTACCTAAGTGCATAGTTTTTGAGGCAACTCGTGTGACGCCGCGACTTTGATCGATCGGGAATCTTTGTGATGGACATCCAGTGTCCATATTTAGGTAATGTGTGTATGGAACATAAATAACATAATACTTTAAGAACTAAAGTATTTTTTATGCAACGAGTCCAAAATTTAAGATTAAAAATCTGACTGTAAGTTCTTTCTTTCTGATAGAATGAGAATAAGGCCATCTATGGTAAAGTTTATCAAGCTGCCTGTAAGGCCTCCAACTTGGCTTAAAGACTATTATCAGATGACAACAGCCGGGACCGACGGTTTAACGTGCCCTCCGAAGCACGGAAGCGTTCAGTTGTAATGCCACTTAATGGTCACCCATCCGACACTTGGCCGGACCGAGCGTTGCTTAACAAACGTGATTGAATACGATCAGTCTGTCAAGTTCCGCCATGAGCGCTTCCTGTAGAAGACTGTAAGTTTAGGTTACAAATTGTCTTTTTTTTATTAAGATGTTTAGGAAATTTGATTTTTCATAATTTATAACAACTACGAACGCTAATGTAGGTAGGTACAGTCAACAGTTTAGAGTTTGTCACTCAAGCTATTAGTTTTTTGAACAGAATTCAATGACAAATGACAACTACAATAAAGAGAGTTTTAAATTGTGACGTGACTGTACTTGTACTAATACTTTTTACAAATCTTTTATTAGCAAAAGCTTTTTTCAAAGTTTAACTTTTCGACTTAAGGTGCATCCTTTACTAAAAATGGTGACTACAGGAGATTTTATTTCATAAGTTGTTAATTGAAAAGGATTTTAATTAAACTTAATGTGGAATTTTTAGGACCCAAAGTCTAGTATTTTTTAAAGGTATCATTGCATTCCTTTATAGTCATTTCTAGAAGTTAATAGCAAAACTACTAAAAGAGGCCGTTTTTGACACATCAGTTATCTATTTACTTCTACGAATGACTACGAGGGAAAAATGATTCCTTTTAAAAATACTAGATTATGTCTTAAAAATCCAAATAAAGCATATTCACATTCATAATGTTAAAAAAAATCTTAAATATTTCAAATATTTTTCTTAAAATTATGTAAGTATATTATTATAATTACTTAAACTCACAATGCGGCGCCAATGTCGGTCTGAGTACCGTCTTTATATGCTGTCAGTGTGTACTTGAATAGTAACAAAACTAAGTGAATAGTTGGTATTACTTCGTGAATGTACCCACGTAGTAACAAATCAATCCTCTATAGAAATGATCCCACGCTCTCATCCGAGAATGCTCAAGAGAAGTGTACAGTCATCTAGAAATAAAGTAGTATTTATATTATTTTGTTAAACCATATTTTGTATTATTTGCCTTTTTATAGGTCCGTACCCGAACAGGCCAAATGGAGCCCCATTGATGACCCTCTTGTGTCCGTTCTGTTCATCTTTCCGTCGTTTGTCAATAATCTTTAGCAGCTAAACCGTTGCAGCAAACAGTCTTCATATTTGCACCAAAGATGTGTCTTGCCGGCTCAAAGCCAGATAAAGTATAACAAAAATATTTTTCTATATTTTAGATGGGGGCTCCTACCTACAAGTAAAGGGCGGCGAGAAAAAAATAGTTTAGACCCAATGTAAACGTGTGGGGTATCATTGTTTAGAACTTGTTATGTAGACAATGTCTGTATTTTTTATACGTGTTTAAACTAATTTTTTTGCAGTTAGTCTTACTGTAGAGTCTACAATATGACTATAACTTCACAGTCTACGATTAGGTACAGTGCAGACCATAGAAATAAGCGCAGCGAAAATTTTTCTACGTCTATGGTGCAGACTGTGCAATGATTAATCAAAAGAGAATTTAGTCACGTTTAGTCAAAAGTAAGTTACTTTTCAAAACTATTCGTATGTCTTTCTGAAAAAGGGATCATAAAGGCTTCTTCTAGTTATTTATATATTTTTAATTGCACATAAATCAATGAATAATTACATTTTTATGAGTTTAAAGTTAGTTAGTGGCGGTTGTACTTTATTTACTTGTACGCTCTGCAACCGAGGTCGCACTATACAAATCTCATTGCTTATTGGCGTGTTATATTTTAAAATATAAAAAGTAGTTAAATAAGTATACAACACTCGTGTAACGTGAAAAGGTTAAAACAAAAAAATATAATTTATAAACGTATTACAACTTTAAGTGTATCGAATCGTTAAAAATATCTCTAAAATAATGGATGTTACTTAAAAAACTCCCACTTACTATTTTAACGTAAACCTAAGTGGACTTAAAATTTATAAGATGAAATTTTGCGATAATTAAATACAATTTTTAATAAGGTAGGTACATACGTTATATTAAAGTTCTGTTTCACGAAATCCATAAAACTACCAACCGTTACATAAAAACCTTAGACTGTGTGAAAAATCACTTACAGCCATGTCAATAAATTTAAATTTAAATTGACGCTACTTTAAAATATACTAAAAAGTAAATCGATTCGTCGCCAGATCATTATCACAGCCGAGAGTTACCCTCGACCGTACCCTCGACCGGACTTCTAATGGGATACGGGTTCGATTCCCGCCAGTGAAAATGATCTGGTGACGAGTCAATTTTTTTCTAGTTACTTAGAATCAAAAATCAAAAATATTTTTCCTTTGTAATGTATTCTTCATCAACTCTAATACAATACATTAATTAGATCTATCAATCTATTTACTGATACCGTCGAAAAAAAATGTTTTGCATCTCAGGTCGAATTATTAAGAATTGCGGTCTTCATCCGTCACCACTGGAAAATTACTTCTCTCGAAGCTCTTTTTTATTTTTTTTTACCCAGTCAAGAGTCCCCATAAACGAAAGACATATTTTCCAATAAAGTCCGATTTTTTCCCATAAGAAAATTTGTTGTTCCAGATTCGCTTGTTTATTGATCTGTATCTCAATGAATAATGATCCGATTTTTATAAAAAATTGTATATATACTTTCAATGAGTGTCACAACTAGTGCAAGTAAAAAAACATCCTTTCGCTTCACCAAACCCCTCCATTCCGCGAACTTTTTGACCTCCCCTCGTACTAGTGGCTCTGTAAAGCTATAGATCTCACGTTTGTGACATTTTTGATCATTTTTTGAAGTGGCTGAAATATGATTTTCCCCATATCTCCGCCATTTTGAGGATCATCTGGAAAGATGTGAGGATAATTTCTCACATTGATGAAATACCGCTGCATCGAAGGAGTGATGGACTCGAGAAATTTCGACGATGTCACTAGTGACTAGGTAGCTCAGTCAGAAGAGCATTGGACCGAACTTCCGAAGGTCGCGGGTTCGATTCCCGCCTGAGAAAATTATCCGGTAATTTTTCTAGTTTAATATTTAGTATTATACAACGTATAACAGAAAGGGGGTATCAACCCGAAAGGACGTCATTATACTCGTGAATCTGAACACCTTCCAACAGAAAAAAATACTGAAATCTCAAAGGTCATTGGGCATATTTGACCTGCTTGATGAAAGTTCGCGAAACTACAGAAACCAAACCAATTTTAATATAAATTGAAGAATTCAATCCCACTTTTCAAAACATGTATTATTTTTTATGTACCGACCGGCAGAAATAAGATATTTCACATTATTTGTATGTGTGAGTATGTTTAATGTTATTAAACTTTTGTTAATAAAACAGAAGTTTTTACTTTCAGCATTGTGAAAATGTGTGGTACAAGCATAATGAACGTTTGTTTTGTCTTTGTTTTTTTTTTATTTATTATTGAAAGGCTATGATATAATCATAAAAATGGAACATGCCCTGCAAGAATGCGACCCATACCACTGAGTAGCAGATACATTTATGTACATACCTAGCCCTATTTCGTTTGTGTACGCCGTAGGTCAAATGTTCGAACAAAATGCCCAATGACCTTTAAAGTTGATGTTAGGTATCTTTTCTTTCCGTAATAATAATGACGACGCGACATAGTCATAATGAAGCTACGGCTGTCTTTTGTAAGATGTAAGGCATGTTGTTCTCATGAATTTTCCAAAGATGCCATTCCAAGACGTTGCAACTAGACGCATCCGATGCAATATAAACGAGAGACCTGTTTGCACCCACATGAATATTTATACATTTGTTCGTCTGTTGACAACTCGTAGCAATTTACGAGGTTCTCCGTGGTCACAGAGGACATCTTGAGTTCTCGTCTCGAGCTGTTTTGATTTACGAAACTGGAATTAATAAAGTAGCACATCATCATCTGAATAGCCCATTAAAGTCCACTAGACAAAAAATAATTTTCCTGTTCGGACCTTTTTCCTATTCGGTCTTTTCCCACTGGGAATTTATCCCGTCCCGTCCGTTTTCCGACTGCGTTGAATTTGTCGGCCGAAGCTCTACACATAGACGCACGGCATAGTGGATCTTGTGGATCATAATATCAACTTGTGGCCTATTACCATCCATCGCCGACCACCACATTATTACATTAACTTATTCTGGCGTGGAGATTATGTCAAATATGGCAACACCTACCCAGGGAGATTTGCCTGCGTCTTGTAGTGGACTGGACGGCTATGTATTAATGGATCCGATTCAATCCTTATTTCCGTGTTTCTTAATTTAACATAATGTAACCTGTGTCATATACAACACATTTTTAGTAAAAAAAAAACAGTACCTTACCATCGCTTTGTTGTAATGTACATCTTTGCAACAAACAGGATTTAAAGTACACAAAGACGATTAAAATTCATAGATGTTATTGAATGCGGTAGCACTGTCAGCAATTATCAAGTAGAATACTTGAGCGATGATCGGCTCACGTATGTAACATATAACTTATTGTCTATTAAATTAACAATGTGTTACAATTGACCTTTGAGGAACTTCCGAAAAACAAGCAAAGTCAAAAGTTTTTAAATGAAGTAGTTCTGTCGATGCGTTACTGTATCTTAGGTAACCCTTAAGCGTAACCGCTCACGGGCAACTTTTTGTAGCTGCGATAATCGCGAGGTTAATCGCTGCGATAATCGCCCGCGAAGTGACACGACAAAGGTTTTACTTAGCCAGCGACAAAAAAGCGCCGCGATTAACGCCGCGTTTATCGCAGTTACAAAAAGTAGCTCGTAGGCTTACGTATACAGGGTGTTTGGTGATAGCCTTATAAAGCCGAATATGGTGGATAAGGACCATCAAACTGAACAACTTTCACTATGGGACCAACTCAGAAATCGCGAATAAAAATCAGCCGTTCCATACAAAAATTAATAACGAAAATATCAAAATGTATGAAACAGCTGATTTTTTTTTTCGCGATTTCGGAGTTGGTCCCATAGTAAAAGTTGTTCAGTTTGATGGTCCCTATCCACCATATTCCGCTTTATAAGGCTTTTACCAAACACCCTGTAGAACTCCGTATTACTATGTTCTATTCTCAGCGACAAAAAATCGCTCAGCGATTAATCGCCCGTCAACGAGGACGCTTAGGCTAAATCGCCTCTATATTAAAAGTTAATTTCATACTATAATTCCACAATGTCTAAAGATGAAAGTCTTCAACCAGTGCGTCCTGCCTGTCATGACATATGGAGCTTAAACGTGGACACTCACTGTAGGGCTGGTCCACAAATTTAAAGTCGCGCAGCAAGCTGTGGAAAGGGCTATGCTCGGAGTTTGTCTCAGAGATCGGGTCCCGAACGAGGTGATCCGACAGAACTATAAGGTGATCGACATAGCCCACCGGATTAGCAAGCTGAAATGGCAGTGGGTCGGCCATATTAGCCGTAGAACCGATGGCCGCTGGGGCAGACGAGTTCTTGAGTGAAGACCGCCTATCGGCAAACGTAGTGTGGGACGCCCTCAGACAAGGTGGAGCGAGGATCTTCGCAAGGTGGCTGGCAAAAGTTGGATGAGAGTAGCTGCGGATCGTGCTCAGTGGCGTGCACCTGGAGAGACCTACGATTTCTTTATTATTACTCTATCGATTTTTTTTAGGTTGTTCTGATTAATGATGGTGAAGTACAACTGCATCAATTTAAAAGGTTTCCAATCAAGTTAATTTTAATAGTTCATTACTTACTCGTCGTTACCTTGAATGATAACCGGAAAGAATGTAAAAAAATAAATATAACACAATCTGCATTTATATTCGTCTCAAATTGAGGAATACGATAATTATAAGTAATTCTTCGACTGCTCTGATAGTTGTAATATCCGCATTATTTTTTTTACTTAATGTCTTCATGTTTATTTAAATTGATACAAAAAGCAAAACATGAAGCAACTATTTCTGCTACTGTTAGAAGCTACTGAACAAAAAAATCCCATTATAACTTTTATAAATATGCCTTGTTAATATTTAAAATGTGTCGTTTAGTAGTATTCTCGATTAAGTTTCGTTTGATTTTTTTTTAAGAATGTTTTGTCCCCAGTTTCAGCACAGTCTTTTCGGTAAAGTTTCGCTTAACAATGAAAAAAGTGGCAGCCCTGGGTCAATAAAAAAACTATGATGTCGTTGCCAATACGATTAGCTAAGAAGATTTGGGTGATTTGATTTTTTATTTCCAGATTTTAGCAAGGTTAGCAATGGCATAAATGACACTCTTGGGTCAGGATTGCCAATGTCATAAGTGACATCTCTGGGTCAGAATTCGCAATAGCGTTGATGACACTATGTGGTAATACGTTACTGCTAATAGCCGAAGTGCGGCTAAAACTAAGTGTAGCCGATCCGATAGCTGTTGGCTAAAACTAGGTGTAGACGATAGCTGTTGGCTAAAACTAGGTGTAGCCGATAACTGTTGGCTAAAACTAGGTGAAGCCGATAGCTGTTGACTAAAACTAGGTGTATCCGATATCTGTTGGCTAAAACTAGGTGAAGCCGATAGCTGTTGGCTAAAACTAGGTCAAGCCAATAGCTGTTGACAAAAACTAGGTGTAGCCGATAGCTGTTGGCTAAAACTAGATGTAGCCGATAGCTGTTGGCTAAAACTAAATGTAGCTGATAGCTGTTGGCAAAAACTAGGCGTAGCCGATAGCTGTTTGCTAAAACTAGGTGTAACTAATTTGCTTTACTCCTGTAGGTCCCGTAATATAGGTTAAACATTTAAGACGAGTGCGAAGCGCAGCGTAGCGTGAGCCTTAAATATCGAGGTTATTTTTTTAAACAGACAAAAGAAATAACTTTCTTAATACCCCATAAATTACTCACCCTTTGTAGAAGCACAAAGAAGACTAGACCTAGTTCTATCCGGCTACACCTAGTATTAGCCGTGAGCAAATCAGCCACACCTAGGTTTAGCCAATAGTTACCGGCTACTCCTAGTTTTAGCCGGCTAAAACTAGATTTAGCTGCACTTCGGGTATTAGCCGTAACAATATACTTATAATCAATACTACAATTATGTAATAAATGAGTAATCCAATTGATCCCTAACACCGAAACATAATATATTCATTGAAATAATATATAATGATGGTATCCCGCCAACAATGGCATACATCTACTTATACGTCATGATACTCATGATGAGTGCTGTAAGTACCAAACCAATCAGAGAAATAATGAATAGAATAACACAGCTATGTTGAAGGGAACCAAGTTATATAGACAATTTTCAATTATAGTCTAGTCTGATTTACTTTTCTAAATGGAAATGGATGGAATAATTAATTATATAAATATTAAAGAAATATTAAATTAGGTATTCCAAAGATTACTTAGAAATTAACCGCCTCTGTGATCTAGTGGTTCACCCACCCGTGTAAGACGCAGGGGTCCCGGGTCCGATTCCCAGGGGAGATATTGTATTATGGTTGGTGGTAGGGCTTATTTCAAGTCCGCCTGACTAGCTACCACCATCTTACCTAAGTCTGACGTCATAACAACAATTTAAAAATTGCTGTGTTCCGGCAGTTAGAGGTAAGTTAGCCAGTTCCTCAGTGATGAGGATTCCGGGTGTAGTGCACTTCCACCTTCGGCCTTATAGTCACTTAACATCAGGCGCAATGAAGGACAAGCACTACCCCGTTGTGCATAAAAAACTGGAGTCATTGATATAAGTTACACAAAAACCTTTCTTACTCGACTAGTCTTAAAACATTAATGGTGAATATAATTAAAATAATTATACTTATTAAGTATTGTATTTTTTTACATACAAAAATCAATTAACGTTTTAATATTAATAAAGTAATAAAAATAAAAAGGTCTTTTTTGTAAGTCAGTACTTACTTTTCTATACAATAATAGTTTTTTTTATTATTACAACTTCTGAACTATGGTAATTGTCATTAGTAGTTTTAGTCTTTAGTAAAATTGATATAATGAAGAAGCTGCGTTTATTTCTTGGCTAGTCGTTGCATAAACCAGTCCATTACACAAAAGCTAAAGTCATCAGCAATTTGTTATATTGTCTGACGTTTAGTCGCCGATTAGTTTGGTCTCAGTTACATTACAACTATTGACTAGTGCGACGATAAGAAAACCAATATTGTAACGAATGTAAAATGCAAATATAGTCGGGTACCTAATTCAATTGATAAATGGTTAGATAGCGATTGAAATTTTGTAACTAGTCTAATACATATACTGACTTGATAAAACATTTGAATCAAAAGCTGATTATAATATTAGAATGTGTATAAATAAAATGAGTTGTATAATCAGTAGATTTATGGTAATACTAGCGGTCGGCAGCGACTTCGTCTGCGTGGACGGTTATTTCTCTATCCCTCGGGAACAGTACCTTTTTTCGGGATAAATGATACCCTAATATGTCAAGGGTGGCCAATAAAGCTGGGTTGGCAAATTTTTTAGACTATGGCGGCACCGGGCCACATCTTTTAAGCCAGGCCGATTTCTGGCGGGCAAATTCAAATGCCTTGGTGGGCCACTTAGTGGCTCACGGGCCTGGGTTTGGCCGGCTTTGCCCCATGTCCTTCTCTGTACCCCTGACAACGTGTATGCAAATTTAATTTTCATTTCATTATGATCGCTTGAGTAGTTAAGAAGTGAAGCCGTAACAAAAAAACAAACAAACGGACTTTTCATCCTTACTAATATTATAAATGCGAAAGTCCGTTTGTTTGTTTATTTGTTTGTTTGTTTGTTTGTTACGCCTTCACGTCTTAACTACTGAACCGATCATCATGAAATTTTGCATACACGTTCTTAGGGGTACAGAGAAGGACATAGGGTACCTATCATCCCGAAAAAAATGTATTGTTCCCGAGGGATAGCAAAAAATCTTTCCACGCAGACGAAGTCGCGGGCGGCCGCTAGTTTATAATATTAGGATAATCATTAAAAGCTAGAGCCCAAAGAATATTCAAAATCAACGTTAAAGTCAAATTATCTTTATTCTAATAAACTTAAAAATTAAGCACTTTTTATTCATAAGTGGTTATTCACAATTGCCCAGGTTATCAAATCTCAAAATCATTTATTCAGTCTATGTGAATGTCAAGGAAGCTACGCCCTGTACCTACTTGAACATTTGAAACGCAACTAAAAATATAAGTACCTATTTTAAGTTGCATTCAAATTGTTTTTTTTTTATTACTTTAAAAACATTAAAAATAATAGTTACTTAAACACATGGTGTGGAATTCTTTTATTGACAAAAAAATTAGTTCTAGGGGTAAACATTGTCCGTTAAACTCCTGATACTCCTGGTTCTAACCACCAGTAGTACCAGGAGTGATTGATACGCAATAGGGATCAATACAACGCAATCTAATAGTCATATTATTCACACCCTTTAATAGCTTAAATTCTTTACACCTAATTTGCGTTTATTACACAGAAATCACTAAGAAATGTAATGGCAACATAGTTGAAATGGATGCTGGTGAGCAAATGAGATATAAATGGGTAACAAATTACATCTCTAATGACTTTCGTTGATTAATGTTGCCACACCACAATTCAAGGGACAGGCAAAGTTAAAGCAGTATAGCAACCCCACAACTATACCTTCCAGCCCCCGTATTACAACCTCTTAAAATTTGCCAGTTTTCTGGATGCCTATCAATGCGTCTCTTTCATTAGCTATACAGTGAGAGAGAGATGTAACTATAGCAATTCATAAACCTGGCAAGTTTTAAGAGGTTGTAATACCCCCCCAGGATAGAAACAGTACGAGGCAAATATCTTGAAATCGGGTGGGGATTGCGCGGAACGCGTGTTTTGGGCTTGCGTAGCGATGAGGGGCGCGCGCTATTGGTCACTCACAAGAGCACATGCGCGAATTTATCCCCACTCCGTCGAAAACATTTCAAGATAATATGCCTCGTACTGTACAAAAATGTTTTGGAACTTGCAAAGTTGCTCGTGCATAACATGAGTTCTTGAAATATCAATAAATTTGAAACAAACTAAACCAGCGAGAATACTTACATTAGAATATTCTCAATTTTCGCTTACGTGAAGGAGAGAGACCATTCTGGAGTTGGAGTAATGCTGTCACCTTTGGGACGGATCAGCTAAATACCATCTTGCCGCTCTGGACTCAGTCGAAAAATGGGCAAAGCGACTTTTTGGAGACCCCGAATTCTAGAATGCCAAACTGACTAGCCTCGTATTACCGCCGTAGAATAGCTTGTTTGTCGGTATTTTTTACACAAGATATAATACATCATCTTTTTTTCAAATTTTCAACTGTCTAGCTGTCACGGTTCATGAGATACAGCCTGGTGACAGACAGACAGACAGAGAGACGTACAGCGGAGTCTTAGTAATAGGGTCCCGTTTTTACCCTTTGGGTACGGAACCCTGAAAAACATACTTTATGCGAAATAATTGTACTGGTGCTACTGAAACTGATTATACTATGCCTGTGGTCGGAGATGAGTGCAGTCGTGAGTTAAATGGAAAAAAACACATCTTTTTTTAAATTACCTACAAGAGAGCAGTATGAATGTGCTCTATTTGTAATTGTGTACTATTAACAAAGGTCAGCGCCGCTTTTTGATTCTTTAATTATAGGTCTGAAAAAGGTTTCGTAATTTCGCAATTCTCTTTAAGTATATATTAGTTTGTCTTATTTTTATTTCTAAGCATAAATTAGTTATTAACTATATTAATTAACAACAACGCAAGCATCAAGAGCCTTGTTATAAACCTCTGTGGATTTCTTTACGCTGTTAATAACAATAAATGTACCTAAAATGACTTTTTTATACTATGATAATTGCAAAAAAACTCTTTGAAAAGTTCTTTGGGTCGTAAATGAAAAAGAAAAATATAAAAATAATAAAAATGATTTCCTTATCCCTTTCTTGCATAAAAAACAAAAAATATTTATTTCTTTCAATTATTTCTTTCTTCCCGATAAAACAAAATAACAATACCCCTATTATCACAGCACGAAAATAATGAAAAAAAAACCGGCCAAGTGCGTGTCGGGCCACGCGTCATAGGGTTCCGTAGTTACCTTCGTTTGCAAAAATAACTTTGTTTTTCACAGTGTTGGTATGAATGACAAAGTTATATTTGCGGTTTTGGAAAATGTGCTATATCTCAAAAACTAATTACTATATCTCGTTCAAACCAATTTTGGTTGAAAGTGTTTATTAAGATCTATAGCATATATTTTTTTTAGATTTTTCACTCTCTTATTTCAAAAGTTAAAGGGGGGGGGACACACATTTTACCACTTTGGCGGTGAATATCTTTCAAACGGTTGACTTTGAGAAAAAGTTGTCTTAAAAACCTCAATGTCATTTTTAAAGACCTATCTATAGACACCCAACACGTGTTGGTTTGAAGAAAGAAATTTTTTTCAGTTTCAGTTCCATGTATGGGGAGCCCCCCCTTAATCTTTCATTTTTCTTATTTTTGTATTAAATTCCTTAAGCGGTTAACAGAATACATCTACCTACCAAATTTCAACTGTGTAGTCTTAATACTTTCGGAATAAAGTGGCTGTGACATACGGACAGACAGACAGACAGACAGACAGACAGACAGACAGACATGACGAATCTATAAGGGTTCCGTTTTTTGCCATTTAGGCTACGGAACCCTAAAAACCAGCCAAGTGCGAGTCGGACTCGCGCACGAAGGGTTCCGTACCAAAAAACGGCAAAAAAAATTACGTTTGTTGTATGGGAGCCCCCCTTATGTATTAATTTAATTCTGTTTTCAGTATTTGTTGTTATAGCGGCAACAAAAATACATCATCTGTGAAAATTTCAACTTTCTAGCTATCACGGTTCATGAGATACAGCCTGGTGACAGACAGACAGACAGACAGACAGACAGACAGACAGACAGACAGACAGACAGACGGACAGACAGACAGACAGACAGACGGACAGCGGAGTCTTAGTAATAGGGTCCCGTTTTTACCCTTTGGGTACGGAACCCTAAAAAAATTGTTTAAAAAAACAAAAAACCGACTTCAAAAAACCTACCTCTAAAAAGCAAGAAATAATATTCGTAATAATAAAACACGTCTATTGAAGTCGGGTGGGGCTGGAGTACAAATCCCTTTTTTTATTCTAAAAGCCCCACCCGACTTCAATAGACGTGTTTTATTATTACGAATATTATTTCTTGCTTTTTAGAGGTAGGTTTTTTGAAGTCGGTTTTTTGTTTTTTTAAACATTTTTTATTTTTTTATTTTTAGTGTAGGTACTTTTTGTATTAGATAGTGTAGGTATATTATTTAGGTAGAAATTAAAATCGGCTCATCCAAACGTGAGTTAATCGCGGAGAAACATACATACATGCGGGTCAAACTGAGAACCTCCTTTTTTAAGTCGGTTAAAGAACTACACTTAAGATATCCCTTTTCCAACAAAAAAATAATTATCTTATTCAGTTCATAAACAAAGAAGTTATACGACTGATCATCGAGGTAGTTCACACAAAATCATACTATTTTCGTGCTTTTTTCAAGATTACTTGAAATGTACTGAACCGATTTCAAAATTTTAAAAAATGGGACCAACTTGGGAGTTTACCTAATGTAACAACGTTTAAATCATTTCAATCGGTCCAGCCGTCTTCGAGTAATCGGAGTACATACAAAAAATAAAAAATAAAAATAAAAAAACTGGTCGAATTGAGTACCTCCCTCCTTTTGTAGTCGGTAAAAATAAGTATCTACTCGGAGTTGTTAAGTACAACTCCAAATAGCTACTTAATTATTTCGACATTTTTAAGTTATTTTTTAAAACTTAAAGAAAGTGACAGTAAAATAAGTTTAATTAAAAAGATATCAAAGTTTTTCATAGTTAATGTTAATAAGTATAATAAGTACAACATGCAAAGATATAATGCATTTATGACGTCAACAGACGACATGCCTAAGCTTTGAGACAACTATTTCTCTTAAATGTCAGTCGTGCTGTAAAGTCGCATTAATTTACTGAGAAACTAGTGTGTTTAGAGACACCTTAAAATCCATTAAAGGTTTCCATAGCAACTGAGTTTCTACCTACATGAAATTCAATAAAATACAATACTTAATTGAATATTTTACTGCATATTCTAAATGATACTTACATAGTTGATAATTTTATAAAAGGAGGAGGTTCTCAGTTCGTCGGGATTTTTTGCTTAATTAACAATAATCATTATTAAAATTTCCAACAAAACATAGGTTCTTAAGAGAATATTAAGGACCCAGTTTTTAAAAAAAAGTAAAAGTTGTTTTTAAACATGCCCATTTAATAATTTACTTCTCGAATTGTGTTTAGGGTTCCGTATCTCAAAAGGAAAAACGGAACCCTTATAGGATCACTTTGTTGTCCATCTGTCGGTCTGTCAAGAATATCTCAGGAACGCGTGGAGGTATCGAGTTGAAATGAAAACCATATACAAGGGCGTCACCATGCACGCCACTGTGCACGATCCGCGGCTACACTCATCCAGTTTTTGCCAGCCACCTTGTGAAGATCGTCGCTCCCCCTTGTCTGAGGGCGTCCCACTTAGTTTAGCTATTGTCATGTTCTACAACTTAGTTTGATTGCCACAGGTAAAAGTAAGACTAAAAAAAGTAGCCATACACAGATTTAAGACCTGATGAAAATGGTTGGACTTTATGTGGTCTTAAATCTGTGCATGATCACTTTCCATAGTCTTACTATTGTCAGTGGCAATCAAACAAAGCTCTAGAACACGACAATAGCTAAACTATGTGGTAAACCTTTAAAAATAAAAAAATATCATTTTTGGAGATATACAAATATAGGTTACGGCGGGTTGCGATCTGTAAAACTTGGGTTAAAGTATCTATAATTTCGTAGGTTCTAGGCCACACACTGTATATCACAACGGCAAACGGTAACCTTTTTGGTGATTTAAATGTTCTACGGGCTACTGTTCTAAAATTACTTTTCTGTAGTTACATGCACCTACTTTAATTCTTCAACGCCCACCCGGACGTTTGCGTCCAGAGTTCCGTCAACGCCCGCCCGGACGCATGAGGCCGGCATAGATACGGCATCGGGCATCGATTAACTGTTATTTTTCATAGATATCGGCTTTTCCTAACTCTGTGACTGATTGCGAAATTATAGGGTTTTTTGTGAAAAACGGCATTTTTCCATATTGCCAGCCAGTGGGCCGCCCACCCCAATGCGCGGTTCTCTTTTTGTATAATTTTTTACTATGCAGCAGGCACAGAAAAGTTAAACATTTATTACCATTCGATTATTTACTATGTTAAAATATTTCACATCCAACATTTTTACACGACTGCCCAAAGAACAGAGGTGTAATGTGTCCAGGGTTTATGTATGTTTATGGGAATGTGAGATTTTTCGTTTGAAGTTATTACAACTTTATCGCTATCAATATTTTGCCTTGTCTATACTTAAATGTAGTCTATGGAATTACAACACAAGATTCAATATCTGTTCTAAAAAAGGAATGGCATTCTTGTTAAATAATTAGCTTAATTACAAAGTGTGTGTTCGTCCGAATTTTGTCTCCGTAAGCTGTTCCAGATCCCATACGAACTTTCTTCACCTTCTTTTGTTCTAATATGAAGTAACCTTCGTAAGGTCGTATGGAACATTATAGACGTTTTGATTCAGACTTTTTACAAAATAGACATTGATTAGACATTTTGCTTCAAAGACGTTCTGCAAGCAGACTTTCTGATAAGAAAGGACGCTATCCTTTGTCGCGAAAATTAATATTGGAGGGGTTGAAATAGAGGTTACCCTATTTCAACCCATGGTGCAATCTGTGTCCTTTAACAATCAAAATTGGTTCAGTGTTTCAAGCGTGAAAAGGTAAGGACAGATAGACAGAACTACATGACACATTTATAAAATTGTATGGAATGATACATTGAAATTGCATAAGTATTCATAATTAACTTGTGATAAAAAATCCGATGATCTTTATTATAAAGGTTTCTTAATGAGATAACTAGAAAAAAAAAATTGCACGTGCAGATTTTTCTCTACATTTGGTGTCGAGCTTGTATCATATCTTGTATGATGATGATGCCAATACATTTATGAAAATTTAGTTTATGTAAGGAAACACTATGATTCATTTGCTAAGAACAGCAATATTCACCAGTTTAATACAAGAAATGAATATAAACTTGCCGTTCCAAGATTTAGGCTTGCAAAAACTAGAGGTTCATTTATGGGGAAAGGCATAGCCTTTATTAATAAAGTTCCACAACAAGTGATTGATCTTCCTTTGCATGAATTTAAAAACCATGTTAAAAATTCGCCCATGGGCAAAGGTTATTATAAAGTAGACGATTATCTTAAAGATCAAAATGCGTGGAAATGATGTAACACATAACTTGCTACTATTAGTACTTTGTTGAAGTAATATAATAAGTCTATATATTGTTGCCAATAATCCTGTCACCCTGTTGTAATTATCTGGTAACGATATATTCAAGTTTGTAAATATCGTTACTTATGGCTGTTACAGCTGATAAGTTTCTTGCGCCCGTTCTTCTTGTCAGCTAAAAAAGTCTGGAACGGGTGGTAGGAAAATATAGACGATTCAAAAGTACTTAATAATTAAGTTTATTTGAATAAAGCTTATTTGACTTTGACTTTTATTGACTCATCGTGTTCATCTATATGAATATAGCTGATGTAACTAGAACCCAGTGGCGAAGGGTCCATACAAGCCGAATCCCATCGGCTTACCTTTTAAAAAGCTCACCGCACCGATCCACTTATCGTCGTTGCGCGTTCAAAAGTCGCTATGTGTTTTTTACATACTTAACAGGAGACGCAAAAACTGATTTTCTCGAAAAATTAGAGCATCTAGATAATTTATATTCACATAAATACATAAAATAAATTTACGTAGTTTTAGATATAACAGTATTAATAATGCCGTAATTAAATATAAAAGGAAAATTTGACACTGCGTTATTTATTTGGGTCGTAAGTAAAAGCTATGAGTCTGAACTTGACCTAAAAACTCGCTATGTGCATAGTAAAGCATATATCGGGCACAACTACTGGGCAAACTTAAAATTTATAGTAACACTTAGCGAGAAAATTTCATGGAACATGGAACATTTGATGTATGAATGTCACATAGCTACTTTCCGTAACTCTTTAAATTTGCATTTATACAATATTTATATTATTTGCACACCTATGTGTGTATGAGCATAACTATTAAAACTGCAGAAAAAACCGAAAATGACTAAAAAACACATAGCGACTTTTGCACGCGCACTGACGTCATGCAGATCCTAACATTTTTATAGAACGGCAAAACATTCGTCATAAACTCACCCCTCGCCACTGCTAATACCATACCACATGAGTAAAGAAAAGGACCAGAGACAAAGCTTCTTAAGAACGTGAAATTCAAACTTGCAAGTTGCAACTAACAAAACAAATGATGCCCTGAGATTGTCCACCTACTGGCTGCAGTTGTCAAAACAGGTTTTTTCCGGTTTTTGCGCGTACGCGACAAGCGACCAGTGGACACGCACACATGCCCCGCGTGCTTGTAGTAGTGCAACCGATTTGCGCGGTTGTATGAAGCTTTGTCTCTGGTCCTTTTCTTTACTCATGTGACCATACCACGTTTGACGACCAAATCAATTTTAACTTATTAATTGAATTACTTAATTTTAAATAATTTTCATATTTCACATTTATGGCACAAATAAAAAATATTGTTATTATTATATTGATAAAGACTTTGACATACAACGATGTTTTTGTTAACATAAAATCTGAAAACCATTTGTAGAGTTGATCATAATGAACAAATTTTTGTATGAAAACAACCTTGAAATCGTGAAAAAAGTTCTAGCTGTTTCATACATTTTATTATATTATGTAGTTACTTAAATAACAATGGCTCGTATAAATTCATATGACGCGTTTTGATTGTTCAACTGCACAATCGATTTTTTTCTAAAATAGCTAGAGTTTGTTACAAATAAGCTACGCTCCATTATTATTTAGGTAAATAAATAGTTTCTTAGTTTTATTTTATTTCCTTGATCATTACGATGCAATAAACACAGATAAACATCTAAACACTCCTCGTGTTAATACCCACCCACAATAAGAATTGTCTACGTGAACTTAACGCTTTCATGCAATTAGGATTTAATAACCTAACATTCACATAAATAAACTTAGTAACGTTCATACAAAAATAACCCTTAACGACATTAGTATAATACCTACCATCTTATTTAGGTCATATTAAAAGTAAGGAACATTTCGTTGAAAGTGTGAATATATGACTACTCTTTAAATGATTGCAATTGTAACATATCACGACTATGTTATATTTCAAAATAAAATTTATTATATTTTGTATCATAGACATTAGTTATTGCCTACTGTAAAGGCAAACGGAACAAAATAAAAGCAGTTAGTTTTGCTTTGTTAACTTGAGCTTTCGTATTAAACCTCCCTTTTAGGGTAAAAAAAAGTTGTAACAATGACAATGGATGCATGTTGAGTGATTTAAGACTTGTGTGTAATGTTTTTGGTATGATTCCTGTGTTAAAATAATTACGGGTATTAAAATAATTTTTATTCTATTAACAAATCCGTGACTTTGCAATTTTTGATAATGTTGGAGAGTATTATTGTAGACAGATTTAATTTAGACGAGCTCCGGATCTCCGGTTGAACTCTACCTTTATTTAGAACTCAATCTTTTTATCGTATGAGGATTAGTGGCCACTTCTGGTGTTAGAGTTTATCAAACCGCCTATAATATAATATAATATAATATAATATAATATAGTATAATATAATATAACATAATATAATATAATATAATATAATATAATATAATATAATATAATATAATATAATATAATATAAATGCTTGTACAATTTCACACAGCGCCATATTATATTATATAATATAATACAGTATATAATATAATATAATATAATATAATATAATATAATATAATAAAATAAAATATAATATAAATGCTTGGACAATTTCACACAGCGCCATCTAGCCCCAAACTAAGCAAAGCTTGTAATATGGGTGCTAGACAACTGATATATTACTTATATACTTTTTAAATATATACTTATTATACATAGTAACACCCAGACCCGTCACAGAAATTAAAATTCATCATTTAAATTTCTGCACGGCCGGGAATCAAACCCGGGACCTCTTGCGTAGTAGGCGGCGGCATGTTGACCACTGCACCACTCAGGTCGTCAATAAGGCCTCTGACTTGGCTTAACGACTGTTAACAGCTGACAACAGCCGGGACCGACGATTTAACGTGCCCTCCGAAGCACGGAAGCGTTCAGTTGTGATGCCACTTAATGGTCACCCATCAGACACTTGGCCGGACCAAGCGTTGCTTAACAAACGTGATCGAGTACGATCAGTCTGTCAAGCTCCACCTTGAGCGCTTCAACTAGAACTCAATGAAATAATACAAAAGTAGATAAACAAGTCTTAACTTACACTTTACCATTATTATTTCCAATCCCTAATGATGTTATTTAAGCGCGCGCGCAGGCGATGCTATTACCAATAAATTTATCATTACCATAAGTGATCACTCCTCCGCTTATGGCAATCATACTGAACCCACTCGGTTTGAATCATGCTTTTCATGGCCTGCTTGATTTCATGGTTTATAGGTGCTTTGGAGGAGCGTGGAGAATTAAACTGCTTCATCTCTATGTGATTTGTAAGGAATTTCTTGCAAAATTTTATACGAACTGTGGGTACATTTCAAAGATACTGTTTTTTAGCTTAAAATGTGCGCTGTGATACTAATAATAACGCTTTTTATTAGTAACTGATAGAAAACCTTATCAGAAATAGTACTGATAAACATTTCAATCCATAGGTAGAAATACTTATTTAGATAGGTATCGTAAGATATACTCTATACATGGAAAAGTTAATTTCCATATCCTTTTTAAGGTTCAGTACCCAAAGGGTAAAAACGGGACCCTATTACTAAGACTTCGCTGTCCGTCTGTCTGTCTGTCTGTCACCAGGCTGTATCTCATGAACCGTGATAGCTAGACAGTTGAATTTTTCACAGATTATGTATTTCTGTTGCCGCTATAACAACAAATACTAAAAACGGAATAAAATAAATATTTAAGGGGGGCTCCCATACAACAAACGTGATTTTTTTGCCGTTTTTTGCTCTATATTAATAACGACAACAGGTAGACAGTTGAAATTTTCACAAATGATGTATCTCTATTGCTGCTAGAACAACAAATACTAAAAACAGTATAGAAGAAATATTTAAGGGGGGCTCCCATACAACAAACGTGATTTTTTTAACGTTTCTTGGTACGGAACCCTTTGGGCGCGAGTCCGACTCGCACTTGGCCGGTTTTTTAGGGTTCCGTACCTAAAGGGTTAAAACGGGACCCTATTACTAAGACTCCGCTGTCCGTCTGTCAGTCTGTCTGTCTGTCTGTCACCAGGCTGTATCTCGTGAACCGTGATAGTTATATAGTTGGAATTTTCCCAGATGATGTATTTATATTGCCGCTATAACAACAAATACTAAAAACAGAATAAAATTAATATTTAAAGGGGGCTCCCATACAACAAACGTAATTTTTTTGTAGTTTTTGGTACGGAACCCTTCGTGCGCGAGTCCAACTCGCACTTGGCCAATTTTTTATTAGATTCATTGGATTAGGTGGTTCCCATTTAGTTCTTTTTACATACAAGAAATACTTCAGACACGCATATTGCAGGAATGATAAATAAAAAAACCGGCCAAGTGCGAGTCGGACTCGCGCACGTAGGGTTCCGTACCAAAATCCGGAAAAAAATATGTTTGTTGTATGGGAGCCCCCCTTAAATATTAATTTTATTCTGTTTTTAGTATTTGTTGTTATAGCGGCAACAGAAATACATCATCTGTGAAAATTTCAACTTTCTAGCTATCACGGTTCATGAGATACAGCCTGGTGACAGACAGACAGACAGACAGACGGACAGCGAAGTCTTAGTAATAGGGTCCCGTTTTTACCCTTTGGGTACGGAACCCTAAAAATGAAATCAAATATGAAATTATGTAGAGAAGATTTCTGCGCTTAGCGCTTAATTCAACCTCGTGTAAAAAAACGCATTCCTGCCCTAGAATGAGTCATGTTGGAGTTGGAGGGCTGTACGGCTGAATGATGGTTAATATTTATTATATGTTAAGAAATCGTTTTTAAAGCATGTAGGTACTTACCTATATTCAATGCTTGAAATTACTTACAAACAAAAATCATTCATTATAACAAATTGACCACCGTTTCACCATTTCATTATTACAATCCAATTGTATTATTAAAGAGACAAACAAAATTACGACCGCACAATAATTTGCTTAAAGGTGAACGCACACATTGCGCGTTTATAGAACGCGTCGTCGCGTTAACACGGTCGCTACCAAGTGTTGACTAATTCATGGTAAACATACGGCTCAAGCCATAGCTTGAACCGTTTGGTCTACGATTATTAAATATTTGTATGGACATTTCTACAGCGGCACGGCACTACTGGTTACCAGCACGCGTAGCATGAGCAAACGGGACTCTTGTCTACGAAGACTTGTCGTCTCGACCTTCTCGATTGCTGAGCACAGTTTGACAGACAGGTGGGACTCGTTCTCAGAATTTCGAAACCTTTTAATGTCCTTTAATAAAAAAAGTGAATTTTAAAGGTAATCTTTTTATTTCAACACCAATAAACGTCAAAATTATCTAAAATGATCCTAAATAATTTAGTTTAAACATGATTCTCATTTTTTTATAAGTTCTAAGATAAAGAGGCACTCAAGAAAGCGTTCTCTTCCGTAGACAAGCTCTCTCGAGCTCGAGAAGAATAATGTTGCCAATAGAAAATAATTACTTTATTTCTGATATAGCACCGTTCCTTTCTATAGATTTCACGATGCTAAACTCTTAAAACTAATTAAATATAGCTGTATGGATATAAATTCGTTTGCCTTTCTTTTATTGAGAGTATTTTGAAAAGATAACACAGACTACTAACGAAATTGTTAATTTAGTAGTCTGTGTAAAATGACGAGAAAATTACGAAATATTGAAATCAAGGTATGAAAATAATTTTAATTTTAAGTTTTTAAGGAATAAAATATAAGCACGGACAATTTAGATTTATTTTTATTGTGAAATTTAGATTCATATAAAATAAAATACGTAGAAAACTATTTCGAATCTTCTTATTAGTCTGTGAACTCTCTCTCGACCTTCTCGACTACTCAAAGGGTGGTAGACAAGTTTCTCTGATTCAACTGTCAAATTAATGTCAGTTGAAGAGAAAAGCTCGTGTTTGTCGACTTTTGACATTAGGCCACGACAAAGAACAATACGAGTCTACTAGTTGTAAATGCGAGCATGAGTATCTCGATCTCAACCCGACAAAAGTGACATTTCGGTGTAGACAAGCCATTGTTCTGTGAGTCGAATCTTATCTCGATGTTGGTCATGCTACGCGTGCAGGCCTGTCGGATCCATTTCAAAAACCTTTAGGCCATCATCCGCTGCATTAAGCGATACACGCGAGCGGGGCGATATAGATTGCTGGTTTTCTTGACGGACAGATACTTGCAGTGCATGAGTAAGTTCTAATCTATGTCGACCCGCGTGCGTATCCTGCTTACCGCTGCGGACGCACTTGGTTTTGACTAACAATAGCAGAATTTAAAAAGTAATAAGCCAATACTGAATAATAACCTTCATAATTTAAAAAATAACTTTAAAAATTTTATGGGTTAAAATTGGAGGCCCTAATTAAATATGCTTTCACTTATAATTTTCCATAGAATTTTTAGTCTCTGCAAAATAAATAAGTAGACGATACAACTCGATAAATAAAACCATCTTTGTTTTTGAGCGTAAAAAACGCACGTTTAATAAACGCCTCACGTGTATAGACCCACTAATGTAACAAGTTGTATCCCTCAAATGTATATCGTTAATTACGCACTAGTTGTAGCCCGCAGCTCTGTGTCTATAATAAAGAAAATTCTGTAGGTATGTACGTCTTCATGGACGTAACCTTTAAAGTTGGAACAATTAACTAATAGCTACTCAATCATAACTTAATGACTATGTGCTTTGAACTTTAGATCGATTATTTTTGAAGCACTTTGTTAACGCAATCGGAAGATGATATTGTAATGAAGTGACTTAAATTGGTATATCGTATTACGGATAAAATAGTTTCGAATGTATGTTACTGCTAATACCCGAAGTGCGGTTAAACCTAGTTTTAGCCGGCTAAAACTAGGTGTAGTCGGTAGCAATTAGTTAAACCTAGGTGTAGCCGATTTTTAAGGTGTAGCCGGTTAAAACTAGGGCAAGCCTTCTTTGTGCTACTAAGGAAGAGTAAATGGGGTATTAACGGTCTAATACTCAAATGAATCTTAAAATTAAGACCCCCTTAAATTCAAAAAAGTTGTCAGGTTTGACAGAAACTATGAACTGACAGCTTCCTTAAAGTTAAGGAGACCTTAAATTTAATTGTTAGCAAAGAAGCCTTTGAGTATTCGGCAGTATGAAAGTTAATTCCGTTGTCTGTTAAAAAAACAACCTCGAATTTCTAACCTATATTCGGGATCTACAGGAGTAAAGCAGATCGGTTACACCTAGTTTTAACCAACAGCTACCGGCTACACCTAGTTTTAGCCGGCTAAAAGCAGGTGTAGCCACACATCGGGTATTAGCCGTAACATATACATCAATGAATCGTGTAGTCTGTCTGTTTCTTTGTTTGTTAGATGTTCACACCTTAACCGCACAAATTGGTTAGTTTAGGCTAACCTTGATTAAATTTTTTGATAAAATAAAATTTTGATAGAGATAGATCAATTTTACCTTGCGGAAGGGCAAGGACTTATAAAGGCTACCTACCATCATTCCTAAAGGCAAGAGATTTAATTAATTTGGAACTAACTACCTAACTAACTAACCATCTCTGTAGTCTAGTAGTTCGCGCACCCGTGTAAGAAGCAGGGGTCCTGGATTCGTTTCCCAGGGGGGGTGCAATATGTACTCGGTTTGGTTGGTGGTAAGGCTAATTTCAAGTCCGTCTGGCTAGCTACCACCATATAACCTAAGTCTGATGCCATAGCAACCTTTTTATTTGTGTCCCAGCAGTTATCGTGCTAGCCAGTTGTGATAGCCAGTGCCTCAGTGATGAGGATTCCGGGTGTAGTGCGCTTCCACCTTGGGCCTTATCGTCACTTAACATTAGGTGAGGTGAAGGCCAAGCACTATCCCGTGTCCCATAAAAAAATTAACATTACAGTGGATACCAAATTAAAATTAGTATTGTCTATTGGTCAACTGTACCAAATTGACCTAAAATTACAAAAATCCAACAAATGCGATGAGTTTTAAATTTTCTAAAAGTCAAGTTCAAATCATTAGATGATTACTCCACAAAAAGTAATTTTATGTTTTGTAATGACATAACTACTGTATTAAGTAATATTAACATACATCACAAGAAAAGTCGTTGTGTAATAATAAATTGAAGAGAGATGATATGTGTTTCCTTATTCTTGGAGTTCAAGCAAATTGTTCATCGATTTACTATTTCATTATATTCTAGTGGCTCTGTAGACCGTTTGTTCATTATGAACAATTTTTGTAATGGCTGAAATATTATTTTGTCACAATATCTCCGCCATTTTGAATAAAATCGAAAAACTAATCCTATATAAATCTGCTCACTAAATTTCACGAATCGGTTGAGAAATGCGACCTGTGGAGGAGAACAAACAGACAGCCGGACAGCTGGATGGACATACGAAAGCATTTTTGCCCAAGCTGAAACGGAGTCGCTTCGCGCTCGCTCGGTCAAGGGGGTCAAGTCTGCTAATGTTTTCGTCAAAATCGTAGTTCAATGGTGTCTGAATGACAATGCTTTTTGACACAGTTCTAAAACCCAAAACTGAAACACATTGTGTTTCTTAAACCCAAAAACGGAAACATATTGTGTCTTGATTTTGGGTTTAAGAAACAAAAACTGTGTCAAAAAGCATTACCATTAGAACACCATTGAACTACGATTTAGACGAAAACATTAGCAGACTTGACCCTCAAACCTAATAAAGCTCTTCTCATAGTAATGTAGCGGCGGCGCGTGGAGTATTACCGGTGGTGAAAATTCGACTAAAATCATCAAGTTACTAACAAAATTAAATCTGAAATAAAACACTTTCTGACGGATACTACGCGGTTTTGTTGAATGTCATGTCTAGTGAGCGCGTAAGCTAATAAAATTCAACCTTTTTTTAAAAATCAACTAATGAGCTTTTTCAATTTCGTACACTTGCTGGTGTCTTCCACAGAACAGCATATAGTTTTCATTACGAAGTTTCTTCTAGAATAGAAAAAACTTCGTAATCCGAATAACCGGAAAGCCACTTTAGGGCCTGCTAACAAATTACAACAATTTTTATTCTTATGTTACAATCACAGAATTAGTACACAAGTTTACAACCTACTGTTTTCATTACATGCACTATTTGAAACAGTTATCTATGTTTACGTCATAATTTTTGCAAATTATTATTGCTACTCTATTTTATCGTCCGTGAAGACTTTCAGTTTTGTTTTAGTAATTAACGAATCACTATTAAGTGTATATATTTTTTTTCTGAAATTTTATATAACATAAGATGCATAGTTTGGATATGAACTAGTCCTCGAGAATAATCGCTACTTTTATAGATTTTCATTATAACATCTGCGCTTAAAACCTAATAGTTATTTATGCAAGTGTACTATAATGAGGGATTAAACACGAATGTGATAATAGTATCACATGAGTGTTTTAATAGCTAATTATGTACATTTGCATACAAGACTTTATGTACACCAACTTTTTTATTATTATTTTATTTTATTAGGGAAACAAACAATATTTTAATACATATGGGTTAAAAACACCCGTGATATTTATCTACACCCATGATATGTATCCTCTATAAAGGTTTTGACTATGACTTTGTTTTTGACTTTGACTTTCTTCCCCCTCCTCGTCATTATGTTATCCGCAAGAGTGTTATAATGTTGTACTGAATTTCATAATGCGTTGGTCGCGCGTGGGCGCGCGGCGCTGCAGGCCCAGCTCTCGCTCAGGATATTGTAATGATGGCAGTAAGCTAACTGTTTCAGAACCCTTTACAGAGGATTTAAAGCATGGGTGTAGATAATAGTACATTATGATATAAGTGCGGTACGTTGAAAATTACAGCCGAGGCGATATTGCTAGCCCGAGCCGTAGGCGAGGGCTACAAGAAAGCAGAGGCTGTAATTATCAAAGCGCACGTATGTCATACGACGTTTTATAACATACTAGCTTCCGCCCGCGACTTTGTCTGCTTTGATAGTATTTTGTCTATCCCTCGGGAACAGTACCTTTTTTCGGGATGAAAGGTACCCTATGTCCTTCTCTGTATCCCTGACAACGTGTGTGTAAAATTTCATGATGATCGGTTCAGTCGTTAAGACGTGAAGGAGTAACAAACAAATAAACAAACAAACAAACAAACAAATGGACTTTCGCATTTATAATATTAGTAAGGATTTGCGAGGAAATAAATAAAACTCGGACTATGCACCTTTGCTTGTTTTCCATATGATTAAATTTTGATACGCTTGTAAGTTTCAATTTTTCGGGCAAGAGGCTTAGAGTAGCCTTTTTCGCTGCCTCTGAGACTTCTGGCGGTGTTAAATTAATAAATTCATCAGTACTTGACGACATTTTCAAATAAAAACAATACAGCAAAAAAAAATTAAATTAGCAATGCGCGCTCATCACCGCTTTTTTTAAGGCAAAGGCATAAAAACAGCCAGTATTACTAATAAAGTAAATTAATATTTTTGTGTTTTTGTTACAGATAAATGGTTGTAATTTATTGTCAACATTAATTAAATTGAATAATTAAATGTTAATTTATTATATTTTATCTCCCAAAGTTAATTTTATCCATAAAATGTTGACCTCTTTTCTGACATAAAAACTCTTTGTTAAGAATTAAAAAAGGACCGTTCGTTTTAGACGAAGTAAGATAAACCGTGCGGTAATGTAAAGTAAAACGCACGGTTTATCAAGGAAACCGTGCGTTTTACTTTACATTACCGCACAAGTTCGTAATGAGATACAATACGATATTGAAATTGGTGTAATAAGAGACCCTTTACGAGCAAATATGTTATAATAGTACATTATGATATAAGTGCGGTAAGTTGAAAATCACAGCCGAGGCGATATTGCTAGCCCGAGCCGTAGGCGAGGGCTACAAGAAAGCAGAGGCTGTAATTATCGAAGCGCACGTATGTCATACGACGTTTTATAACATATTTGCGAGGAAATAAATAAAACTCCGACTTTGCACCTTTGCTTGTCTTCCATATCAAATGATGAAATTTTGATACGCTTGTAAGTATTTATCGGTAGAGGCTTAGAGTAGCCTTTTTCGCTACCTCGGAGACTTCTGGCGGTGTCGAATTAATAAATTCATCACTACTTGACGACATTTTCAAATAAAAACAATAAAGCAAAAAAAGCGCGTGGAATAATTTTTACTTGTTTAAATTAGCTATGCTCATCAGCGCTTTTTTTAAGGCAAAGGCATAAAAAACAGCCAGTATTACTAATAAAGTAAATTAATATTTTAGTGTTTTTGTTACAGATAAATAATTGTAATTTATTGTTAAAATTAATTAAATTAAATAATTAAATGTTTATTTATTATATTTTATCTCCCAAAGTTAATTTTATTCATAAAATGTTGACCTCTTTTCTGACATAAAAACTCTTTGCTAAGATTTAAAAAAGTACCGTTCGTTTTAGACGAAGCATCAAACCGTGCGGTAATGTAAAGTAAAACGCACGGTTTATCAAGGAAACCGTGCGTTTTACTTTACATTACCGCACAAGTTCGTAAAGAGATGCAATACGATATTGAAATTGGTGTAATAAGAGACCCTTTACGAGCAAATATGTTATAAAATATATAATGTACCTAAGCACAAAATCTCTTCCTTTTTAATGGATTGCTGTTCACCACCTGATTATTTTATAAAGTGGTCAAGTGAAAATAGAAAAAGCATGTCCATCACCTCAGTACTCACCAAATAAAAAGATCACTTGTGTAAATTTTTCAAACGTTCTTAAATAAGATAAATGATCCTTTAAGGCGGCTATATACCTCAACTGGCACCTTAATCTTAATTAAAGGATATGTCCCAACGCGACTATGTCATTTGCCTCACCATTCTCAAAAAATGAAAGTCTATCGCGTCTTAATCAAAGTAGTATGTCAGAGTAGGTATTTTACTCTAGAATCAGATTAATAATTATTTTCTGCATTAAAATTTGGAATTTTAAGTTAAAACGCTTTTAAATCACAATTTTTTATCATGATAGTACTATTTACTTACATATTTTTCACAAAATACTTCAGAAAACAACTTAATGTTTTAGTTATTTTTTTTCTAAATATAAAACAATTCTTGACTGATACTATACCTAAATAAAATGTAATTAGCATTTTTAAATTATGAAAGTAATTAAATAAAATGAAACTGGGGCAACGCTGGGACATCTCCTTTATGGCTTGTTATTGCTAAGTACATAATGTATCGAAAATTTGGAAATTCACATGTACAGATTGAAGCTAAGATTTTATAAATATTTGAAAGCAATAATCTCAGTAAAAATAGTTCGTTGTAGTGGTAGTAGGATTAAAAAGTGACCACTTTTAGCTCTTTTCCTTACTAATACTACTACGAACTATGTGTTACTGAGGTAATTGTTTGTAAATAAAGTATAGAACCTTAGTTTCAATCGGTGCTTGTGAATTTTCGATACATTATGTACTTAGCGAGCAATAAATTTAATTAAGATGAGGGCGCCACTTTGAGATATACAGGGGCCTTACAGTACCTAATATGAAAAGCTTTAAATCATCATCATGAGTCATTTTAACGTTCTCACTGCTAGGGCGCAGGCCTTCCTTATGGGTGGATAAGGAGGACGGGCCATAACCCACCACGCGGGCCCAATGCGAGTTGGTGGGTATTAACGACCACAAATGCAGCCGGGACCAACAGCTTAACGTGCCTTCCGAAGCACGGAGGAGCCCGAGATAATAAATTTTTGGTCACCCATCCCATGACTGACCCTTGCGAAAGTTGCTTAACCTCCACAATCGCTGGGCCAGGCGCTATACCACTGCGCCACCGAGCTCCTCGAAATGAAAAGCTTGCGTGTTCTTAATCTTGTTAACTTTGAAATACGCAACGGAAATGAACCAAATTAAACAACATTTTGCTGAATAACGTTACATTGTAATCAACCTTCAATTAGGTTGAAACTTGAAATTACATAAATTGAATTCTTGTGCAAAGTAAGGAGATTCGAATCATCTCGTTGCGGCATCCGAATTAGAGAAGATCTTGAATCAAATTCTTGATTCTTACAATAGATTTGACCACAATATACACTAGAACAGTAGAACAACTATGAAATGACAATTACTATTACAATGAGTCACACGTATTCACTTGTTTCTGTAAATTGTAACACTAATATTTAAGTTATTATTATAGTTGAAATAAAAAAATCGGATAAAAGTTTAACAACAATTTTTGTAATTATTACAGTTTTTAAGCCCAAGTCAAACCGGATGCAGCACAGTGCGTAGCGTTGCGTTGACATTTATATGACAGTATAATAATTTGTCATAGGTACCGAATGCACTGTCTTACTATGCCTCGTGTTTGGTGTGACCTATTCCATAGCATTTCATACATTACAACGTCGTTTTCAGTCACGCTAACGCAACGCAACGCACTGTGCTCCATTCGGTTTGACCCAAGCATTATTTCTATACCCTTATATTGATAAATACACTTCGTAGCGCATTTTACAACACCAAATAAGATTCTTGAAGCTAAGAAAGTAATCTATTTGAGAACTTAAAAAAATGAGTACTGAAACTAAACAATTTAAAAGTAATAAATATATATCGGCCCTAATTTACTTGCAGTTGCATACAAACTTCAACTACTGCATAATCATATCTATTATTATACTTCGTTACCCTAATGATGATTTTGACAAATAGCCTGAACTAAAATGCACAATAATGATTATTTCGAAGATGAGTGAGTAATCTATGCTATATTTAAGGTTGTTCTCGTGAACCTAGAAGGTTAGGCATTCTATTTATTAGTCTAGGAATATTATTTTAAACGACCGTAACTGTCGATCTTTTTAATGTTCAAAGATGACCTTTGGTTTATGCCATTTTTAATGTCCCCACTACGGAGCACAAGTTCTCTTAATGACTGGATAAGGAGAAAGGAGCGTGAATCTAACATTTTTTCTTCTTTAGCTTCATAAATAAAAGTTAATTACTAAACAGTTCGTAGACGCTTGCCAGCACTGACGTGAATTTTTTTTTTTTTTATTTAACTGGACTGGCTGTCTGTATGATTTGACAGCTAAGTTTTTGTGCCTATTTGAAACGCCACTAGCGTGCGTCTAAAGAACTAATTTTGACGTACAATATGAAAATAGTTGCCGTGATGGTCTCTCCTGACTTCAAACTTTAGTACCATGTCCCGCACGCTATGCTCACGCAGTCACGCTACGTCCTACAGCGCCAAAATGGCGGAAATCAAATAGGCACAAAAACAGTTTGACATAAGCCTGTCCAGTGTAAATATATGCAGGTCAGTGCTTGCCAGCCAATGCGTCACAATACCACAGAATAGATATAAGTACTACCGTACAGAAAGGACACTCTCCGCCCCGCCCCACAATCAATTATTGAGATAAGGGTGAGCCCCACCTCGCGAGTTCGTGTGCCAAATCGTGTGCTCGTTTAGTCGTGTTCGTCAATTGTCAACTTATTTTGATATTCAAAGCGAAGCGTCGTAACTTTATTTACCAAAATGTTGAACGCCGCGCCGCTCATACAGTACAAACTGCACGGTAGCCCTAGACTCACACACAGTTGCGCGTGTACAAAAACGTCATCTGACGTCATCTATTTATAATGGCTCGGTTGTATGGAGTGTCCGGGGCGTGACAAAACCCAACGCGCCCAATGCGAAATAGTGAGTCTTCTTCTTATCAATACAGGCAGTTTCTGCAACTCGACGTCTATAGCGCCTATTTTGCGTCGAGAGGGTGTGCGGCCGGATCATTCCAGCCAGCCCAGCTCAGCCAGGAACGCTCCAATTATCATCATCATCAGCCTATCATCGTCCACTGCTGAACATAGACTTCTTCAAGTGCACGCTACCGAGCACAATCCGGGGTAACTCTCATCCAGCTTTTGCCAGCCACCTTGTGAAGATCGTTGCTCCACCTTGTCTGAGAGCGTCCCACACTACGTTTGCCGATACGCGGTCTCCACTCAAGAACTCGTCTGCCCCAGCGGCCATTGGTGCTATGCCTAATATGGCCGGCTCACTGCCACTGGAACGCTCCAATCCAAGGCTTTCACATTCGTGATCGTTTCCTGGACGCTGCCCGGCGAGCCGAGGTACCTTGCCTGGGAGGGGTGACTTTGCATTCCAGCAGAACGTGGGCGGCTGTTTCTTCTTCCTCCATGCATCCTCTGCATAGGAGACTGTCCGTGACACCTAAGCACAGAATAGATATAAGTACTACAGTACAGAAAGGACACTCTCCGCCCCGCCCCAGAATCAATTACCTCATCCCACCCCGCGAGTTCGTATGTCGAATCGTATGCTCGTTTAGTCGTTGTCAAGTTGTCAACGTCAAGTTATTTTGTGATTCAAAGCAATGCGTCGTACCTTTTTAGTCGTGTTTGCCAACTGTCAACTTTAACAATGCGTCGTTACTTTATTTACAAAAAAGTTCGAATTATGAATTGAACGCCGCTCATACAGTAAAAACTGCACGGTGGCCCTAAACTTACACTTGACTTACACACACAGTTGCGTGTATAGAAAAACGTCATCTGACGTCATCTGTTTATAATGGCGCGGTTGTATGGAGTGTCCGGGGTGTTGCTAAAATTATGGTGAGTCTTATCGACTGAAAATGCAGGGAATAACGGTATTTTTGATCACCCACCTCATGAACAGCCTTTGCAAAAATTGCACTGCGACATCGAGCTCTTTGCGTGACATAGATATGTACAAATTGTCATACATTTCAAAGGAAATTCATGGCCATTAGCGTAAATCGAGCCTGGTCTCATCGTTTGAGTTAACCTCAATGCTGGTTAGTAAAAACGAAACGTCAGTTTTTGCGTCAGGTCGAGACGGTCACTGGCTGTGTTAGTGGACCGCATTCAACGATAGTGAACTGGAGATATGTAAGTAAATTCCTTTTTTAAATCAAATCAAATTGTTTTATTTCCAAAATATAGGTAGGTTTACAATAATTGATGTTGTACTATACTACAAAGTTTGAGCGCTGTATTCTTACCCAATAGGTGTGCAATTTTTTTATTATTATAAAGTTTAATTAAACGTCCACACAGTAAGAGTTTGCTAATAAGGTGAACTGCAATTAACATTCAATATTTTTTATAACTTACTTACACAGTAAAAAAATATTTGATTGCCTATCTTTTGGTTTACAATGTTAACATTCTTAATTTATAAGTTTTTTTAGTTAAACAGATACTTATACCTACTTTGAAGAAGTTAAACGCGTGAGTGACAATTTTTTTACTTATGGCAAATTCTTCAATGTAAGATTGTTTTTTTATAAATAGACGGCAAGTTGATATAGATTAGTCAATTCAAACCAAATCAAAATATTCTTTATTCAAATATCCTAACATAATAAGAATTTTCAAATCATTTATTTTTACCCTACCGCCCGTTTAACAGAAGGAACGATATTTACAAACATGTTATCGTTTCCATATATTACATTTCAAACCATAAATAGTGGTCGATTAGTTTGGAAGTTGCTTTATAACTCATGAGTAGATGTTTTCCGGACATCTTTATCAGTCAGAGAGTCCAGACCATCGGCCATTTTTAATGTCCTCACTGCTGCGGCACAGGCCTTCCTTATGAGGTGAATAAGGAGAATAGGCCATAACCTATCACGCCGCGGGCCCAATGCAGATTGGTGGGTAATGACTGCAAATGCAGCCAGGACGGCTTAACGTGCCTTCTAAAGCACAGAGGAGCTCGAAATAATACATTTTTGGTCACCCATCCTATGACAGATCCTTGCGAAAGTTGCTTAACCTCCGCAATCGCTGGGCCAGGAAGATATATTTATAAATGTATCCATTTTAGCTGTAACATAAACACTATTATTGTTGCAATAAATTATTTCTTGACCACATCTCGCATAAAGCCTACAGCGATCAGCGCTACGCCGGTGTCATAATATTAAATTAAATAACAATTTGTCATAGTTCCCATATTAGATTATGTCATACGAATCATTAGATGAAGGTTTCTATCACGCACAGTGCGCACGCGATGCAATAAAGTGATTTATGTCTGTATGAACATGTATGAGTTTATGCATTTTGCCATACAATAGCGGGCAATCTTAAAATTAAGGACATCCTAAACTCAAGTTGTCAGATTTGACAGAAACTCTATCAAACTGTCAGCCTTAAGGCTCAGTTATGCAAAATCATTTGTCTCTGTCTTTTTCTTTACGTGTAAAGAGTATGAAAAATAACCTCACTTCTGCACTTTTTCGATATTTTTCACTGTTTTTTGATCTTTATCGTTAGCACAGTTATCATTCTTGATAAAAAGTTATTGGAGCAACTGCACAGTACGTTAATGTGTATTTTGAGGTAGCATTCAATACGTTTCCGCTATTTTTTACGCCAAAAATATGGCCCGCGACAAGCGCTTTTGATAATATTCAGTTTTTTTTTTTACAATCATTTGTGAGGTTTATACGCAATTTAATACTTATAGCTACTAGATAATCTCTTTAGCTTGTCGTATGTTTTTTTTTTGTGGCTACAACTTTACCTTTTCTATATAAAAATATGGCCCGCGCAAACCATGTTTTCCTATTGCATAAATGCTCTAAGGCCTTAAAGTTAAAGGGACATCAACAAAAGATTTTAGCATCCGGCTGTAAAATAAAAACAAAAAATGACATTATTTTGGAACCTAGTCTGGAAGAAATTTCATTTTGTGAGCCAGTTATTTTGGTACTTATCGTGGTGTTTTTTTCGTGTGCAATATGTGTTTTTTTGTAGTTCTGCACAACTCACTCAAACTATTTAGTTTCAAACTAAGCGGAACGTGTACTAAGAAATAGAATAGAATTTATAAAATAATAAAAGTAAAACCTAAACTTAGGGCTGCCATCTCTAAGACCTGCCGCCCAGGACCGGAAGCGTAAAAACCCCGGACTTTGGAGCCTTGACCCCGGACATTTGATTTTTTTATATTCACATTTAGCATGGTTATAAAACACAATACTTGACTGAAAAAAAAGGAATTTTAAGCTCTTTTTTTGCATAAAATAGTGTGTTTTACTAGTTATGATGGTAGAGCTGGGGTGTCCAATCCAACACAATTTTGTGGAGGGCTAGGGTCCAGTTATAGTAGTTTTGTAACCGTAGCGTTCCAAAATAAATGACCAATTAGCCAGGGGCGGCTCGTAATTAAAAAAAGGCCGCGCAGCGCGATTTTTAGTCAGTCTCATCCACTAATCTTGTAATCTTGCTTGTTTATTATATATTATATGAATAAAGTACTTTTTTGAGCGGAGTTTGATCCAAAACCCGGATTTTATTTAAAGTCCGTGTTTTACCTACGACTACAATCAGAACCCCGCCTGGACGCTCCCCGGACGCCCTCCAAACTAGGACAAATCCGGGGAAACCCGGACGGATGGCAACCCTACCTAAAACTCATCACAAAAACATAGTCTTTCACATTTACCAGGATTCGAACTCGGACCTTTGTTCGAAAGAGTAGGCAAGATTGCTACCATTAATTTGCATCCAGTGGTCATACTACAAAATATCGGACTCGCGCACGAAGGGTTCCGTACCAAAAAAGGCAAAAAAAATACGTTTGTTGTATGGGATTTGTTTGTTGTTATAGCGGCAACAGAAATACATCATCTGTGAAAATTTCAACTTTCTAGCTATCACGGTTCATGAGATACAGCCTGGTGACAGACAGACAGACAGCGGATTCTTAAGTAATAGGGTCCCGTTTTTACCCTTTGGGTACGGAACACAGAAAAACAGAAAAGCCAGTTGAAAGAAAGGAATGGCAGCTTACATACAGGCAATCTTAGCTCAACTGAAGCAGATTTTAGCGCAAAAAAAAAATGGCGGAAGCATATTTAGAGTTCCGTAGGTCAAAAGAAAAACCACTTTGTTGTCCGTCGTCTCTCTGTCTGTCAATACTCTTTCGGAAACGCGTGGAAGTATCGAGTTGAAATTAAAATCATATCTTTACACAAGTCTACAGTCCCTTGAAGCTGTGAAAAAATCAAACTTCTAAGTTAACGTAAAAAAAAGATAATGCTGTTTATGTCGCAAAAAATGCATATTTTGACACTCGATAGGGTTGATGATGATACTCCGTCCAATGATATTAAAAGTATAGATACGTTACGCGCACTCCAAAATGGCCAGACAAAAGTCAGGTAATTGCCTGACTTTCAATTAGTCAGGCACTGGCTCGCGACACGGAAACACACGCGGCTCTCGTCAGTCAGACGCGATAAAATTGTGAAATTCCATTAAAAAATGTCTCTTTGCGTCTTTAGACGATGTACAAATTATACAGCAACAGTCAGAGATCGGAAAAATGCTTAAAGTACTGTATTTAATAAAAATATGTATTTTTTATTACTTTATACGGCCATATTGTACAAAGAGCGCGCTATCTGCTTTGCGTGTGTGAGTGAAGGAGACAGCTGACGCGCTTTCAATTCACGGCCAATGAGCATGCAGCGGTCAAAGTGTGTATCTATAGTACCTTTGCGCTGTTTTAAGTAGCAATGATGTTGGCGTATAACTCATCTTTACTTTTTTAATATCATTGACTCCGTCGACCTAAATTTTGCAAGTAATATCGTCTTATACTACGAGTACATGGATAAAATCTAAAAACTGTGCATTTGTTATTATTTTTTAAATAACATAGTCTTTATTTATAGTAAGTACGTAATCAATCATATACCCTTCGTGAGTCCGACTCGCACTTGTCCAGTTTTTTGATACATCCAGTTTCTATTTACGTTTCTATTTAGAACACATGACTTTTTATTTTTTAGACTGTACTTTTTTTCTCTTCAAGCCTTCAATCGACCCACATTCATAAAGACTTAATCTAGAATAATTAAAGTCTGTCAAAATATTCCCAAAAACAAAATCAATCTCTATCAAATCTTGCATAATCCTACCTACTTCGAATTTCGTCCAATATAAGAGAGCTACCCACTTTGTAAGCTCATTCGTCATAATAACCAATAAGCCTACTCAAACAGCCTTGTTTAGAAACAAAGCCATGGACGAGTCAATAATTAACGAAAACAACAATTATTGGAACAAAACAAATTAATACGAACTTTTAGACAGGGCCGTATTTAATCGCTCTTGAAAAGTTAGGGTTAGGACGCTCTATCAGAGTTGTATTCTTCTTTAATCTTGAGAGTTCTAATTGTAATGAAATAATAATAATAATAATAATAAAATGTTTTATTAGCCCCAAATAAACACAAAAAACAACAAAAAAAATAAAGTAAAAAGAACAAAAACTTAAACTAAAAAAGTACCTAGTATCATAGAAGATATGAGAAATAAAAATAATACCTATATATACCTAAATACTATAAAAAATATATAAAGATGGCAGAATGTATACGATCCTTGGCTATATCGTTTACTCTAGTCTATGGCAAAGACACAAGTGTAGTGTCAAGTTGACATTGACATGACAGTGACAGGCGTGCGTGCTGGATAAATAATAGAAAAAATATTTAGCGGGCGAAATTTTTTGTTCACTTTTAATGTGTTTGATTACTATTTTCTTACCTACCCGATAATACGCCATCTCCTACCCTGCCTGCCACGTGTGCCACGCAATACAGTTACTGCGCTGCGAAACAATGCGGACTTCGTGGTTTGTTGTGAATGTGAACCACTGAGACACAGAAACTAGAGGTGCAAATTTAGTGAGGGATATGCCCGCCACCACCCGCGTCGTGAATATCAATGGGTGAGTAGAAACTGAGTATTTTGTTTTTCTATAAGAAATTTCTTCAGATGTTTTTTAAGGCTATTTATTGTTTTTAGCTCACGCATTGGCGCCGGGATATCGTTCCAACAACGAGTGGCGGCAAACCTGAACGAACCCCGAAATGCTACGGTACGGTGTAAATGGGTTGAGAGGACATGAGTGCAGGCACGCCTCGGAGGCCTGGCAGGATTTTGGGCCCAATTCAGTTTACTGTGCAGGTACTGTGGTTTTGGAAAAGATTTTTATTTGTGTTTAATGAAGAACTTTTTATTTGTTTTCCTATATAAAGCCTTCGATTTTGACTGTAAACGTTGCAGTCCAAAACCGCAAATATAACTTTGTCATTCATACCAACACTGTGAAAAACAAAGTTATTTTTGCAGACGAAAAATGATAGGATAAAATATGGTATGGTATAAGGTAACTACGGAACCCTACGGCTCGTGGCCCGACACGCACTTGGCCGGTTTTTTATTATTTTAGTACTATTAATTAATTAATTGGTTTCATTTTTTATTTTCATTCTGCGCTACTAATAAATTTTAATAAATACTAACACTAAACATATTTGCATTCCTACACTCATAAGGTATAATACTGTTGATTCTTATTGACTATACCCACTAACTCTGTACATGGTATGATGCAAATAAAATTTCTTATTCTTATTCTAGTTATCCAAGTACGGTCCTGCATAGATGTGAGTAACGCTAACTTCTATATATGGAGGTAAAAACAATAAAACAACTACTAAATAAACAGTTATTGCAATTTCACTCTTACTACATTACAATAAGTTGTATAAACGACGAGTATTTTTTAACACCGCACTATCTTTCTTGAAAAAGTATTAAGAATTTTGCACGCTTGTGTTTAATTTGATTGAAGAGTTAGTTCTTTATAGGCATATAAACATATTATTTTATTAGTATTTTGTGAAATTGATTTGACACAATTACTTAGACACGTTCTTTTGAGTAAATTATATCATTTCGCATATCAACTTGTTTTATACTTATTTCAAAATTGCATAGAGATAACCACTGCTTCTTTTATTTGAATCAGTGCGCAGTGGCAATATATTTCCTCATATGTGAAACTATTTATGCCAGTGGCAAGTTTCTTCGATAATATTATTTTAAAATTGGTAAGGGAAAGATAATGTACAAAACAAACCAAGTGGTAATCGTTCTAACACTGATTTCATTACAATGTAATTATAAAAATTGAACATAAACAGAATTCCATGAACGACGTACCTACGTAAAGTTTCTACGTGACCCGAAGTAGCACGTCACTGACTGTTCATTAATCTGTAAAATCACAGAATAATATATAAGTTTGTGGTAAAATCCAGCGCACTAAAATCTATGGAGCAAGCATTCAGTTAAAAAATAGCACCACACAAAAATTACAACCAAGTGGGGGGGCTAAATGCTGGCATTTAGTTATGGTAGCGACCATAATCTGTATATTATAGAGAGATATTTTCTATACTTAAACGAAAAATATTTAATGCCAATGTAACATTATCTTTGCTTCATTTTGCCTTCTCTGCGTCTTTTACACCATTTGTAGTCAAATGACGTCCTGTGTAGTCACAGGACGTCATTTCTAATAAACTCTCTCTTTTCTTTATAATACAAACTGCAATTACTGTAAAGAACGCTAACGTCTGTCACCGGGCGCGTGGCTGGCTTGACTTTAATGCTCTTCGGGTTTGTAATTTTTTAGCCCCGTAGTGCTATTTTTTTAAGAAATATTTGTTCACATAACACTTCTATAGATTTTAGTTCGCTGGTAAAATTACAGTTTAAAGGTACTAACATATTTTATATAGTGTAGTAAAATGGCGCCAGCAACCGTCATCTTATAAGTAGATGTCAAAGTCTGAATAGTACCCACTTCACTTGTTTAAATTACGGTATAATAACTTAACAGTACATAATTTGACATTTTCAAAAGCGAGTTTTACATAAAACAACATAAATTGTAATGTGCTTACTCATAAAATTAAATTTTACTAGTAAGATACTTTTAAACAAGAAGTAAATACAGTTTGTTTTAAGTATTAGGTACATATGTTGATTATTATGTTTACGTTTATTTACGCATGTGTTATGAATCTATTAGATATCATCCCTCCACTAACGTCATGACAATATCTCCAGCCCCTAGTGTATCTGGAAGAAATATGTTTCAGCGATAGCTCCACTCATTTGTAACAAAGTTTTTTCCTGTTTTTGTCATGTGTAATTATAAAATACTTACTTAGCTTTCTTATTAAAAACCTATAGTCATTTCTTTACCTATTTTCTCCACCTGCTATTATTTAAATGTTCAAAATATTTTAATATTAAGTTAGTGTATTCCTTATTTACTCATGCATGAGATATAAGACACAAAAATATTTTTTTCAAACACACACAAATGTATTTTTTTACACAAATATGCCGTTTACATCATGATGACGTTAACATAAAACGTACGTTATATGTTAACGTTATAGTTTTAAAAGGTTGACGTCTTGTCATAATATAAAACTTGCCATAATAAAGTTACGACTATTTTGTTGCAAAACGCATACTTAGCTTACGTATAGTAACAATTAAATGTTTCGATGAATAGTTCGTGATATGAAGCATGTTATGTTACTATCTGGCTGGTGATGAATTTTGACCGAAACGAATTTATGGAAAATATTTTTCGAACGTGTGGTTGAAATATTATTGTTATATAGAGATACCGTTGTTATTATTCTGACTTGCTTACTAATATATGAAAAATAAGTTTATACCTGTCATTACCAAAAACTTTGTTTAAGAATATATGCTTTTAATATTGCTCAACAAATGTTTAGTTATTCCAGGGGCATAAAGTTTAGAGTAAAGCTCCAAGAGTTTCAGAGATTTAAAAGGACATGATGTTCCCACTGCTGGGTGGGGCCTTCTTTATGAGTGGATAAAGACCATGGGTTATATATCTACCATGCGGACCCAATGCGGATTGGTGGGTATTAACGTCTGTAAATGCAGCCAGGAGCAACATCAGCTTATCATACCACGCGTTTAGCCTTATATCTAACCTTTACAGACACCCTAATAATAAACTCTAGCCAAATATTTTATAACAGAAAAATGTGGCTTTAAAAAAATTAAAGTTCGGTGAAAATGACTTAAGTAAAAAAATATTATCGTTATGTAATTTGAATGACACAAACATCATTATCCAATTAATTATTTATTATTTCATTAATTACGTTATTTTATGGAGCAATCTTTGCTCCACATCTCCGCCCCATAAACTTAATATTAGAACTGTAACAATCATACAACGATCATGTCGCAGCCGACTAGCTAAATCAGACATTCAATTAACATCCTAGTTTTAACTTAAATATTCGGTCATTCAATTAAACATCCACAAATGTCATAAGTTATGGAACTAAATCATTTGTGGATGACAAATGATTTAGTTCCATAACTTATGACGATTTCCACTCCCTGGCGCTGAAGCCAAAACTGTCCATGTGGCCACATATGACGTCGACAAAGCGGTAATATTTCTGATGTTTCTCACAATGGTACCTCAGAAAAAATTACAATGTAAGTGTAAATTGACAAAAGTAATGTAGATTTAGCTGTGTTTTGTAAAGGTAAATAATAATGTAAGGTTAAATAAGTTTAGTTGTCTGTTTGACCGAGCGAAGCCTCTCTACAGCTTGGGCTAAAATGCTTTCGTGTGTCAGGCTGTCTGTCTGTTCTAATCAACAGGTCGCATTTCACAACCGATTCTCGTGAAATTTTGTGAGTAGGTTCGATAACTATTCTTTTTTGTCGAGCCAGTTTTTCGAAACTTAGCGAAAATAAAATCACCCATTCGAAAAATTTTCAAGTCTCCATCTAGCTTAGAAACGTACTAGCGTACTAAAAGAATACATAACCTACCAAACAGCACATAGTACTGCTTTTCAAAAGCAGTATTAGATTAATTTTTAAACAACATACAATTTGAGCGATGTCTATAGCTCACTGAGCCACTAGTTGTAAATGTTGTATGACGGCCGGGGCGGTCAGCCGCTGGTTAAATAATCTTCTCGTTTTTTATGCCAGCTAAAAGATGTCCTGAATTAATATAAAGCTCTACTTTGTTATTGAATTTCAATAAAATATTAAACCATTTCAGAGTATAAGGCTAGGCTGTTAAAAATTTGGCTAATTAAGCTATTTACCTGCGACAACCACATAACTGCTGACAGTGTGTAAGTGAGTCTAGTTATAATTGAGTTATTGCCGGCCAACAATGTAGCATTGTGGCTGATCGAGATAACGTACCTATCAGATAACTATACTCACATGAAACTGACCTGTGGGTTACTTAACAAGTGTGAGAGGAATTAGAAGAAAGGGTTCCGCTAATTTGACAGATCTAGTTAAGATAAATGTGAATTTAAACAAGATTCGTATGATAAATTGTTCTAATGAACAACCATTTCTAAAGCGGAAAAAAGCTAGCCACGTGAGATCTAGTAACTATGTGCTAATAGTTTTGCCCTAAGCGTTTTGCTTAAAATTTCATCATCCGTACCGCTAGAGAGTGGAACTCCTTGCCTAAGTCTGTGTTTCCCGATAGGTACAATCTGGGAGCCTTCAAGTCACCAGTGAATAGGTATCTGCTTAGAGCATCGCGGCTTTGGTACAGAAGCGCGTCTTACTCTAAGGGTATCTTCTAGGCAAATCGCATCATCGCTTACCATCAGGTGTGATAGCGAGAAAGCGCTTGCCTATCTGTCATTAAAAAAATCGGGTTTAACTCAGGGAGTGCCGACAGAAGTGAAAACTTGATTATTAACGTTGTATATTTTTGATATTTTGCAATGGTTAGGGAATAATTTTGCACAATTGCCGTCTTACGAATTTACTCTGCATTTGAATTTACGAATACAGAACAGTATTGTACGAAAGTCTTATCCATAGCTTGACAGAAAATCTAGAGTTTTGACATTGAATTAAAAATTAGCGCGTTGCTATGGTGACACTAGTGTTTACGTCTTGAAATGACGCGCCGCCATTTTCACCGCGCCCCGTTGAAAGAGAGGGGGATACCTCCGCCGCCGGCTGTCTACTCTCCATCCGTCACATCCGTCTTACGAATTTTCGATCAGGGTCACGTGATTCTTATTGACGCGAGTTTAGCATTTGTTCTCCATTACAAAAAAGCGTACAACACCGCTAAAGAAGTTTTCATTTCAAAAATCTCTCACTCAATTACGCAAAAACTTCTGAACGGATTTGTATGAAATTTTGCTTACAGATAATTGATAACTTGGATTAAATCATGGGATACTTTTTATTCCTGATCAAAGGTTCTCTCGGGCCCACGCGGACGAAATAAAGAAAGTCTTCTTCTTCTTATCAAATGAGGATTAGTGGCCACCTCTAGTGTTAGTTTATCAAGCCGCCTGTAAGGCCTTTTTAAATTGGCTTAACGACTGTTATCAGACAACAGCCGGGACCGACGGTTTAACGTGCCCGCCGAAGCACGGAAACGCTCAGTTGTAATGGCCACTTTAACGGTCACCCATCCGAAACCTGACCGGACCGAGCGTTGCTTAACAAACGTGATCGAGTACGATCAGTCTGTCAAGTTCCGCCATGAGCGCTTCAAATAAAGAAATATATGAGATTCAATAGCTCAAGACGTCAGAAAGCTAGCAGCCAGGTAAGATGGCCGCTTTTCTCTGAAAGTAAAAAGAAAATTTTAGCATTCACAATGCTATTTTTATACAATACTAAATAATATACTAGAAAAAATACTACTTGCATCGCACTAGATCAGTTTTTGGACGGTAATCGAACCCGCGACCATTGGTACTCCAGTCCAATGCTCTGCCGCTGAGCTATCGAGTCACTAAGACCGGACTTCAAAAAACTGCGGGTTCGATTTCCGTCCGAGAATTGATATGGGTGCGAGTCGTATTTTTTAAATGTTTTCTATGAAACACAAGCAACATTTTATTTTAAGGGACCCTTAAACGGCCACCGACTGTAACATTATTTCGATATTTATTTATTTTTTGCTGTGTGTTTTCATAGTAACAAATAAATCATTTTTTACTTTATCTTAAAGCACAGACTAAGCTGATCTCTAACTTAAACTTAAAAGCACGATAACACAATATCAAAAACCAGTGGCGCAGCGATACAGATCTACAAAGTATAAAATTTATAGATAAGATATTGTTGCTGTCAGCGAGTCGGTTTGAAGATGATGGACAAATGTTAGGTTGTTACAGTAACCGAGAATATTGTGTAATTGATGTTCTAGAAAAAGAACATAAAAAAACGATGTTGAAGAATTAATCAAATGTTTTAGAACAAGATTTTTGCTAAATATAATCGGATAAATATGGTACTTGTCTAAGCTGTATCAGATCAAGGAAACAGTGAATTCGTACGTAATACATGAAAACAAAATTATTTATTTAAAAAAAATCTACATCCGACATCACATCTTTTCACAGTGGGTGAATAAGGGGGATGGGCAACAATCCACCATGCAGGTCCAATAAGGATTGGTGTGTCTTAACGGGTACGTATCAGAATGTCTAAAGTTAGAATGTCTAAAGTTAAAATGGCAAAGTTCAAAATGTCAAAAATTAAAATTCAAATGGTTTAAAATGTCGAAAATCATTAGGTCTAACTTCAAAATAGCAAAATTCAAAGCATCAAACGTATCAAATACTTGACGAGTTAAAATATCAATGGTCATTAAGTCTAAGTTCACAATGTTTTATTTGAATTGGGTTGGATCCTAAAACGAATCGCCTTCTTTGAGGTTAGTTGAGGCTGTGGAGGTGTCTTTAGGCTTCCGCCTAAAATGCTTTATAGCAAATTTAACTGCCGGAAAAGAGTCTGAACTAGTCTACTGGTGCGAGGAGAGAGGCTAGATAGGTGCGAGGAGCGTAGCGACGAGCATGTTAGGTTGACATGAAGCCAGCGCGCGAGCCGAGCGAGCGAAGCGAGCGTGCCGCGGCAGCGGCCGGCGAAGCGCCAGAAAAAATCTATTTCAAACTCAATTGGTGGGTTTTGTTCGCCGGCTACTGAATCAGTGACTGGCACCGGCTACCGAATCAGGAAGTGGCGCGGCTATGTTGATGTGCGGCGGAGACACAGAGGTTAACACGCAGTTATTTAACCTAATTAATAAGATAACTAAATGAAAGAAAATAAGTAAATTCTATACCTCATTATATGTATTTGGACTATTAAACATTTTAAGTTTTGGTCATTTGAACTTAGACATTTAGAACAATCTGACCGTTTGACATTTTCGTTTTTGACATTTTGAACTTTTTACATTTTAATCGTTAGACATTCAAATTTTTGACATTTTGAACTTTGCCATTTAAGGTTTAGATATTCTAACTTTAGACATTCTGATACATACCCGTCTTAACGACTGCATGCACGGAGGAACTCAAGATAATATTTTTTTGTCACCCATTCCATGACAGACTCTTGCGAAATAGTCGCAGGGCCAAGTTTTTTTTTACAACAAAATGATATTATTTATTTAATGGGCAGCCAAAAAAACTACATTTTTTATTGAAAAGAGTCACGGCATGCAATGTGGTTGTGGATTTTAAATAATATTACAAAAATACCCCTAACGCCGAATATATTAGATAGGGACCATCAAACAAAACACTTTTATTATGGGACCAACTCTAAAATCGTAAAAAATAATCTGCTGTTTCATTCATTTTGATATTTTCGTTATTATTTTTTGTGTCAAACAGCTGTTTTTTTCGCAAATTCAGAATTGGTCCTATAGTAAAAGTTGTTTAGTTTAATGAAATCTACCATTATTCGGCATTAGGATTATTTTTTGTAAAGTATTTTTTTTTTAAACCTGTCTCAAACCTAGCTATGATCCATTAGGGTGAACATCCAAAACACGACTTAAATGAAAAGAAAATTTAAAAAAAATATTAAGTAAAACAAAGTCGGGTTATTTAAACCATTTATAATACAGAACGGCTAGGCAGATTTAGATGAAATTTGACACACAGATAGTTTAAAACCTGTATTAGGACATATAGGATACTTTTTATGTATCGCTAGTTAAAAATAAGATAATGTGTGCACAGACTTACATTTTGTGTTAAGGTACCCTGAGCGAAAGTGGCGCCGCGGTAAATTTTATTTAATATTATAATTCTAACACACAATTTTAATAATGTTTATCATGGAGATTTTAGGGCCTATAGTCTAGTATTTTTAGACGGTATCGTTACCTTCCCTAGTAGTCACTGCTAGAAGTAGATAGAAAAACTGCTAAAAGTGGCCGTTTTTGACACATTTGCTATCTACTTCTACGAATGACTTCGAGGGCATCTAGTGATACCCTCTAAAAATACTAGACCATGGGCCCTAAAATTTCCACGATAAACATTATTAAAATCTTTTTCTATCAATAACTTATTAAATAAAAACCTCTGAGGTCGCCACTTTCGGTCATACAACCGCCTTAATCTGTTTCCGTAATAATGTTCTTTTCAACAAGTTAAATTTACATCAAAAGAATGACATTGCAGTCTTTATTGTTGTTGAATCGTGGATTAAATACATACATTTTATTAGTCATAAATCTCAATTATGCCTGTGAACTAGTGCATTTTTAATGAAGAAGCGTTATTTAATTATGAAGTAAACGATTGTCTTGTTTACTGCCTGATTTCGTAAAGTGTACTGAAAAAATTATCTAAACAGGGAAGTCAGTAATTTTTCCTAAAAATATAATAGCGAAATGAACCTACTAAACTAATAAATTAATGGCTTTTCCCTTTAAAAAACTTAGTATTTAGCATACTTTAAATCTAAATTCTAAATTAAACTAAAGACCTCTTATAAGAATTAAAATGGTTTTTATAAGGTTTATTAATAAATCCATTGACACTTATTGACTGAGCGAGTGCGACGCGAGTGCGACGTGAGTGCGACGCGAGTGCGACGCAAGATTGAAGCGTCTCTGCTTCAGAATTTCTTTCGTATGTCCTTCCCGCTGTCCGGGTGTCTATTTGCACCTTAGCACGAACAGCTAACGAAAAAAATAACGAGCGTAACATTCGATAGAGTAATTTTGTATGGGAAATCTATACAGCGCCATCTACCGCCGAAAAGTGAAATGAAATTATAGTAATTTTACGCGCGTTTTTTTCTCGATAGATGTTCGATAAGGGTAATGTTCTCCTCTACAGGTCGCATTTCTTAACCGATTCTCGTGAAATTTTGTGAGCAGGTTCAACAAAAAAAATTCACTGATTTTGTGTAGTTAAAAAAATGAATTATAGAGAAAAAACCTGTATGTCACAACAATTTTCCTCCAAAGCAAACAGTAAGGCTAATAAATACTTAACATTTATTTAGAAAAGATGTTTGATGATAATTTAGACAGTTCTCACACTGGCACCGCGCGCGGTCGCGGGTCTCCCGCGCGCGTGTTTTACTTTGCATGTAAGTACATCAATTTGTATAGAAAACCGCTTGGTCCAGCACACCGAGGCCGCGCCTAGGCGCGGAAATCGCGGGGTACAACACACTGAGCTCCATAGTGTCGTGCCGGTTTTTGTACGTAAGCGCGGGGCCGCGTCTGACGCCGACCGGCGCGGAGGCGCGTCGAAAACCGCCCGAATTGGCGTCACGCTGCGTCGTCGCCGCGCGCGTGAAACGCCAAACCGCGCCCCGCGACGATGCGCGCCGGCAGTGTGAGAATCGCCTTATTTATAACGCGACATAGGCACACTGTGTTATAGGTAGTCAGTGAGCAAAGGATTTTAACAACAGCAGCATCACTCCCAAAATAGGTCAAATAAGCAATAGATCTAAATTAAAATCTAAGAAATCTACCATGTGATCCATAAAAAATGTATCAATCGTGATGGTGTCAAAATCAATACGGTTTTCAACAGTAAAAGGGTAAGGTCAAATGGTATTCCCACCAGTAACCTTCAAATCCCAACGCAAAACGGATTTCGCTCAAGTCAACCCGGAAATCCCCTCTACGCATCCTTGCTTAACTCAGCTTAGAATTAAGTTCAAGTATATAAAGTGCGCGGCTCTCTGCGCTGCCAGTCTGGTTAGAACCACGCGTTTAAGTTCACAAGTTCACAGTTATTGTTTACTGAAAGTAAGTGTTGTGAAGTTACGTGTGTGATTTGTGGTTTCGTCTTTGGTTTGGATGATTTTTAAATGTGGATCAGTTTTTTTTATTTATCAAAAATAGATGAATTTTTGTTGTGTTTTTTGCAACGAGAAAATTAAGAGAATCTTTTTCTGGCTTAGATGGTATTGAAGATAAAATATAAGTATTTAAAATTACTCTTACAATGTGAAATACAATTTTTTCGTGACATAAATATTAACAATACAAAATGAAAAAGAAAATAGTGCAGCTAAACAAAATTGAAGCTAACGTTTAGTAAAATGTTATCATAGAGCACATACATTTTTGACAATATCGAAACATAGTTTTTTCAATATACTAAAAAACTAGTACAGTTTATATTCGTTACACAATTTAACTTATGGCATTTTCAAACATTATTGTTTGAAGTAATCGATACAGTTATTGTAAAATTGCAATACCTTTTGCTCTACTTTAAACACAAAACTTTAAAACACAAACTAATAATATAAAAAATACCATAAACATATTAAAAACCTTTACTATGTACATAGTTTTATAAGTTTCCCAAAAAATAAAAGCCGCCGAGCTAAAATTGAAAAAGCAAAAAACATATTATACTCAAACAACAAAACAATCATATTTTCTGGTGTGAAAAAAATTTTTCTTTTTTCCGTGGGTCACCATCGCTAAGGTCCAGTGTTCGATCCCCGGCTGGGTCAATTTATAAAACGAACTTTTATATATAATGAATACTTAAGTCTGGATGTTTACATACTGACGTGTCTGTTCTTCCCATAACGAGTTAGAATCGGCGTAATGTATGTTATGTTGTTCAATGTGATTTTATATTTTTATTTAAATTTCATATTTTTCTCTCTCCTCTCTCTCTCCTTCTCTCTCTTTCTCTCAAAAAACTACTGCAACCATTTCAAAATTTCAAAAAATGGGATAACATACTTATTTGCAAAGTTTAATACCATTTCTTCGAGTAATCTGTGTACGTAGTAAAAAAATATATAAATTACCGACAAATTGATAATCTCTTCCTTTTTTAAAGTCAGTTAATTAAAATTGTTTATTTATCATAAATGATATTTTACAATTTAATTTATCTCCTAAAAACTTGCAAATAATTTATTCACTTTTGTGTAGACGACGTTGATGTCTTTTATATGGCCTACCAAGATTTGGAAGCAATTTTTCTTTTGGCATGAAAAAATCGTATGATTTTATTATTTTAATAAAAATATGTTTCAATTTGGACGTAAATTACGATATAGTAAATAAATACATTTATCGGTGAAGAGGCCAAATAAGACATAAGTCAATGATACACAAAAATACACAAAAGATAGTGTATTGTTTAATGCAACGCGAAAGTTTAAAAGTATAATGATTAATTAACTCATTTTTCTCTTCAACAACTACCTACATAAAAATCTTGAATTAAAAATATAGAAGTATATAGCAACAATTAAAAGATACAATTCGATTAATTTGACAATATCTTTTTCCTGTGGAATTATTAGGGCCCATAGTTTAGTATTTTTAGACGGTATCATTACATTCCCTTGTAGTTACTGCTAGAAGTAGATAGCAAAACTGCTAAGAGTGGCCGTTATTGACACATTTTATCTACTTCTACGAATGACTACGGGAATGTAGTGATACCTTGTAATAAAAGTAATAAAAAGTAATAAAATTACCTTGTAATAAAAGTAATAAAACCTTCGAGGGTGCCACTTTTGGTCAGGGAATCTCCTTAATATCGATCTCATAGTAAAGTTTCAACTTACTGAAGAAACTATTGGTGAGACACAGTGCTAGAATAATCAGCTAAGGCCAAATGTACTTACATTTTCCTGATTAAATACTAAGTAGTGATTGCTAAATCCAATTAACTACTGGGTCAAAGATTAATCCCAAACTAACATTACATTTTACGAGTTTTTAAATGTAACTTGGTTGTCATAATATTTATTACTATTTTTTAATAAGAAATGATTATTTTATAATATGCATTTTTTTCCTGTAAAAATCCATACCGCATTGGTAAAGTTTAAAACTTAAATATTGTGTAACCAACCTATTTCATTTTATTTTAACTTTTAGGTTTTTGACAATATTTGTGTCTCTGATTTCCATAACGCAAGTGTTTTAGCTACTTACTGTAGAAGAATTCACGTGATGGTGTCCAATATTTATTTATTTATTTTGTATTTATTATACATAAAAGGTACATGAAATTACTCACTAATCATTATTTTTTTACGTAACTTAATTAATTAAGCCAATAGCATCTTACCTTATTTTAAGTATTTTTTTACACTTCATTCTCTTTCTTTCTCTCTTAATTAATTGTTGTATTGTATTTTTTTTTCTTTTGCACTATTTCATGATTCTTATAAAAAAAATTGTTTTTTTTTCTATACATTGATTACATTGAATTCAACAATTTGTTTGAACAAATGGTTTGTGCCAAGAAAAAAAAGATAATGCACCAATTTTTTGCAATGGCTTTTTTTTGCTATTATTTACTTTTGTTACCTTAAATGAAGTTTAAGTAAAAACTTAAGGCGAGTTGCTACTTAAAACTCGATAACGATCCCTTTTTCCAACTCGCTAATTTCATATCTGGCAACAGATATTATAGATAGGATAACCAAAAAAGGGTTCCCTACGTGAGGTCGAAAGCCAAAAATCCAAATGAAAAAAACACACATTTTTCAATCCTGCCGATGCTTCACGTTGCGAATGTTTCAAAAGTCGATGGCTGAAAAACTTGAAAACTCATTAGGGCCAGCTAAGAACAAAAAACCGAATTCATAACAGAGGGAGATAAAAAATAAACAAAAACATTGTGCCGATTATACAACAACTAAAATACCTTAGTAACTTAGAATAACAACGCCTAGAAACCTATTGCAAGCACGAAAAACGCGCAAATAAAACTTAGCCAGATATGGCTAAGTTTTATATATCTTCGCTCTACTAATACATAGCGTAGAGGAGCGTAGATACATACACCTTACGCACACAAGCATAATGAAAATGGCACGCGTTTATTCTTATGTTTTGGTTCAGACACGGCTTCTAGGCGTTATTATTCTAAGCTTAGTAAATAGTTTTTGTAATTCGCGCTAGTGAGCTTTTGAGATTATGAACCCCCGCACACACATTTTAACAGCCTCTATGGTCTTGTTGTTCGCCCACACGTGTAAAAAGAAGGGTTCCCGGGTTCGATTCCCAGAAGAAGGTACAATTTTTAATCGGTTTGGTTGATGGTAGGGGCTTATTTCAAGCCCGCCTGGCTACCTTACCTAAGTTTGCACCACAACAACAAATAAAAAATGTTGTGCTCTGGCAATTAGAGGTAAGATAGACAGTTCCTCAATAGTGAGGATTCCGGGTGTAGTGCGCTTACACTTTCGGCGTTATCGTCACTTAACATCAAGTGATGTGTGTACTATCCCTTTTGTGGAAAAACAAGTTCGTTAGCATCGCCAAAAATATTTTGAGAATTTGTCACTCGATAATTTGGCATTCGATCTCTCGTAAAAAAAATTACGACTATGACGTAATAACAAAACACTGACTGTGAAATAATAAATTATCAATTTCTAATTCGTTATCCTAACAAATATTATAAATGCGAAAGTTAGTTAGTTTCTTAGTTTTTAACGCTTTCACATTTTAAATACTCTACCGATCATCATTAATTTTGCATACACGTTTTAGGGGTATAGTAATACCAACTAAAGACAAAATTTAAAATATCAAATCTTTTTCGCTTGTACCAAACTCTACATATATTGTGCTCTACAGGGTGGATTTTTGAGACGATACATTAAGGGCAGGTACCTTAACTGTTATAGTTACAGTAAAACGTTCTTAGGAGACCATCCATAACTTTTTAAGATATTCTGAATTGCAATCACAGATTTTGGAAAAAAAATTACCCTTAGCAAAAAAAGGTGCTAAAATACCAAAAAAAAAATGTTTATGCCAGTCGATCCTGTTTCGTGTGGGGATCAAAAGGCTCTATGGGACCATTTAAGGTATGAGCACTAGAAACGACAGAAATCGCCAAAAGCTTTTCCCATACAATAATCGTATTTCTTACTGCATGTGATCAAAAATGCATGCTCTTTAAGGTCAACTGAAATTTAAGTACAGAAACTACAGTAAGTCACGACACCGGCTTTACTCGCAGGCACAATCTTCTACAACATTAGATCTAAAAAAATAGTTTCTGTACTCAAATTTCAGTTAGTCTTAAAGAGTATTTTGATCACAGTAAGAAATAGGATCGTTTGGCAATAAAAAATATTTCGAGTTGATTTATTGTTTTTCAGTACAAAATGTATGGGAAAAGTTTTTTGTGATTTCTGTCCTTTCTAGTACTCATACCTTAAATGGTTCCATATAGTTTTTTGATCTCCACACGAAATAGGATCGAATGGCATAAAAAAATATTTTTTTGGTATTTTAGCATTTTTTTGCTAACGGTAATTTTTTTTTTCAAAATCTGTAAATGCAGTTCAGAATACCTTAAAAAGTTATGGATGGTCTCTTAGGAACGTTTTCCTGTAACTATAACGGTTAAGGTACCTGCCCTGAATGTACCGTCTCAAAAATCCACCCTGTATAAACATGCAACATTCGACACAACTAATAAAACTTTAAGTCAAAGTCAAAGTCAAAAATAGGTTTATTCAAATAAACTTAATTATTAAGTACTTTTGAATCGTCTATATTTTCCTACAACCCGTTCAAGACTTTACAAACGTGCTCCAGCACCCCAAGTGGGATTCAAAGGTTAAAAAGATAACGTTTAAGTGACACCTTACTTAAGTACTTACTTGATAAGTAAAATTAAAAAAAATGAAACATACAACACAGAACAATGTTAAATAGAATGTCTTTAAGACAATCATATCTCGTGGGACGATTTCACAACCGAACTAAGTTGAAGGTAGCTTAGCTAAGTTGTTAATGTCTGTGAACTACAGGTCTGGAAAAAAATTGCAATGCTAAATTATCATGATGTATCATGTTAAGGGAGAGGACTCTGTTATTTATAAAACACGGGCAAATGTCTACTTTTTATACGACTGCCCAAAGCAAAAAGAGTGTATATGTGTTCAGGGTTCATATATGTTTGTGGGTATGTGAGTTTCTTAATCCACCATAACTTCCAAATGACTCAACAGATTTGGATGTGTGGGGTATTGTTAGAATTCTTACATCATTCCGAGTGAAACTGGTTATATTTTTTTTGAAAAAAAATTATATGACGACTGTATGACGCTATTTTCAAATGTGAAAAAAAAACATTTTCTTCTTCAATTATTACAATATGGGCATCAAATGAAAGGCCTTAATGAGCACATTTAAAAAATATATAATTTGTCACTAAAATGTGTGAAATAAAAATAAAGAAATAAAAAAAAAAAACATGACTGCCCTGCTAAAAACAAACTAAAAAGTTAAATAACAAGTGTCATTGCAGTCGGGGGACCTTTTCGATTAAAATTGTTTCACAAAACGGTCCCCCGACTGCAATGATACTTGTTATTTAACTTTTTAATTTGTTTTTAGCAGGGCAGTCGTGTTTTCAATTTTTTTTTAATTTATTTATTTTTTATAATTAATGGGTTTGCTCTTGACCCCAGTCTAGCCCGAAAGCAAAGACAGGATCTACGATGGAGCGAGCTTGAAGAAGACAGACGAATCAAATGATTGTCACTTTTTATACGCAATGGGATAGTGCTTGGCCGTCACCTCACTTGATGTTATTAGTGACGATAAGATGGTAGAAGCACACTACACCCGGAATCCTCATCAGTCAGGAACTGGCTATCTTATCTCTAACTGTTGGAAAACAACAATTTTTAAATTGTTGTTATGGCGTCAGACTTAGATAAAATGGTAGTAACTAGCCAGGCGGACTTGAAATAAGCCTTACCACCAACCAAACCGAATACAAATGTGGGGGGTCCTGGGAATCGAATCCGGGACCCCTGCGTTTTACACAGGTGGGCGAACCATTAGACCACAGAGGCGGTTAAAACTTCATTTTACAATAAAGCATTTTTATTATAAATATTGTACATTTGTACTGCTAAATTTAGCAGAAACTAAAATTAGCCATTAATCTATGTACCATGTCACAGAAATACAAAACTCTAAATAAATGTTTTAAAATCTAAATACTTAACGTCTACTTCATTCAATTTCATCAACTTTGTGGCAAAAAATTGTGGCGTCAAAGTCTCCTTTCAATTTATAGAATAAGTTTTTTTTGAGATAGATAAGTTTAGAAAAACTATGTTCATATTCACTTCTAGCATAGGGTTCACGCGCGTACTAGATATTGAAATAAAACACTGAAAACGCTTTGGTGATTAGTTAATTTTAGTTTGATTTTAGATTTTTCCTGAAGTTTTGGTACTTTTGCAGCTGCCAGGGTCACGGGAGACGGGGCAACTTTTGAATAAATACATATTCGCATCATTGAATTTAACTGTTTATTTGACATTACTCTGATGAAACAGGAAAAAAATAGATTTTGAAACTTTATCTAAAAATTTTTTTACAAACTTGTATGCATTAGAAAACTTAACACTTCACTGACAAATGTCTCAATTTTATTGAACACTGATAATTATGCAATGCAGTAGCTTACATGGTTATGCAGGAAATTACGTCGTAATTGATATCATAAATTTAATATGTGTTATTGCGAACATTCATAATACTTACAAACTATAAATAATGATAGACGCATAACAGTATTAATTTTATTTGACGATTAAATAATTTATTTGTTTTGGAACCAAATTACCTTTTAAGAGTAATATAAATACAGGTTATTTGTAAAACACCAACAACCTCGCAGGAGTAGATTACTAACATCATAAACAACATTTGTTCTACAACTTTTTTGAAAACAGACAAAAAAATGCACCTACTTTCCATACATTTTTTAAATTTATTTATCACTGAAGAAACAAAAAAAATTACAAACTTATCTTTTGCCAAATTGCATACCTAACAGTTTGGTATCACAGCATGTTATAAATACACAAATTTTAATATCTGAATAGCTGATCGAATCATGCATGAAAACTCGTAGAACAAATGAGGAGCGACGGAACAAAAATAGTAAAGTACTAACTAATGTCTAGATTTACGCAAGCATCACAGCATGTCATGCACAAATTTTAATATCTGAATAGCTGATCGAATTTTGCATGAAAATTCGTAGAACAAATGAGGAGTGACGGAACAAAAATAGTAAAGTACTAACTAATGTCTAGATTTACGCAAGCATCACAGCATGTCATGCACAAATTTTAATATCTGAATAGCTGATCGAATTTTGCATGAAAATTCGTAGAACAAATGAGGAGCGACGGAACAAAAATAGTAAAGTACTAACTAATGTCTAGATTTACGCAAGCATCACAGCATGTCATGCACAAATTTTAATATCTGAATAGCTGATCGAATTTTGCATGAAAATTCGTAGAACAAATGAGGAGCGACGGAACAAAAATAGTAAAGTATTAACTAATGTCTAGATTTACGCAAGCATCACAGCAAGTCATGCACAAATTTTAATATCTGATTGGCTGATCGAATTTTGCATGAAAATTCGTAGAACAAATGAGGAGCGACGGGACAAAAATAGTAAAGTACTAACTAATGTCTAGATTTACGCAAGCATCACAGCATGTCATGCACAAATTTTAATATATGAATAGCTGATCGAGTTTGCATGAAAATTCGTAGAACAAATGAGGAGCGACGGAACAAAAATAGTAAAGTATTAACTAATGTCTAGATTTACGCAAGCACCACCGCAAGTCATGCACAAATTTTAATATCTGATTGGCTGATCGAATTATGCATGGAAATTCGTAGAACAAATGAGGAGCGACGGAACAAAAATAGTAAAGTACTAACTAAATTCTAGATTTACGCAAAATGCAAAAACTATTTATTACGTACCATAATGATAATGATTTTTTTTTACTTTTTGATAGTAAAAATTGTAGAAAAAAAGCATTTTGTATGAGATGATCTCCCAAAAAAATTGCTTTTTAGATACAGGAGTTGTAGGACTTTTTTAATGAAGTTGTAACGTGGCCGTGCCGACCTCTTTCCTTAGAGTAAAAACTTATTATTTACAATTTCCCCACCCAATACTAATGCAGTTAACCAATTTTGATCCAACCCTAAAGTTATTAACTATTTTTGTTCCGTCAGTCTGTATTGAAGTAATTTTTGCATCGAAAATGACTAATTTTGTTTCGACTTAATATCAGCATCAAGTAGGATTTAAAAAATAAGGTTTTAACATGGTGTCACATTATTTTCTGCCTCTTCACTAGGTAGTACACTATTTATGTTCCGTCGCTCCTCAAATGCTATTGTATATGATGTTAGTAACTTGTGACACTTTACATTACAATAACACTTTCAAACATGATAAAAAAAAATTGCTTCAATTATTACAATATGGGCATTAAATGAAAGGCCTTGATGAGCACATTCCAAAACTTCTGTTATATAATTTATCACTAAAATGTATAAAATTAATAAAATTAAAAAGAAACTTACCTACTGACGCATTTCTAATATTAGTTAGGTCTAAGGCCAGTAACTAATAAACCAAAATCTTGTGTTTTACTAATGCATCCCATTTAACATGTTTGCAACTTAGATTATTTATATGTCAAGATAGACAGTCGAAGCAACGAAAGCGTCTAAAAAAATATCACCCAACATTTGGGTGACCAAAACACGACACATTGTCAGTAGTGTGACCCGGCCATAGTTTTTATTACAATACTCTTTGGGCGCAATGATGCTAAAAATGCACACCAACCTCAAAAAGTTGGCCTGTTTTGTTTAGTACGTCAAAAGCGTAAGACTCTATCTGGACATATAAATAATCTAAGGTTTGCAAAAGAACGGCTGGTACCAACATTTCATTAAAATACTTAAATCATGTTTAATGGTTCCTGTTTAATATTATGTGCGTTTTATTATGCATTCATATCCCAGCTACATTATTTAGCTAAACTCATAAATGCTATGAGAATGTCAATGAATTATTTAAAATATACACTGACATAAAATGTAAGGATTCCTTTCACAGTAGTTATCACTGGTTTATAACGGCGGATAGGACGAAACACGAAAATAAATTTCAAACTCCCATAAAAAATGTATTGGTCAGCTGACCAACTTACTATGGAACGGCAAAAAATATATATTTTTTCGACCTATGTTCCTTGGAGAAAGTTGTTCAGTTTAAGCAAAACTATATCTTGTTTCAGTATTTTTAAATATTTTGGTTTCACCTTATATATTTAATTCTCAACCGGAAAGATAGATTAGAAGAAAAGTTTTCTTAACGTTAATATGCCCGAAATGCATTGAAATGCTACTCAAACACCTACCGCCTGTACTTTTGTACGCAATTATGTGACGCACTTTTTAGTCCTAATGCGATTAGTCCTAAAGTGTTTTAGTCCTAAAGCGTTTTAGCTTGTAGCCCGACGGCAAAGTAGGCGAATATGCGATTATTAGGCATATAGAGAACAAAGGAATTTTATGTTAATTTTTATCTCATTTTAAAACGCGGGTTCAATCGCAAAACAGAAATGTTTTTAAAATATTATATTGTGTTTTGATCTCGTCATCTCGTGGAACCAATTTGTTAAGGATCAATTGAACATTGAATATTTTTTCATAACATCTAAGCCAGAAACTTTGAAATTAATAGACAGATAGGCTTTATCCAAACCAATCATGTTTTTCATTCAATGACATCACGAGACCATAAAAAAACTTGCAAATTATAAAAAAAGTTTTGCATAGCTCAAAATTTACTATCTTATCGCAATCGAAACTTATTTGCCAGGCTGTAACCTACCTTTTAATGAAAAAGTGTATTTATTGAGCAAAATAATATTTCGAGTATTATTGTGACCTAAAAAATATCAAGACTAATCTCAAAAGCGCTTTGAAAACAATAAAAAAACAAAATCTCTAAACAGTTACTTTTCCTTTCAGAATAACATTAGCAACATGTTCGTCAGCAGAAAGGTAAGAGACACTTTTTTTTCTTTTTTATAATTGTGTTATGCCTGGTTTATACGCGGGGTCAGTAACAAAGCAGTACAGTAACCCAGTCCAGCGCTGACTTGCCTCTGGGCTTGTGTAGACACTCGTTTCAACCCAGTCCAATGCTGACTTCTTGCTCGCAAGTCAGTCCAGCTGACTAACCATAGCCACCCGATCTATTTTCGGACACAGTACGACTTACTGCCGATCCTGTCTACATGTACCCAGTTATTGTGTCCAAAATCCTAGTCGCTGGGTCCAGTCACTAACCCCTTATAAACCAGCCCTTACACGAAAAAATATTATTTAATTTATACAATTATTATTCTTAATTACGAGGTCAAAATTTATATGTATTTAATTATTTATCGGTAAAAACCTATTTCATTTATTAATATCGTGATGAGATCCACACGCACGCTTATTTTTTACTGTGACATAAAAATGACTAAAATCCACACCCATTCTTCTAACTATGCCCATCATCTATCATTTTATCAATTAAAACTTTAAAATACCAACAAAACACGATCAAATTTATACAGAAAAACATTATTTTGTATGAAATAGAAATATTTTAACACAACATATCGTATCAAACGCATTATAAGCATACGTCAACGCAACAAAGAGTTTTTGAAGTGCAAAAAGTTTATCATTGTAACAAATCTATTGTTAGCTTGACGAGCCAAACAATTCGGTAATTTACAATCGATGAATAAAAACGCATAATCGATGCGAAAATTGTGAAGGCAATTATAAAATGTTTGCGAATGCTTCCTCTATTCGATATAGGAAGAGGTTTTATTGTTAATCGATTTTTATATTCGGATAAATGATTCATCGTCATAATTATGACACCCACTCCTGGTTTTAGACCTCTTATCTTTATAAGCATATTAAAAAAACAAAACGTTAGTAATCGAAACACTTTACAAGGTCTGTATAAACGTTATCTTCAGTACCCTTAGCACGAACAGCTATCGAGAAAAAAAAACGCGTGTAAAATTATTACTCGATAGAGAATGGGGAATGTCCGAAAAAAATAAAATTGGCTGAATATTTTTTCATAGGTAGGAATAAGCTCCCTAAGTAATAGAAAAAAATTTCTGAATTTTCGGTTGCGTCAAAAATTTTTAATAAATTAAGGTCTCTTCGACTTCACAACTGTACGAAAGTAACAGCAGAATGGCGATTATACCTTTGCCACCACGGGCCACAACCACAGCAAGTATTTTAAAAAAAAAGTTTTGACATTTTGTGTTGAAACTTTTTTTTAATACCATGTTGTGGTTGTGACAGGTGGTGGCAAAAGTATAATCTCCATTCTGCTGTTACTTTCGTATATTTGTGAAGTCGAAGAGACTTTATTCTTATTTTTATTTTTACGCAACCGAAAATTTTGAAACTTTTTTCTATTACTAAGGGAGCTTATTCCTACCTTTAAAAAAACATTCAGCCAAATTGATTTTTTTCGGACATTCACCATTATCTATGGAAATTTTAATTTCGCTACTCGGCGGTAGATAGCGTTGTACAAATTTCCAATACAACATTGCACTATCGAATGATTTTACGCGCGTTATTTTTTTCGATAGCTGTTCGTGCTAAGGGTACTGAACAGAGTTTATTAATTTGTCAAATAATTTATGACATTCCTCTTTTTAACCACCTCTCTAGTGGTTCGTCTACCCGTGTAAGACGCAGGGGTCCTGGGGTAATTTCCCAGAGGGGGGTTCAATTTGTACGCGGTTTGGTTGGTGGTAGGGCTTATTTCAAGTCCGCCTGGCTAGCTACCACCAGCTTACCTAAGTCTGACGTATGCTATAATAATCATCTTCACGTATTAAATTTTTTTTTTTATTTATGAAATAGGTGTCAGATCAATAGCCTCAGTTTTAACTATCCTAAAATCATCTAATATTTTTTATGATATCTGTTACTGGACCAACATAATATATTCTTGTTATTTTACGTGTTACAACACTACTGAAGTAGTTTCAAATAGAAGCACATTTGTAAAAACAATAAATCACATACAAATATCGAGATAATGGGCGTCCGTATATCACAATAAAATTTGTCTCGACAGTTTAGTGATGTACCTTGATGTCGATGATGATCTTATAATGTATGCCGAATTGTCGATATTACTATCTACTTAAATGTTAGTAAAGGCATACCAAATTGCCAATGTAAACTTAAAAGTGGCAAATGTTAACTTTAATAATAAATAGACGTTTAATATCGAACTTTTAAAGATTTGGACACGCTCTTTGGACGAATAGGTTCTTTTTTTGTGTCTATTAAAATCACAATCAAAAACCTATTTCCACTTCACTTTTAAATATTTTTGTTTGTTATAAAATAATTGATAAGTGTAAGTCTGTTACTCTTTAATAGGAGATAATTAAAAGAACTTAAACATAAAAAGGAAATCGTACGGTAAAAAGAACCAAATTAATTGCTGTGAAGTTTTGTGCCGATTTTTAATTATTAACAATATCAATCAAATTATGAAACTTTTAATTTAACAGTCACGTTTGTTATATACCTATCGATATCAAAGCTATAAATATACCATCTTATTGCAATCTTTAGATTTTGATCACGATGCTATACGAATTATCGATATTTTCTGTACATGATCGCATCACTACGCATCATAACGGTTGATTGCTGTTACGTTATGTTGGTAACAGTAATTTTGTCTGTCTGTGCGTCGTGTAATGTCGGGATTATCTCACTTGCATCCAAATCATGGTGAATCTCTCAGTCAAAATTGTATGGAGAGAACTTTTCTTATAAAAAATCATTTTGCTCATATTAAAAAAAAATATGACAATTTTAAATTAAGAAAAAGGTAACCTCATTTTTACATGGGTTTTATTTAACTGACTTAAAAAAACCGGCCAAGTGCGTGTCGGGCCACGCGCCATAGGGTTCCGTAGTTACCTTATACCATACCATATTTAATACCACCTATCATTTTTCGTCTGCAAAAATAACTTTGTTTTTCACAGTGTTGTTATGAATGACAAAGTTATATTTGCGGTTTTGGAAAATGTGCTATGTCTCAAAAACTTATTACTATATCTCGTTCAAACCAATAATGGTTGACCATGACAAAAAGTTGTCTTAAAAACCTCAATGTCATTTTTAAAGACCTATCTATAGACACCCAACACGTGTTGGTTTGAAGAAAAAATTTTTTCGGTTTCAGTTCCATGTGTGGGGAGCCCCCCCTCAGTCTTTTATTTTTCTTATTTTTGTATTAAATTCGTTAAGCGGTTAACAGAATACATCTTACCTACCAAGTTTCAACTGTGTAGTCTTAATACTTTCGGAATAAAGTGGCTGTGACATACGGACAGACAGACAGACATGACGAATCTATAAGGGTTCCGTTTTTTGCCATTTAGGCTACGGAACCCTAAAAAGTGAAGGTCTCAATTTTTTATATTAGAAAATCAATTTAATTTCTAAACGAAATTCATACGTGCATGCAACGTGGCTTACCAAAATGATTTTCGATTGTGGAATGCGGTTTCCATTGGCATTTACTAACATTCTATTGTGTCACTTTATGCACTTGTACGTTATCTTCATGCATCATGATAAATAACGTTTCGTTTCTATATAACTAAACTAATATCTATACTGTGCTATGGTAATATATGGTATGGTAATATATAACTGTATTAGCAAGTCCTTTGAGATTTACATATTTTTGAAGTGAAAACTTCTTTAGCGGCGTTGTACACTTTTTTTGCAATGGGGAAAAAATGTTAAATTCGCGTCAGTCAGGGTCACGTGACCCTGATCGAAAATTCGTAAGACGGGTGTAGCGTAGGCAGCCGGAAGTATCCCCCTCTATTTCTACGGGGCGCGGCGAAAATGGTGGTGCATCATTTCAAGACGTAAACACTTGTGTCACCATAGCAACGCGCTAATTTTTTAATTCAATGTCAAAACTCTAGATTTTCTGTCAAGCTATGGATAAGACCTTCGTACAATACTGTTCTGTATTCGTAAATTCAAATGCAGAGTAAATTCGTAAGACGGCAATTCGTGCAAAATTATTCCCTAACCATTCCAAAATATCAAAAATGTACAACGTTAATATTCAAGTTTTCACTTCTGCAGGCACTCCCGGAGTGCAACCCGAATTTTTTTGGCCAGCCAGAAAATTTGAAAACTTCAAATCCATATAAAAGTTTCGGTAGCGTTAGCGATAGCGAAGATTAAAAAAAACATTTGTCTAGAGTAGGGGGGCAGCCCCCCTACTTAAATGGCCAACATTCTGTACGTTTGAACGCTACGCTTACTATTAAAGCTTAAATATGAGCAATAAACGATTATATCACATGTCGCAAACTTATGTAAATCACAGATTTTGATGTATTGTAAGGAATTGACAAACTTACGGCACGTAATTTTATAGTTTAATGCTTATTTTAAAGTTTTAATAGTAAGCGTAGCGTTCAAACGAATAGAATGTTGGCCATTTGAGTAGGGGGGCTGGTGTTAACTTGGGGTTTCTAATATTCATCTTCGATTCCATATTATATCTTTTGATTGATGAATGCTTTCTGGCAATAAATAAAAAAACTGACTTAACTTTCCACCCCGCGGGATAACGTTTAAGTCGTTTATTTTTTAACCCCCGACGCAAAAAGAGAGGGGTGTTATAAGTTTAACGTGTCTGTATATCTGTCTGTCGTATCGTAGCTCCTAAACGGATGAACCGATTTTCGTTTAGATTTTTTGTGTCATAGATAATTTTATCCCGAGTGTTTTTAGCTATGTTTCATGAAAATCTGTTCAGCCGTTTGAATATCATCAGCTTTTCTAGTTGATAACTAACTTCCTTATGTCCGATCGATTTGAAATTTGGTAGGTACCGTGTTATTTCAATAATATATACTAACAAGAGTAAAACTATCTGACTGTATTGCTAAGCTACTTTAGCTAGTTTAACTTAAGGCGGTTGTATGACCGAAAGTGGCGCCCTCAGAGGTTTTTGTTTAATAAGTTATTAATAGATAAAGATTTCAATAATGTTTATCGTGGACATTTTAGGGATCATGGTCTAGTATTTTTAGAAGGTATCACTACATGTCCTCGTAGTCATTTGTAGAAGTAGATAGCAAATGTGTCAAAAACGGCCACTTTTAGCAGTTTTTCTATCTACTTCTAGCAGTGACTACTAGGGAATGTAACGATACCGTCTAAAAATACTAGACTGTCGGCCCTAAAATCTCCACGATAAACATTATTAAAATTGTGTATTAGAATTATAATATTAAATAAAATTCATCGCGGCGCCACTTTCGCTCAGGGTACCACCTTAACCAATAAACGCCTGTTCCACACTTATGTACCTGAACTACAAACACACTTTCTCACAATCATCTTTCTCACCTAACCTCTAAAGTTTAAATTCGCACATCGATAAACTATTCTTACGTAACAAATAAGTATTTGATTCGATTATGACCTTTGTAGGCATTTAAGGGTATGACTTTTGAGATGATAATGGTGTATCCAAATTTATGGGATTTTCAATGTGGCTTAATGGTCGTAATAACATGGTTGCGGTTAAATCGACGGTTAAAGTATGTTAAACTAAACATGAAGTAGGTGTGGGTAATATACGGCAATTTATTTAGTATTTATAACAGACTTTTTAGACAGACTCTATAAGCTTCGATAGTTTCGTGACAGTGACATCATCAGCCATATTCATTTTTGGTCACCCATCTATCAACCAACCAACCCTAAATCGAACGACGAAATCCGATTATCGTAGAAATCGATCTTTTATTTCGTAGTAGGCCCTTAGGCTAACTGTGACTGTGACTAGCATCAGCAGTGCGACTACAAAAGCCTGTATTCTAGACAGATGGCCAGTACGCAGCTTTCCAATTCCTGTATTAAGATTGAGATAAGTCGCAATGAATATAGAAATATATACAAACAATCTAAGATTATCCATCTAGTTCAGGGTAAATCACAAATTATTCATCTAGTAGGTAAATTCTCGGACATATGTTTCCTAGAATCACCTCTGGGTGGATTCTTTGGGGTAACAGCGTGTCGATTCTCTAAAAATAGCTCTACGATGCGGCAACGCTGTCACATAGACACTAGCGCTCGGTCGACGAGCTCGCTGATGGTCGGAACTATTTTTCTGTACAAAAATGACGTTTCCGCAGCGCGCAGCGTCGAGATGCGCTTGATAGATTTTGGCAGATAGAGCAATGTTTACTCTAAAACTAACCTATTGTTGAGGGACAGATCGGAATAAACGCCCAGGCAGCGCCGCTTTAGCCGTATTCTAAAAACTACCGTCATTTGTTTCGTTGTGCTAGCTAGGTACTTCACGGTAACTGCTACAGTACCTATTATAGCCCGCTTTGGCCTATGCAATTTATATAAATTGCAAAATTGTTATTTCACTGTCAATTTTCGATTCATCTATAGTTATTGACTATTCACTAATACTTCTATGGTTAACTAACTAAATATTTCTAAAATAACACCTGAATTAATAATATAATATACGCGCTGTAATTCGTAAGAAGTGTTTTATTTAATAGGCTAAATGCTTCGATTATCTAAATGTCAAGATTCTAAATTTACCCTCAAGAGTTCCTAGTTACCTATTTGTCACCCAGCAGACAGCGCTGCAGCAGCGAAGAATTCTAGGCTGCAAAAAAAAAATAGCATAGCTATGGCTTCAACCAACATTTTGCCTTGGTGTACCTTTTTGAAACCATATTGGGCAACAAATACATTAAGGAATATTACCCAATAAGAATTGGCAAAGAATTTCATGCAAAAAGTCTTTTGTCCACAAAATTACCTTATTGTGCTGTTTGCTCTATCGTATTACCTTGTGGGAAAATAATCGATTGGTTCCTTCGCCTAATGTCACTTTAACATATGTAATTGTATGTCTGTCGATGTGAGTGTCGTGAGAATGTGACGAAAATATCTGTTTGGTTGTAGAGTTTAAGTTAAAAAGGTCGCGGGTTCGATTCCCGTCCGAGAACTGATCTGGTGTGAGTCATATTTTATCTAGTATATTAATTAGTATTAAAGAAGGTAGTAAAATTCAAGTGTTTATTTCACAGTCTGCTACTGTATCTATTTAAAATGGAACGTACCCGTAGCACGAACATGTAACCAAAAAAACGCGTTTAAAAGTAATTGATAGATTAATTATCTTTGGAAATTTTCAATTTGCTTTTCGACTGTAGGTTTGACAAATTTCCCATACAAAATATACTCTATAGATTTTTTACGCGCGTTTTTTTCGCGAGAGGTGTTCGTATAACGGGTACAGAATATAGTACTTTAATTGGAACTTAACTGGAACTAGTGAAGGAGTTTTTTATGTTTTAATTGTTTGTGTGAATTTAATGAATCCGGTAAATTCTTTAATATCGTAACATAGCTCTAGACTGGCTTAGCGAAATAAAGATTTTTACTGAATTATCAATGTGGTGCGCTTAATACGTAATAAGAAATAATTTAAAATGGTTTTCCAAAATTAGTCAAATAGCCTATTGACAACAATGTCACTCCAAAACCTTTCACCAAAAACAGCGATTGAAAAATACGGATTTTGATATTATTTCGAATGAAAATTAGTAGTGTAAAGCGCCCGACGCCAGCCGAAATGATTTAAAAATAGCCCTTGGTAATACCTACTCGTATGTTGACAACATCAAACTTTTTTCATGTGACAGAATACTAAATTAAAATTGCTAATATTAAGTGCAAAATTGGCCAATTGGGACAACGACGACTTACTACGAAATATATATTTTTGCCATAAATATGGGAAAACAAGTTTTTTACATGTCGGATGCAAACTATTACTACTTAACTAGGTTCAGTAGCAACTTTTCAGATGCATTCAATTCAAATTTGATGTCAGCAAGAGTGCTGAGTTTTTTTAAACATCACTAATTGGTAAGGTTTCCGCTGAGATATTTCAAAAGGAAGATAAAAATTAGGCTTATTGAGTAACTCCTTATAACTAGCTTTAATCTGTGGTTTCCTGGTGGCAAAAAAATATAAATGAGAATCATTGCTATAAATAAACTTAGTTAAAATCTATTCGACTGTTTCGTCCATGACGAAAATTTTTCTAAGTTTATGGTTTCGTCACATTTTTTAAACTTTTTGTTAATATTATAATGTAATTACTTACTTATAATTTTAATTACAAAATTCTCATTAGAACCAAGAGATGTAAAACTAAAGTTAAGGAACTAAAAGCTGGTTTACATTATCTTAGTCTTTAGTAGAGTGCTTTAGGAGAGTGCTTTAGTGGAAACATGTAAACGGTCGTCTTATGACTAAAGAGAGTAACGTTCTAGTAGCCTTTCTACTCGCTTTCCAGTAGCACCCCCTGCGCGCCCGCTCACCCCCCGCGCGATATTTTACTCGCACTCGCACTGGAAGCATGTAAATCGACATTTTAGTAGCGTCTTTAGTAGAGTGCATTTGCCGGTGAACGCGTGACGTGTAATTGAATTAAATAATAGGTATTAGGTATGGCGAAAATGACACTCTACTGGAAGCGTGTAAACGGTCACTGGTAAGGCACCAAAACTACTAAAGCACTCGCATTCGAAACTACTCGCACGCTACTAAGCACTCTACTAAATACTAAGATAATGTAAACCAGCCTTTATGTTTCAAAATCTCGAAAGCTCATTAGCTCGAATTAAGTACAAAAAATTGAAAAACACAAGGCAGATATATCATTTTTTCACTAAATAATATGGTGACTTTACAATTATCAGAATAAGGAAGTCGTTTTTGTAAACTAGCACTACTGAGCTTTCGACATAGTAGAATCTTTCGAGCTTTCGAATCATCATCATTTTTCGGACGTTCGAGTGTTCGAGAATTTGTTGTTTGGATTCGTGGTAGGTACCATGCGCAACATTGTCACTTAACCACTTCTAAGGTTAATATCGCTTGCACGCAGCGCCATCACAACATACGTTTAATTCGTGCAGGGGCGATACGCGCGCACACATATTTTGTTGCTAACTGGTTAAGCAACGGTGTTGTCCATAGTACGTAAAACCCCTACATGCACAATGCTAAACACCGCCCCCGCTACATGTCAAATAATAAAGATTTCACTTCTAAACTTTTTGACAGCTTAAAGTGACATTAACACTTTATACTACATTCCTCCATGTAAAATCCAAACATATCACATAACAAGTGAATGGATCACATAATACAACAATGATGTTTATTAACCCATAAAAGTACCTAATGCTTAAATAACATGTCAATTGTAACTGTCAAAATGGACAGGTGTAACCAATCGATTAACTATACGAGTGTAGAAAAATATGTATGTATTAACGTTTCGGCCACTTTAGACTAGAATCACTTAATAATAATTGTTATTTATTTAATTATATCAAATATCGACAAATTATACTGTAATTAAGTAGGTATGGTACAATTAAAATCTTGGTACAATTAATTAAAAGTTGTTTGATAGCATGTAGGCAATCACAACAATGCAATGCATGTACAACAAATAAGTATTTTTTTAACATACGTCGACAGTTTAGTCGAATGGCGTAATAATTATTTATTTAATTAATTAAAAAACGTTGATTTTCAATATAAATTTTCATTCAAACAAAGATTTTACTAAAACAAGTTTTAAATAAATGTGAAAAAAATGTAGAAATTTATGCAACGCAGATTTTAGTTCGTTGAATTTATGTGCGAAAATTGCTATTCAATGTTCTTTAACTGAACTAAATTTAATAAAAACCTAAAACAACCTTATCATCAATTTTTTGCAATATGACAAAGATTCACACGCACACACTTGACCAGAATTGCATCATTTTGCGTTCAGCAATAATTTTTGACCTAATTTTGCTACACTATTGTTTTTGTGAGAATTCATAGCATAATGCTGTACAAGTCAAAATAGCTTTTATTTACAATTGTTCTAGTCGCATTTTCGTCTGTACTCTTGATTTGATATAGATGTACATATTTCGATGGCATATTTAGATGATGGTCAGATTACTTTTCATGGGAAAAGTTTGTTTTATATTAAACGTTTCATTTTTTCACATTGACAGTGTAGTTATAACTTACCTACCTACATAATTAAATCAGTTTTTATCTCATTCAACTGAAAACAAGTTGTTACTAGGTAACAACTAGTTGTTACTATGTAACAATTTTTTTTTCCATTGTTTATGGTTTGTCATTAAATATTTGTGGTTGCAATTTTCCGAGCTTTTTTATAATAAAAAATATTGCTTTGCCAAGTGCAAAGCAGTATTTTTTCAGCTATAGCAAAGAGTCGTAATAAAATATGATATAGAAATTAATGAAGGGTAAGGGTAAAGAAGAATTAGAGCCAGTAAGAAAAACTTCTCTCCTTTTTAGGGTTCCGTACCAAAATGGTAAAAAAGGAACCCTTATGGTGTGACTCAGTCTGTCTGTCTGTCTGTCTGTCACAGCTGGATATCTCGAGAACTACTAATGCTATCAACTTGAAATTTGGAATAGTTTAAGATGATATTTGCCCAACTATTTTGCAAAAAAAAATTAATAAAAAAATAAATATCTTTTTTACAACAGGGACTGAAAAGGGGTCTTAATAATTTGAAGTGGGGCTACTAGGGCATGTGGGGTATCATATGAAAGAGCGCCGTTTGCACGTTTTCAATCATTTTTCTTTTTGTTTAAGGCCGCATAGTTTTCGATTTATGATGAAAAATGTAAAAAAATGACCTTTCCCCCCCCCCCCCCCCCCTCCCTTATCTCCGAACTTTGCAATGAGAAAAATCTGAAATAATTCTATGTGATAGCAGTTTATATAAAGATTACAGGAAAAATAAAACGATGTTTCAATATAGCACACTTTTTCAGAAATTATCAAATTTCTAAAAATGTTAACATTAGTTCCACTAGCGGTCAAGAGATGGCGCTGACATAAAACTGCAATACTAATTTTATTATTTTACTCTGCAGTGGGGTTTGATGGTGCAATTATGATGGTACGGAACCCTCGGTGCGCAAGTTCGACTCGCTCTTGACCGGTTTTTTTTACATTATGTCCTTGACAATGATCTTTCTAGCTAGTTTCGGTATAAATTTATTTGACGTTAGTGTTACAATGGCTCTTTTCTTTTTTCTGAATAATATCAAGTCATAGCAAGTTTATTTTTCTAGGAAATGGCGTTATTAACTGCATTTGATCTAAACCTTGACTATGATCCTTCTTTCTCTTTGCCCTTCATATTTAAAAAAAATCATAAGGCATAGGTATGACAGACGATCATTCTCATTAGTTCCAGTGGATACAGTTCCATGGAACTACTGGTACTCCTTTTTTTTCAAGCTTATGTTCAACCATAAATGAGCAGACAAGTTTTTACTGCTTTCCGAATTTTTCTTACTGGTATTGCTCATTCAGTCATAAGAACATCTTGTGCCCCAATAGTGGGGCATAAAATCTCATTCATGATTATAGACAAGGAAGATAGCGACAAAAGGTGTCAGTAATTACACCAAAATTACAGGATTCGAATCCCGACCGCAATGTTACAGCTCAAGTTACACTAATTGTTAGTCAGATAGTCACGAAACGAAACCATCGCAACTGTGGGAGGGTTAAAGCACGAAACTAAATGTAACCAAACTTAATGTAGTAATGGGATAGAAAGAAAGCAAAGTTTATACTTCAGCCAAATAGAAAGGATTTCTTAACATAACTTTTTTTTTGTTAAATACCTGATGTGATGGTTTGAGATGGTTTTGAAACAGACGAATGACATCCATAATTAGTTACGTGTAGAAAAAAAAACACTTTTCTGGGTTCATTATGGACAGGCGGTTTCTTTACAAACATCCCATGAGCAACTTGATAGCGCCCACGAGCAACTTTTGTCTCCGCAACTAATTTGTCTCTAACATGGTTTGTATGAAAAGTCGGCTGTCGCGTTGCTACTTGTGCGCACTTCCATACAAACCCGTAGACTTGATGTGAGAGCCAAATTAGTTGCGGAGACAAAGGTTGCTCGTGTGCGCCAGCTCTAAGTTAGCTGGTGTTATAATGTATTGCTTTATTGGACATTTCAGCAGAGACACAGTTATTAACAGAGACAGTATGCGTTTCTTTTTTTGATACATAACCCATAAAAATATACATCTAAGCACAAAATAGCAAACAATCAAAATTATTGATGAACTTATAGGTCAATTTATAATCTATACTCTTAATCTGTCTGAAATACGCTCGAAGCTGATTTTCTAATCAAGACCTAAAGCTTACATAATAATTACAAAAAAATGATCGTCTCTACACGAGAACATTATATTTTCAAATCATCGATCATAAATCATTATATGATTGATAAAATCTCAGTTGTCGGACACGAAAATTGTCGTTTTAACGCTTAGGAGGTTTCCCATGGCAATTTGCCATTCATGCAATCGGTAGGGCTGTCACAATCTTGATAGGAAATATTAAAATATTAATCAGGTTATTTTTTGGTATTTTATGGTAATAAAACTAACAGCATATTCCTTAGTTACGATTTCGCTAATCAGTCATTTTTAACAAAATCAGTATCGTCATTTATAATAATTAAGTATACACCCTTGACCGTTTAGAAAATTTAGTGAGAATCAAACTCAAACAACGAAATACCAGCTTTGTTTTATTGCTATGCAAAAACTAATTTATAAATAGATTATAGCCCTTTATAGCTTACAAAACTTCAAAAAAAAGGAAAATAATTAGTTTCAATATTTACCCACGACGGGAGGCAACGAAACGAAGGCAGTATATGCGTTTGGGGTTAGAGGTTGTGTGTTTGTGTGTGCTTGTACAGATGCCGGCATATAAATTGGCAAGAAAAAGATGCGACAAAAGATGCGCAGTAGCCATAAACACTAAGTTTATGGCTACTGCGCATCTTTTGTCTAATTTTTTTCTTGCCAATATAAATGCCGGGCAGTATTATGTTTGTCTGTTACCATTTTTCTCGCAAACTACTGGGCTGATTTCGATGCAGTTTTTTGCATTTAAAAGGTTTTATTTCAGAGCAGATTCTTAGATATGTTTCATTGTGGTAGACCATCAGGGGGCACTGCAGAGAGCTTTTTGAATCACAATATGGTGAAACTACGGTTTTGTTTAGTTTGATGTAATAACACTTGCTAAGCACTATTTAGGGCGACATATGGCTTAGCCACAAGAAACAGAAACTACCTAGAACTAGACCAATATTTATATTATTTCAAATGTTTAGTGAGTTAGAAGTAAGACATATCAAGAGCTTTTTGAATCACAAAATGGTATAACAACGGTTCTTATACTCTCTTTTTGTTTCTCTTTTTGTTGCAAAAACGAAACATTTTGATGTAAGTAATAACATTTGCTAAGCACTCTAGGGCGATAATGTTTATGTTATGACATGATTTTCCCATAATTTGAACATAACAATGTGCGTGATGATGTGCTAGCTATGAAATATTCAACTTAATAGGGATGTCGATTATAAAGTTGTGAAAACATTTTTTGACAATTTTACCTGTTATCTTTCTTACAGCACAGATCATTTATGTATAAGTCCCAATTAACATATTTGACAGAAAATTTAAAAAAAACTGTTTCACATTTAAATTAGTTCCATAATGTTTACTGGAACATGTCCTAAGTTTTAATTAAAGTACAACGTAAATAAAATTTCTACAAATGAGTTAACTGATATTTTGTATTGGGTTGGCACGAAAGTAATGAGACAGTTTGTTCTTCATATTTTAAATTCTAACATTTTTATTTTACAACACATTTAGTTAATCAAATACTCGCCGTGAGTATTTATGACTTGTTGCCTACCTATAGGCAAGGACTGGATGCCTGTTGCCCAGAACTCAGCGGGCCAGGAGTTGAAGAAGGTGGCTATGTAGGTTTCAAGTTCATTAAAAGTACTAAAGCGTTTACCGCGTAAATCATTTTTCATGGTTCTGAATAAATGATAGTCTGAAGGGGCAATGTCTGGGGAATATGGTGAATGAGGTACCGTCTCCCAGCCTAAGTCCTGCAGTTGATGGCGGGTGATGGATGCAGTGTGCGGGCGAGCGTAGTTATGACGTAAAATGACATTGGCTCTTCTTCGTCTTTTTTCTTTAATAGCTGTGGCTAGTTTATCGAGCTACGCCGCATATGTGTTAGCATTAACCCTTTCATTATGTAATAATTCATAAAACAGCATGCCCTGAGAATCCCAAAAGCAGCACAATAGAACTTTTTCGCCGCGATTTTGATATTGCTTTGATTGAGTTGGTGGGTCTTCCCCTCGTGGTAGCCAGAAGGCACGGTGCGTATTGTTTTCGCAGAGAACCCACGACTCGTCCCCTGTGACCAAATCCTCCAAAAACTCTGCGGTGCGGTCGAAGTAGTAGAGATTGGCAGACGGCGATCCGAGCAGCACGAGTGGCGTCTGTGAGGGCATGAGGTGTCTATCGGGATAAAACTTTTCTATATCTGAGTTCGTGTAGATGATGTTCTATGGCGTGATGGCTGCAGTGAAGTTTTGTTGCTAATTCACGAGTGCTTGCATCCGGCTCCTCTTGCAATTCACGGCGCAAATCATCATCGGCGAAAGCTGGTGATCGTCCCGAGCGAGGCTGACTTTCGAGGCTTCGGTCTCCTGTACTGAAGCGTTTGAACTAACGAGACACTGTTGCGTGGCTTGTGGTATCTGAGCCAAATGCAGTGTTGATGTTGTCTGCCGCAGCTCGCGCACTATGGCCTAACAAATACTCGTAGAGGTATAGAGTTCGAACTTGTCGCTCATCCATTTTTCTTCAAACTAACTTAATTAGTCGTGCGTGCGCTTTTATATACCCCTAGAACAGAAGCACCTAGAATGTTCTATAACATACTAGAATATGATCGAAAATAATTTATTAAAAAAACAACATGAGTTAAGTATTTTAGAGTGTCTCATTACTTTCGTGCCAACCCGATATATGAAAACAAAAGTTTAACCAACTATAAATACAAATTAATTTTTAGCTTTTATCAATTGTATGATAAAATAATAAATAAAAATAAGCGAGATATAAATTATCTGTAAAAAATGTACAAACTACATTTCGAACCGCTCTTATTTCTTTCATAATACTAAAGTGAAAAGAAAAGAAGAAATTATAGTTTCAAACATGTTACACGTCACATCCCTAATTATTTTTGAAATTGTCCGTCCGACCATCGACCCATAGACAAGCTGTAATTAAATAATCATTAAAAGTTACAATGATGTAACTAAACAGTATTAGTTAGCAGTGACCTTTATACGGTTGAGCAAACTGTTAAGAAAATAATGTTTGTTGACAAAGGTTTTCTTAACAATTGTGATAGAAATGATAATGACTGACTTTTGTATAACTCTGTAGAACTGTAGACCTCGCGTTTGTGGCACTTCTTTTTTTTTTATCGAAATGGTTGAAATACGAATTCACCATTTCTCCGCCATTATGAGAAATTTTCGACAAAAAAAGAATCTTGCTCAAAAATTTTCACGAGAATCGGTTTAGAAATGCGACCAGCCCACGTATTACAAGCTCTTAAAACTTGCCAGTTTTCTGAATGGCTATCAATGCGTCTCTTTTATTTGCTGTACAGCGAGAAAGAGATGTAACTATAGCAATTCATAAACCTGGCAAGTTTTAAGAGGTTGTAAATGTAATACCCCCCCTGTAGAGGAGAACAAACGAACAGCCACCGGGCAAAGGGACATCGGAACAGACATACCAAAAGCATTTTTGCCCAAGCTGAAGCAGAGACACTTTGCTCGCACTTCGTGCTTGGTCGGTCATATTATTATTTTAGCAGCCTACAATCTTCAGTTAAAGCGCATATTAGCGACCCCATCTACTAATATTTAACATTATTAATCATCGGTTTAATTTTTTTATTTTAATCTAACTTAAAAATTAGTTTTTTTTGTCATAAAAGCGTTATGCGTCTTCTGCCATGGGTTTTAATGTTCTCTTTGTTTCAATGTGCCTCAGGGCAGGCCTTTATGGATAGATAAAAAGTTTGGGCCATAACCCACCATGCAGGCGAAGTTCGGGAAAGAACGAGATAATTTTGGTCACCCATCCGTACCCGTAGCACGAATATATATCGAGAAAAAAAACCCGCGTAAAATATTTCGAAAGAGCAATTTTGTATGGGAAATTTAAACAGTGCCATCTAGCGTTGAAAAGTGAAATAAAATTTAAAAATGTCCTTAAAAAACCTGAAAATAAAAACAGAACTTAAATACTTACCTCTAAAAAGCAAGAAATAATATTCAAATAATAAGATAGGTATAAAGGACATGTCCTAATTTGGGCCGCGTTTATGTACACCACCCTCAAAGATGGAGAAAAATATACTGATTCTGAGAAAAATACAAATAATTTTATAGAATGCATAGTTGAATGGTTATTAATAAAAACAGATCAATATTTTTACTAGAAATAAAGCGTCAAATATGGCAACTCTCCGCTTAAAAGCTGTCAGTGGGCGCATTCTACCAGACAAATCTTTGAGTCATCGATTGCCATTTTTAACCATGGAAAGTATAGCGGTAGGTGCCAGGGGTGTTTTTACACGGTGCAAATAGCTCGCGTTGGGCCGGCGGGCTGATTATCTAATTAGAAACCACCTAGCGACCGGTCTCATTTGACAGATGAATGTGATACATTGCTACTTCCTTTTGGGGTGAAAAAAACTCGACGCCAGCCGAGCGATTCAAAAATAGGGCCACAGACCTCATACATTTTTGGACATCACCTTTTAATAAAACACGTCTTATGAAGTCGGGCGAGGCTGGACTCCAGCCCCTGGAGAGTGGAGGATAACTTCTTTTTTATTGTTCTAAAAGACCCACCAAAAAATCAGTCAAATTGATAACCTCGTCCTTTTATTTAAAGTCGGTTAATAAAATCATCTCACTCAATCAAGTGATAAACAATTATCTTTTTTTTTCTATTAATAATTTTTATTTATTTTTAACCACATCTGATGTGACAAATGCGTCCTCACTGGTCTCCCAAATAAGAATTACAAATGTGAATTTTAGGAGAATGAATCAAATATAACATGGTCTGCACTGCACAACACTATAAACTCTGATTTTAGACAGAATATGCTCTGGCTCTACCCAAAATCATTTTTTTTTGTTGCCCAGGATCTGCTTAGAAATTGCTGCAGTACTGACTATATATAGTCCAGTTTGGCCTGTAATTGTCTGTACAAGATGTCTATATGTGTGAGCATCGCGATTTATTCAGTATCCCTAGCACGAATATCTGTCGAGAAAAAATGCGCGTAAAAGTATTCGATAGATTAATTATGGAAAAATTAATTTCGCTTTTCAGCGGTAGATGGTGCTGTACAAATTTCCCATACAAAATTTCTCTATCAAATTAATTTTACGCGTGCTATTTTTTTGAAGACTGTTCATGCTACGTACGTTCTTCTTAATAAGAACTTTAATGAAAGATAGCGACCGCCCACCAAGCACGTGTCTAGAGGGGAAGATAGTTGGGATTTACCCTCCCCCCCCCCCTCCCTGAAATCCGTAACATAGACAGGACTAATTCAAATTATCCCGAATTAAAGTCTGGATAAGTGCCTGCCACCCACGATTTTTTCTGCGTGGAAAGTTTTTCTGCCATCCCTCGGGAACACTACACTCATTTCATCACGATTGAACGGTTCAGTAGTTAAGACGTGACAAACAAACAAATGGACTTTCGCATTTATAATATTAGTAAATTATTAGAGGTCAGGATAAAATGGTTGTTATTATAACAAGCTACATTTTGGCCTGAAGCCACAAATAAGGCAGGGTCAAGGGGCGACATTGGCTCTGATTGCACCATTCATCGTCTGTTCTGTTATACAACTACCTGAGTCACTAGCCTCGGGGTTTGCATTGTATCTTCCGTAAAGCGAATGTTTGTTTTCACATGTAAAGATGTAGGAGGAAATTATAACCGGTTGTGTGGTCTAGTGATTCGCCCACCCTCGCGTAAGACGCAGGGGTCCCGGGTTCAATTCAAAGGGGGGTACAATTTGCACTCGGTTTGGTTAGTGGTAGGGCTTATTTCAAGTCCTAGCTAGCTACTACCATCTTAACTAAGTCTGACGCCATAACAACAATTTAAAAAGTGTTGTGTTCCAGCAGTTAGAGGTAAGATAGCCAGCTCCTCAGAGATGGAGGATTCCGGGTGTAGTGCGCTTCCACCTTCGGCCTTATCGTCACTTAACATCAGGTGAGGTGAAGGCCAAGCACAATCCCGTTGTGCATAAAAAATTAACAAAATTTATACAATGGCTTGTTCCTTTTGTGAAAGAGTAGCTTCCGCCCGCGACTTTACCGGCATGGAATTTTCCCGTTCCCGTGAAAATATCAAATATACTATCTTAGGTTTATTACTCTCTTTAAATACTTAACTAGTCTCCGCAGCTTATAAGCACACATCGTGTGGTCTCAAAGAAGCTTTTATCATTACTTGATGTAACCGCGTATTTCGTAAAATTGCAAAAGTTTCCCATGGTGAACTAGGAATTGTACAATTGTACATTCTCTAAAACTGAACAATTTAATTAGATCACGTAAGAATCATTGTGTAACGGTGAGCTGGTCACGGAAAACATCTTATACTTTAGACCGTTTGGAGGTAATTGAATAGGAAATTAAGTTAATCCTGAGAATGGAGTGAAAGCATTTATTATGTTTTTTTTTAATAGAGCTGAAAATTACTGATGTTTTGAAATTCTCCAAAGCGGAGATACCTCAGGAACAAACGACTAAAAAATTCAAACTCAAGGTTCAGTTTAGGCTGTTACAAGCACTTGTGAATGTCATAGAATCTACTCCATCGGTTCGCAAACCCTAAGCGGGAGACCTTGTTACGAGAAGAACCGGCAAGAAACTTGTCAAGGGTGCCACACATTATTATACCTAGTTATTTATGCAACAGCTGTTGTATGATGATGATGATAATAATTAGGGGTATTGAAAACCCTGAATGTATCACATGAGTGTTTTAATACCTAATTATGTACAGTTGCATACAAGACTTTGTCTTCACAAGTGGCCATTGTCTGTGCATCCCTGGTCTACAGCCATGATATGAATCCTCTATAAATGGTTCTGAAATAGTTAGCTTATTGCCAACATTAAAACAACTAGTGTCATAGTAACCCTAATTTTAAAGGAGTTCCATCATGAAAATTAGTACAACATTATAACACTCATTTGGATGATATTATGGTTACTCAGTATGTCACTGTTTGTTTTAATGTTAACAATAATCTAACTGTTTCATACACATTTAAAGACGGTTTAATTAAAGCAAGAGTGTTATTAAAAGTTACAAAAGTTTAGAATACGACAGCTGCTCTGATTGAAATCTAGTATCTTTGATTTACATACATAATAATAACATCGTGATCATTAAAATATAATATATAAATTCAAATAACGAATGTCAGATGCGCAAGCATATGCCATGTCGAGAAAACACGACAAGCGCGCAACTGTAATATTACAATATGAATAGAAATATTTGTATAAAGTTTAATGTTAAAAGCAAGTATTTGACATTCGTAAGATCCTGTTTATAAGGTCTTTTATTGATTTATTTATTATCAGTATAATAGTAAAACAATTTTCTTACTGCACGCACTATAGCATTAATTAAATGTATGAAACTTTAATGGTGATCGTGATATTATTAAAAAAAAATTTGATGATGATTTTATTAAGCTCGATCCAAATAACAACATACGATGTATTGATAACAGTTACGAAACAGCAATCAATTTTTATTTTTTAATTAAAATACATTGATAGTCGATTTATTTTAACATATTTGGCCCTGTGTTATTTACAGAAAGTTGTTCAGTTTCATGGACTGAACACAACCTTTAAATTTGGATGGTAAGTTATAATGACCTGTATGTTGTATGTTCCTGAACAACTGATAAAATATTGTTCAATATGATGTGTAGCTGTAACCAAAACTTTGTTGCCATGTCTCTAGAAAAAGAAAATTATATTTTTAATTCCATAAAGTGTACTTAAAAGAAAGTAAAAAATCAAGATATCAAATTAAATTAAGTTTATCGTTATTGTAAATCAAAGATAAAAGATAAAGCTCATTAGGAGTAAGATGCTTATCTCAGGAAACTGAATTATTTGCAGTCGGCTTCACTATTCGCTACTAATGAAGATAGACTTGTAGTGAGGTAGGGTTTCAGTGTAGGCGACTCGCGGAATAGCGATTTTTTTTTCTAGATTTTGTTATTTTTTGCGTACCTATTTTTATGTTATGAAATTTCTGATAATGCGTTCAAAAACTTTCTGCAAAATCTAGTATTTTATTTAATAGGACTTGTCATAGGTACAACTTTACTATCTCTATGTAACGCAGTTTAAATCAAAATAACAATGCTAAAGCTTGACAATAAAACCAAAAGACAATGATAGCTTATACTAACATTACTTAAACGGCAAACCTATTTCAACCATTTAATTCTGTACTAAGATTGGACAAAACATTCAAAAGTGTCATTCAGATTGCCCTGAAAATATTTAGGTGAATGTAGGTACTGAAAAAGTTCTTACTTAAAAAAAACTTATTTTCTTTTTATCCGTAAAATAGCTGTCTATTAAATTAATGTACACGCTGAATTAATATAAGAAGTAAAGATGTGCAGTTGCCGGGAATATTACCTTAGGGTCGGGAATATTCCCAATATTACAGATTCGGTACTTACTTACTTATACATCATATTGTTTCTCAGCTCGCACTAGGTTAACTAATATGCATCCAAAAGTATTTTTTTATTGAGTAATATAATTTAAGCAATACGTAGATAACGGTGTGGGTTTTGCAATGAACCAAACAAAATTGTATGAACATGTATACTTAAGTAATTCTATATAGTGTAAACTGTTTGTTGTTCCCAATAAAATAAAATAAATTTGCCGGGAATATTCCCACCCTAAGGCAATATTCCCAGCAACGACTCGCACATCCTACTAAAATTATAAATGTGAAAGTTTGTGGGTTTGGATGTTTGTTCCCCAATCACACAATAACTTCTGAACGGATTTGGTTGAAATTTAGCACACAGATAGTAGATAGACTAGATTAAAATATAGCATACTTTTTATCCCGATATTCTCACGGGAACGGGAACCATGCGGGTGAAACCATGGGCGGCCGCTAGTCTTTAATAAGAAGTGTTCCTAGAAATCGCTGACACTCACACCCTACCCTGAACACATTGTCAGAGCTTCAGCGACGCGTATATTTGCGAAACTATTGTTTTCTTTCGACTTATAGGCAGTTTCGCAATATCGCCCCAACAGATTATTAGGTCACAATTCCGAACGAAACAATGCTAGAGTCATCTTTTGAAATGAAGTTTTAAATTGATATCTTTGTTTCGTTGCGCAAGAGTTGATTTAATGAAACGCTTCGAAATAATCGAAGTTGAATATTGAGCGCCTTTTTCGGAAAAGTCTAATTATTTAACAGCGTTATTCATTTAAGTCTCTGGTTCAATCTAAATTATCGATTTATTTTAGTCAATAGGTACTAAAATGTGTGTGTCTTCGTAATAAAGCATTATTAGTTAGCTAAAGTCGTCTTTTGTAATGAAATTTTAAATTGATAATCTTTGTTTCGTTGCGCAAGAGTTGATTTAATGAAATGTTTCGAAGTAATCGAAGTTGACATAATCCAAATGAAACTCAGTCAACCGTTCGTTTAGTATCAATTTATTTTAGCGAGTAGGTCTAGCATGACCATCAAAACACGATATCGCGTGATATAGCGTTTTATCACGTTTAACAGTCAAAAGACAATGGTTTATGACAGTTGAGTGTCGATAAAATGTCATATCACGCGATTTAAATCCTGTTTCGTCGGTCATGCTAGGGGGGCAGTACTAAAATCTGTGTACTGTACAAGCCTACGTAATAAAGCAAGGGTGGCCAACCTTTTCGATACTTGGGCCAAAATTCGGAAGTAGAATTTTACCCCGGGCCGCACTACCAAATTTTATGTATAGTGCGCGCCAGATAAGTCCGACTTTAAAAAAATGTGCTCGGCTCCGCGGGCCACAAGGTAACAGAAGGCGGCGGGCCGCATATGGCCCGCGAGCCGCGGGTTGGTCACCCTTGTAATAAAGCATTATTGGTTAGCTTAGCGCTATCGCACACGGGCAACTTAGTCGCCCAGCAACTGTTTTGTTTCTCACATGGTTTGTATGAATAGTTGCCGACGACCGTGTCGCTTCGTGTGCGCGCTTTCATATAAACCCGTAGACTTGATGTGAGAGACAAAACAGTTGCTGGGCAACTAAGTTGCCCGTGTGCGATAGCGCTTAGGTTTAATTTCGACGAATAATTTGATGTGTTGAATTAAATTGACCTTATAGATAAGTTACTTTGTATGTAATAGGAAAACACTTAATATTTTTATTATGTGTTTATCCACTACACAAAGTTAAACTTGCCTATAAGATAGGATATCTTAATTTAAGTTAAATTAAATTTATTTTAACAAACAATAGCACTTTTCATGCAAATAATAATTAATATTAATAACTTCTTATTTTGTTCAAACTCACATTTTATATCGCTTATTTTGTACAAAAACACATCTTTTACCACTTACTTAGGCAAATAAGCGCCCAGTTTAAGTGGGACGTTATCTGAGGTGTCATTTTGCGTACTGTTTTAGGTCGTGAAGCGTTATGTAAGATATTGTTGGTCGAAACTAAATGTAATATGAAATAAGACACTTTTTAACGGATACTAGCGCGGTTTTATTGAATGTACTTTGGTATTTAGTTGGTATTTGGTTTGATTTTTGGTTTTCCCGACGTTTCGGCACCTTTGCAGCTGCCGTGGTCACGGTCAAATACCAAAGTACATTCAATAAAACCGCGCTAGTATCCGTTAAAAAGTATCTTATTTCATGTCTAGTGAGCGCGTAAGCTTGAGAAGTGAATAATAAATAATCCTTACTAATATTATAAATGCGAAAGTCCGTTTGTTTGTTTGTTTATTTGTTTGTTTGTTTGTTACGCCTTCACGTCTCAACTACTGAACCGATCATCATGAAATTTTGCATACACGTTGTCAGGGATACAGAAAAGGACATAGGGTACCATTCCTCCCGAAAAAAAGTATTGTTCCTGAGGGATAGCAAAAAACCTTTCCACGCAGACGAAGTCGCGGGCGGCAGCTAGTAATTAATATTAATTATTATTCCTCATCTACCAACCGAATGTTAGTACTCAAAACTAGCTTTTATGGCTTACCCAGTGGTATTGAATTTCATTTTGTTTTGGAGGATTAAATGTTTTAAATAAAATACTTTTGACTAATACAATGCTTAAATAAACTGTTTTTTCTATATTTTTTTTATTAATGGCTTGCTCTGTGCTTTCACAATTCCGCAAAATGTAAGGTAGCTTTTAGGTACACGATTAAAAATCAATGTAATTATGTGGATTCACGAACGCGTTATGCAGATTATGCTTAGAATGAAAAACAGCAGCACATAAGGTTACGTACAATAGGAAAGACTATATAAAGTTTTTGCCAACATAAACCTTTCTGGAGTTTTCGACAATGCCAGTGTTTTCCAATTAGTGGTACGTGTACCCCCAGTGGTACGCAGTGTTGTATCAAGGGCAATCTCAAATGCGCACTAATCACTCGCTAAAATATCAATATCATACATCTTCCCTTAGCACGAACAAACGAACCCCATCTTAGATTAAAAACATTCGATAGAGTATATTGCAGTGGCGAGGGGTCGAAATATGGCGAAGGTAATCCGGACCAAAAAACACCACCGCGTGATGCAAGCTTCAAGTGTTTCTTCAGAAGTTAGGGCCTCAATTTCACCATGCAAAAAAGCACTGATAAAATAGTGACAGTCTAGCCCGCGCTACTCTATACTGAGTTAGAATCAGAAATAATAATCATGGAAAACAAAACATTTTATTGAGTTTGTAACTGCTTGTCATCCTTATCGTAGAAAGATGTATTATATTGAAAATGTTTAAAAAACCCATCTTGCTAACGTAACCATAACTTAAGTTTGGAAAACAATGTTTCGCCGCGCTAGTCAGTTAAACTTAAACGACAATTCATATTAATTAAAGCCATTATGGCAAATAAAACTTACCGCAATAAACAAATACATGAGATAAACACATTAAAATAAACAAAAACCGGGAAAAAGTATCGATTCTCACTCACTAATTCACTATTTTGATAAAAACTAATCACGTTCCAAACACTCACATAAACAATGATAATGGCGGAAACGTACTATTATACTTCTAAATAAAAATATCTAATTTGCGATGTATTTTCTTCTATCGTTCTTATTTTGTTTATTTTTGCATCTTAAAACTTATTCGTCTCTTCATAACAGAAAGAGAAAAGAAACGTTAACATCGCTTCAAATAGAAAGAGAGAGAAAACTTAAGCCACAGCCGGCCGGCCGGCTTGCCTTTCACCATTTTCAACCGAAAGGCACGCGATTGTGGTGCGTTGGTGAGAAAGAGACAGAGTAATAACAATCAACCGTTGCCCGTGGCAACCGCGCCAAGACACAGTGCAAAAAGGAAGCTAAAGGACGTCGGCTTGCCTCAAGGAGATTTGGTACGAAAATTGATTTGATATTCCTTGCACGCGGGGCGCGGCGCGCGCGCGAGCGTTTTTAGAGTAGACAATTAAGTAAATACTTAGAAATTCATAAAAAATAATTGTAGCCATTATTAATTAATCTTACCGAAATGGCGAAAAAAATTAAGTAATGACATGTTATAATGGATCGATGGGGATGATTTTAAAAGGTAAGCCGATGGGAATCGGCTTGTATGGACCCTTCGCCACTGGTATATTGTATGGGAAATTGATACAGCACCGAAAAGTGAAATGAAATTTTCCATAGATAATAAAATTACTCTGTCGGGTACTTTTATGCGCGTTTTTTTTTTCTCGATGGATGTTCGTGTTAAAGGTACTGGTTAAATTTTCAATCTATCATTACTGCAATAAGGCGTACTCAAGTTTAAGGCAAGGTTTTTCTTGGAAAGGAACGTAGAAAAAACTAATTGGGAACCACTGCACTATGCCACACCCCGCGGGCACTCTATTCAAGCGCCGCGTTTCAACTACCTATTACACAGACGCTACAAAGTGACGTTATTGCTCACGCGCAACTGTGTGCGTGAAGTCTAGGGCTATGGGCTAATGAGCACACGATTCGGCACACGAACTCGCGCGGTGGGGTGAGGTAACTGATTGTGGGGCGGGGCGGAGAGTTTCCTTTCTGTACTGTAGTACTTATATCTATTCTGTGACTATGCCATCGTACTTTAAAAGATTCCCAAATAGGAGTGTCACTCACAAAATCGTCTGGGCGATGAGTCGAACCCGTGCGTCGCTAGAGAGGCGTCGGCCTTGCACTATGCGAGCGTATTGTTCGCCAGCCAACGCATTCTTGCACTCACCGACAGCAAACACATTCTTCTATGAGATTATGGTATCCTGGTACTTTTCGGGTAGAATTCTACTTTGTGGAATAATCCTTTGAGACCCTTTTTTAGGGTTCCGTAGACAAGTCAACATATTTTGACTTGTCTACGTCTACGTTTGTATGAAAATAACACCTGTATCACTAGACAAAGTTGATGTGTATATAATGAGCAAATAGGTATATTAGATACTGAAATTGAAAAATTCTTCAAATAAACTTAAAAAATTAAGTACTTTTGAATTGTCTATATTTTCCTACTGCCCATTCGAGACTTTTTTAACAGTTAATTACCAACAAAGTTTTAAGGTAAATTTTTGTTACTATACCACTACGGACGTCGTTTCGAAATAAATTAATTTATTATTATTATAGGCATAGGACTCATAAGCTCTGCCTAATTTTTACTAAATAGTTGTGGTATAAATTAAATTGTTCGGATCAAAAAGTTAACTCATTTTGCTTCATATGCTGACCGTACCGCTAGCCATAAAGTGCATTGTATGCAAAAATTGGCCTGTGTTCACACCGCGCTGTCGCTAACGAATAACACTAAAACACTATTTGGCTATAACAAGAATCACTAAACTTGGTTTTTTGAGCTTTTTAATATTATTTGAAGAGCGATTTTATCTAAAGAATACTCTTGCTACAGGTATTCTTCCTTTTATACTATATTACAAGCTATCCGCCGCCCATGCATAGAAGCATACGTATACAAAGCAGTCGTATGTTATGGACTGTACATGTCCTGTCCAGTTACAAATCCGTCCACCTGAGAATCTGTCCAGTTGAGAATCTGTCCAGTTGCGAATCTGTCCACTTGCTACGGAGGGCTTCAATACACGAATTCATCCAATCTCTTTTTAGTATAAGTACGTACATTTTTTGTATAGAAAGAAATATATACAGCGCCACCTACTTTCGTAAATAGACTAAGATTTTCAGTAAAAGAGGCACTTGTACATGAATAAATTCAATACGCACTCAATCGCTTTTCGTGCTACAATAGGGTTTTCACTTATAACATTTTTTAACGCTGTTTTCTTCTTTCCAGATGTGGTTATCCTGCGCAGTGGCATGCACCCTCGTTGCCATGGCAACGGCACAAGGCAACGAATACCTCCCTCCCAGCAAAGGATACAGCTACGAACCACCCTCTGTGCCATTCCCGACCAATAACAATGGGAATAAGGTAAGTTTTACAGTGAAACGTTTCGAAACATATTTTAATGATGGCTTTTCAAAGTGACATTTAAAAAATATTAATGGTAACTATTTGCCTCACTAGATGGCGTTGGTGGAAAAAGAAGTGTCAAAATTGGCTTTTAAAAATAAACGGCCTGTACCAACTGTCATCTGCCTCAAAGAGAAACATTTTAGAGTTACATAGATATGTCTGCCTACACTACATGAGTACTCTTCGAAGCTTAGTAAAAAAAAATACATTGACACATACATTTTTATCAACGCCATCTATTATCGAGTCTACAGTTTTTTGTCATTTTAATCGCAACTTAATAATTAATCGCAGTCACGCATCATGACAATTTTATGTCCATGCGTCAACCAATTTGAAAATAGAACAAACCACTCATAGCTACACGGCAATGTAAACCAAATTTTCATGACAGTTGACAAATTGTCACGTTATTAAATAGAGCCTGAAAAAGCTTTCGAAAACCATCTTTAATGTCCCCGCTGCTGGGCACAGGCCTTCCATATGGGTGGATAAGGGTCATATCATAACCCACCACTCAGGCCCAATGCGGATTGGTGGGACATAATATTACATTAATTTAAGTTTTTTTCAATCACACCGATTATTTAGTCCTAAAGCAAAGCTTAATATGGTGACCTAATATCGGATAGATAGAAAACATAAAATAAATTGTTTCAATATTACAAATAATTGCAAATGCATTACTAAAATAAAATTATATAACTCAAAATGTACCGATACCTCATAAGTTAATATAATACATTTAAATCATAACGCCTACTATTATTGTTAAGTAGTTCACATATTAATCTTGAGAATTCTCGAGTGAGTTTCGCAAAATCATACCTATTACCTACTTTTTTCGAAATAATATTAAGTAATGAAATACCTTTTTAAAATATTACAAAAAAGCAATTTCCATTAAAACAAAAACCCTGTTTAAAAGTCTTAACTTGAAATTTGACTGCATAATTTTTTTAATATTTTTCTTACTGAAACCAAAAGTATTCCCTTTTCCATGCCGTAATTACTTACGTTTCTATATTTGAAAAAAATAAGTAGGTAGTTAGAATAATAAGTAAAAAATGCAAAAAATATTATTTCAATACAGACATTATCGTATTCTTGATTTTAAACACTTTAATAATATTACATATTTTTCTACGTGATTGTTTTCAATATAAATTGTAAGAATTTATTTTCAAAAATATAAAATTGGTCTTAAAATTGTTATAAAAATGTTCCTTTCGCAAATATTGAATAAACCCTTCGTGCCTTTACGTCAAAAGTGTTTTACTTTTATCAATATTCTTTATTATTATTTTCTGTCATTGAAATTCACCTTTCCGACATGGAGGCTCAAATAACAAAGCACTATTGAAACAGAATGCCTCCATTCAAATGTCAAAATTAATTGAATAATATAAAATATTACTGCATTTATCTGACCGTGAAATTTTAACGTTTAAGTACAACTTACAAGTTAAAAGCGCATTGTTAAATGTTGATTTTAGGTTACGTGATCTGCCCGTGAGTTTTTTTAACCTTCATTATAATTATTTGGGCTGTTATTATATTGTTTTTGTAAGCTGTTAATGCTAAGTTAATATTCACAGTGCATAAGCATAAGCTAAGTTAATATTCACAGTGCATGTAGGAATTAGATATGAGTTTTACATTACAGCCGAGCCGTTTTCGCGAGAAAATTCGTTTAAGTGAATTTTATACAAAAAATTCTAATGACAAATATGGTAGATAGGGACCATCAAACTGTACAACTTTTACTATGGGACCAACTCTGAAATCGCGAAAAAAACAGCTCTTTCATACAAACATTAATAAAGAAAATATCAAAATGTATGAAACAGCTGATTTTTTTTCGCGATTTCAAAGTTGGTCCCATTGTAAAAGTTGTTCAGTTTGATGGTCCCTATTTACTATATCCAGTGGTGTAGTGTATTTGCTATAGTTCAAATGATTGAAAAAAAAAACAGCACAAAAAAAAGCTAAATCGAATTATGTTTCCCGAATTTGAAGGTAGAGGTCGTTTTTTACCTTGAAATACCTTGATGTATCTTGAAATAGCGAAAAAAAACTGCTGTTTCATACATTTCGATGGAGTAGGATTGTACTTTTGTATGGAACAGCTGATGTTTTTTTCGTGATTTCGAGGTTGGTCCCATAATGAAAGTTGTTCAGTTTGATGGTCTGAACAACTCCACAAGAGGTTTTGTATTAACTAAAAATAACTTTGTATAGTAAAAGTTATACCTAATAATAATATTATTTTTTCATACTATATTTTTAATGCTATCGTTATCTTTTAGATGCCACACTGCCAAAATATAATCTATTCAAGTTATTATTTATTCTATTTGCTGGTAAATATTACACAATTTAATAAGAAAAAGAATATTTATTAATCCGTTAACCTCCATTCCAAATTACTTACGGTTCTTTACATAGTGCTACTAAATTGATTGAATTGTTAACATTTAAAACAAATTGTTTGTTACGATATGTACATTTTAAAATGAACCTAACGCATTGTGAAACTTTGAATTCTGATCTAAGTTAAGTGAGTTAATCTAAGTGTTAAAGCAATTGTTAGAACACGTCAGTACTATTCACAGAAATAAATCAAGATACGAGTATAAAACATTGCCATTATACTTACTGCATAATGGCAACGTAACGCGTAGGCGGGTCACATTCACATGTGTCGTAAAGTTTGCAATAATATCGCTCTGAAATTATTTTACATTAACGTTTTTAGGGTTCCGTACCCAAAGGGTAAAAACGGGACCCTATTACTAAGACTCCGCTGTCCGTCTGTCTGTCTGTCTGTCTGTCCGTCTGTCTGTCTGTCTGTCTGTCTGTCTTTCACCAGGCTGTATCTCATGAACCGTGATAGCTAGACAGTTGAAATTTTCACAGATGATGTATTTTAGTTGCCGCTATAACAACAAATACTAAAAACAGAATAAAATAAATATTTAAGGGGGGCTCCCATACAACAAACATGATTTTTTTGCCGTTTTTGGTACGGCACCCTTCGTGCGCGAGTCCTACTCGCACTTGGCCGGTTTTTTTTTACATTTTAGCAACGGCCGATCTACCCCCCTACTCAAATGGTCAACATTCTATACGTTTGAACGAATGAGCTAATTAATAAAGGATTAAATCACATGTCGCCTAATTATGTAAATCACAGGCTTTGATGTATTGTATGGAATTGACAAGCTTACGGCACGTAATATTATAGTTTACTGCTTATTTTAAAGCTTTAATAGTAAGCGTAGCGATCAAACGCATAGAATGTTGGCCATTTGAGTAAGAGGGCTGGACGGACTGTTTTTTCTATCCCCCGGTAACAGTACTTTTTTCTGGACGAAGAAATAGTATACTTACAATAAATTAGGATCTACAGGGTGATATCGAAAACAATCGTCATGTGGTGTGGCTTATGGCGGGTCTATAGCGAAGTTTTTTCGAATACATTCAAAAAAAACACATTAACAAAACTTTGTTATGCCGGGTTTATAGCGTGTTTTGCCCTACACAATCAACAAAACATTGTTTCGCGAAAGAAAATCCTCATACTTTTTTTTTGTTGAATGTTGAGCTGTTTTTGTTGATTGTCTAGAACAAAACACGCGCTATGGACCCGCCATTAGATCGTCAAACTGGACAACTTTGTCAATGGGACCAACTTTATCAGAGCAAAAAAATACTTATTGACGCTGATTATTTTCTTGCCCTGATCAAGTTGGTCTCATAGATAAGGTTGTTCAGTTTGATGGTCTAACTAAGCCACACCACGAAAATTTACTGTTTTCGATTTCACTTTGTACTGTGGGCAACAGCGTCACTTAACCAATTAGCAAAAAATTCGTGAGCGCGCGTATCGCCCCTGCACGAACTAAATGTGTGTTGTGACGGCGCGGCGTGCAAGCGATTTTAACCTTAGGAGTGGTTAAGCGACAATGTTGCCCATGGTGCATAATTAATTATGCATTTGATTGAATCAGTACCCTTAGCACGAACAGCTATCGAGAAAAAAAACGCGCGTAAAATTACTCGATAGAGAATTAACTATGGAAATTTTAATTTAGCTATTCGGCGGTAGATGGCTTTGTACAAATTTCCAATACAAAATTGCACTATCGAATGATTTTACGCGCGTTATTTTTTTCGCTAGCTGTTCGTGCTAAGGGTACTGGTGTCACTAAAATTGGCGGAAGTACCAAACCATTTTGAAAAAAGAAATATATTTAGCTTACTTCCGCAAACAATACATGCAAGATGCACCGCCCGCCCGCCCGCAAAAAATGCACATGCACACCACAAAATATCAGTGCACAATACCTACATCTAGCAAGTCAGAAACACACCTTGCACCTTCACCAATTAGACTAGGTACTCTACACGTGTTTTGCCCCAACCCGGAGCATCCTCAGGAGTTAGATCGTGCGTAACCCAGCACCGAATGACTGTTCGTTCGTTTTCAGGCGGGCGGGCGGTGCATCTTGCATGTATTGTTTGCGGAAGTAAGCTACATACACGGTTATTTTTTAACTATATCTAAAAATGAAATGGGGATTTCAGACCACGTAAATGAACAACTTTTACTATGGGGCCAACCACGAAATCGCGAAAAAAAATCAGCTGTTCCATACATTATAGTCGAGTCGATGATGTACTTTTCTATGGAACAGCAGATTTTTTTTTTCGCGATTTCGTGGTTGGCCCCATAGTAAAAGTTGTTCATTTACGTGGTCTTAAAACCCCATTTCATTTTTAGATATACTTAAAAATTAACCGTGTATATTTCTTTAAAAAAAAAAATTCAAACCTCTCTTTCTTCCGCAGCAACCAGGCCCCTTCAGGCCCCCTCCTCCTACACAAGGCCCGTACAGGCCCCCCGTGACCCAGAGACCTCCGCAACCCCCCCGGCCCACCAGGCCGAACACCTACGTGCCTCCGCCGCCTACCCCCGGAGGTAACCACGAAGTAAGTAATAAATATTTAAGGGGCATCTAGCCATCCACTAGCACCGCCAATTTTCATTTATTTTTATTAAGGGTCAGTTACAGCAATAAAGTTTCTTTTTTTATTTTCACAAATATTTGACTTTTGATATTTTTTATAGATAGGTTTATGAGTTAAGTTCCTATAAGTGCCATTCAAAATATAAGAACTGATAAATTGATACATTCAGTGAGATTAGGGAGGAGAAACAAATTTGAGTGGTTTTATAATACCTTTTTAAACATTATTAAGTAAAAAGTATAATCATATATTTCTAAGTCAATGAGGTTTATGTTATTTTTTTAAATTCTTCATTAAATAGGACATTAACCGATAGGCAAATCAAATTACTTTTCTAAAACATTTATGAAATAACTTAAAAATAATTAATGACCAATGTTTTGAAACGCCATGTCAGCGCCGGGTTAAGCAACGCACAGTGTAGGTAGATGTTATAAAATTAAATATTAAAACAAAAGATAACCTTATTAAAACAAAAGACAATCTTGTTCCAAAATCTCTTTATTCACACATCGTCTACGTAATGGTCGGGGTCCTTTCTTGTCGGTGGCGGAATGTAATTTTTCGTTCCTTCTGCTTCAGTTTCTTTGCTTTTGTTAAGATTTTCAATCTCTGAAGTGCCTATTTTCACCAAAAACATTATTTAAGTAGGTACCTATTCAATAATTTGAAACTGAGTAGGCCTGCTCCCGAAAGTACTTTCTGTCAATTTCGGGCCGTACTGCGTACAGAATGTTCTCCAAATGTGTGCTAAATACGGTACTTATTATTTATTCCGTGGCTAAATGTTACTCTCGATTAAAAATAGTTAGATAAAAAGTTTATTTGCACACAAATAACATTACATTAAATTGATAGGACAAACAAAACAAGATTGACATTTAGGTATCTACACATAACAAAAGAGAATCAGAAAAAGGAATGCATGTGTGTGCAGCAGCAAGAAGGGTCGGCTCGGTGTGTAAATTTTGCCTTTCAGCAAAACACCGATTTTCAGCCGTTATTTTTTCAATTTTTAGCCGTAATGATGGACTGAGTTAGTTAATTTTCCCAAAACTTAGGCTCATAGCTTTCAAAAGGCGCCCTCATCTTAATAAATATTTATTGCTCGCTAAGTACATAATGTATCGAAAATTCACTTGTACAGATTGAAGCTACGGTTTAATAGTTTATTTGCAAAAAATAACCTCAGTCAAATATACTCTGATGTAGTACCTAGTAACCAAAAGTGCCTGAATTGGCCACTTTTTGCTCTTAATTAAGATGAGGGCGCCACTTTGAAGTATATAGGGCCCTTAAGAGAGTACCTACAGTCGAGAGTATACATATTCCCCTTTCCTGGGAATCTTTGTAACTTAACCAAGACAATTTTTTTACATAAAGTATAACAAGTGGTATTCGTATATGTATGTATGTGTATCCGAATACCACATGTATTGTGGCTTAGTTTTTGTGCATCATAGTTTTAAGTTCATGGCTTGTTAGATAAATTAAGAAAATATTTTATTTATGCTATAGACTTTATACCTTTAGATATATTATTATTGTCTTCGATCTCGTTTTCTTCGGAATTATCTGTAATTATTATTACGAGTTAAAGTTTATTCAGATTACAAAAAAAATATTATTATCTAATTTAAATGAAATATAATATAAGACTAAAACTACAGTCCTTTGGTCAAGCAAATAAAAAAGAATCAAATGATGAGACCAAGAGTCCCTTTTTAACCACTTTTTTAATAGGTCTCTCTCTTGTTTCCACAAATTTTGCAAACAATTTTGTTCTAAGACTTTAAGAAGGTTTTTAGTTAAGTACCTAACCTACTTTAACTGGTATATTGCTATCTTACAATATCTTAATTACGTTTTTGCTATTAGTTATACCCACAGCCTCATTATTCCTATAATTTCGAAAAAATATAAGTATTAACTTAAAACAAATAATTAGTATAATTATCTTAAGATACTTACCATCACCAGTGTCTGTGAACAGATAAATGTTTTATGTAAAATTACAGTACCAAATAAACTGCAAACGACTTTATATCATCACTACATAATTTAAAATAAAGTCGCTTCCCGCTGTCTGTCCCTATGTATGCTTAGATCTTTAAAACTACGCAACGGATTTTGATGCGGTTTTTTTAAGGTGATTAGTCTCCTCAAGTGGCGCCCTCATCTAAATTAAATTTATTGCTCGCTAAGTACGTAAGGTACGGCTTTTTGCTTACTACTACTACAACGAACTATATTTTACAGAGATTATTATTTGTAAATAAACAATAGAACCTTATCTTTAATCCCAACGATTGAATTTTAGATTAATTTCTAACTTAGCGAGTAATAATTTTAATTAAGGTGAGGGCGCCACTGTAAGGAGACTTAGAGTGATTCAAGAAGTAGGTTTATAATAATCCTTACTTAATATTATAAATGCGAAAGTCCGTTTGTTTGTTTGTTACGCCTTCACGTCCTAACTACTGAACCGATCATCATGATTTTTGTACAGCGCCATCTACCGCCGAATAGCGAAATAAAAATTTTCGTAGATAATTTTATTACTATCCCCGTCAATTGGTAATGCGCCTGGCGGCCATGATTTTAACCTCAAAAACAAAAACAATTGTAAATTTTTTATATACCTAGTTATTCTTTGAAAATAATAATTCAATAATTAATATATTAGATTACCTATTGGAATTTTCTTGTTTCATGACATTTTTAGTTGCGGATCACGTCAACGTGGATGTTAATGTGACAAGGTTCCAGCGCATTACCAATTGACGCGGATAATACTCTACTAGCAACCCGCCTTCGCTTCGTTTCGGTGTAGTGTGGAATTTGACACCATGTATTTTACATATAAACCTTCCTCTTGAATCACTCTATCTATTAAAAAAACCGCATCAAAATCCGTTGCGTAGTTTTAAAGATTTAAGCATACATAGGGATATAAGGACAGAGAAAGCGACTTTGTTTTATACTAAGTAGTGATTGAGTACTTTTATGCGCATTATTTTTTACTGTGACCCTTAATATTGTGGTAGGAAATTTTTACCTGGCAAATCATCGGATCCCACTGAAAAAACATAATGAAATTAGTTATGAGGCTGCTAAAGAGCTTGTCTGTTCTAATATTCAGTTTTGATATCAGCCATTTTTAATGTCCCCACTGGTGGGGCACAGGCCTTACTTATAGGTGCATAAGGAGGATGGGCCATAACCCACCACGCGGGCCCAATTGGTGGGTATTAACAACTGCAAATGCAGCCGGTACCAACGACTAAACGTGCCTTCTGAAGCACGGACGAACTCGAGATAGTAAATTTTTGGTCACCCATCCCATGACCAACCCTTGCGATCGCTGGGCCAGGCGCTAACCACTGAACTCCTCAGTATTCATACAATATTCAGTTACTTATATTGGTTTCTTTATAATCTGACTATTCCAAAAAGTTTCTAATCCAATTTATTTTTGCTTACATTGCAAACGCAACCGGGATCAACGGCTTAAGGCGGTTGTATGACCGAAAGTGGCGCCCTCAGAGGTTTTTATTTAATAAGTTATTAATAGAAAAAGATTGCAATAATGTTTATCGTGGAGATTTTAGGACCCATGATCTAGTATTTTTAGAAGGTATCACTACATGCCCTCGTAGTCATTCGTAGAAGTAGATAGCAAATGTGTCAAAAACGGCCACTTTTAGCAGATTTTCTTTCTACTTCTAGCAGTGACTACTAGGGAATGTAACGATACCGTCTAAAAATACTAGACTGTGGGCCCTAAAATCTCCACGATAAACATTATTAAAATTGTGTATTAGAATTATAATATTAAATAAAATTCACTGCAACGCCACTTTCGCTCAGGGTACCACCTTAAGGCTGTAGAGTCGCATCACGTTCCATTTTTAAATTTTCAATACAAATGATCAAAACAACTCTGCGCGAGCCGTAATGAGGGCGAACTTTGAAAATTCCTATTAAATTATTAAACAGATATAAGTTAAGACAAAAGACGCAATACATTAGACAAATACCTCATTATTCCTAAGAAAAAATTAAAATTACTTTAGATTCTGTAAATACCAGTAAAAAACATGTCAAATTGTACCAATTTGAGCATTTTTTAATATTTTATTTCACTGTGATTAAAAGCATTTTTTAAAATTTTCTCTCTTTAGGGAACTCCTTGACAATACAAACAATAAGTGAAAAAATAAATATGAGTCGTATTCTTATTTGTTACAACTGAAACGTTTTTGAAAAATACCTCTGACAAGCAAATTTGAAATTCCACCTGAACAGATCGTCTTCGTTTTAAAATACGTGACAATTTATTATGTTTTTCTCTCTATACGGCACTAATTTAAGAATTTTGCTTCCTAAAACTAAAGTTTACATCAATAATAATGTAATAATGCTTTCATTCTTTAGAATACTTCATTGGAAAAACACTAATTCCGTTGAAATGCAAATAATTATACAGCCCTTCGAAGCACGGAGGAACTCAAGATAGTTAATTTTTGGTCACCCATCCCATGACCGACCCTTGCGATCGCTGGGCCAGGTGCTAACCACTGCGCCACCGGGCTTCTCGGTATTCATTCAATATTCAGTTCCTTAGTTTATATTGGTTCTTTGGGCTTTTCAAAATGACATAAACCTGTAGGCTAGATAGATTTTTTACTAAGCTTCGAAGAGTACTCAGCTATTCAGACAGCTATGTAACCGTAAAATGTTTCTCTTTGGGCAGATGTCAGCCAGCGAGCGCTTACTTGCCTCTTTGGTACAAGCCGTTTATTTTTAAAAGCCAATTTTGACACTTCTCTTTCCATCAACGCCATCTAGTGAGGCAAATAGTTACTATTATTATTTTTAAATGTTACTTTAAAAACCCCTCATTTATTTTTGCTTACATTGTATTTCTTGGTTCGTGGTACATTTAGTAAATAGCTTTGTCGTCATGTAATCCGTTTCCTTTACGTCATTCCCATCTATTGAATGGTTTGGCTCAGAATCTTTCAGATCGTCAGCTACTGCTTGCTCGCTTTCTGTCTCGGGATTTGTCTCGGCATTTGACTCGGCATCTGGCTCGGCATTTGTCTCGGGATTTGACTCGGCATCTGGCTCGGCATTTGTCTCGGCTTCTCGCTGGGCATCATTTACAGGAACGGTGTCTGAAAAAGTGGCTTTTAAGACCTCTCTTTTTGCATCTGAAAAAAAGATAAGTTTTTTCATGTGAAGAGGAATAACGAACCTTTTTTGGCAGTGGCTGGATCCAAAAAAGTTGTTTTGTTTAACAGTTTCGATATTCCGTAAATTTAAATGATTTTTTTTTTTGTTTATAAGTCGGATCAAAAAAAGTAGTACTTATCGTAAAGGAACATTTAAAGTCCGACCCGGTAACGGCGCGTCGTTGTTGGTGAATCACAAATTACGTTTTGATGTTATATTACATATCAAACACTAAGGCCACGTACGCACCGACAGGTGGCTTGCTTAACACCTAGCGCAGGGGTCGCCAAATGGCGGACCGCGGTCCGCATCCGGACCGCCGCCGACCCATTTTCTGCGGACACAGGAACTTACAAAAATACCTACTTTAAGTACCTAATAATTACATTTCTGTAATAAATATTATTTTCTATAAAATGTTGTGCGGGCTGCGACGATCATTTCATTTCTCAAAACGGACCCCGAACGAAACTAATTGGTGACCCGTGACCTACCTAGCGCCTAGATAACCACCTAGCGAGTAGCGAAGTAAAAGAAACGTTTTATAATGTTCGCAACCGGCCAAGCGAAGACGCCAAGCGTGCAGTTCGGGCGGCTGGCTGCGAACATTATAGAATTTTTTTAAACTTCGCTAGGTACAGTGCATGTATCTTGAAATTTTTTCGACGGAGTAGGGATAAGTTCGCGCTTGTGCTCTTGTGAGTGACCAATAAAGCGCGCCCCTCTCCCGCCGCCCGCGCCCCTCTCCTGCCGCCCGCGCCCCTCGCCGCAACGCATGCCCAAAATACGCGTTCCGCGCAATCCCCACCCGATTTCAAGATATATGCCTCGTACCGTACTGTACCTACTATTATAGGCGCTAGGTGCTAAGCAAGCCACCTGTTGGTGCGTACATGGCCTTAAGTTCCTGTTTATTGGTCACCGGGTCAGATAAGTTTGTCGCACTGTATACTAATTTTATTCAAAATTAAAATTAAAAAGGTCAGGTACTCAGGTACAAACATAATTTTTTGTGTGCGGCTCCTGAAATAGATAAATAATATTTGTTAATGTAGCTCGTATAATGTTTCGTCAAATGTTAACCGCAAAAAAAATCGTCAAAAGGATATAAATGTTTTATATATTATTTTAGGTTCTTACCTATGAAATTGTCGATTTATATCGAAATTTTACGAGTAGTATTTTATTTTTATTTAAGAGTCCGTAAACATTTTGCCGCTAACTGCCGCTCTCTTGCTCGCACATTTTGTGTTTTTTCAAGATGTCTTAAATCTGAGCGCGTAATTGTAAAATGTGTCTCGGCCACTTTTCGCAATATAAGATTACGGACATTTCAACATACCTATATTTCAGTTTCGAGTTGCTGAAGTACAAAATGTTTTCGTTTTTGACAGTTCAAATAACTATTAGAAACGACAATTTTGTATACTTCTGCAACAAAAAACTGAAATATATTTTAAAATGTCCCTAATCTTAATAATCTAATCCGGCAGTCAGCGGCAAAATGTGCACGGACTCTTAAATCTTTCTGGTTCGATTCCCGCCTGAGAGTATTTATGATCAGTGCCCTTAGCACGAACAGATATCGAGAAAAAAAAAGCGCGTAAAATTACTCGATAGAGAATTATCTATGGAAATTTTAATTTCGCTATTCGGCGTTAGATGGCGTTGTACAAATTTCCAATACAAAATTGCACTATCGAATGATTTTACGCGCGTTATAATTCTCGATAGTTGTTCGTGCTAAGGGTACTGTTCCCTTAGCACGAACAGTTATCGAGAAAAATAACGCGCGTAAAATTACTCGATAGAGAATTATCTATGGAAATTTTAATTTCACTATTCGGCGGAAGATGGCGTTGTACAAATTTCCAATACAAAATTGCACTATCGAATGATTTTACGCGCGTTATTTTTTTCGATAGCTGTTCGTGCTAAGCCTTAGCAGTACCCTTAGCAGCTAAGGGTACTGGATGACGAGTCGAATTATTTCTATTATATTATTTAGTATTATACAAAAAATCTTTATTTAATCAAAGTGTTGGCTATTATTGTTGATGTACTTTTGCCATTTTATAAGAAGATCATTGATGCGCTCTGCTATTATGTTTGGGATGGGAATCGGCGAAATCTCTGAGAAAGTGCTGATTTTACCGTCTACTCAGATTTAATTTTTTTCCTTGTTAAAAGTTACCCAAATTCAAAAACCAATTAAAGTCAGTTGGATCAAGGTCTAGTGAGTGGAATATTAAGCTTTAAAATCTGTGCGTCCGGGTAAAATTCTTTATTCCATGTGTTTTTAAATTTATTTTAAAGTATTTTTCATACGCGCGTTTTTTCTTGATTTTATACTGTCAACACGGTATAAACTTACCAGTTTCAATGCCTGTAAAAGAAATTATTTAGGTTCTTACTTGCTTATTGAAATTTTGAGAAAAACGTTCTCAAATAGCCGTACCCTTAGCACGAACAGCAATCGAAAAAAATAACGCGCGTAAAATCATTCGATAGTGCAATTTTGTATTGGAAATTTGTACAACGCCATCTACCGCCGAATAACGAAAGTAAAATTTCCATAGATAATTCTCTATCGAGTAATTTTACGCGCGTTATTTTTCTCGATAGTTGTTCGTGCTACGGGTACATTTTTAATTTGTTGGACCCTTAGAGCATCGCGGAAGGGAGCAGCCTTAGCGATTATTACTCTATTCAAATTATTCTGGCATTTTTTGCGGGGGGGGAAAGTGCACACAAGTGCAGTTCCGCATACTCACATACAAAAAGAACACTGTAAAGACGACACCAACACATAAAAAATAAAACAAAACAGCAAAAATTTGTGTACGGATGAGTCACACATCAAAATATGACACGTTTTTGACATAAAGGGCTGGGCCCAACTGTCGTTGCAGCAATATCGATACGGAAAAAGGAATAAAGGTAACAAACTCAAATATTTTACATGGGGTGAATAACAACAAAGACCCAACAAGCAAAAAAGTCTCAGGATACGCACGTTATTAGAGTGGTAGGCTTACAGGGGCCCTATTTTTGAATCGCTCGGCTGGCGTTGAGCGCTCTTTTCGACTGATTTTCGTTCGACATATGACTCAAAACAATAAGATGTCGAACGAACAGTAGTAGAAACGAGCGCTCGACGCCAGCCGAGCGATTCAAAAATAGGGCCCCAGGGCTCTTATAATTATTTTGTACCTTGTCATCGTTCTTAAATTAGTCTTAAACAAGTTAATACGGACTCAAGAACACTCAGTCTTATTGTCTAGTCTCATACACTCTTGCGTGCTCTTGTGTTTACAAGGGCTGATCGAACAGATGTTTCATTTTGATGTGATGTAAGGGGACAGTAGGTAGAGCTGTCTATGTTCGCCAGATCAGCTAGTACCATCTGGAGGAGTCTGTCAGAAGTTAAAAAGAATTAATAAATATTTAAGGAATATTTCAGGTATATCACATTTATGAGACTGCCTGGAGCAGGAACAAGCCATGTCCTTTATCGACAAACATTGTGATACGGTAACATCACTAAGTTGCTCATCGGCGAGAACTCGGATTTATCTAGCGACAGATCTGAAATTTGTACGGACGAGCCATGGACGAGCAGACCCGATGTCACTGAACAAATTTGACAACTAATCAAGAATAAAATATACGAATTTAATGTTTAAATGTAAACAAATAGCAATAATACGACAAAAAATTACTTTCATGTGAAATGTAACACCGTCTTTTTGTAAACTTGATGTTCCAGACCTCTTTTAACAGCAAAAAACTCATCAATTCGGCATTTTAAACACTGCAGCGTTCACATGCGCGACTGGACTCGGTCTAGAAAGAAATCCGGGCGCAACTGGTTTTATTAACCGCGTATGCCCATTTGGGCTTGTACTTCGGCAGAGGGGAACGCTTCGTATGGCTTCTCTTTCTGGGACAGAAGCGCGTCTTACTCTAAGGTTGGACCTTTTGAAGCAAACTGGTTTTTTTTTTCATTATATTTCATTATACTTACTCGATAGCGGTTCGCCATAGTCTGCCACAAGAAAACAAATAATCATGGTTTTAATAAATCAATATGGTAATTCGTGCAATCAGTATAAAATATAATCTTACATTGTAAAATTTAAAACACACAATCATCATTAATTTTAGTAAAAATATAAAGATTATTTATTAATATAGGAAGTAAAATATGAAATCGTAACTAAAAGTGTAAGTAAGTATTGCTTGAAAAGATAAAAAAAATTACAGCTTAAAATAGGAAGAAAGCAAGCCTACATTCCCCACAATATTCAGCCAAAGATTTGAAACTTTAAAATGTATCGAATCGTTTTGAGTGCGATATTTTAGACTGATCAACCACACTCTACCAATCATCACACGCTGCAATACAGATTTTAGTTAAAAAATGATTATATAGTGAAAAAAAAACGGCGATATTAATTAAAAAATCTATTCATGTAGCGTCTTTAAAAGCTGAGGTACTCAAACTCAAATAGTAGCGACAGTTTTTAACTTCAAACTATTTTTTTGTGCAGAGTTATTTAATTAGAAGGCGATGACTTCTAGATTTTTGTTTCAGGATTAATTTTGATTATACCTAGCCTTAGAATAGGACTTACATTGCCCAAATCTCTCTATGTTTTTAACATCTTCTGTATTGTTTTCAGCACCTGAAACTTTTTAGTTTTTTTCCTCTGAAACATTATCTTGTTTCAGTACCTACCTGTTTCTAGTATATTTAGGTAGATTTTTATACTGTCATTGTAGTTAAAAGTAACCAGTAACAACTTTAACGAACAAATTTTCGTATTTTGTTGTTTTTAACGACTTTGTTAGTAATCAATAAGAAAATAATTAGGAGTGTAAATCTAATTCACGTGACAGACGTGTACTATGAGAACGAATGTGAATCAAAACAATTTTTTATAAATATGAAAGTGATAAAGCAACAAATATCTATTGAGCCTCCCTTTGAGGCTTTCGATTTAATTATAGTTTCTAACAATTTAAGAACTCATGCCCAAATATAGGTAGGTACAGGTACTTAGTAAAGCGTTAAATGCCCACTAAAAACACTAACAGAATAGGTATTTTACTAAGTTTCAGGCTAAAGGAAACAACAATAAATATTTAAGTACCGTTATCCCATTGTTTCATCTCCTCTGTAAAACAAAATGTTCTACGATGATTTAAAGTGAATCATGAATTATTATTTTAAAAGGGTGTTGTTGAAATGGTTAGTAAAATAATCGTATTTTGGTGAGCTCGTGTTATATTCGGGCAGCCAAAATTTACGTTATACACGCTGAAATTTTAATCATTTGGTTCCCGCCATGAGGTGGTTCGACTCATGATTACAAGCAACTTTTACTATGGGGCCAACTCTCCTGCTCTGTTGTTCCATACAAAAGTGCAGTACCTACTCGACCTTAATGTATGGAACAGCTGATTTTTTTTGCGAGCAGAAGAGTTGGCCCCATAGTAAAAGTTGTTTGTAATCATGAGTGGAACCACCCCACGGCGGGAACCAAATGACTTAAATTTCAGCGTGTATAAAGTGTTCAGCGTGTACCCACGTTTAATAAAATGTTGTTGAGCCACTTTTAAGAAAATGAAAAAACGTAATTTTTGGCACTTCGCCGGCCCTTGCCGGTTTTTTTTCGCAGTTATATTCTAACCTAATATTTATGAATTTTTTCGAGACCCCCTTTCGGGGGTGCTGCGCCCCCCTGTCTCTCTTGCTTTTGTGTCTACACCCTTTTATTACCAATTTTTGGGGGAAGGAGGACCTTTTACCATAAGAATAAATAAAACTGACTAGAACGGACTCTTCTTTATCCGAGTTCGAGAGAAATTAAATTAAATTTTGAACAAAAATGTACTTAAAAAACATGTTTGGGTTTTAATCCGCTTACTGTTACGTTGTGTTTCATCACGTAACGAAATCACAGGATAGATAAGAAATACCAATCCCCTTTCCCCCTCCCCCGTACCCTCCCCCTTCTCCCTCCCCTAATTCCTTCTGACTATCCCCTACCCCATCCCTTCCCCTGTACCCATATAACTATAATAAATTTATGTAATAATTTATATTCAGTTATTGCACCTACCTTCAACTTTAATAATAAAATAATAATAAAAATAAATTACAGGTTTTCTGAAATATTAAGAACATGAAGGGACTTACGTACGACTAAAAGTAAAATAAAAAAAATATTTTTAAAGCAGGTTTGTTATTATTATAACAGTCTTTCATCAAAAAAAGGGAATGAAAATGGCGGCACATGATAAAAGAGTGCAAGAATATATCTCCTAGGAAAATATATTTTAAGACAGTAAAAATAAAATACGTACTGTGCTTTGGATTGTATGACTTCACATACACCAATGACGGAAGAACAATCTGAAAAAAGATGAAGCCGGTTAAAAATCAAATCAATCAATCAAATTATCAAACAATTTACACAGTACCCTTAGCACAAACATCTATCGAGAAAGAAACTCGATAGAATTTGTATATGCAAAATTTAATTTCGCCTTTCGACGGTAGTTGGCGCTGTACAAATTTTCCATACAAAATTACTCTATCGAACGTTTTTATGCGCGTTATTTTTTTCGAGGGCACCTACAGCCATTAGCCCGAACAGTACCCTTAGCACGAACAGCTATCGAGAAAAAAAACGCGCGTAAAATTACTCGATAGAGAATTATCTATGGAAATTTTAATTTCGCTATTCGGCGGTAGATGGCGTTGTACAAATTTCCAATACAAAATTGCACTAGCGAATGATTTTACGCGCGTTATTTTTCTCGATAGCTGTTCGTGCTAAGGGCACAGCTATGGAATAAAACGCGCGTAAAATTTTGTTTTAAAAAAATTTATATGGGTAATTTGTACAGCGCCATCTACCGCCGAATAGCGAAATGAAATTTTCCATAGATAATTACTCTATCGAGTACTTTTACGCGCGTTTTTTTCTTGTGCTAGGGGTACTGTTCGTACTAAGGGTACAGTTAAATATTTAGTTACAATAATTGGGCAAACGTAGTAAGTAAGTAGGTTATAAACTTAAATATTATGTTTTAAATTACCAATATGTGCAACACGGTGATCCGAATATGAAAACTTATAGTCATGGTGTTGATAAAAAATTCACTCTACATTTTCATAGGGTTGCTGCACCATAAAAAAATTATAGTATTTTTATTGCATTTACATTAAAACAATTCGTGTATGTACAGTCGCCATAATAAAATTAACAGAATGGGACATAATATTTATAATTATCTTATTATTTTATCGACACCCATGCTTTATCCTTACTAAAATTATAAATGCGAAAGTCCGTTTGTTTGTTTGTTTGTTACGCCTTCACGTCTCAACTACTGAACCGATCATCATTAAATTTTGCATACACATTGTCAGGGGTACAGAGAATGACATAGGGTACATCCCGAAAAAAAGTATTGTTCCCGAGAGATAGCAAAAAACCTTTCCACGCAGACGAAGTCGCGGGCGACCGCTAGTATCCTCTATAAAGGGATCTGAAACGGTTAGTGGGCATGGCCCAACCGCCCTTCCCCTTTCTACACCAATGTATACCTACTTACTTATTTGTTAAGTCAATTTGTATTGGTTTACATTGCTGCGAAATAAACTCGGACATTATACATAGGAATTCGAAAGAATGGCGACCCTTTTGTATTACATATACGTATACGAGTATGAACAAAATTGAACGTTTCCTTGGAAATAATCTAGATTAAAAATACATCTTTTCTACTTCGAAAAGCGTTATCGTGCCAAATAATAAAATTACTCACAAGATTTTTTTATCAATTAAACCCTCAAATTATTATTTCGATTCCATCTCAATCGCGGTACTCTACTAGGTATCTATCTACACATAGTTTAAGGTTAAATGGCACTATGGTGTTTTCATACTTCATCCGAAGGCAGAACCTACCGATAGCACACGCCTCTTTGCGATGACAACGTGACATTTTTGGAACCGCTAATTTTCCAGGAGGTCCAAATAATAAAGACGAACGATTTTAGCAAGATGTCACGTTGTCATCGGAAAGAAGCGATGCCTCTTTGCGATGACAACGTGACACCTCATTGAAAACGTTTTATTATAAGGAAGAAGCCTCGGAAGGTTGCGGTTTCAAAAATGTCACGTTGTCATCGCAAAGAGGCGACACACATATATAATACTTATACCTTACCGTACCTAACTACTCCAATAGTTGCTTAACCACACTTAACTTATCTAGGTATACTTAACAATCGTCTCTCTTTCCAGCACGACCATGAGCACCACGATGAGCACCACCATCACGAGCCTGGCATGCCCTTCGACTTCTCCTACGCTGTAAACGAAGATGGCAATGACTACAGCCACAACGCCATCTCTGATGGCGACGTCACCAGGGGAGAGTACCGAGTAGCGCTGCCTGACGGAAGGACGCAGGTTGTGAAGTATACTGCTGACTGGAAGAACGGATTCAACGCTGAGGTAATGCCTTTTTTTTAACTCGACTTTTCCTACACCTAAACGGCATCTTTGACGGTGACACGTTTCCGAGGGAGGAGTGCCGAGTAGCGCTGCCTGATGGAAGGACGCAGGTTATGAAGCAGGTATAGTGCTGACTTGAAGAACGGATTCAGCGCTGAGGTCAGAGGTGGTATGCTTTTGTTTTTTAAACTAGGCTTTTCCTACGCCACAAAGGCATCTCTGACGGTGAAACGTTGCCAAGGGAGGATTGCCAAGTAGCGCTGCCTTATGGAAGGATGCAAGTTATGAAGAAGGTATAATGCTGACTGGAATAACGGATTCAACGCTTAGGTATGCTTTTGTTTTCAAAACTTGGCTTTTCCAACGCCACAAAGGTATCTCTGACGGTGAAATGTTGCCAATCCCTTGGCACCTCCCGGCACCTCACTCCTCCCGGAGTGCCAAGTGGCCAAGTGGCGCTGCTTGATGAACGCAGGTTATGAAGTAGGTATACTGCTGACCGGAAGAACGGATGCAACGCTGAGGCATGCTTTTGTTTTTAAAACTTGGCTTTTCCTACGCCACAAAGGCATCTCTGACGGTGACACGTTTCCGAGGGAGGAGTGCCGAGTAGCGCTGCCTGATGGAAGGACGAAGGTTGTGAAGTATACTGCTGACTGGAAGAAAGGGTTCAACGTTGAGGTAAGCTTTTGTTTTTAAAACTTGGCTTTTCCTAAGCCACAACGGTATCTCTAACGGTGAAACGTTGCCAAGAGAGGAGTGCCGAGTAACGCTACCTGATGGTAGGATAGGACGCATGTGTGAGGTAAGTAATATACAGCTGATAATCAGCTGCTGATTGGAACAACGGATTCAACGCTGAAACCCTTTGGCTTTCCGAATCAAAAAACGCATTTGAAACAGTTGACGTCCAGCTTATGATATGTAATCAAGTTGATAGATGACCCCTTGATGATGATTCTTGAACATTTTTGTGCAATAATGAGGGTTTTTCAAAGTAACATTTAAAAACGAAAATAGTACCTATTTGCCTCACTAGATGGCGTCGGTTCATGGACAAGTGAAGTGTCAAAATTGACTTTGAAAAATAAACGGCCTTTTCCATCTTAGAGCATTCATGAATGCTCTAAGTTCGCCATTTTCATTTCTTAGCGTTCGTTGGTTGTTAGCTGTGTTTTCATGTGAATTGTGTCCTTTTCCTGCGTTTTCTACAATATTGCCTGTTTGTCAACGCCATCCATCGAGCCTACAGTTTTTGTCATTTTGAAAAGCCCTTATCCTGTTTTTTTTTTCAGGTGACATACGAAGGTGAAGCGCGATACCCCGACCAGCAACAAGGCTACCGCAGCGGCCCCGCTACTGGCGGTCAAGCGTACGTACCTCCTAGCCAAGGAGGTGGTTACCAATACTAAGCTCACCAGTTACCAAACTAAGTATTACAATCCATATAGCAGGTAGATACCTACTTCATTAAGTACTATCGAGGACACGGGGCCACCCAAGGTCACCACTAAGCACTCCTAAGGTTAAAATCGTTTCCATTTCCACCGCCTTCTCTTAAGCACGAACAGGGGTGCGATTGTGTAAGGTAATCGTATTCATTTGACAGTTCATATCGTAGTCCATCGGCTGCAATTTGTATGGGATGACATAATATTATGATACAATATGAACTGTCAAATGAATACGATTGACTTTACGCAATCACCTAGCAGCTATCGAGAAAAAAAAACGCACGTAAAAGTACTCGACAGAGTGTTATCGGTGGAAAAATTCATTTCGCTATTCGGCGGTAGATGGCGCTGTACAAATTTCCCATACAAAATTACTCTATCAAAAGTTTTTACGTGCGTTATTTTTTTCGCTAGCTATTCGTGCTAAGGGTACATACAGCTCACCTACAATGACTTTCAAAAGTAATATCGGAGCTATGTTGTGATTGACTGGAGGGTACGAAGCAAACTTCTTGACACTTTTTCGACGGAGTGGGGATAAGTTCGCGCATGTGCACTTGTAAGCGACCAATAGCGCGCGCCCCTCTCCCGCCGCCCGCATACCTCACCGCCATGCATACCCAAATATGCGTTCTGCGCAATCCCCACCCAATTTCAAAATGTTTGCCTCGTACTGTACCAACCTACCGTGTAGCACGCAATGTAACATACTGTAACGAATACGTAGGCTCGAGGCTCGTAGCTACGTACACACTTGATACAGGATTAGTCACATTGCGTGCTCCACGGTTGGTGGATATCCTCCGATAAGGCGACTATATCCCTCAAGTGGCGCCCTCATAATTACATTACAATTGTAAAGTCAAAGTCAAAGGTGCCTAAAGTAACCACTTTTTGCTATTTTGCCCACTACTACTACTAGTACTACTACAACTAATTATATTTTACTGAAGTTATTGTTTGTAAATAAACTGTAGAACCTTTGCTTCAATCAGTAAATATGAATTTTCGATACATTATGTACTAAGCGAACAATAAATTTAATTTAGATGAGGGCGCCACTTTAAGGTATATAGCATGTTTATAGGAACCTTTAAGTTTCTGGAAAGTGGTTATGGTTAGGCCATGGTTATGCCGTCAAGACCACGATGGTACATTAATTTCAGGGGCCTATTTCAATAAACACTACCCTAGTAAATTACAACGATCGTTTGGTGTTCATTGAATCGCCAATTTGAAACTAGTAAATAAACTACACACAGACACCGCAATGTATGCAAATTACCGTAGTAAATTACAAATAGGTCCCAGGACTGTATACATTGTAACTAGAAAAATTGCTACCTTTGAAAGATTAGGCGCTTTGAGTGTTCAGAATTATAATACCTACCTAAAAGCTTTTAAGTACCTACACAAAAGGTCAGTATTAGAACTTGTTTCAAATGCAATAAAGCTGCTTTTACATTAACTTGACTGAAGCTTTTAAAAGGAAGAAAAACTAAATACTTATCAAATTCCTTACCTACTTAATGATTTCAGAACCAGATCACAATAAAAAAAATGGTCGAATCTAATTTATAGAATTAAGTATTATTGTGAAAATAAATGTTTACAAACTGAATACGGAAAAGAACAGAACTAAAACAATGTCTATAAGTATTTAATAAGTTTTATTTTATTTTTTAGACAAAGTTGTCAAAAACAAATACAACTTAATTAAAAAAAAACGTTACCAGACAGTTACCATTATAAGTTCGTTATTATTTAAATAAGCTATTATTATAAATGTAAGTGCTAAGCACATTCAGTAAAACAAACAAGCTTAGAATAATAACAACCTAAAGGTTCTCTACAAAGTGCACTGTCAATAGAGAGGCAACTAAAACTGAGACGAAATGGCTGTTTTCAGATTTTTATCCTTCATATTGTACCTTTATCGTTCTTGTGAACGAAAGGAATTCCCTACCTTTAGGGGATTGTTTACTACTTTATTGGATTTTAGTTACGATTAGGTAACAGGATAAAAATCTCAAAACTAAGCCATTTTGTCACTAGGTGCTAAACAAATTACTACATAAAAAAATTTGAAGAACCATAATTTATGTAAATTACAAGTGTGCCTTAAATATTTACTTACTTGTATCATTATATATAAATTATTAAGAACTTTATTCAAACATAGATCAATTGATAAGAAAAAGAAATAATGGTTTTTACAAACTCACAAGTTTGAAAATGTAACTTTTGTTAAATGCATCTCTATCTCCTAGAATTAAGAATAAAGCAGTAACATGTGATGTAAGTACTTAATAAAAAAATATGACAAATTTAGTTTAAGTAAAAAAACATATCTCATTTAATAATACTCATTTTCACAACTGGATTTTACTATTGAATATTTATTGTACCTGTAGTATTAAAAAATGCTTAAATTGACAGTTGTTATTATTATGTCCTTTTGTACCTTATTTTGTATAAAAATAAATAAGCTATAAATACTTTGTCTTTCTTTTAAACCCTTTAAAATAATCTTAAAACATTGAATCTGAAATATCTAAAAAATCTTAAATGTCTAAGGTAAAGCCGCGTTGACATGATCAAAGTATACTTGGAGCATATAATTTGGATGACTACATGGTTGCTACTTGGATCATGTTAACGAGCAATCAAAGCACATTTGATCAGTAATCAAATTAAACTTGGACCATGCTCTACTTTCATCCAAGCCTGCTTGGACCAAGTAGTTTTGATGACAACTTGGACGCAACTTGGATTATGTAAACAAACAAGCAAAGTGCACTTTGACATCACCGTATAATCAAAACTACTTTGTCCAAATATACTTTATAGTGTCAATGGGTATCCAAGTGAACTTTGACCAAAGCTACTTTGTCCAAGTTACTTGGTCCAAGTATACAGCTGATAGCAAGTTACAGCTGATAAGTTTCTTGCGCCCGTTCTTCTTGTCAGCTAAAAAAGTCTTGAACGGGTGGTAGGAAAATATAGACGATTCAAAAGTACTTCATTATTAAGTTTATTTGAATAAAGCTTATTTGACTTTGACTTATTTGACTTTATACTTTGATCATGTCAACTGAATGCTTCTTAAAAGATTAAAGAAACACCTTTAGTCATAAGACCCCACTATTTCTGTAGGATCCAGTGATTCTCATATCCAGCATTGTCCCAAAAAAAGATAGTTGGGGAAAAGAAAGGCCACTGTTTTTTGGTGGATATTCCGATAACTTGCACTAATAATTTGGCTTCAAATTTTGCATCATCGTTTAACATCAGGTGTAATATCAGGCAAGTGCTTTCAAAAAGGTACTTTTAAGCTATTTGAATAATTTGTATCATTGATTAACACCATGATATTTCTTTAAATGAGTATTCAGTTCACTGTTTAAGCTAAACTTTTTGTCGCACAAAAAACATTCAATACTTTTTTCCATATGTTTCCTCTTGAAATGATCAGTCCTACGTCCTGACGTTACGAAACGTTGCTTACAAATATCACATTCAAACGGCTTCACTCCAGTATGCAATCTTAAATGTTCAAGCAACGTCTTCTTATAAAAAAATGTGTCTCCACAATGTTCACATTTCATAGTTTTACTGTTACTATGAATGGAAATGTGTTGGACTAAATTAGTCTTTCTATAAAACCCTTTGTCGCATACATCGCAAACATACGGTCTTATTTGTAAATGTGTCTTATTTATATGCCCTTGAAGACTATGTTTGTTTAAACTTTTGTAAGGGCAATTATCACAATGGTAATATATTTTGGAGCGTAATCTTGCGACTTTAGTATTAGTTTCATGGCATTTAACATGTAGTTTGAAGTAGGAATGTGACTTTAGTACTTTAAAACAATAAGGACAGGTGCTGTTTTTATGTGAATTCAGATGAGCTTTCAATGTACTATGTTTCTTGCAATCTTTTCCACAATATTCGCAAGTGAACGCTTTATTAGTATGACTGTGAGCAATTTTTCTATGTTTTTTGAGTAGGTCTTGTGTAGGAAATGTCTTTGTACATTCATTACAGTTTACTAATTCTGATATTATTTCCTGTGTAGCTTCATTGTTCAATTTTTCTAATATAATTGGAGTACGCTTTGTACTACTTTTCTGTCTTTTTTCAGTTATTTCTTCATAGTCAGGCAATTTCAAGTTTACTTCCAATCTATCTACTGTAAGCGAATTTAAACCATTATTTAGTTCACTACTCAATTTCTTTATAATTTCATTGATAATACTTTTCTTCATATGATTTCTTTGCAGTAAAATGAAGGTTTTGATAAGTAAGTTCGCGCATTCGCCACATGCTTGATCACATAAAATATCCTGAAATAAAAGTTAAATAGGTTATATTGGATACATTTATTTTACATAAATAACAACCAAAAACATCCAGGTATCTTACATGGCATGGGAATAAATCTCTAATTATATCTTTTAGTCGCATTTCAAACGTTTTGTATTCGATATAAACTACAAACTCTTGATTTAAACTCGACATGTTTTCACAACTTTTAAAACAGAGGAAACATGATGATTTTAATTTATAAGGATCTAGTAGAATCTTCAACAAATCCATCACTAATTGGCTCCCTTTTCTATTCTCCCAATTATTTCAATTTTTACTATAATTTTGAAAATTATTTCAATTCAATAAAGTACCTAAACCAACAAAAAACACAAACATGGAGAGACTGACACTGACAGTGACAGTGACAGCCCCACACGGTTTATATTATGCATTCCATCAGACTAATCACCAATTCATCGGTTACGTACGAAGACTGGGTACTGTAAACCGGGGTGAATAACAACAGTATTTTGGATTCAAAGGTTCTTATTTTTGTGCATGCAGTAGCACTGCAAGCAGGGCTAGAATGGCCTAGTTCAAGGAATCATTAGGTTCATTATTCCACTTTATAGAAATTTGATAATAAAGATTTAATTTTAATGCTGAAACTAAACCAATAAAAATAAAAACCGGCCAAGTGCGAGTCGGACTCGCGCACGAAGGGTTCCGTACCATAAAAGGGCAAAACAAACACGTTTGTTGTCTGGGAACCCCCTTAAATATGCATTTTATTATGTTTTTAGTATTTGTTGTTATAGCGGCAACAGAAATACGTCATCTATGAAAATTTAAACTGTCTAGCCATCATGATACAGTTCATGGTGACAGACAGATGGACAGCGGCGGAGTCTTAGTTTAGACTCCCGTTTTTACCCTTTGGGTACGGAACCCCCAAAATGAAATTAAAATACATCCTTACTAATATTATAAATGCGAAAGTCCATTTTTTGTTTGTTACGCCTTCACGTCTTAACTACTCAACAGATCATCATGAAATTTTGCATACACGTTGTCAGGGGTACATAGAAGAACATAGGATGACATAGGGTACCTTTCACGTTTAAGGCTCAATTCATGATGGTCCAAATATTGCTTATTTCACAATTTGTAAGCCTAGAGCCTGTTATTATTTTTATAAATTTGGTACGAGTTTAAAAGTCCCAGCGCTTATTATAAGCAATTTTTAGACACAATTTCAAAGTGACCGGCGATCCTGATGTTCACAAAAGTAGGTGATGATAGACGAGCCATTGTACATACTTCCTTCTGCTTTGCGTTAACCTCCTCTAAATCTATGCTACCCTGGTACTATTGTAGGGTTATTCTTCTAAAGAACACTTATAATAAAATAAGAACACATAAATACCTTTAACATCCTTTATTTCCACAGGACTTGGACACTGTCGTACACTTTACACGGTAGTTTCACTTTGTGAGTTATTGCGCCGACGGTTGAAACAAGAAGAATCCGAATCTACCGTAGTTCTCTGCTTAAATAGCTCCAGTGTTGCCAATAATCAATTATTGCCAGTAAAATGAATAACGCATATTCGGAAGATATCGTTAACGTTATCGTTAGAAATAGCAAAACGCTAAAAACTAGTGTTATAAACAGCTAAACCTAACAATCGTCCATCCTGACCTCGTGCATGTCCCCATGCACGCGACCAGGATTTCATACCTAACAATCGGCCTGCTTGTTCCAACCTCGAAACATAAGTTTTATTTTATTTCATTTTATTTTAAGTATGCATATTATTATTTAAATACTAAATCCATTCGATAAGTAACAACAAAAATTTTACAGTACATTAATTAATTTATGAATGCAGATCTATCTCTTTTGTTTGTCCCTAGGGGTTCGAGTTGATTTTAATTGACATCTTAATATTAAATCTTAAAAAGAAAAATGTTTACTTTGTTTAGGTCATATTTAAAATTGCAATTTAGATTTATATTGATGTAACTTACTTTATTTTATGTCTAAGTCTCTCTAAGTTTATGTATAAGTCCTACTCATGCAGCACCAAGATCATTTGCTCATGAAGATGCATAAGCTTTAATCTATTTATGAATGCAGATCAACTCATATCACCGGAATGGTTCTGATGAGGGTGTATCGGTCTAAAATCTCATTCACCGATGTACCACCAAGATCCTTTCTCATGAAAGTACATAAGCTATAATCTTTTTATGAATGAGATCAACCCATATCACCTCCATACTTCTCATGAGGGTGTATCAGTCTAAAATCTCATTCACCGATGTACCACCAAGATCCTTTCTCATGAAAGTACATAAGCTATAATCTTTTTATGAATGAGATCAACTCATATCACCTCCATTCTTCTCATGAGGGTGTATCAGTCTAAAATCTCATTCACCGATGTACCACCAAGATCCTTTCTCATGAAAGTACATAAGCTATAATCTATTTATGAATGAGATCAACCCATATCACCTCCATACTTCTCATGAGGGTGTATCACCAAGATTCCTATTTCATGAAGGTACATAAGCTATAATCTATTTATGAATGTAGATCAACCCATATCACCTCCATGCTTCTCATTACGGTGTATCAGTCTAAAATCCCATTCACACTCAATCCATATAAGCTACCCAAGTAACAAAAGTTTCTATAACCAAGGGGTTTTATCACCAAACAGTGATATAGTAGGCCTTAAATGGTAACCGTTGTGACTGCTTGTGCTATAAAGGTTTTCCACAGAGCGTTTTGGTTCTATAATATTAAAGAGCATTTAAGTTCTATGGTGCAGCTCTTAGAACACTTACAGGACATACAAAAGAATCTTTAAAGTGTTGCACTGTAATAGATATGAAAAAAGCGATTATAGTACTATTTAGTACTATAGACGACTTTACTGTCACTTTTATGTATCTATTTTGCACTAATATTGCGTCAAAATAACTTTTACAGTACTAGTATTGTAGCAGTATCGAAAACACTATTACAGAATCAATCTGCACTACAAAAGTACTTTGCCCAACCATTATGTCACGGTTTAGCTTCTTAAATGTTCCCTCAACATCGCTATGGGGCTAGTTCTGTAAAAGTAATGAAAACTCTTCTATGGTACTAAATAGTATCATAGCGACTTCTGGTGCAGTTGCTAAATAACTTAAACTTTTTGTGTTACTGCTACCTGACTAAAGCATGAGATAAAAGCACTAAAATGAATAATTAATGGACTAATCCATTTTCGATGAAAATATGGCTGCTGTTTATGCCATGACAGCACATTAGTAGCACGGCTGGAGCCAATGTGTACTATAGCAGCCACAGTCGGGACGAGTCCCTATTTTATTAATTTAAATTTAATTAAATCACGAAAATTATGAGGGCGCATTGTCAAATTTGAAATCAGCATAGTGATTTTATCGATACAATTATTTTCGCAAGTGCAAGTTACGGTGGAGTTACGGTCAATGGTCGATCAAAGGTGACGTTTTGTAAAATGTCCTTTTGTATTACAAATTGTAATTGCGAATGACATTTTGTTTTCTTGGGGAACACTCACGATGACATGAGCACAGCACGAACAAAATGGCGAACAATAGTGTGATAAAAAGATCAAAATAGCACTATAAACATGTTTGGGTTTTCAAGTATAGAGCTGATTTATTACCGTGAGAGGCTTTATGTAATGTTTATAGAATTAATCAGTGATAAAACTAGGGCCTATTTGGGGTTCTGTAAAGGTTTACAATACCATTATAGTGCTTATCATGAAACTAATTAGCACGTCCTAAAGCGTTCTCAGGACTTTTATAGTACCAAATTTTGTTACTTGGGTAATCACTTCTATTTGCATATTCAAACATCATCAACATCATAAATACCATGAACATAGAAATATAGTTAGGGCTTATTTGTACTTAAAGGTTTCTTAAACCTACTCTTGTAATCATTAATATTAATCGTTAAAGAGGAACCATTTGCAATTATACAATTACCGATACAATAATTATGATTCAACTCACTGTAATTCCAATGTATGAGACTTATCATTATCATTTGTCATCGTTATTATTTAGTTAGTTATTTATTTAGTTTTTTTTTTTGTTTTCCAACGCCCCGACACCCCTCCAGGGGCCGTGGTCACGGAAGGACTAAAGCAAAAAGACAGCTCACAATTTTATGAAATCAGAACCACTCAAAACTTTATAAAAACTTATTGAGGTTTTATTTAATTATTTTACAGCTGTGTTACTGGTTAGATTAATTGTTACTGAATTATATCGACTAATATTAAATTATTTTACCGCTGTACCTATGCGTTAACATTAACGTTATTACGCATTTTTCTTTTATCATGCAGCGTGATTTAAGTTCACGTGTTTCACGATTAAATGCAGCAGGATCAAATCATTTATCGCACTACACGGCTACACGCCGATTTTATCGGGGAGTGGCCCCGACTAAGTACCATCGAGCAGTGGCTTTATTACCCTACCCGCCAATTCTATCGGGGAGTAGCCCCGATCAAGGATTAGCGAGCAGCGCTTTCATCACCTTACTCGTCAATGCTATCAGGGAGTGGCCCTGACCAAGCATTAGCGAGCAGCGTTTGAGGCTGGTCTAGAGAAATCAGAGTATGGTTTGCGAGTGAAAATGTTGCACGACCGAAGAGTAACCTCGGCCACGTGCAGCGAATGTGAAGTATGCACTGTCGAAGTGTAGCCTCGACCAAGTACAATGAGTGTGTAGTATGTAAGCACGACCGAAGAGTTGCCTCGGCCACGTGCAATGAATGTGTAGTGGCTATGGCTATGCACTGTCGAAGTGTAGCCTCGACCAAGTGCAATGAGTGTGAAGTGAGTAAGCACGGCCGAAGAGTTGCCTCGGCCACGTGCATGAGTGTGAAGTGTCTATGCACTGTCGAAGTGTAGCCTCGACCAAGTGCAATGACAATTTTGTTTAACTGCGTTCAATATTGGTTAGGTACCACTTCTGAATTGTAGGGTTATTCTTCTAAAGAACACTTATAATAAAATAAGAACACATAAATACCTTTAACATCCTTTATTTCCACAGGACTTGGACACTGTCGTACACTTTACACGGTAGTTTCACTTTTTGAGTTATTGCGCCGACGGTTGAAACAAGAAGAATCCGAATCTACCGTAGTTCTCTGCTTAAATAGCTCCAGTGTTGCCAATAATCAATTATTGCCAGTAAAATGAATAACGCATATTCGGAAGATATCGTTAACGTTATCGTTAGAAATAGCAAAACGCTAAAAACTAGTGTTATAAACAGCTAAACCTAACACTATGGTAACGTAATTTAAAGAAGATAAATATTTACAAGCTAAAAACTACTATAGAAGTTAGTTAACCTTCTTGATATTTATGAGTTCTTGGTTCTTTGGTAATAACGTGTGGTGTGGTAAGTTGGTATGACCACGGGTTGGTCGGGGTTTTTTCGCTTTAGAACAGATTCGCTTAAGTCAAATTATCGATATCGAGATTGTACTTCTGTCGTATCGTATAGATAGCGAATCTGCCGTAAAACCATGTAATAAAACGCTAGTTTTTTACATTCTCTTTGCCGTGTAAAACGAATCTGTCCTAAAGCCACTGACATGAACATTTTTTTCTTACTAAAGTGAAAGCGGCCGGTATTGCAAGCAGCACCATCTGGTATAAAAATAATAAACTAGAAATCGACAGTGAAGTTCTAACAGTGCGTACCTAAGTAATTTTATTGGCGTTGTAATTATTGTAGTAATTGTAATGGCGGTCTAAGCCTACCCCGGCCCCCGGACCGCCTAACTCTCTCGCTTTGACTCTGGCTTTGGTTTATGACGTCAGTGCACTGTCCGTCCTTGTCATCGTGTTATGATATGACAAGGATGGATATAGTCTAGCTATCGCTCTGGCTAAAGCTTTGAGTTAGGCGGTAGGGCCCCTGGACCGCCTAACTCTCTCGCTTTGACTCTGGCTTTGGTTTATAACGTCAGTGCACTGTCCGTCCTTGTCATCGTGTTAAGATATGACAAGGATGGATATAGTCTAGCTATCGCTCTGGCTAAAGCTTTGAGCTAGGCGGTAGGGCCCCAGCCGCACACAGGCGTTTTCCGCGCGCGGATTCCGCATTCGTTTTCCGCGTCGAGCCTAGCGCCATCTAGCTCAAGCGTTTTATTTAGACCCAAAAAGTGCATCAAATCCAGTACAAAATACACTGACACACGTTCGTTTTTTCCGTACGAAAAAAAATCCGCTCGTGCTTTCCGAATGACAGCACGGTAAAGGTGCCTTCCCACGGTGCGTGCTACCACGCACCGCACCGAGCCGCACGAGGGCGAGTACGGGCGCACCGTTGGAAACGCTGGCACGGGCCGTGCGTCGTTCGGCCATGTTCGGCGCACGGCCCGCTGTACCGTTCCCACGGTGCGCCCGCGTCCGTGCAACGACGCACGAGTGATGATGGCACAGTACAAATAGTAGAAAAGCGAGCCATACCTACGCGCCTCGAGTTTAGTCTGACTGAACTCGGTAGGTAGGTACACAGACAGTCGCGAATGCGCCGCGCCGCAGTGACGAACGATAAATTTATGATCTTTTTAACACGTTTTTTTTAGGTTGCTTTCTCGTTTGTTTGTTTCTCCTCAAAGTTTGCGAACGATTTTATACCAGCTTCCCGATGAGCTAGAGCAGTGTTTTTAAAAAGATTTTTTTCAAGTAAATTTTGTTCATTGAAATACCTGTACTTACTATGGCAAAGTGTACCTACTTAATACCGATTTACACATTCATCCATACGTAAGTAAGTAAGCTCAACTGTCCCTTTAAGGTCTACTTACCTACTTACTTAATCGGAAAATGGCAAGTTGCGTCCAAACGGTCCAAACGGTAAATCAGGCTGATTTACACATCCATAAGTAAGTAAGTTAAATTGCCCTCTACTTACTTACTTAATCAGAAAATGGCAAGTTGCGTCCAAACGGTGAATTAACTTCGGCAAGTGCATCGGATGACGACGCGACGACTTGGTGAGAGTCAAAATGGCGGGTGTATCATGTCGAATTGAATTGTCGCAAATACCAAAAAATGTACCTATAACGTACTATTTAGTACCTGGATCTAAAAAAATTTTACCTAATTTAGAACGAAGTTATAACGAAATTAAAGAACACCCGAAAGCAATTTACGTAATACGTACAATCACAAAACTAGAAAGATACGAAAGTACTTAGATGAAATTAAAATACTGTAGGTAATTATTTGAAGGCCAGGGCCGATTGACTACTGATAGATATCATACTATGACGCGCGGCATATTGACAAAGGCGACGAGCCGCCACGAACGCGGACGCACAGCGCTACGCACCGCCACGCACCGATCCTTTGAAGTTACCGACGCTCGATGGATCGTACGCACGACGACGCACCGCGGCGCACGGTCGTTTCCCACGGTGTGTCGGTTCGGTCTGGTGCGCTCTCGTGCGTCTCAAGACGCACCGGTGGGAAGGCACCTTAATGCCAGTGCGTTCGGAGAAAAAACCGAATGACGTCATGCGGAAAGCAGCACTTGCATACATTTTGTTCAATTTGTTTCCACAGCGGAATTCCGTCTGTGTGACCCACAGAACAAAGAAAATTTTGTGTGACCGGTAGGCTGATGGTCTAACTTTGTTGCAATCAACTTTGACAGAAATCGCAGTGACATTGCTGCTTTAGTAAGAACCAATGTGACAACTATCTTACTTAAAGCAGCAATGCAACTGCGATTTCAATCGAGAATTATTAGCAACAGAGATAGGTAATCGGTGGGCAGTTGCAGTAGATTTTTACCTTATTTGGATAGTAGAAAAATATTTAAGTATTTAGATGTTGTCAAATATTTATATTTTTTAAATTGTGTGATTGTTTTAATTTTTGATTCTTTAAAATAGGTATTATTAAAAAAAAGTAGATCTTTAGTAAAGAACAACGGCGAAAATATACCTATTAAAACGTTTAGCGTTTAGAAAAATGGTATGGTGAGTAAAATAATAGTTTACGAATTTTCAGAACTATAACTGATTTCAAGAAAGTCTGTAAAAAAATAATAGTTTTCTTTGTTCCCGTTCCACTGAATAATACTACTAAAACGTAGTGATTATTTCCTCTGTGAATACTATTGTTTATTGTTTCGATTCCATCGCACTTTCAACCACGTGACAAATATACCTTTGACTAAACGTACTTAAAGAGAATAAACTACGTTTAAATTATATTTGTTCTGTGGTTTAAATGTACTGGGTTGGCAGTATAAATTCAGGGTTGCTAGTATAAATCCAAAACACTGTTGTTTTGAGAAAACAGCGTTAAGGTGGTACCCTGAGCGAAAGTGGCGCCGCGGTGAATTTTATTTAATATTATAATTCTAATACACAATTTTAATATTTTTTATCGTGGAGATTTTAGGGCCCGCAGTCTAGTATTTTTAGACGGTATCGTTACATTCCCTAGTAGTCACTGCTAGAAGTAGATAGAAAAACTGCTAAAAGTGGCCGTTTTTGACACATTTGCTATCTACTTCTACGAATGACTACGAGGGCATGTAGTGATACCTTCTAAAAATACTAGACTATGGGCCCTAAAATCTCCACGATAAACATTATTAAAATATTTTTCTATTAATAACTTATTAAATAAAACCCTCTGAGGGCGCCACTTTCGGTCATACAACCGCCTTAACAAGTTTTTTCATATATTTATCGACAGTGAATACAGCTTTATCAGTACCCTTAGCACGAACAGCTATCGAGAAAAAAAAACGCGCGTAAAATTACTCGATGGAGAATTATCTATGGAAATTTTAATTTCGCTATTCGGCGGTAGATGGCGTTGTACAAATTTCCAATACAAAATTGCACTATCGAATGATTTTACGCGCGTTATTTTTTTCGATAGCTGTTCGTGCTACGGGTACTGAGCTGCATAGCCCACACTCAAATAAAATAATAGGTACAACATAATTGGCTAACCATAACACGGTAACTATTTTGTCTTGAGGAATCAGTAAAGCTAAAACACTGTAATTTGAACTAGGGTGTTTTGGCATGACAAACTATAAATAAAATTTTAATAACAGTGTTTTGTACAATATACTGATAATCTCCTTATATATTATTATAAAAAAAATCAACTTTCTAGCTATCACGGTTCATGAGATACAGCCTGGTGACAGACAGACAGACAGACAGCGGAGTCTTAGTAATAGGGTCCCGTTTTACCCTTTGGGTACGGAACCCTAAAAACTGAAGAAATATTTTATCGAGATAGTGTTTTGGATTTTCACGGCAAAGAAATTAATTGTAAAATTGCCCCTGATCTCATTTTATTTTTACCCAAACCAAAATGATACACTTTATTCTAAGGGGAGAAGAATAAAATGACTAATGCCAACCAAACTGAATAATATGTAGGTAATCTCCCTAATTCGTTTTATATAAAAAGTCGATTTTCTTTCCCCCCTCAATAATTAAATTTTTCCCCAAAATTGCGGAAGAAACCTTCAATCAAGCCCTGTTAAATTCAAAATAAAACGCGTGCGCTAGATGGCAGTAGGTTCGACGCGGACGACGCTAAATGCAACTTGATTAATTTTTCTACTTCCCACTAGATGGCGTTAAATGCAACTTGATTAGTTTATCTACTGCTTACTAGATGGCGCTAAAAGCGCTTTAATTATTTTTTTTAACCCCTCACTAGATGGCGTTAAATGCATCTTGATTAGTTTATCTACTACTTACTAGATGGCGCTAAATGCATCTTGATTAGTATTTCTACTCATTACTAGATGGCCCACCAAAAAGTGATTTCAAGACACACCTACTCTCAATGCCTACTCTAGCAAAAACGTGAAGCGCAGACAGCAAAGTACGCTTATGCTACGCTATGCACGAAGCGTAACCTACTCGTAAAATATTTGAAATCCGGGACAGTAACGTGTAAATCCGGGACACGGGACAAGGCACGTAATTCCGGGACAATCCCGGAAATCCCGGGCGTCTGGCAACCTTAGACTATAGTCAGACCGCAGTTGTACTATTATGTATTCTGTGCCGCAGTGTGATGGAACATGCCGACTCAGTACGCCACGTAAGTTGTATGAATTTCGAGGTCGGTACAAAAGCTATCTCAAAGCTGAAAATTCGTATACTGATTAATTATTATGCATAATTTATGAAGTCAGCAGTCACTCAAAGGGTGGAGTCCAAACAAGCTGTTTGGAGCTACAACGTGTTACAAAATAGGATTACAGCGTTGAAACTTGTAAGTAGATGTATTCTGTAAACCGCTCTACGATTTTTACACAAAAATAAAGAAAATAAAAGATTAAGGGGGGCTGTCCATAAGTATATGAAACTGAAACAACAAAAAAATTTGTTCATCAACCCCATACGTGCGGGGTGTCTTTTAGCTCTTTAAAAATGACATTGAGGTTCCTAGAACTATTTTTTCTCAAAGTCGACCGTTTGGAAGATATACACTTCCAAAATGGTGAGATCTTAAAAAACACTTTCAACGAAAATTGGTTTGAACGAGATTTAGTTAGCAGTTTTAGAGATATAGCACATTTTCCAAATCCTCAAATATAACCAAGGGCGGATCCAGGGGGGTTCATGACCCCCCCCCCCCCTGAGCTGGTTCCAAGACTTAGGTGGAACACTATTATTTTATTCATATTGTGACGGCCGTGACGTCACATTACGTAGTTGAGACAGACAGCAAGCGATGACTAATTTAGCCACTGGCTGTCAAGTCGACGTGGTGTATTGGTGTGGCTGCTCGCCTTTTACACGAGAGCCCGCGGTTTGATTCTCTGTCGGACCAAAGCGTTTTGATAGTTTTTACGATATTTCTAGAATGTTTACATGTTTATACAAGGTTTATTTATGAGAGTCAATATGGCGGGTGTTTCATGGCGAATCGAAATGTCTCAAATACCAAAAAAATTTACCTAAAATGTACTATTTAGTACCTGGAATTAAAAAAATTGTACCTAAATAAGAAAAAAGTTATAACGAAATCAAAGGTACACCCGCCATATTGACGTCAATATGGCGGGTGTATCTTAATAAATCAATATTGAACCATTATACATAAAATATAACTACATCAAAAAAATGTACCTAAATTGTACCTCAAGGCAAAAAAAACACATGCTCGATTACTTAAGTAGTTTCTGAGAAATCAAACAACAGTTTTTTTTTGTGATCAACAAGATGGCGGGATCCCTTATGGTCTTAAAGTATATCACGGCTAGATTTTACCATTCATTAGTGCCATTCATATTTTGGTAACTACTATTTAGTACTATTCGTTTGGAACTATTTGGTACCATTCATGAGGTACTATTTAGTACAAATAATTTAGTACCATTCATTTGTCACTATTTAGTACAAATTATTTGTTGCCATATAGTACAATTTATTTGGTACCATATAGTACCATTCGTTTGTTACTATTAAGTCCCATTCATTAGGTACTATTAAATAAAAATTATTTGGTACCATCTTGTACCATTTGTTTGTTACTATATGAATGGTACTATTTAGTATAAATTATTTGGTACCATATAGTACCATTTATTTGTTTCTATTTAGTGCCATTCATTAGGTACAAATTATTTAGTACCATATTGTACCATTTATTTGTCACTATTAAGTACCATTCATTCGATACTGGTTGGTACAAATTATTTTTCTACCATATAGTACCATTCATTTGTTGCTATTAAGTACCATTCATTAGGTACTATTTAGTACAAATAATTTAGTACCATATAATACCATTTATTTGTTTCTATTTAGTGCCATTCATTAGGTACTATTAGGTACAAATTATTTAGTACCATATTGTACCATTTATTTGTCACTATTAAGTACCATTCATTAGATACTATTGGGTACAAATTATTTTTCTACCATATAGTACCATACTTTGTTACTTTATGTAATTATTTTGTGCCATTCATTAGGTACTATTTAGTACAAATTATTTGGTACCATATAGTACCATTCATTTGTTTCTATTTAGTGCCATTCATTAGGTACTATTAGGTACAATTTATTTGATACCATATTGTCCATTTATTTGTCACTATTAAGTACCATTCATTTGATACTGGTTGGCACAAATTTTTTTTCTACCATATAGTACCATTATTTGTTACTATTTAGTGCTATTCATTAGGTACTAATTAGTACAAATTATTTGGTACAATACAGTACATTTCGTTTGTTACTATTAAGCACCATTCATTAGGTACTATTAAATAAAAATTATATGGTACCATATTGTACCATTAATTTGTCACAATATAAGAATGATACTATTTATTACAAATTATTTGGTACCATACTGTATAATTCGTTTGTTGCTATTTAGTACTATTCATTTTTTGCTACTATTTAATACCATCCATTAGGTACTACTAAGTACAAATTATTTGGTGCCATATAGTACAATTTATTTTTTACCATATTGTACCATTCGTTTGCTACTATATGAATGGTACTATTTAGTACAAATTATTCGGTACCATATAGTACCATTATTTTGTTACTATTTAGCACAATTCATTGGGTACTATTGGGTACAAATCATTCGGTAACATATTGTACCATTAGTTTGTTTCTATTTAGTACCATTCATTAGGTACAAATTATTTGGTACCATATTTTACAATTACTTTGTTACTATTCAGTTCTCAAGCTTACGCGCTCACTAGACATGAAATAAAACAATTTTTAACGGATACTAGCGCGGTTTTATTAAAAGTACTTTGGTAATTAGTTGGTATTTGGTTTGATTTTTGGTTTTCCCGACGTTTCGGCAACTTTGCAGCTGCCGTGGTCACGAGGGACTGAAGCTGCCTGTGAGTCTACCCTCAAGCGAAGAATTTTTTAGACGTTCAGAAATTAAAATTTAACAATTTTTTTTATTAATGGTTTTAAGTTGATTTATAGTGTAATTTTATGAATTATTTAGTGCTAAAAAGAGAGAGAAGTTTTGATTGACGCTCGCTTCAGAATGTTTCCAATCTTGTCAGTGACACCTTTCACGTATGGTAGGACGGCAGGTTATAATAATTATTATAATAAAAAAATGTTTATTTCTCTCAAACAATCTTACATGATACAACTTATTTCTAAAAGACAATATTGTTATAGGTAACAATTATTAAGATTGAGAGAGACTGGTGCTTAAACTAAGCTAAGGTTGACGCTCTACTGTGGCTGGTTTGGCTCGTTTTTTATGATGAAGGCGTGGTACTTGCCGTCCTACCATACGTGAAGGGTGTCACTTACAAGATTGGAAACATTCTGAAAGCGAGCGTCAATCAAAACTTACTTCAAGCCGCCGAAGAAGATCAACCAATTCTTACGACCTGTCAAGTGAAATATCCCCTTTCAAGCCGCAGGCGTCTACAAATTAGATTGTGACTGTGGGCTCTCCTACATAGGGCAAACAAAGAGAAGCATAGGGACCCGCGTCAAAGAGCATGTAGCTGACATGAAACATAGGCGCGATAACAAGTCTGCAGTGAGTGAACACGCCTTTGAGGGGCCTAACCATTATATTAGATATGACAAACCCAAATTCTTGCTAGGGAACGTAGATTTATTCCTAGAATGCTCCGCGAGGTTATCGAAATAAATAAATACCCTTATTTCAATAGAGATGATGGTTGGAAAATTCCACCAGCTTGGGACCTCATCATTCACAAGCTTAAGCCCCTCACACACACTGTAAGATCTAATGATACGGTTAGTTCCTTTTGCAAATAAATAAATTAATATAAAAGACGGAGGTCGGTTTTCCTCTCCAAGTTTTCTTTCGCCATTTCTTTCTTGGAGGGGCCTCCCAAATTTTATGAAATGGTGGTAGTTTCAGTAGATTCTCTCTCTTTTTAGCACTAAATAATTCATAAAATTAAATTATAAATCAACATAAAACAATTAATAAAAAAAAATTTTGTTAAATTTTAATTTCTGAACGTCTAAAAAATTCTTCGCTTGAGGGTAGACTCACAGGCCGCTTCGGCCCCCCGTGACCACGGCAAAGCTGCAAAGTTGCCGAAACGTCGGGAAAACCAAAAATCAAACCAAATACCAACTAATTACCAAAGTACTTTTAATAAAACCGCGCTAGTATCCGTTAAAAATTGTTTTATTTCATGTCTAGTGAGCACGTAAGCTTGAGAACTGAATAGTAACAAAGTAATTGTAAAATATGGTACCAAATAATTTGTACCTAATAGTACCTAATGAATGGTACTAAATAGAAACAAACTAATGGTACAATATGTTACCAAATGATTTGTACCCAATAGTACCCAATGAATTGTGCTAAATAGTAACAAAATAATGGTACTATATGGTACCGAATAATTTGTACTAAATAGTACCATTCATATAGTAGCAAACGAATGGTACAATATGGTATCAAATAAATTGTACTATATGGCACCATATAATTTGTACTAAGTAGTACCTAATGGATGGTACTAAATAGTAGCAAAAAATGAATAGTACTAAATAGCAAAAAACGAATTTTACAGTATGGTACCAAATAATTTGTAATAAATAGTATCATTCTTATATTGTGACAAATTAATGGTACAATATGGTACCAAATAATTTTTATTTAATAATACCTAATGAATGGTGCTTAATGGTAACAAACGAATTGTACTATATTGTACCAAATAATTTGTACTAATTAGTACCTAATGAATAGTAACAAATAATGGTACTATATGGTAGAAAAATAATTTGTACCAACCAGTATCGAATGAATGGTACTTAATAGTGACAAATAAATGGACAATATGGTATCAAATAAATTGTACCTAATAGTACCTAATGAATGGCACTAAATAGAAACAAATAAATGGTACTATATGGTACTAAATTATTTGTACTAAATAGTACCTAATGAATGGTACTTAATAGCAACAAATGAATGGTACTATATGGTACCAAATAATTTATACTAAATAGTACCATTCATATAGTAACAAACGAATGGTACAAGATGGTACCAAATAATTTTAGTTAATAGTACCTAATGAATGGGACTTAATAGTAACAAACGAATGGTACTATATGGTACCAAATAAATTGTACTATATGGCAACAAATAATTTGTACTAAATAGTGACAAATGAATGGTACTAAATTATTTGTACTAAATAGTACCTCATGAATGGTACCAAATAGTTCCAAACGAATAGTACTAAATAGTAGTTACCAAAATATGAATGGCACTAATGAATGGTAAAATCTAGCCGTGATATACTTTAAGACCATAAGGGATCCCGCCATCTTGTTGATCACAAAAAAAAACTGTTGTTTGATTTCTCAGAAACTACTTAAGTAATCGAGCATGTGTTTTTTTTTGCCTTGAGGTACAATTTAGGTACATTTTTTTGATGTAGTTATATTTTATGTATAATGGTTCAATATTGATTTATTAAGATACACCCGCCATATTGACGTCAATATGGCGGGTGTACCTTTGATTTCGTTATAACTTTTTTCTTATTTAGGTACAATTTTTTTAATTCCAGGTACTAAATAGTACATTTTAGGTACATTTTTTTGGTATTTGAGACATTTCGATTCGCCATGATACACCCGCCATATTGACTCTCATGTTTATTTACATATTTGATAAAGAAAATAGAACATTCTAGTATCGTCGGGAAATAATAGAAAAGAAAAAAAAACCGACCAAGTGCGTGTCGGGCCACGCGCCATAGGGTTTCGTAGTTACCTTATACCGTACCATATTTAATACCACCTATCATTTTTCGTCTGCAAAAATAACTTTGTTTTTCACAGTGTTGGTATGAATGACAAAGTTATATTTGCGGTTTTGGAAAATGTGCTATATCTCGAAAACTAATTACTATATCTCGTTCAAACCAATTTTGGTTGAAAGTGTTTATTAAGAAGATCTACAGCATATATATTTTTTAGATTTTTCGCTCTCTTATTTCAAAAGTTAAAGGGGGGGGGGGGGACACACATTTTACCACTTTGGCGGTGAATATCTTTCAAACGGTTGACTTTGAGAAAAAGTTGTCTTAGAAACCTCAATGTCATTTTTAAAGACCTATCTATAAACAGCAGGGGCCCTATTTTTGAATCGCTCGGCTGGCGTCGAGCGCTCATCTACTGATTTTCATTCGACATATGACTTATCTCGAACATTTGAGTCATATGTCGAACGAAAATCACTCGAGCGCTTGACGCCAGGCGAGCGATTCAAAAATAGGGCTCCTGCACGCGTAGCATGAGCAAACGGGACTCTTGTCTACGAAGACTTGTCGTTAGTAGGTATGAACCTCTATACTAAAAAAAGTTGGGAGTTACAAGTCGTGATAAAGTTTGGCCACATGATAGAAACTGATCTGTAGGCTGTTTCTAACTAATATTGAGCTGGGCCAAAATATCCTTACATACAGTTCTATACGGCGGACGGTTGAATAGCGCACTTTACCCGGCTTCATTCTAAAAACTATAACAATTCAGGTTTAGCTAATATGTCAAATGTAGTATCATTTTCGGATAAATCAATAACGTAGAACTTATTTCTGATATAAAAAAAATCAATTTATTAAGCAGTTTCTGAAAAATTACACAATAACCTACATTTTTAAACTTCCTTTTTTTAGTTTAGGTATTGGCACTTGTATCAGTATTTTCAAAAAAACTACTATAAAGAAGCGTTTTTCAGGTTAATTTGTTATATACTTTTGTTATGCTAACTATATTTCATACAATTTGAGCCTAACCCAAGTAGTTTAAGTCCATTGTTTGCGGACATACAGCTAGTCAAAAATATGCATTTTTTCACGAAATAAAAAAGGTTTCCGTTTCGTTCAGAAACATTTTTCAGGTTTTTTGTTTATATTTCTGTAAAGTTAATTAAATTTTCTACAATTTTAACTTAATTTGAGTAGTCTAGGTCTATTGGTTGCAGATACATAGCTGGTTGAAAATAGGCTTTTTAATGAAATTAAATGAAAAAATCTTATCTTTGACTAGCTGTGTCTTTGCAACTAGTAAACCTAGACTACACAAATTAAGCTCAAATTGTAGAAAATTTAATTAACTTTACAGAAATATAAACAAAAATACTGAGAAATGCTTCCGAACGAAACGGAAACCCTTTTTATTTCGTGAAAAAATGCATATTTTTGACTAGCTGTGTCTCCGCAAACAATGGACCTCAACTACTTGGGTTAGGTGCAAATTGTATAAAATATAGTTTACATAACAAAAGCCTATTACAAATTAACCTGAAAAACGCTTCTTTAAAGTAGCTTTTTTGAAAATATAGTCCGATCAACGGGGCTTATGCGACCCGAATAATTCTCCCGTCAATGAAATTTGGCATGTGATGACGTTAGGTAATACAGATTACAGATGCACAATAAGCCAATATTTTTTTTTACGAGAAGTTAGGTATTTTTACCTAAACATAAAAATCGCTTATATCTCTCTGTGAATATTTCCTCGGGCTGAAACACTTTCTGTTAACGTACTTATGTACTTGTTAGAATAAGTATGTAAAGGAATCCAATCTTTTTTCGACTTCAGAAATACCCCAAATTTAACTTTTAACTTTTTTCAATATATCTTCTATTGAAAAAATTGTCTGTTGATTATTATTTTTTAATATGTTTTTATATCTTTAAATACATAGCTTTGTTTAGTAAGCCAATAAATTTTCTTCTTTTATCATATTTTTTTTATTTTTTGAACTTAAGTGGTTATTTACGTAATGTGTAAAAATACTCGGTCCATTTTTATACTTCTATGAGATAAATTATTTTATATTAAAACAGATTTATTAATAATCCAAGAAATTTTCAAACGCGCATATATTTTTTATGATAATCGCCGATTTAGGATAGAGCGTAAGGGTTGACCTTCACTTGACTACTTGGAGCTGCTTAGCCACGCACTTTTGGAGTAGTGTAAGCGAGTTTGATTGGTGGCCACCGTAATTAAAAATAATGTTTCAAGAGTTTAAAGGTAGTGGTAGATATTTCTGAATAAAACAATTAATAAGTGTGTTTATAAGTAGATATCGGATATCTAGATAGATAGATCAATCTCTAATTACGTCGTTAATGCATATTTTAGCCTTTTTTCCCAATCGTGCATATTTTGTTTAGTAGCGGGAGCTACCTATAGGGAGCTAGTTAAGCTAGCCTTTATTTAAATCAATAGAAATACTGGAAACAATGATTGAACGCCATTCCTCATTCCTTAGCCGAATGGTTGCATAAAAAGTTAGACGCTATTTTGCGTAAAAAAACCCGAGCCTTGAAGAAAACGAAGAACATTAATGCCTACATCAACGCCACAGGTCGTACTTCGTACCCTGCGTAAAAGGTATCTCCAGTAATGACGCCAAATTTTAAATTTGGCCAATGACATCAGTTGATGCAGAGAGGTCGTTTTCGGCGTTCAAATTGATACTGGGTGATAAACATTTTTTAGGGTTCCGTACCCAAAGGGTACCCAAAGACTAAGACTCCGCTGTCCGTCTGTCTGTCTATCACTAGGCTGTATCTCATATATTCGTGATAGCTAGACAGTTGAAATTTTCACAGATGATGTATTTCTATTGCCGCTATAACAACAAATACTAAAAACAAAATAAAACTAATATTTAAGGGGGGCTCCCATACAATAACGTGATTTTTTTGCCGTTTTTTGCTCTATATTAATAACGACAACAGGTAGACAGTTGAAATTTTCACATATGACGTATTTCTACTGCCACTATAACAATAAATACTAAAAACAGAATTAAATAAATATTTAAGGGGGGCTCACATACAACAAATATGATTTTTTTGCCGTTTTTTGGTACGAAACCCTTCGTGCGCGAGTCCGACTTGCACTTGGCCGGTTTTTTTATTTTGCATTGTGCATATTGTGGACATATTAACAGTTTTTAGTTCATATTTTGGACTTTTTAGTGCATTATTTGCATGCATATTATTTTGGCACTTTGTTAGTGCATACTTTGTCCGATGTCTAGTCTATTCAAAAAGATGAGTGTATTGTGTTCACGGTTCATGTATGTTTGTATGTATGTACAACAGATTTGGATGTGTGGGGTATCGTTAGAATCCTTACATTACGCTAACTAAGTGAACATGGCCTTTTTTGATAAACCCCCTGATGCCGAATATAGTAGATAGGGACCATCAAACTGAACAATTTTTACTATGGGACCAACTCTGAAATTGACAAGAAAATCAGCTGTTTCATACAAAAAATAATGACGAATAAAATCTTCATATAAACAATATTAACGAAATTGTCAAAATGTATCTAAGGCAGGCCATTACAAATGCTCATGCAAGCATCAGTCAAATTCCATCAGTCATGTCAGTCACGGCTGTGAGTAACGATTAACCTACCGTGTAATGGGGTGACTGATGGTTGCATAAATTTGATTTCTTCTTTCCATCAGTCAGGCAGTCAAACGTAATTCATGACTGATGGAATTTGACTGACGCGTGCATGAGCGTGTAATGGCTGCCTAACAGCTGTTTTTTTTTGTGGTTTCAGAGTTGGTTCCATAGTAAAAGTTGTTCAGTTTAAATAGTTTGATGGTCACTATCTATTAAATTCAGTATTAGGGTTTATTTTTAGATATTGAGAGAGAGAGAGAGATTGCTAGCTCGTTTAATAGGAAATCTGCTATAAGAGGGGGGTCACTTATTATTCTACATGATAGTTTACAATATAAAGAACGCAAAGATGTAGTATCCCTCTCAATTGAACGAACCATTGAGCTGTCTTGTGTGGAACTTGATCAAATAATTATAGTATGCGTATATAGACCCCCCACCGCAAATTACTCTGAGTTTGAGTCCACTATGAAGGAAGTCTTAAAAATGACCTGTAGGAAGAATAAAAAAGTCGCGATTTGCGGAGATTTTAATGTCGACATCTTAGACCGTAAATTAGCCAAACTGTCGAGTATATTCATAAACTTATTTAAATCATTTAATTTGCTACATATTTTTAATGAACCAACGCGTGTCACACCCACATCGGCAACCTGCTTAGATAATATTTTCTGTAACTGTAATGTCATTGAAAAATCAATTTTAAATTGTATTAAATCAGACCATAGTAGACAATTAGCCTCCATTGATCACCATCATGTTCCACCTAAACGGGAAATAATGTGTAGGCCAATAAAAAAACACTGTATTGAAAAATTCAGAACCAATGTCACAAGTAAAATTGAAACATTACCAGAACCAAATTTTGAAGCCAATAACCTATATCAGCGGTTCCCGAATAGGGTTCCGCGGAACCCTGGGGTTCCGTGAGAGGCTCTCAGGGGTTCCGCGAAAATTCAAGAGTTTAGGTATACAGACAGTCCCGATTTCGATGATATTGTCCCGCGTCCCGATGATCCATTAGTTTTGTCCAAATTTCTGATGATAACACGCGATCAAAATCAAAGTGTTCACAACAACGTCAAAGTGTTCGTTATGACAACAAGTTAAATGCCTTATACCTCTTACCTTAAATATTCTAATGTCAGATCGTTGCTCTGTAGATTTAACGAAAGCAGAATTGCAAAAAACATGTCTTGTTCGGAATTCGTAAGTAAATATAAAAATGACGCAGAAATAATGAGAGAGGCCCATAGTAATAGAAAATATGCATGGAAACAGATTCCTAAAACAGCGTCCAAAAATACCTAAAACATTAAATCAAAAGTATTTTTTTTCCCTTGACTTAGGTAGTTCTCCTTTTTTTTTATTTTACTCTTACTTTGCTAACCCACCCGTTTGTTTCCATTGATTTTGAGTATTTTAATTACAAACATTCACATACATTCATTATGTCCTTCTTTTACCAGTTACCAGACTTATTAGGTATGAACCTCTATACAAAGAAAAGTTGGGAGTTACAAGTCGTGATAAAGTTTAGCCACATGATAGAAACTGATCTGTAGGCTGTTTCTAACTAATATTGAGCTGGGCCAAACTATCCTTACATACAGTTCCATACGGCGGCGGGTTGAACAGCGCACTTTTCCCGGCTCCATTCTAAAAACTATAACAATTCAGGTTTAACTAATAGGTCAAATGTGGTATCATTTTCGGATAAATCAATAACGTAGAATTTATTTCTGCTATAAAAAAATGCAATTTATTACGCAGTTTCTGAAAAATTACACAATAACCAACATTTTTAAACTTATTTTTTTTATTTAGGTATTGGCACTTATTTCGGTATTTTCAAAAAAACTATTTTAAAGAAGCGTTTTTCAGGTTAATTTGTAATATGCTTTTGTTATGTTAACTATATTTTATACAATTTAACTAACCCAAGTAGTTGAGGTCCATTGTTTGCGGAGACACTGCTAGTCAAAAATATGCATTTTTTCTTCAAAAAAATCTTATCTTTGACTAGCTGTGTTTTTGCAACAACAGACTACTCAAATTAAGCTAAAATTGTAGAAAATTTAATTAACTTTACAGAAATATAAACAAAAATTCTGAAAAATGTTTCTGAACGAAACGGAAACCTTTTTTATTTCGTGAAAAAATGCATATTTTTGACTAGCTGTGTCTCCGCAAACAATGGACCTCAACTGGGATGGACTTGGGTTAGGCGCAAATTGTATAAAATATAGTTAACATAACAAAAGCATATTTCAAATTAACCTGAAAAACGCTTCTTTAAAGTAGTTTTTTTGAAAATACTGAAACAAGTGCCAATACCTAAACTAAAAAAATGAAGTTTAAAAATGTTGGTAATTGTGTAATTTTTCAGAAACTGCTTAATAAATTGTTTTTTTTTATATCAGAAATAAGTTCTTCGTTATTGATTTATCCGAAAATGATACCACATTTGACCTATTAGCTAAACCTGAATTGTTATAGTTTTTAGAATGAAGCCGGGAAAAGTGCGCTATTCAACCCGCCGCCGTTTGGAACTGTATCTAAGGATAGTTTGGCCCAGCTCAATATTAGTTAGAAACAGCCTACAGATCAGTTTCTATCATGTGGCCAAACTTTATCACGACTTGTAACTCCCAACTTTTTTTAGTGTAGAGGTTCATACCTACTAACTCTACAGTGGTTTTACTGCCAGTTTTAATGATTTCAACGTACATTTAGTTAGAAAATAGACCCAAAAATTTTTGCAACCGTGTCCTGGATTATCTGTTCCGGAATGTGATAACCCTGGTTAGTTTACTTCTTACTTGAGCTAGGGTTCCGCCCAAAAATGGTGAACCAAAAAGGGTTCCGTAGCCAAAAGAATTCGGGAACCGATGATCTATATAATCATTTATAGAGGATCATACCTACTAACTCTACAGTGGTTTTACTGCCAGTTTTAATGATTTCAACGTATATTTAGTTAGAAAATAGACCCAAAAATTTTTGCAACCGTGTCCTGGATTATCTGTTCCGGAATGTGATAACCCTGGTTAGTTTACTTCTTACTTGAGCTAGGGTTCCGCCCAAAAATGGTGAACCAAAAAGGGTTCCGTAGCCAAAAGAATTCGGGAACCGATGACCTATATAATCATTTATTTAGCATAGTTCAAACTGAATTTAGTGAAACTTTTAAACAAAAAGTGATCAAATGTAATGATAGTACGAAATTTAGTGACTGGGCCACACCCGGTATATATAAGAGCCGAAGGAAATCATACGAACTTTATGCAGAGAAAGCTACTTCTTGTGATCCTAACTTCATTGAATTTGTCAAGAAGTATTCACAAACATTCAGAGAAGTTTGTATCTTAGCAAAGTCCAAGTACTTTGCAAATAAAATAAAATTAGCTGACAATAAAATTAAGGCTACTTGGAATATTATTAACAAAGAAACGGGCAAATCAAAATCCAATATAAATTCCTTCTGTTTAAAAACTGGTGATCAAACTTTTGAATCTGACAATGAGGTCGCTAAAGTTTTTGAAGATTTCTTTGCTAGAATACCTGTAGAAACTACCAGTACTTTTAGTGCTTGTCCCAACATCGCTGTCTCCCTTCTGGAGTCTAGTGTTGATAAGTGCAATGAAAGTTTTTCCATTAAATATATAAATAGTGCAGATATCATTAAAGCTTTTAAAACGATTAATGTTAAAAAAACAGAAGATCTTTGGGGCATGTCAACAAGCATTATTAAATCAATAATTGATGTACTAGCCCCTTACTTGGCTTTTATTTTTAACAAATGTATTGACGAAGGGGTCTTTCCTGATCTAATGAAAAATAGTAAATTCATTCTTCTTTTTAAATCTGGGGATAAAAGTGACCCAGCTAACTTTAGGCCAATATCTATACTACCAGCTCTTAGTAAAATATTTGAAAAAAATATATATTCTCAATTATTAGATTACTTCACATACAATAATATACTTCATAAAAATCAGTTTGGATTTTCCAAGGGTAAAAGTATTACTGATGCTGGAATTGCACTTCTCAAACATATTCTTGACGCTTGGGAAGAAAAGCAAGATGTATTTGGCATTTTCTGTGACCTTTCTAAGGCATTCGATTGTGTTGATCATCAAACACTATTAAAGAAGCTAGAACATTATGGTGTCTCTGATAAATCAGTTAGTCTTATGAAATCGTATTTGTACAATAGAACTCAGAAAGTAGTGATTAATAGAACTGAATCTACCGGAGCCCCCATCAATATGGGTGTGCCACAGGGATCAATTTTGGGCCCATTGCTGTTTCTAATTTATATAAATGACCTTCCCAACTACGCGAATAATTTATGTGAGACAGTACTATTTGCGGATGATACTTCTTTAGTTTTTAAAGTAAACAGAGGTAATAACTGTTCGGACGAAGTAAATAGTGCCCTCTCTAAAGTTTCATACTGGTTTAATAGTAATAATTTAGCACTTAACCCCAAAAAAACTAAATGTGTAAAATTTTCATTGCCTAATGTTGAGCAGACAGAATTAAATATTAATTTGATTGACGATGAAGTCGAGTTTATTGAGAGTACAAAATTTCTAGGTATCACACTAGATTCTCGACTGCAATGGGATCCACATATTGAAGCCTTGTCAAATAGACTTAGTTCAGCGGCATTCGCTGTTAAGAAAATAACGCTTTTAATTGATATTATTGAAGCGGCAAGGTTAGTATACTTTAGTTATTTTCATAATGTAATGTCGTATGGACTGCTATTGTGTGGCTCAGCTGCCAGTATTGAAAATATTTTTGTACTCCAAAAAAGAGCTGTTCGCGCCATATACAATCTACGGCGGAGAGATACCTTGAGAGAATTGTTCAAAGAAATAAATATTTTAACTTTGGCAGGCCAATACATTTATGAAAATTTAGTTTATGTAAGGAAACACTATGACTCATTTGCTAAGAACAGCAATATGCACCAGTTTAATACAAGAAATAAAGATAAACTAGCCGTTCCAAGATTTAGGCTTGCAAAAAAAACTAGAGGTTTATTTATGGGAAAAGGCATAGCCTTTATTAATAAAGTTCCACAACAAGTGATTGATATTCTTTTGAATGAATTTAAAAACCATGTTAAAAATTCGCTCATGGGTAAAGGTTATTATAAAGTAGACGATTATCTTAAAGATCAAAATGCGTGGAAATGATGTAACACATAACTTGCTACTATAAGTACTTTGTTGAAGTAATATAACAATAAGTCTATGTTGAAGTAATATAACAATAATCCTGTCACCCTGTTGTAATTATCTGGTAACGATATATTAAAGTTTGTAAATATCGTTACTTATGGCTGTTACAGCTGATAAATTTCTTGCGCCCGTTCTTCTTGTCAGCTAAAAAAGTCTGGAACGGGTGGTAGGAAAATATAGACGATTCAAAAGTACTTAATAATTAAGTTTATATAATATAATAATAATAATAATAATAACGTTTATTCAATAGAAAGATGCATTACAATAACAAAATTAGGTATAATAAATTACGAATTATAAAATCTAAATATATACTGATTTACTTGAACTAGGTTATAATAATAACCTGTATTTCAGGCGATGGAAGTCGTAATAAATTAATCCTTAACTATATAAATTAACAGTAAATAAACCTTTTATAGGTAAGTACTTAAGATAACAGAAACTGAATTTTACAAAAACATTGTTATTTATTTACATATTTTTAGCAGCTCCTCAGTCTCGTCGTAAGACAAGTTACATAAATAATTATATAAAGCTAACTTACAATTGAAATAATTTAAAGAATATATATCTAGTGATTTATTCAATCTGTTGTAAAGAAATGGACCTAAGAATGGAAAAAATCTCTTGTTAAAAACATGTTTTGAGGTTGATTCTAAAGTACATACTATATCTCTCCGTCTTTTATTAGTGATGTCAGCATTATAAGTAAGCATTGTGTGTTGTTTTAGTAATGTGTGCATTAAAAGTTGGCGCACAGTTAATACTTTGCAGGATTTATACAATAAGCATGTAGGGTATCGAAAAGGAAGGTGGTTGGCTACTTTTAGAATCGCTCTTTGAGCTCTTTCCAGAGGAATAATGTTTGTTTTTAGTGCCCCACCCCATGAAATGATGCAGTATTGAATTATGGACTGACATAGAGCTAAATACACCTGTACAATTAATTTAGTATCAGCAATAGTCCGAAGTGTTTTGAAAACATAAATTAATTTACGGACCCTACTTACTAAATTTTCAATATGTGATTTAAAGGATAGCAAATCATCTATTATTATCCCAAGATATTTTATTTTATTAGTGTTGAGAATAGTAGGGCAATTACATAACGTGTGAGCTGAAGGATTTTGACATCTGTGCGCATATAATTTAGCGTCAAAATTATCATGGCGTTGGCGCATGGTGAAGCGAATGTATTTAGTCTTGTCAGCATTAAGCGTTAGTAAATTGCATTTCAGCCAATTGACATGTTTTCATTTTTTACAAGGTACCTAAAATCAAAAACCATTTTGAGTTTTTTCAATTCCAGACACCGTACATATTTTTTCGGGGTTTTTGATCAATTATTTAATGAATTATATGGAAAAAACCCTGTAGCATCGAGATATAGGAATAATAAAAAATACACTCCTTTGCGTAAAAAAAGTTGTGTGATTGTCGTTGAAGTGACAACTGTCGCTGTCAAGGTTACAATGTATGTCAAAGTTTGTGTCAAGAATCAAAATATTTTTTCACTTTTGCTCGCTTTGTTTGAAATGTTTTAATTATATTATTTACTTGATTAGTATTTTAGTTATATTTAACATCTCTCGAAATATAATATCAAGTTTTCTGAGGAATTTTTAATGGCAGACAGTCACAACCTCACTAAAGTGGACATCATCATGCTGCTGAAGCTGAAGTCTTCTGCGAAACGTTTATTTTTAGAAAAAAAAAGATATTATGTACGTTTCAATTTGTTTAATAAATACAGTTTGATTTGAAGTGCATTAATTTCAATTTCCATAAAACTTTAAAGCAACACATCACTGTAAACGAGAAGACTTTGGTTTGGCACGTAAAACAGTGTTTGTTTGGGCATTTCATCACATTATTTTTGCAGGCAGGAACTAATGAAGTTATGGAATCTAATTTACGAATATCTTTATCTATTATTGTTGAAAATAAGGTAAAAATTGAAAATAAGGTAAGGCAATAAAAGAAAACAACCTCGATCAAAACATAAACAATTAAACGTCATTAGCGTCCATAGATTGGGTTGACAGGTTGACGTCAAAGTGTATTTTTTATCCATATGGGCAAAGGAAAAACCGTCAGAAATCCTATAAACTGCACTTACGCTCTTTTAGAATGAGTAAGTTTTTAAATAAATATTATGACGACATAAATTAAAATTTTGGAAAAGAAAAAAATACGTCTCTTGTTTTCATCAGTAATTTCTAAATAACAAATAAAAAACCAGGACAAAAATTTTGAAATGTTGTCAATTATTAACAACATTGAAACCCAGCTGTGCGTTATAATACAATTCTGTGCTCGTTTTTCTTGTAAATAAAAGGACCGTGTCGTCGGCATATGATATTACTTTGCCGTTTATGATGTTAAGATTGCACAGATCATTAATGTAAACCAGGAATAAGGTAGGACCAAGGATACTTCCTTGTGGAATTCCATATTCTGAGGATTTTCGTTCATCACTCATAATGTAGCCTATTTTAACACTTTGGTGTCGATCAGTTAAGTAATCTGCAAACAGTTTTAACTGTATTCCTCTTACCCCTAGTACCTCAAGTTTGTTTAAAAGCAGAGGAATTGATACTGTATCAAATGCCTTAGCTAGATCAAGGAAAATTCCCATGGTATGGTTCCCGTTGCCGAGTTCCTCTGTGACATATTCTGTTAATTTATGAACCACGTCAGAAGTGGATAACTTAGCTCTAAAGCCAAATTGCCTTGGTGAAAGATAGTTATGTTTTTCCAGGTAGTTAACAAGTCTATTATTTATAATCTTTTCAAGTATTTTAGATATTGATGGAAGCAACGATATAGGTCTGTAATTGGTACATTGCTCTTTACATCCGGCTTTATATATGGGGATTACTACAGCCTTTTTTAAACATCTTGGGAAGATTCCTTCAGATAGGCAGATTTTAAATATATGCGTTAAGGGATGGACGAAAATATGTTTAAAACGTTTTATGATGTTATTGCTTATATTATCCCAACCTGGTGCACAGTCATTTTTCAGCCCTGAAATAATCTGTAAAATTTCTTGTTCATCGGTATCAAATAAAGCAAAAGTTGTTGAAGCGTAGGTAGAAGATGAGTTCCGGGGCGCACATACAGGGTTACGAATTTGCTCCGCAAGGGTTTTACCTACATCTGCAAAGTAATTGTTAATATTGTTAGCTGACAAAAGTGGTGAGGTATTTGAACGCAATAAGCAAGTATTTGACTCTGGTTTTTTTGACATATAGGTGACGTTCTTAATATGTTTCCAGATCTGTTTACTATTTTTACCAGCTTTAAGCAACACATCTTTATCATAGGCGATCTTTAACTTCTTCAAAAGATTGTTACAGAAATTCCGATATCTTTTGTATGATAATTGAAGTACTATATTATCAGGAGAATTCTTCGCTTTCTGGTGTAATTTATCTCTATTTCTTATACACCTAATAAGGCCCGGGGTAATCCATGGTTTTATGTTATAAAATTTCTTACTCACCTTGACCTCTTTTGTATTAATTGCAATAGCTTGTTGTATATTTTTCACTACATATGATAAAGATGTATTAGCGTCAGCAGTTTTGTAAACTGGGCCAAAATCAATGTTGTTTAAATCACGTTCAAGTTTGTGTAAATTTAATTTAGACTTTATTAGAGAGCGTTTTTGTTTAGGCATCGTTAAATTTAGGGTTAGTAGAACTGTGCTATGATCAGTAAAACTTGTGTTAGTTACAAGTGTAATACATGGAAAATTGGATTTTAACATCATATGGTCAATACACGAACCACTTTGATGAGTCGGCAATGTGTGAGCAGGAAGAAGACCATGGTATGAGCAAAGATTAAGATAATCTTCTTTACCCATCTCGGTGCAATCAGGTTGAATATTTATGTTTATATCACCTGCTAGTATAATATTTTGGAAAGAGCTTAATGTTTCAAAACTTTGATTTAAAGAGTTGTAAAAGGTATCAAAGTTTTTTTTTGAGGGAGATCTATACATTGCTATAATAGCTGTGCTGGATCCAATTTTGACATATAGGCTGTTACAATCGGGTAAATTTGGTTCTTCAACACTGACATTTAGCGTATCCCTGGCGTAGACTATCATACCGTCGTTTTGATTGCGATTAATTTTGCTATAATAAATGTTGTAACCCGATATAACCGGCAGGTTGTCAAATCTATTTTCTAACCAACACTCAGTTAAAATGATTACGTCACATTCATAGTTAAGCCTATGTAGTAATATATAAAAAGCATCAATATTTTTATAAATACTACGAATGTTTTGAGTTAGTATTGTTAATGAGTTTTTATGAACAGAGAGATATTGTCGGCAGTCTTCAATATCACATAATTTTGATTCTGATACAGATATACTATCAATCTCGCTTATCATATTAACATCCATAATCTAAAGTTCTAATTAATAAACAAAATATGTGGTGCTCTTAGGCACCTTCATAATCTACGGAGTTAACGTACCTACTTTCAGCCGCTTTTTTGGCAGGGCACTCGGCATCACCTGTCTTGTGGCCGCAGGGCTTATTGAAACGAAGGCAGGAAGCACACTTTGGTGGTTCCCCTGTTTTCGAACACTCTTTGATAGAGTGGCCATCTTCGCCGCAATGTCCGCATGTAGGGGCAGTTGCTCTGCACGTTTTCGCCGCGTGTCCATATTGTTGACATTTGTAACATCTGGTTACAAGGGTAAAATCTCTTACAGGGCAAGACGTCCAGTTAATGAATAATCGGTCATTAGTGATCAGGACTTTACGTATGAGCGCTGGCACTTCAAGTACGTAGTTACAGCTTTCTGCATTTTTTTCCCCTGATTTATGGCTGAGCTTTACTGAACTCAGGAACGCTTCTCGAGATAGAGTTGGAAGCTTGTCGGCTAAATTTTGTTCAAAAATACATTTGTATACATCATTTTCGCCCATAGATGAGGGAACTCCTATTATTATGACGCGAGGTTTACGCTTACTTGTTTCGTCAACGGAAAAGATTGTCGGAACTAAGAGTTTCTACATTGTCTACATATTCCTTCCGATCTTCTTCTTTCATTTCTTGAACTTCTTTTGCTCTTATGGCTCTTAAAATGTCAGGTAGTTGTTTTAGTATAGGCGTTATCTCAGGTATTAGGTTTTCCAACACCATAACTTTTATTGTATCGTTATTCGTAGTAGGAACGTTCCAACAGCCCTTTCCAATTAGGACGAAGGTGTCAGATGCGTGCCGTAGAATGATATATGCTAGCAAAGCGACTGTTCCAGTTTGAAATATTTTTTTTTTTTTTGTAATTCATATTTACTTAGATATAGGACTGCTTTAATTTACTTTAATGATACATCCGGGTTGTACATCTGGGGTTCTGGTGATCCTGGAACACAGGCTTTTGCTTATCCTAGGCACCAGACTCCACAAGTATTGTATTACATACAAATGTACCTACTATTTAATCATAAGTTTAAGTCCTACTTGTGGAAAAACTCAAATAAATGATTTAAAAAAAAAAAAAAAAAAAAAAAGATAGTAGTACTCTTTCCAAGGAGGACGAGAGCGTGGGAGGATGCAGAAGTTGCGTATCGTAAGTACGAAGGAACGTTCCGACAATCTTTTCCAAGTAGGAAAACGTTGTTAGAAAACGACTGGCAGCCTACCAAGTGCTCCCAGGCGGCAGCGGCTGGGAAAGAATCATTCTATAAGACGGTCCCAGCGTCTGTCGACTGGATGAAGTGGTGAACTGACCTTCAGGAATCCTTGGTGGAAACTCGGTAACGGCTTCATACCAAAGATCTTTCAACACGGGTACCTTCCTTCTTTTGGTAACCCATTATAGTATTACTTGCGTTATCATCTCAGCATGTGATCCATCGCAGAAGGTTAGTAGGTTTAGTGTAGTTTATTTGAATAAAGCTTATTTGACTTTGACTTTGACTTTATATCCCATTACTCTCGTAGTCCGGAAAGTAGTGACACTCAACTCAAGGTATGGCGAGGTCAAAATTTTGTCATTAGATGAATTCACGTTTCACATGGCAATATTTAGGCAGTTCAGGTAAAACTGAGCTGATTTAACTCAGTAGCCATCTGCTCCCCCTTGGCAGGTAAAGGGGTGGCATTCATAATTTCACGCCGCCACCGCACTTCAGAAAAAAAAAATCGGGTTGCACTCCGGGAGTGCCGGCAGAAGTGAAAACTTGAATATTAACGTTGTGCATTTTGATATTTTGGAATGATTAGGGAATAATTTTGCACGAATTGCCGTCTTACGAATTTACTCTGCATTTGAATTTACGAATACAGAACAGTATTGTACGAAAGTCTTATCCATAGCTTGACAGAAAATCTAGAGTTTTGACATTGAATTAAAAAATTAGCGCGTTGCTATAGTGACACAAGTGTTTACGTCTTGAAATGACGCGCCGCCATTTTCACCGCGCCCTGTAGAAAGAGAGGGGGATACTTCCGCCGCCGGCTGTGTACTCTCCATCCGTCACATCCGTCTTACGAAATTTTTGATCAGGGTCACGTGATTTTACCGACGCGAGTTTAGTATTCCCCATTACAAAAAGCGTACAACGCCGCTAAAGAAGTTTTCACTTCAAAAATCATATCTCCTTCAATATACCTACCACCTCGAGTGTGGTATCATATCATGATAAATCACGGATGAGGAATCCATTTTTGAGACATTTAATATACAGCTGATTCAAAGAAAAACCGGCCAAGCCAAATGAATAGTATCGTTTTACCTGAAAATAAAACGGTTATTAAATATACTTACCTTATTCGAAGCCTAATAATACACATTATAGTATTAAACTTGACTTCCGGCCTAAATTCGTGTACAACAATGCCGTCCATTGGCTAAAATCATCCAATCAGCGATCACTTCTTGTTCGCGCCAAAACTTCCACTACCGGGCATGGCATTTTTTGGGGTACCTACCCAATTTATGTTGGTGTGACAGCTTGAGTTCACTATGGCTTCTGTTACTTAGCAATAGGCTGTTGATAATGTTTTTAAATTGTCTCTTGTTTTAATGTCAATATATTTTTGGGTTATAAAAGAACTACTGTTTTCTTCTATCCACCCATAAGGAAGGCCTGTGCCCCAGCAGTGGGGACATTAAAATGGCTGATGGACTACTGTTTTCTTATAGCTAATACCTAACTTAACGTTCAATTAAATATGGTAACAAAGTAAAACTGGAAGTGTGCAAAAAGGTTCAATTTAAAAAAAAGAAAGTGCTACAAAAGTTTTTTCGAGATGGACCGTCGCACACTGGGGCCGCTCTAAAGAATTAGCGATCGAAACTCGTTACTAATGATAACTGCGTAAATTAAGCACGGAAATGATGGCACGGATGAGCTAGAGACTTGAAACTTTGAACATATATCATAACTGAAAGGCAATTCAATTATATGGTGTCATTGAGCTGATCTGATGATTGAGCCTGAAGAAGGCCACAGGAACTTTATGATGAAACCATGCAACCCCATCGTGTTTGGGCTCGTTTGAATCGTCTTGACGAGTACTCTAATGAGAAATAGTGTTCAAGGGTCTGATGATGGAGCCGAAAGTAGGCCACAGCAACTCTATAATAAAACTATGTAACCCCATCGAGTTCAAGCTTGTTTGGATCGTCTTAACGAGTACTTTGTTGGAAAATAGTTTCCAGGGTCTGATGATGGAGCCGGAAGAAGACCACTGGAACTCTGTGATAAAACCGTGCAAACCCATCGACTTTGAGTTCGTTTGAATCGTCTTGACGAGGTCTTTGTTGGGAAATAATTTCCCACTACACACATTTTCTAGCATAAGCTCTGAAATGTAATGTGCTCTGAAATGAATATTTCATTTGAAAAAGGAATGTGAGGCGTTCCACATTGCCGTGGAGGCTGGTTCATCACATTCTAAATTTAAAATCCAGTGCGGGAATGAATTTCAATACTTACATACTTCCCGATCAAGTACCTATTCCAAATTCAAAACGGTAGAACTCATCAGTTAGCGCTTAACTAAGTTTATTTCCTCGCATTTCTTGAGAAAGCTTTATACAAGCCTTGTACTGGAAGCTACTTGCATTGCCTCGAATGATTAAAACAACCTCGACAAATGCCAACTTCCCGTTCTCGGCTGTAATTTACTACTTATTAACGACAATCGTCGAAATTCAAATTACAAAACATAAGAAGATTTTATCTACTTTTGGAATAAATCAACACATTGGACAACAGGTAGACAGTTGGAATTTTCACAGATGATGTATTTCTGTTGCCTCTATAACAACTTCTAAATAAATTAAATAAATTCTAACTTTAAATAAATTCTAAAAACAGAATAAAATAATATTTAAGGGGGGCTCCCATACCACAAACTTGATTTTTTTGCCGTTTTTTGGTACGGAACTCTTCGTGCGCGAGTTCAACTCGCACTTGGCCGGTTTTTTCTTTGAATCATGTGATCCTTGTTCCTTATTCGATCGATATGAAAACACAAAAATAGTTCAGGTAATGATGCCGCCCACAACCTTGTTCACCACTTATATAAATATGCGATCAAAATATTTTTAGCGATGGGTGACCATGTTCATGGTGGCATATCTCCCAGAAGCTTCCTACTTCGCAACCCAGACGATGATATTTGATAACACCAAGCTAATGGCTATCTTTCCAATGTGGTCTGGTCCATTGGGACTATCGCATATTGATGCGATAGATCGAAAATGACCCTAGTTGGCTGACGGTCCATATCCATCTCGGAAAAACTTTTGGAGCACTTTCTTTTTTTTGAATTGAACCTTTTTGCACACTTCCAGTTTTACTTTGTTACCATATTAAATTGAACGTTAAGTTAGGTATTAGCTATAAGAAAACAGTAGTTCTTTTATAATCCAAAAATATATTGACGTTAAAACAAGAGACAATTTAAAAACATTATCAACAGTTGTTACAGACATAAATAATATCGTCAAGATTTAATCTGTATTCAGCGGCATAGAAATGCATGCTCTGTGCTCGCCCCTTCTCTTCCATCTGATCTGTGGTAACTGTAAAAGGTGTGTGCCGCCTTGTCCAAATAAAAATTAATCCAAAAATGATTTGGTGAGCTTATTTACTCCACCAAAATGGTGCCGAAACTAGTTTAGTCAGTTTAAAGTGTAGTGCAATTATGGTGAAAAAGTGAGCATAGCAGGATTGTCCGACCGAGTGTCGTCATGCGCCGGCCGCCCGCGTGCCACACGCCATAGCACCATGCGTAATTATACCGCGCATTGAGTGCACAAACAACACAATGATTTAATTAATTAAAAACAAAATATAAATAAAAGGACAAGGCGCACCAAGCAAATTCAATCAAACAAATCAAAAATAACCTAATTAACATGAATTCAACATAAAAAGGCGGCCATTTTTTCATTCTCGTTGTTCCTGTATATGCCATCTCGCTCACACCTACGGAGAAGGCCTCCAGTCATCTTGCTTTGTTCGCACTTCGCGCGCTTTTGTCGTCGGAAGAAATCGGCCGGCAGTGTGACCTCGATCTGTCAGGCTCATGTCATCGGACTCCTCTGAGTCCGTTTGGGAAAGCTCCTCCGACAGCAGTTCATCGGAAGCGGAAAATCCAAAGGAAAGCAAGGTGTCCAAAGATAAAGTCATGTCTAACTCCGAGGAGCTTAAAAGGTTGCGAGCGGCGCGCGGCCAATGCAAAGGCTTTTTCACTCGTCTGGAAGCGTATCTTGAGGCGAACACCGACCTCGACAAGGAAGAACTTGAGGCGAGGGAATGCAGTCTCAAGGCACAGTTCGTCAAACTGGAAGACATTCAGTTACAGATACTTTGCATTGACGAAAAGGACGACGACTCAGGACCGCTAGAAGAACGCTACTTTCGTCTGTGTGCTACGATTCGAAAACGTAAACTATTATTAACACAGCAAAGTGAAAGTGTCAATCAAGCCAATTCTAATGTGAAAAGGTGTTTAAACTTGCCGTCCATCAACATAGCGCCGTTTGACGGTCGTGATATTTGTGATTTTCAGCCGTTCATGGATTTATTTTCAGCAATAATTGACAAGGACCCTAAACTAACCTCAACTGAAAAAATGTACTACTTGAGAACGCTGCTCAAGGGTGAGCCGTTGCAAATAATCGAGGGCTTGCCACCAAGTAATGAGTCATATAAATCGGCTCTTCAATTATTAACAAAAAGGTATGATAATCCATCATTGTTGATCTCAAAGCACATAAACATTTTGTTAGATTTACAACCTCTTCAGCGAGCAACCGCTCCACAGTTAAGGGAAATTACAACGCGAATAAGACAACAATTAGCAGCGCTTAAAAACTTAAAACAACCCGTTGAACACTGGGATTCCATATTAATGTGCATTGTTTTACGCAAATTGGACCCTTTGACTGTGCGGCTGTTTCATTCTGAGAGGGACTGTGCTACTACAATGCCGTTATTTAGCGATCTTTTAGAATTTTTGGATAAACGTGCAGTATCGATGGAAGTAAGCCCTATGCACAGTGAAAAATCAAGGCCAAAAGGTGTAACATTGGCAGGGGTCATTGACCACAAGCAATCAGCTGTTTCAAAACATTGCAACATTTGTAATGATTCACACAGATTATTTAAATGTCCCAAATTTGTGTTAATGTCAATTGAGAAACGGCTTGAATATGTTAATAAAAATAAACACTGTGTTATATGTTTAGGCATACATTCCAAACCCTGTCGTTATAGCTTCAAATGTAGTATTTGCAAGTCAAAGGATCACAATACATTGCTTCATGTGACAGACAAGCAGGAAACTTCTGTTGACGAGCACTCAATGAGTTCGTATTCTAGTCAGTTATCCCAACCTAAGGTTTTGCTGCCAACTGTTAAGGTGTTGGTGCTGGATGCAGCAGGAAACAAGGTCATTGTACGGGGACTGCTCGACTCGGGAAGTCAAACATCATTTATCACAACCAAATTACTAACCAAATTAGGCATGCAACCATTCAAATGTGAAAAACAAATACTAACATTAGGTAACAAACTAAATAAACTGGATAAAGCAATAAATATCACAGTACATTCTTTAACGCAGAATTTTAATATAAATGTTATTTGTTCCATTGTTGATAAAATTACCTCTCCTTTGCCACAAAGACAGTTTGATATTTCTAAAGCGCTAATACCGAAAAATATTGCATTAGCTGATAATGAATATAATATTCCAGGAGAAATTCATTTGCTGCTGGGTGCGGACATCTTCTTTCGTGTGCTTCAAGATGGGAAAATCGAAGGAGGGCAATCAGATCCAATCATGCTCAACACCAGGTTCGGATACATCATCTCAGGTGATTCCTTTCCATGTTGTAACGTAGCAACTAGTTTGCATGCAGTATTAAGCACTGATCTGGATCACGCTGTTAAAAAATTTTGGGAGACTGAAAAGGTTCCAGAAGTCTTCCTAGAATCATTACCCGAGCACGCTCACAGCGAGAGGGTGTTTCAGGAGTCTGTCACTCTACAAAATAACCGTTTTGAAGTAGGGCTGCCACTCAAAATGAGTATGAGTGACATTAATACATCAAGTTCGTTTGCTATAGCTTTGCAGCGATTTTACAACTTAGAAAAACGTTTTTCTAAGGATCAATTATATCATAAATTATACATTGAGTTTATACATGAGTACTTAAAATTAAATCATGCTAAATTAATCAATATAAGTACCAATCAACCAAATACTCAACCTTTATACTTTCTTCCGCATCATGCAGTCTTACGCACGGATAAAGTTACAAATAAATTGCGTGTAGTGTTTGACGCTAGCGCCAAAAGTCATGACAATCCTAGTTTAAATGACATACAATGTAATGGACCCGTCGTTCAAAATCAATTATTTGACATTTTAATACAGTTTCGCACTTTCAATATTACTTTAATGTGCGATATACGTCATATGTTTCGTCAAATCAATATACAGCCAGAACACAGGGTGCTTCAAAATATTTTATGGAGGGACAGTCCGGAACACCCTCTGCAATGTTTGCAACTACAGACCATAACCTACGGTTTAAAAAGCTCGACTTTTCTAGCCACTAGGTGCTTAGTTGAGTTGGCTAGAAGGCATCAGAGCGGTTACCCCTTAGCAAGCAAAGCTATTATATCATCGAGCTACATCGATGACATAATATGTGGAGCTTCCAATTACAACGAAGCTGTGCAACTTAAAGATGAGCTTGTTCGGTTAATGAATCTGGGAAGTTTCGAATTACACAAGTGGTCGTCCAACAATAGTCAACTGCTGGAAAACATACCAAAAGAAAAGTTAGGTTTTTCTCAGCGTGATCTAGATCAGGAAAAATCAGTTGTAAAAACATTAGGACTTTCATACGTAACAAAGGATGATGTGTTCGAGCTGGGTGGAGACATGGTGACCTCCCCCAAAAAGCTCACGAAACGAGGTGTCCTAAGCTCAGTCAGCAGATTTTTTGACCCACTGGGTTTCGCTGGACCTATTACAGTTAAAGCAAAATTAATACTTCAGCAGATTTGGCAGCACAATCTAGGGTGGGATGATCCGTTGCCTGACGCATTAAGCAAGGCGTGGGTAGAATTTCATAATCAAATTTCCAGTATGCCTAAGCTCATAATTCCACGAAATTTACGGCTTTCTGAAGCAGATGAGTGCGCGCTCTATGGTTATTGTGATGCTTCTGCAGAGGCCTATGGTTGTTGCATTTATGTAAAAATAACAATAGCTGGTCAACACCAATCATACTTGCTGTGTTCAAAGTCTAGAATTGCTCCTTTAAATTCCAAATTATCAATCCCAAAACTCGAATTAAACGGTGCATTAATTTTAGCAAAGTTAGTTTATAAAATATCTAAAATTTTACCAAATATTAAAATAATTAATCTTTTTTCGGACTCTCAAATTGTTTTAGGATGGTTAAAATCTAGTCTTCATAAATTACCAGCATATGTTGCCAATCGAGTTAAAGAAATTTCTGCAAACACAGCAAATATGACATGGTACCATACACCAGGCGTATTCAACCCAGCTGATATATTATCAAGAGGTGTTAACCCTCAAGAACTGCAAAACAACAAAATATGGTGGCAAGGCCCCGATTATTTGCAGGAAATTAAAAATGATTGTAATTCATACTTGGTAAAATTAGAGTTTCCAATTCAATGTAATGTTGTCGAAAATACATACCACACAGTTGCAAGTGATGAAAACACTTTGCCATTATTCACTAAGTATTCAAGTCTGTTTAAAATGCTTAGAGTAACTTGCTATGTCTTAAGATTCATAAATAAATGTAAGCACATTGCAATCAATGTGGGAAATCTCACTGCAAGGGAATTTCAATCTGCATTAAATACTGCCATAAGAAGTGTTCAATCCGTTCATTTTCATGAAGACATAAAGCTTTTAAAAAATAACAAACAAGTTAATTCCAATTTAAAATCATTGTATCCTTTTGTAGACGCAGATGGCCTTCTCCGTGTAGGTGGCAGACTTCAAAATTCAGACCTTTCCTTTGCAAAGAAATTTCCAATAATATTGCCTAATAAATGTCACTTAACAAGGATAATAATTCTTAATCAACACCTGTCATTTTTGCATGGTGGCTTAAAACTTTTATTTAGTACTTTGTCACAAAAATACCACATTGTAAACGGTATAAGAGAAATTAAAAGTGTTTTACACAAATGTATTATCTGTCATAGATATAAGGCTGATAGCGCCAAGCAGCTCATGGGCTCTCTGCCCCGTGAAAGAGTGACACCTGCCAGGGCCTTCGAAAGGGTCGGTTTGGATTACTGTGGGGCGTTCGATGTGAAGAATTCCACAGTAAGACGCAGCTTAATTAGAAAGGGCTATGTTGTCGTATTTGTTTGCTTCACCACCAAGGCTCTGCACCTCGAAATAGTTTCAGACATGACCACTGAAGCCTTTCTGGCAGCTCTAAAAAGATTTATCTCGCGCAGAGGCCTACCTTCTGTAATACATTGTGACAATGCTTCAACATTCAAAGGAGCTAATAATAAATTACATCAGCTCTATCAATTACATAAAAATTCTTCATTTCAAAATAATGTTTTAGATTTGGCATCAACTAAAGGTATTAAATTTAAATTCATCCCCGCATACAGTCCCAATCATGGAGGGCTGTGGGAATCTGCCGTGAAGTCGGTAAAATACCACTTAAAAAGAGTAACTGGCAACAAATTATTTACTTACGAACAGTTTCAGACAATTTTATGCCAAATAGAGTCCATATTAAATTCAAGACCATTAGTCGCTCTATCTCATGACACCTCTGATTATTCATATCTTACACCAGGGCATTTCCTAATCGGTTGCGCTCCAACTTCTTACCCAGAACAGGACTGTGTTGACATTCCCCCCAACAGACTACGCCTTTGGAGGAGCTGCGAACAAGTACGGCAGCATTTTTGGAGAGCATGGTCAAATGAATATCTAGCCTTGTTAAACAAACGAACTAAATGGCAAAGGGAATATCCCAACCTAAAGGAGGGTATGTTAGTTCTACTCCGTAATCCAAACACGGCGCCCTTTCAATGGCCCACAGGTAGGATCTCCAAAGTGTTTATTGGCTCGGACACAAAGGTTCGTGTGGTAGAGGTAAGAACAGCTGATGGCAAAACTCATACAAGAGCGGTTTCTAAGGTAATAGTCTTGCCCATTGATGACTAATTTCGCATTTCTCTCATTAGGCTCTAAGGGAACTGCGATGCATAGTCTGTGGAGGCTGCTACCCTCTGGTAGTCTCCGACCCCAAGACCTAGTCGTAGGGCAGACAAAGTGACCATTCACTACGTTTATTTTCATGTTTCTTTTCATTCAGTGCGTGTCAAACGCAAATTTAACACTTGTTATATTAGGCATGTTAGTATTAAGAACTTCAAAACATCAGCTGCTCTCACTTCATTAAACATTAAATGTTTAGATGTTTTGTAGTAGAACTATTTAAGCTTAACTGTTAAGTTTTAGCATTAGGTGTACTTTAAAGGCATTTTGGCCGCCCCAACTTATGTTACAGACATAAATAATATCGTCAAGATTTAATCTGTATTCAGCGGCATAGAAATGCATGCTCTGTGCTCGCCCCTTCTCTTCCATCTGATCTGTGGTAACTGTAAAAGGTGTGTGCCGCCTTGTCCAAATAAAAATTAATCCAAAAATGATTTGGTGAGCTTATTTACTCCACCAACAGTCTATTGCTAAGTAACAGAAGCCATAGTGAACTCAAGCTGTCACACCAACATAAATTGGGTAGGTACCCCAAAAAATGCCATGCCCGGTAGTGGAAGTTTTGGCGCGAACAAGAAGTGATCGCTGATTGGATGATTTTAGCCAATGGACGGCATTGTTGTACACGAATTTAGGCCGGAAGTCAAGTTTAATACTATAATGTGTATTATTAGGCTTCGAATAAGGTAAGTATATTTAATAACCGTTTTATTTTCAGGTAAAACGATACTATTCATTTGGCTTGGCCGGTTTTTCTTTGAATCAGCTGTATATTAAATGTCTCAAAAATGGATTCCTCATCCGTGATTTATCATGATATGATACCACACTCGAGGTGGTAGGTATATTGAAGAAGATATGATTTTTGAAGTGAAAACTTCTTTAGCGGCGTTGTACGCTTTTTGTAATGGGGAATACTAAACTCGCGTCAGTAAGAATCACGTGACCCTGATCAAAAATTTCGTAAGATGGATGTGACGGATGGAGAGTAGACAGCCGGCGGCAGAAGTATCCCCCTCTCTTTCTACGGGGCGCGGTGAAAATGGCGGCGCGTCATTTCAAGACGTAAACACTTGTGTCACCATAGCAACGCGCTAATTTTTTAATTCAATGTCAAAACTCTAGATTTTCTGTCAAGCTATGGATAAGACTTTCGTACAATACTGTTCTGTATTCGTAAATTCAAATGCAGAGTAAATTCGTAAGACGGCAATTCGTGCAAAATTATTCCCTAACCATTCCAAAATATCAAAATGCACAACGTTAATATTCAAGTTTTCACTTCTGCCGGCACTCCCGGAGTGCAACCCGATTTTTTTTTTCTGAAGTGCGGTGGCGGCGTGAAACTATGAATGCCTCCCCTTTACCTGCCAAGGAGGGGCAGATGGCTACTGAGTTAAATCAGCTCAGTTTTACCTGAACTGCCTAAATATTGCCATGTGAAACGTGAATTAATCTAATGACAAAATTTTGACCTCGCCATATCTTGAGTTGAGTGTCACTACTTTCCGGACTACGAGAGTAATGGGATATCAAAAAATAAACCCTAATACTGAATTTGATAGATAGTGACCATCAAACTATTCAAACTGAACAACTTTTACTATGGAACCAACTCTGAAACCACAAAAAAAACAGCTGTTAGGCAGCCATTTTACGCTCATGCACGCGTCAGTCAAATTCCATCAGTCATGAATTACGTTTGACTGCCTGACTGATGGAAAGAAGAAATCAAATTTATGCAACCATCAGTCACCCCATTACACGGTAGGTTAATCGTCACTCACAGCCGTGACTGACATGACTGATGGAATTTGACTGATGCTTGCATGAGCATTTGTAATGGCTGCCTTAGATACATTTTGACAATTTCGTTAATATTGTTTATATGAAGGTTTTATTCGTCATTATTTTTTGTATGAAACAGCTGATTTTCTTCTCAATTTCAGAGTTGGTCCCATAGTAAAAATTGTTCAGTTTGATGGTCCCTATCTACTATATTTGGCATCAGGGGGTTTTTAGGGTTCCGTAGCCAAAATGGCAAAAAACGGAACCCTTATAGATTCGTCATGTCTGTCTGTCTGTCTGTCTGTCTGTCTGTATGTCTGTCTGTCTGTCTGTCTGTCCGTCCGTATGTCACAGCCACTTTATTCCAAAAGTATTAGGACTACATAGTTGAAACTTGGTAGGTAGGTGTTTTCTGTGAACCGCTTTACGATTTTTATACAAAAATAAAAAAAATAAAAGATTAAGGGGGGGCTCCCCATACATGGAACTGAAACTGAAAATATTTTTTTTCATCAAACCAATACTTGTGGGGTGTCTATAGATAGGTCTTTAAAAATGACATTGAGGTTCCTAAAACTATTTTTTTTCAAAGTCAACCATTTGAAAGATATTTGCCGCCAAAGTGGTAAAATGTGTGTCCCCCCCCCTTTAACTTTTAAAGTAAGAGGGTGAAAAATCTAAAAAAAATATAAGCTATAGATCTTGATAAACACTTTCAACGAAAATTGGTTTGAACGAGATATAGTAATTAGTTTTGAAGATATAGTACATTTTCCAAAACCGCAAATATAACTTTGTCATTCATACACACACTGTGAAAAACAAAGTTATTGTTTCAGACGAAAAATGATATCGATATTAAAATATGGTATGGTATAATGAACCTACGGAACCCTACTGCGCGTGGTCCGACACGCACTTGGCCGGTTTTTTCAATAAAGGCCATGTTCACTTAGTTAGCGTAATGTAAGGATTCTAACGATACCCTACACATCCAAATCTGTTGTACATAAATACAAATATACATGAACCGTGAACACAATACACTCATCTTTTTGAATAGACTAGACATCGGACAAAGTATGCACTAACAAAGTGCCAAAATAATATGCACGCAAATAATGCACTAAAAGTCCAAAATATGCACAATGCAAAATAAAAAAAAACCGTTTATCACCCAGTATCAATTTGAACGCCAAAAACGACCTCTGTACATCAACTGATGTCATTGGCCAAATTTAAAATTTGGCGTCATTTTTGGAGATACCTTTCACGCAGGGTACGAAGTACGACCTGTGGCGTTCTACTCTAAACTACTACTACTACGCGCACTACTCTAAAAGTTCGTGGCTAAGCAGCTCCAAGTAGTCAAGTGAAAGTCAACTCTTACGCTCTATCCTAAATCGACGATTATCATAAAAAATATATGCGCGTTCGAAAATATCTTGGATTATTAATAAATCTGTTTTAATATAAAATAATTTATCTAATAAAAGTATAAAAATGGACCGAGTATTTTTACACATTACGTAAATAACCACTTAAGTTCAAAAAATAAAAAAAATATGATAAAAGAAGAAAATTTATTGGCTTACTCAACAAAGCTATGTATTTAAAGATATAAAAACATATTAAAAAATAATAATCAACAGACAATTTTTTCAATAGAAGATATGTTGAAAAAAGTTAAAAGTTAAATTTGGGGTATTTCTGAAGTCGAAAAAAGATTGGATTCCTTTACATACTTATTCTAACAAGTACATAAGTACGTAAACAGAAAGTGTTTCAGCCCGAGGAAATATTCACTGAGAGATATAAGCGATTTTTATGTTTAGGTAAAAATACCTAACTTCTCGTAAAAAAAAATATTGGCTTATTGTGCATCTGTAAGCTGTATTACCTAACTTCATCACATGCCAAATTTCATTGACGGGAGAATTATTCGGTAGTCTCCATACAACAAATATGCTCATTAATTGGACTAATACTGAAACAAGTGCCAATACCTAAACTAAAAAAATTAAGTTTAAAAATGTTGGTAATTGTGTAATTTTTCAAAAACTGCGTAATAAATTGCATTTTTTTAATACCAGAAATAAATTCTACGTTATTGATTTATTCGAAAATGATACCACATTTGACCTATTAGTTAAACCTGAATTGTTATAGTTTTTAGAATGGAGCCGGGAAAAGTGCTCTATTCAACCCGCCGCCGTATGGAACTGTATGTAAGGATTGTTTGGCCCAGCTCAATATTAGTTAGAAACAGCCTACAGATCAGTTTCTATCATGTGGCCAAACTTTATCACGACTTGTAACTCCCAACTTTTTTTTGTATAGAGGTTCATACCTACTACGTCTCGATCTTCTCGATTGCTGAGCACAGTTTGACAGACAGATGGGACTCGCTCTCAGAATTTTACAACCTTTTTAATATTATGTCTTTTAATACAAATATGAGTTTTAAAAGGTAATATTTTTATTTCAACATCAATAATCGTCGAAATTATCTAAAATGATTCGAAATGATTTAGTTTAAACATGATACTTATTTTTTAATAAGTTCTAAGATTAAGATAAAGAGACACTCAAAAAAGCTTACATTTCCGTAGACAAATCTCTCTCGAACTCGAGAACATAGGAATGCGAGCATGAGTAGGTATCTCGATCTCAACCCGACAAAAGTAACATTTCGGTGTAGACTGGTAGACAAGCCATTGTTCAGGTGCCTTCCCACCGGTGCGTCTTGAGACGCACGAGAGCGCACAAGACCGAACCGACACACCGTGGGAAACGACGAGCGCCGCGGTGCGTCGTCGTGCGTACGATCTATCGAGCGTCGGTAACTTCAAAGGATCGGTGCGTGGCGGTGCGTAGCGCTGTGCGTCCGCGTTCGTGGCGGCTCGTCGCCTTTGTCAATATGCCGCGCGTCATAGTATGATATCTATCAGTAGTCAATCGGCCCTGGCCTTTAAATAATTACCTACAGTATTTTAATTTCATCTAAGTACTTTCGTATCTTTCTTGGGAAGGCACCTTTCTGTGAGTCGAATCTTTCGATGTTGGTCATGCTACGCGTGCAGCTCTCTACCATGTGCCGTTTAAGATTTGGCCATTGTTAAATCCAGGAGCGGCCCTAGGGCGGTGCATCGGTGCAACTACAGTGTGGGTGCAACTGTACTGAGTGCCCTCGTGTGTGGGGCGCTATGAAACGCTTGATCACCGGTCAACTATCAAGACCAGGCGCGGTCGCAGCCCGAAATTTTGGGGGGGGTCACTAATAATAATACAATTGCTTTTTTGTACTTTTTAGAAGCTTTTTCTATGTGACATGTACGATTTTGGGGGGGGTCATGTCCCCTGTGACCCCCCCCTGGGACCGCGCCTGATCAAGACTATCAATCGTATTGTTGCCTGCGGGCGAGCGACGACGCGACGAACGAAACTGACCAAAAGTCGCACTGCGCGGCCATTTTTTAGTAAAAACAAGCAAGATTAGTGGATTAACTGACTACAGAAAAATAAAAGAAAAAAAAATCGCGCTGCACGGCTGTTTTTACCCGACTACGGCGAAGCCAAAACGGAGGGTATATGATTTTGACCTGTATGTATGTATGTATGTATGTATGTATGTTTGTAAATTCATCTGTTCCATCATAACTTCTAAACTGCTTGTTATAATTTGACAAATGAGGTATCGTTAGAAGCGTCTTAATCGTCCAATGAACATAGGCTATATGACGTCACATTAAATTGAATGTGGCGCCCTCTAGAGGAGTTAAAGACATGAACTGAAAAAAAAATATTTTTTAATAATGCCGTGTTGGGTACCAAATGAAAGGGCTTAATGAGCACTTTTCAAATATGTATATATTGTTAGCTTTTGCCCGTGGCTTTGCTTGCTTTCACCCTTTTGACAACTCCAAAATATTTAAAATAAAAAAGAAATTTTAAAACTAAAACCCGACTACGGAAAAATCGTGCTCTAAAAAGTAAGAAACAAGAAAATATTAGAGTCCAAAATTTAATAAAAAGGATAACCGTAGTCGCATGCCACTTTGTCCTAGACACGTAGGTACGATACGAACAACAGGCTGGAGGTGGCATGCGACTACGGTTATCCTTTTTATTAAATTTTGGACTCTAATATTTTCTTGTTTCTTACTTTTTAGAGCACGATTTTTTTTGTTACTATAAACAAGCAAGATTTGTCGATGAAACTGACTAAAAATCGCGCTGAGAGGCAATTTTTTTCTATAAACAAGCGAGATTACAATATAAGTAGATGAAATTGACTAAAAATTGCGCTGCGCGCCCGTTGTTTAGGGTTCCGTACCCAAAGGGTAAAAACGGGACCCTATTACTAAGACTCCGCTGTCCGTCAGTCTGTCTGTCTGTCACCAGGCTGTATCTCATGAACCGTGATAGCTAAAAAGTTGAAATTTTCACAGATGATATATTTCACAGTTGTATGGACAACAAACATGATTTTTTTGCCGTTTTTTGCTCGATATTAATAACGACAACAGGTAGACAGTTGAAATTTTCACAGATGATGTATTTTTATTGCCGCTTTAACAACAAATACTCAAAACAGAATAAAATTAATATTTAAGGGGGGCTCCCATACAACAAACGTATTTTTTTTGCCGTTTTTCGGTACGGAACCCTTCGTGCGCGAGCCCGACTCGCACTTGGCCGGTTTTTTTTACTACAAACAAGCAAGATCACACTGCGCAGCAGTTTTTTTTTACTATAAAAAGCAAGATTACAGGATTAGTAGGTGAAACTGACTAAAAACCGCGCTGCGCGGCGGTTTTTTTATTGTAATATACAAAATTAGAAGATTAGTAGATGAAACTGACTAAAAATCGCGCGGTGTGGCTGATTTTTACTAAAACAAGCAAGATTACAAGATTAGTAGGTGAAACTGACTAAAAATCGCGCTACGCGGCCGTTTTTAACTAACAGGCAAAATTGAAAATCTTGGAATCGCAGATAGGGGGCGCCCCGTAGAAATGTCGCCCAGGGGCGATGGTAGTGCTAAAACCGGCATTGGCAATATGTACGACGTACGTGTGTATGTCCCTACAAGTTAGTACAGTAAAAAATAAATATTTTTAAGTACAGTACCTTCGTACATTAATAAAATACTACTTTTTACTTGTATCTATTGTTATCAAAATTAAATTATAAGTTCTTGACTTGACCACGACTATGTGACCCCCTCCTGGCGTCAAAGCTGGATCCGCCCTTGAATATAACTTTGTCATTTATATAAACACTATTAAAAACAAAGTTATTTTTGCAAAACGTAAAATGTTAGTGGTATTAACTTGAGATAGCTCTTGTACCGACCTCGAAATTCATACAACTTAGATACGTGGCATGCTGACTCGGCATGTTCCATGACACTGCGGTCTGACTGCCATCTTATTTTTTTGTGCTATTCTCTACTAGAACCTTGAGATAACTCTTGTAGAGCATGTCGAAATTCTACATGTTTGGAAGCGTGCTGACGCCAGGTGTTCCACTTCCTGGCGCTGGGAGTAGGTGCTCACTCATGTACACCCTAAACAATCATATTGATAGAAGGACCTTGAGATAACTCTTACCGTAATTTTCACGAGCTCTCGATCTATTACAACTTGTAGCTAATATCGCCGTAATGACGTAATTCCCTATCTACCATATTCGGCATTAGGGGTTATTTTGTAAAACATTGTAAATTATTTTATTTTATACGAGTATTATCACAACTTTATTCAACTCGCAACTGATGTTCAAAACGTAGCGAGGGAATGCGCGAGAATGCGCGCGCGCATTTTTACTATCATTGCGCGCGCATTCAATTGACAATATCTAAGCAGAGATCCACTGCAACTTCACTCGAGAATGTATGGCAAAGATTTTTTTTACAGAAAACTGACAAATCTAAGAGCTTCTAATTCGGGGACGGGGATTATATTAATAACATTTAAATGAGACAGTTATGGCTATTTCAAAAGTTATTTATTTATTTAAGTACCTAACACAGTAATTATAAATAAAATAAAAATAATAATAAATAAATCAGGCTTAAAATATAGTTATCTGTTAAAAATTCCATCATTTTTGTATTTTTGTCAGATGGACCCATCATCCAAAGCAGGGGCTGTACCGGCTAACGCATCGAACTTCGAAAAGTCTGCCGGGTTTCAGATTAAAACAGATAAATCGAACCCGAATTGGGTCAAAATGGCGAACCCTAATTCATGAGGTCACACAAACATCAATGTCTTCCAAATAACTTCAACAAATAGTAAAATAAGTAATTCCTTACTTCGATTTATCTGTTTTAATTTGAAACTCGGCAAATTTTCCGAAGCTCGATTCGTTAGCCGGTACGGCCCCAGGGCAGGACGTAGGCTTTTCGAGCGGGAAGATGATACAATGGGGAATGTCCGAAAAAAATCAAACTGGCTGAATATTTTTTTATAGGTAGGAATAAGCTCTCTTAGTAATAGAAAAAAAACAGTATTTACAGTTCCGTGAAAAAATTTAAAAAAATTAAAGTCTCTTCGTCTTCACAAATATAGGAAAGTAACAGCAGAATGGAGATTATACCTTTGCCATCACCTGCCACAACCACAACATGATATTAAAAAAAAATTCAACACAAAATGTCAAAACTTTTTGTTTTTAATTCTTGTTGTCATAGTGGCAGGTGTTGACAAAGGTATAATTTCCATTCTGCTGTTACGGATATATATATTGGCAAGAGAAAGAAAGAGACAAAAGATGCGCAGTAGCCATAAACACTAAGTTTTTGGCTACTGCGCATCTTTTGCCTCTTTCATTCTCTTGCCAAATATGCCGGGCAGTATACTTTCCTACATTTGTGAAGTCGAAGAGACTTTAATTTTTTTTTTTTCACGCAACCGAAAATTCTGATTTTTTTTTCTATTACTAAGGGATTTTTTTTTCTATTACTATTCAGCCAATTTGTTTTTTTTCGGACATTCCCCATTATCTCCACGCTTGGTAGGCGGGCTAGGGCACAGAATAACTAATAGTACAAGTACAGAAGCAGCACTCGGCAAAGTCATTTAAACAAATAGCGACCTTTGCTCCGACACAATAAAGTGCAATTCAGGTCACGCAGTTCACCTAGTACTTGCCTCTCTTTCTATCGCGTGCTCTTACCTTTTCTGACGACGCAACGTTAGGGTTGTGTTCTTTTAAATGAACTGCGTAGCATATATCATAATGTGAAAAACGACAATTGTTTATTGGTTTTTTGATTTTGACATCCGTACACGGCACAGTAATGTCGATTCGACATTGTTACTATTATAAAGAGGCAATATCTACGCAGGCAGTAAGATGCCGCGCGACTACACAGGCAGGCGTGTGGCAGCCCGATGCTCACTTGTTCGTTCGAACGAACGGTAGGTAGCGGTAGGTGCTTATCGCGCGACCTTGAGCGAGTGCAGGTGGCCTGGCTAGGGTTCTAATGCACTGGGCAGTAGATGAGTGAGTCGTCGGCGGGCGGGCGGCAGGCGTCGACGCGTCGGGTGCCAGTCTCCAATATGACTAATATCTGCGGCTGCCGCCAAGGCCATATCCAGCGTGGAGATAAATCCAGAGGGGTAATAGTTGAGATTTATCCCACCTTCTAAATCCGTAACACGGTAAAGAAATGTCCGTAACACACAGAACGGGACTATAGCGGGCGAAAAGTCCGAATCCGGATACGTCACTAGATGCCGTCAAACTGCAAGCGTTACCGGCTGCAGTTGACTCTGTCGTTGACAATGTTCCGCCTGTGTATAAGAGCCCTTAGACATATCATTGTTGGACAGTTGCCTGCAACGAAAACGCTACTGCTTATTTTCCAATCCACCAAGTGTAAATCATATTTTTTGCAACATTCCCAGCTACTTTTTCTACTAACTTATTTTATTTGCGTAATAGGTATTTCTGAAATGCCCTTCAAGGAGATATTCACTGATTTCCCTCTAAAACAACATTTGTTGACAAACTAAATTTCTCATTGCATTTCGATGATATACACAATTCTTCACCATCCACTTTGGGTAGTCTGCCATCTTCGAACAAGTGATAAAAGGCAGGATTTAATTCTTGTACATCTCTTGGGTCAAACTTTTTTCCCTTCTGTTTCCAATGGACTTTTTTGAAGTGACTTCTCATTTCTCTCTTCAAATAGAACATTGAGTCGCACAATGGACAGGCAACACTTCTCTCAGAATGTTTTTTTACTTTATGAGTGTTCATGATGCTAGAAGTTCGAAATCTGTCACCGCATATATCACAAGCATACGGAGTATCTCCGGTATGCCTACGCATATGCAGTTTCAGACACGCGTTGTTTTCAAATTTCATATTACATACACTGCAATAGCAGGTCTTAGTTGTTGTATGTGTTACTAGATGACTCCTCAGTCTTTCCTTCCCGAAAAACGATTTATTACAATAGTCACATTGATAAGGCTTTATTTTCAAATGGAATCTATTTACGTGAGTTTCTAGTTCTCCATATCTGGTCACTGTATGTTGGCATAAATCACATTTGATATTGTATTTGGTTTTAAGTTTAGGCTTGGGAACTTTCTTAGCCTTTTTCGGTTTACTATGCATGTACTTTATGTGATTTTTCATGTAGACAGGCTTTGTTGGCTTCTGACATATAGGGCATGGGGTTTTCTCCACGTGAGTTTTATGGTGTAGTTTCAACTGCATTTCTGAGTTATAGGTTTTTCCGCACGTTTCACAGGTGTATATGTCTGTGTTTTCTTCTCTACCAGGTTTGCAGTACACCATGTGATGGGGGAAAAACGTTGCAGTCAAAACTTTTTTACATTCAACACATTGAATGACGTCATCGTAATGAATTCGTTTATGAGCATGCAATTTTTTTAAACTATCAAAATTCTCTTCACAATCTTTACAAGGGAACCTTGAACCTGCTCCATGAATGGTTATGTGCTCTAATAGTTGCTTCTTAGTTGCAAACTTTATGTCACAAATGGGACAATCCAAGATACTTCTTTTCCTTTTCATTTGCAAGCCACTGTGTACCCTGAAAATATGTTCTTGCAGTTTTGTATTTGACAAAAATTGTCTCTTGCATAACTTGCAATCAAAGCATTCTTTGTCGTGTCGTAATTTGACATGATTGGCTAATTCTTCCAATGTTACAAAAGAACTGATACAATGATCACATTTATTGAGCCTCTCAATAGTTCGGCATGCCTCCTTGTGATTGTTTAAAGTGAATAATGTAGTAAATTCTTGATCACAGAATTCACATACATGTCTTTCTTTATGAAATTGATTCAAATGATGTCTTAAAGTGGTTCTTGAATAAAATTGCTGTGAGCAGTGGGCGCAAGTAAACGGGTGGTGATCCAAATGCTCTCTATTAACGTGACCAAGCAATGCCTCCCTTCTAGGGCATATGTAATCACAGTCTATACATTTAATTTTAGAGATATTCTTCAAAACCTGTTCTCTATAAGACACCAAATATTTATAATGTACACAAATGTTTTCTAAGCATTCCAAGCAGTTGAATCTGCACTTGTGCAATTTCAAATCGGTTTCACTAACTTTTTTATGACACAAAGCACATTTAGAACCACTGTGACTCTTATTCATATGTACTTTTAACCCATCAGCATTGAAAGAGAAGAATTTACATAATTTACACAAGTGTATGTTATCCTCATGGTTTATTTTCATGTGCTCAGTCAAATCTTCTACTGGGATTATAAACTGACAAACCTTACATATTACTTTTGAATGTGTTTTATAGTGTGTATTTAAAGTTCTTTGAGACATATATGTTTCATTGCAAATTTTGCAAATGAATAAAAATTTACTAGATTCAAATTTCATTTGCCGACATATCTTCACATGTATTTTCCAACCCTTGTAGGATGGTAATATTTCTTTACACTTCTTACATTTATATGTTAAAGAAGGTATAGTCCTTTTTTTCTTATTCTTCACACCTGATAAAAACTCTGTGCCTTCTTTATCATTTTCTACATTTGAGTTTTCTTGTGCTGAAAAATCTAAACCATCATTCACAAACATAATTTCTATATTATCATCATTATGTTCTATTTCCAGCACCTCAAAGTTATTAGCAAGTGTTATACCAGTTTTTTCTATATCTGCCAAATCAAAGTTGTTTCCCTCAATTTGCGTTTGTTTTATTTTTGGGATTTCCATTGTTAAAGTTTCTCCCACTTTTGATTCTTTTCTCAGTGAAATATTTGATGTGATTTCATTAAATAATGGTTGAATATGCTCAACAATTACTTTTTCATTTTTTAATGCTCCAAGATTACTTATGTCTTCTGGCTCAATTTCATCAATAGCATTATCTTCAGTTATCTTCTCATTTTTTGCTTTTCTTTCCGTTGATTTTAAAGTGTCTTTAGCTATAATTTCAGTCATTTTGCCCATGTCTGTGTATTGACATATTTCAGAATCTTGTTCTAATACAATCATAATATTAGAATTCTCATAATCTGTACCAATTTGTCCAAGTTGATCATGAACATCGACAGTTTTAGAATAGAGTTCATTAACACATTTGTAAATAATTTGGGATAGTTGTTTGGCATTGTAAATGAAGAGGTATGATTGTATGGACTTTTCTGTGCATTGACTGCAGACATACACGCTGGCAAGTATTTGATGGCCCTGTAATGGTAAATTTTGTCATTATGATACAAATCAACCATTTGTAACATTTTTGTAAAAATAATGAAGCTGAAAAATAATAAGTAGCCGATATTAAAAAACCGGTCAAGAGCGAGTCGGACTCACGCACCGAGGGTTCCATGCCATCATAAATATAAATATTTGGATATGTTACTGTAAAACAGTCTTTCAAAAGTAGGATAGACGGGGGACAGGCAAAAAGGTGGATGGGCGACCAGGCGGACAGGTGGAAGGGCGAATAGGCGGACAGTTAATTTACAAATCTTAACCACAGCTGCTTGTGGTGACTGAAAAACGAGTGGCTGACACTGCACATTACAAACTGTTTATATTCATTGATGTACCATAGTACATGCCCATAGGCAACAGCGTCGCGTAACCAGTTTGCAACAAAATTCGTGTGGGCGCGTATCACCCCTGCACAAACTAAACGTATGTGACAGCGGGCATGGCGTGCAAGCGATTTTAACCTTAGCAGTGGTTAAGCGACGTTGTTGCCCATGGTACATTTGACTTTCGCTTCCACTTCAGCTTCCGCTTCCTCGTCCACTTACACTTACCGTCACCGTAACCGTCAATCTTTTTATTTATCTATACATCGCCATCCTCCGTCCCAGTCCCTCCTCCCCTCCCCTTTCCCATTATTATTTTTAATCGTCATTGTCAGGCTAAACACAAAATTTGAACATCCTACCTTTGAAACTAAGAGACTTCCATACAAACTTTCATCCCTTATTTCGTCCCCTTAGGAGGTGAAATTTCCAAAATCCTTTCTTAGTGCTCACCTACACCATGAAAGGTATCTATCTACCCTCCGGTGTCTTTAATTTCAGCCGTTAGAGCTCTAGGCATATACCAACAATCAATCATCAATCAATCTCTAATCAATCACCAATCAATCAATCAATTTAGAGTTTTAAATGTATAGATTTTATTTATTACTAGCGAACCGCTTTCGCTTCGCTTCGATTCCTTCCTTTTTTTGCCAATTTCGACCTTTCAACAACACCCGAAAAGAAAACAAATGCCTTCCAGACATCACCTCCCTTGGTCCGAATGTCTGTTTCCATCCCGTTCGAGTCCCGTCATCGGTGTGAGAAACGCGCTGATGGTTAAAATTTACTCTTAGGTGATCGATTAACGATTGGTCTGCTGGAATGCACTCTGTGCTTGTTTACTTTTTGAACCCCTGTCACGCGGCTGACATACTGCCAAGTTGCGGAAATATTTAGAGCCAATTTTATTCCTTTTTAATTATTTTTAAAAATAATTAACTGTATCAATATTTGAAAGGGTCTAATTAAATAAAAATAATAAATATTGATATTTTAAAAATAATTAGTGGCGCTATTAGATTCAGTTACAAACTCACCAGCAAGATTCTGAAACTAAATTCCGCTTAAACCACAAAAAAGCTGACTATGACGCAATGAACACAAAAATACAGAATTCTCTGCCTGATAAACTTAAAAATCTCAGTTGCCCTAACGCCCAGTATAAGATATTTTCTGAGACTGTAAAGGAAGCTATTATTATGTGCACACCAAAAATCAAAGTACGACCCGGAGCTACGGACAAACCATGGATATCAAAAGATACAAAAATGCTAGTTAACCAAAAACATACTTTATGGAAAAGATATATCTTGACTGGATTGGATGAGGCGTACAATGATTATAGAAAAGTCAACAACAAATTGTCAAATCAAAGTAAAGCCGCCCGCATTACCTACGAGAGTGACCTACTAAAAGCTGGACCAAAGAAATTCTACTCATATATAAGGAAACAAATATCTTCGAAAGTTAGCATACCAACAGCCTTACGAAATAAGCAAGGCCTAACTATAACTGGAGCTTATGATATTGCTGAACTATTCGCAGAACAATTCTCAAGTGTCTATCAAGAAGAACCACTTACTCCGTTACCAGAGCTGGATCCGCTTCTTCGAGTTGAAGATACTGTTGAGGACATCTTGTTCTCTGAAGACACCATTCAACAAGCCCTTAAAGAAATGAATAAAGATTCCTCGCCGGGACCAGATGACATTCCCGTAGCCGTGTTACAGAGATGCGACCTTACGGCTAGTCTAGCATCTATAATGCAGAAGTCTTATGACACTGGAGTCATACCTGACTCCTGGCGAAATGCAACAGTTACTCCCATATTTAAAAAAGGAAATAAGCTCGATCCTGCCAATTATAGACCCATAAGTCTCACTAGTGTGGCATGCAAGTTGATGGAGAAAATTATAGTAAAATTAATCAGAAATTTTTTTGCCAATCATCAAGTTCTTACTGATCACCAGCATGGCTTCTGTCCACGCCGGTCAACTGTGTCTAACTTACTGTCATGCATGTCGAAATGGATCGAACAATTCAATGAGAGACAACCGATCGACGTCATTTACCTTGACTACGAGAAAGCATTTGACAAGGTTTCAATAAATAGGCTGCTGTATAAGCTGGAATTTGTGGGAGTAAGAGGAAAACTTCTTAACTGGATAGAGGCATTTCTGCGGCAAAGAACCTTTCAAGTAAGAATAGGAGATGAACTGTCTGCCCAGCGCCAGGTTCTCAGTGGCGTGCCCCAAGGGTCAGTTCTCGGACCTGTACTTTTTATTATTTACACCTTTGACCTTCCACGCTGCCTGCAATGCAATGTCAGCATGTTTGCAGATGACACAAAGTTATTTGCAAACCCGCTTATTGATTATGATCGACTCCAATCTGATTTGAATGCCATTGCTAACTGGTCTAAAAATTGGCTTCTGAACCTTAATGCTTCTAAATGCACTGTATTGCACATAGGTAATCAAAATCCTCGCCTGACTTATAAATTAGAAAATGTACAGCTGTCGGAGGTCAAAGTCCAGACTGATTTAGGAGTGAAGATATCTGAGGATTTGAAGTGGGAGGAACATGTTTCTTCTATATCAAAGAAAGCCAAAAGTCTAATCTACCTCATTAGAAAAGCTTTTGGAGCCCTGACTCCTGAAATGATGTTAAAGATCTACAAAACATATGTCAGACCAATTTTGGAGTACGCGTTTCAAGTCTGGAGTCCCTATTTTGTCAAGGACATTGATCAGTTGGAGAAAGTGCAGAGAAGTTTTACTAAAATCCCCAGAACGCTTAAGCGACGAACCTATGAGGAACGGTTGGATGTGCTCCATCTTACAACTTTGAAAGACCGCCGGAACCGTGGAGATCTAATTGAGACTTATAAAATACTTAATGGACACTATGACCTCCAGAATTTCGATAACTTGTATAAACGTAACGAAAACCATCATAACCTTAGGGGTCACAGTTTCAAGCTAAGTACTTCCATCGCACATAACAACCCATGCAAGAACTTTATCAGCAACAGAGTAGTCAAAGAATGGAATAAGCTTCCGGATGATGTTGTGGTTGCCTCAAATATTAATCAGTTCAAAAATCGACTTGACAGATATCTTAATAATGAACAGTAAACAAAACGCATAGATAGCAGGATACAGGCATTATCAGTTATAACAACTGCTTGTCTGTTAAAAAAAAAAATAATAATAATAATAATATTATCACGAAAGTCAAAAGAAGTTAAACTATGACCGCGCATACCGTTGTTTCACTCGATGATAAAATTACGTATTTTAATGACTATATTTTTTTGTGATTTAATTACAAATGTACAGTTTTCAGATTTTTTCCTGTAAGTGTAGTTTATGACGCTATTACTTGCCAAATTTCATAGTTCTAGGTCAACGGGAAGTACCCTATGAATTTTGATTCCTTTGAGAGTATCGAAAATGCGTTTTTTGCGGCATAAACGGCAGTATCTTTTTTTCACGTTAATTTAGAAGTTTCATTTTTTTACAGCTTCAAGGGGCCGTAGACCTTAGTATATAGTTTAAATTTGAACTCGATACCTCCACGCGTTCGCGAGATAAAGGGTCTTGACCGATAGACGGACGGACGGACAGACAGACAGACAACAAAGTGATCCTATAAGGGTTCCGTTTTTTCCTTTTGAGGTACGGAACCCTAAAAATGGGTAGTATTTAATCGGGTAACAATAAATTCCCATTTTGGATATCAAAAATACTGAATATGGCGTACTAAAATACTAAGTGGGCGACGGACTAATGGCGACTACAGATATTGAAAATGGGTGACTTTAAAATATATACTATATTTTATTTAAAAAAGGTGACTATTATCAAAGTCAAAGTCAAATAGCTTTATTCAATTAAACTAATACTTTTGGATTGTCTTTATTTTCACGTCTATAATACATACCACGTTGGGCAGCTTAAAGCCGTTATATAGTTGCCTACTTGGTATAATAGTTGCCCACTCACTATTTTTGTCACCCATTAAGAATTTTCACTGCTAACTTAAATTATTTATCACCCACATGTAGTCACCCTATTTTTTTTTAAATTGCGTCAACGAATTTGAAAATAGAACAAACTACTCATACACCACAATGTAAAATAAATTGTCATGACAATTTATCAAATTGTCCAGCTCCAAGATTACGTTACTCTGTTGCTAACAAATCTAACAATTCTCGATTGAAATCTATTGAAACCACAGTTACATCGCTGCTTTAAGTAAGCTAGTTCTCATATTGGTTCTTACTAAGGCAGCAATGTAACTGTGATTTCTGTCAGAGTTGATTGCAACAGAGTTACGTAATCAGCCATTTTGTTCTGGTGAAATAAAAATGTGATGAATGAAAAATTAATTGCTTGAATAACTTTATTTGAAACTTACCACATCACTGAGAATATAGTCGATTATATCTTTCAAAAGCTTTTTGTACGCCTGCTGTTCAACAGTGAAGTCAAATTCGGTATCAAGTGACCAAAGTTTCCCATAGACATCCAAACAAATTCCACAATATTTAGTAGCTGTACAAATGTTCGTTAACTTTTGCTTTAGATGCTGGGTTCTGCTCACTCCATTATTCATCCTGAGTATTTATTTATAAGCAAATTATCTGGAATGAAAAAAAATTGCTAAGTAGCTATTCAAAAACTAAAAAGTGTAGATGTGAAGTTCTGTGTCAACCAGACCCCGACTTACGTAATTCTGTTGCTAACAATTCTCGATTGAAATCGATTGAAAGCGCAGTTACATTGCTGCTCTAAGTAAGATAGTTCTCTTAATGATTTTTACTAAAGCAACAATGTAACTGCGATTTCTGTCAAGAGTTGATTGCAACAAAGATACATAATAAGCCCCAGTTAATATAAGAAAGTTTTTTGAATAAAATAAGATTGAAAAGTCTATTCTTAGTCTATTAAAAAATTAGGGATTGGGAGAGGAGATAAGTAAGTACACAAAACAAATCTTATTTTCCACCCTAATCTACCAAACTTTGTAAATGCATTGCACTTTCCCGTCGGAAAGTGAATCAAATGCCAGTCGAAAGTATTTGTGAATACCTATATTTTTGTAATGTAAAAAATGTAAAAAAATCCAAAAAGTACGAAGTGAACTAATAAGACAGAAAACAAAACTAACAGATGCTTTTCAGTTCGCCTTAACCCTTAAATGGAAATGGGCGGGACACATTTCCAGGTACACAGACAACAGATAGATATATAAAACAACAGTATGGAAGGGACCAGCGGGAAAAAGAAGTGTTGGTCGACCCAGGCAACGTTGGTCAGATGACATTATCCGAGTTGCAGGAGGAGACTGGATACAGTCGGCTAAAGACAGAAAGGAATGAATGCTCATGGAGGAGGCTTACACCCAAGAAGGGATCCTTAGCATAGAGAATTAATAAAAAAAATTATAAACCACAAACACATTTGCTATGGAATATATATAAGCTTAATAATAATAATAATATTTTTGTAATATCGGAGGATACGGATTCGAATCAAATGCTTTCGAGTAGATTTCCGACAATCGTGAAGAACCCACAGTGAGAATATGATGATACACATATGTCCAAAAACTTACCAAAGTAATCATATCACAGCCATCTGTCAAATGAAAGCGATTACGATGTATGTTAGGCAGTAGAGCCCTACCTAAAAAAACTTAGGTTTTTAGTGAAAACGCTAAGTGACATTATTATGAATATATGAATGACTTTATTCTTTTCTTGATATTTTGAGCTCTAAAGACGATTAAGTACTATTATATTGTAAATTATGTGTCTAAAACATACCGCTAGACCCACTTTTTTTTAAATTCTAATATAATTGCTGCTTGACACTGTTATCAGAACCAACAGTCAAGAGAAGTCAGAATATATTATATGCTGAGAGAGAGAAGTCAGAATATATAATATATAGCTGGAGCTGAATACAAGCTGCAGGAAGTACACGAACGACACAAGCACACAAACAATAAAACAAACAAAAACAACTTTTTACTAATTTCGCTCAGTTTTTCTTCCTAATTTCTTAGATGTCAAACAAAGTTGTCAAAGTCAAAAAGTCATTCTTCTTTTTTCTTTGGCTGCGGTCCCCATGGCGATTACGTCGATTACGGCGTTTACAACGCTCACACGAGGTCCGCATTCGATATCGCGCTCAAATCGATAAAATCGACAAATGACAGTTGGCGAATGCGAACCGCTCGTAAGCGCGCAGCGCGCTAACGTTTTATTCTAACCTCAAATACAAGATGGAATAATTGCTAGATACTATTTTTGCTCTCTAAAGCGATGATAATGATGAAGAACGTTTGATTATTGAGTCGTGTGCACCCAAAATCTTTTTTTATCAACTTTTTACATCAACCACCTTTTTGGATAAGCTCCAAATTAGTATTAACAAAATATTAACCAATATAATGCTCTATCCTTTTGTTGTGAAGTGAGGAAAAGATCCTTCTATAACGAACTCTCTCATTTTTTGATTTTTTGACGAAATAAAATTCTGACACCTGTTTCGTTTGACAGTCACTTATAACTTTTGACAGAACGTTCACAGTGATTACGCTCCGAGGCATAGTCACTGTAAGCCCAAGATGGCGCTGGTAATGACGTCATGAGTGACGTCACGCTAGATATTGTAAACGCGCTAACGTGCATGCGGACCGGCTGTTATCGCAATAATATCGATATTATCGCCATGGGGACCGCAGCCTTTATATTCTCTCAATATTGTCAAAGCAAAGGAATCTTTAGACATACAACATCAATAACTACAACAACTCAGCTCACTACTAAACTAAATGATCAAGCATGGCTTGTCAAGCACGTATTTTTTTGGCTTGTCAATCACATTTTGATCGTCTAGAATAGCTAGCTAGAATTAAGGTGCGGGCACATTTGTCTGACGCTACGTGTTAACACGTGTCGTATTTATATGGACGTGTTATAAGATAAGTGTGATCCTAGTGCATACATTTACTATATAAACCGATGTCATCTGACGGCGTGTTAACACGTGTTACGCTAGAAACATACTATTGTGTTGTGTTGTGTCGTGTCGCAATCTGTCGCTATCGGTTTCATACATTTAGTATGACTAGAAACACGCTATTGTGTTGTGTTGTGTCGGGATCTGTTGTTGCGTGGACCGCTCGGCTGCGATTGCAACAGAACCCCCACCACTGATCTGTCGCGACACAACACAACACAATAGTGTGTTTCTAGCATTGTATTGGTATCTGTCGCTGGCGGCGGACGCTTGCAATACGCGCATTGTAATTTTGATTTAACTCAAAATATGAAGATTTAATAGAACTTGTGCGTCAACGTAAAGTGTCGTATGATACCAAATGCAAAAATTATAAACATCAGTTTATCAGAGTGCTGCTTGGGAATAGTTTGTAGGTTTTTTTATAAGTAAATAAATAGATATACCTACTACGTGTTACAAAATAACCCCTAATGCCGATTATAGTAGATAACTAGGGACCATCAAACTGAACAACTTTTACTATGGGACCAACTCTGAAATTGCGGAAAAAAATCCGCTGTTTCATACATTTAGATATTTTTGTTATTATTTTTTGTATGAAATAGCAGATTTTATTCTGAACCTGATGAAAGCATTATGAACGTGCATGCGCTGCAAAGCTGCGATTGATACTGTGGAGAAAAAACGACAGAACGCTCTCTGTCGCGACACAATAATGTGCACACCCACCGCCACGACACAACACAACACAATAATATATTTCTACCATTAACGCGTGGCGATGGACAAAATGTGCCCGCACCTTTTTAGGGATGGGTAGGTCAGGGGGCTAGTGATGGGCAGTGGATAAATATCCTAAAGGTAAAAAACTCGGATATTTATCAAAAATAGATAAATATCCGTTTTTACCCATTTTTAGCGGATTTTTATCCAAAAATGCCGGATAAATATATTCAGGCCTGAATCTACACAATAGATTTGCTTCTTGTTAACTACATTTTTGACGAAAACAGTATTTTGTGCTCGAAACCATGTTTTCTTAATTTTATTATCTGTATAGCGTTGTACGTAGTGATTAGTGATGGGCAGTGGATAAAAACTCAAAAGGTAAAAAACTCGGATATTTACCATAAATGGTGGATAAATATATTTAGACCTGTTTCTATACACTAGTTTTGGTCCCACGTGAGGCCCCGCCCCCGCTACTAACCCAACCACGATGACAACTGTACCTGGCAACATATAACAAGCGCACATTGAGGACTGGTCCCTAGGCTAAATGGTGTCGTTTCATCGCCCACAACTCCCTTGTCAACGACGTGATTACCATCGCAATTGTGTTGACCAGGGTATGCTGGCCGACTTATGGAGAGGGAGAACCTATTTACGATGAACTGTTTTTTCAGGAAGAGATAATACCAACGCATAATCCAAGATAGCGGCCAACTTTTTTGTTTTTGGGCCGATTTCGATGAAACTTTGTTTAGGGCACAATTTTTAAAAGAAAACAGCAGAGCAATATAAAAAATGTGAAAATCCAAGATGGCGGTTATCTTTTTTGTTTATGGGCCCACTTCGATGAAACTCTGTTTTTTGTACTATTTTTACAAGAAAACAGCGCAACGCAATGTTAAAAATGTTAAAAATGCAAGATGGCGGCAATTTTTTTTGTTTGTGGGCTGATTTCGATGATACTCGGTTAATGTACTATTTTGAGAAGAAAACAGCAATGCAATGTTAAAAATATGAAAAATCAAAGATGGCGGCCAACTTTCTTGTTTTTGGGCCGATTTCGATGAAACTCGGTTTTTTGTACTATTTTGACAAGAAAACAGCAAACTAATATTAAAAATGACAAAAATCTAAGATGGCGGCCAAACTTTTTGTTTGTGAGCCGATTTCGATGAAACTCGGTTTTTGGTATTATTTAGACAAGAAAACAGCAACGCAATTTTATAAATATGAAAACGGCCAACTTTTTTTTGGGCCGATTTCGATGAAACTTTGTTTGGGGCACTATTTTTAAAAGAAAACAGCAACGCAATATTAAAAATGTCAAAATCTAACATGGCGGCCAACCTTTTTGTTTGTGAGCGGATTTCGATGAAACTCGGTTTTTGGTACTGTTTTAATGATTTCGATGAAACTCGGTTTTTAGTACTATTTTGACAAGAAAACAGCAAAGCAATATTAAAAATGACAAAAATCTAAGATGGCGGCCAAATTTTTTGTTTGTGAGCCGATTTCGATGAAACTCGGTTTTTGGTACTATTTAGACAAGAAAAGAGCAACGCAATGTTATAAATATGAAAAATCAACGATGGCGGCCAACTTTTTTTTGGACCGATTTCGATGAAACTTTGTTTGGGGCACTATTTTTAAAAGAAAACAGCAACGCAATATTAAAAATTTCAACATTGCGTTGCTGTTTTCTTGTCAAAATAGTACAAAAATCGAGTTTCGTCGAAATCAGCCCACAAAAAAAAAAGTTTGCCGCCATCTTAGATTTTTGACATTTTTAATATTGCGTTGCTGTTTTCTTTTAAAAATAGTGCCCCAAACAAAGTTTCATCGAAATCGGCCCAAAAAAAAGTTGGCCGCCATCGTTGATTTTTCATATTTTTAACATTGCGTTGCTGTTTTCTTGTCAAAATAGTGCCAAAAACCGAGTTTCATCGAAATGAGCCCACAAACAAAAAAGATTACCGCCATCTTGGATTTTTGACATTTTTAACATTGCGTTGCTGTTTTATTTTAAAAATAGTGCCCCAAACAAAGTTTCATCAAAATCGGCCCACAAACTAAAAAGTTGGCCGCCATATTAAAAATATACATACATATATTAAAAATATCAAAAATCTAAGAAGATTTTTGATATTTTTAATATTGCATTGCTGTTTTCTTTTAAAAATGGTGTCCCAAACCAATTTTTATCTAAATCGGCCCAAAAACAAAAAAGCTGGCCTCCATCTTGGATTTTTCATATTTATAACATTGCGTTGCTGTTTTCTTGTCAAAATAGTACAAAAAACCGACTTTCATCGAAATCGGCCCAAATACAAAAAAATTGGCTGCTATCTTGGATTTTTCATATTTTTAACATTGCGTTGCTGTTTTCTTGTCAAAATAGTACAAAAAAAAGAGTTTCATCGAAATCGGCCCACAAACAAAAAAGTTAGCCGCTATCTTGGACTTTTGACACACTAAACATTGCGTTGCTGTTTTCTTGTCAAAATAGTACCAAAAACCAAGTTTCATCGAAATCGGCCCATAAACAAAAAAGTTGGCCGCCATCGTACATTTTTGACATTTTTAATATTGCTTTACTGTTTTTTTTTAATTAGTGCCCAAACCGAGTTTCATTGAATTCGGCCCAATAACAAAAAAGTTGGCTGCCATCATAGTATTTTTTTACAATATTACCTGGTTTCCGAACTCTGCGTGTCAAGTAAATTTTGTGACAACCCTTCCGTTTTTGCGTAAAACTACGTGCTACGTACGTTGGGGGCTGGGGGTGCTAGAGTCATCGAACGAATTCATTCATAATTCAGAAGTAGTTTGAGAATTCTCAGGATGTTGTTTTCATTCTTCTATTGCATTTTTTGGATTTCTTAATTATAATGCACTTCAATAGCACTTATTTTGTTTAAAATTATTAACTACCTTTATTTTAATTTCTAAATTTACGTGACATATCAAGAAAAGGGTTTTAAAATAAATATTTTATTAGGATGAATAAATATCCGTCCTTTTGGATAAAAACTCGGGTAAAAACGGATATTTATTGAGTTTTTATCCATTTTGAGTTTTTATCCGGTCAAAAACCCATCACTACAGGGGGCTGATTATATAACTCTGTTGCTAACAACTCTCGTTTGAAATCGATTGAAACCGCAGTTACATTGTTGCTTTAAGTAAGATAGTTGTCACATTGGTTATTAACTAAAGCAGCAATGTAACTGCGATTTCAGTCAGAGTTGATTGCAACAAAGTTAAATAATTACCCCACCGCTTTAAGTAAGATAGTTGTGATTGTGGCAATGGTTTTCACTAAAGCAGTTATGTAAAGTGCATTCACTTAGATAGTGTCGCCCTTTTATCGCGCCGCCTTTGCACGTGCCGCTTCTTGTCAAAGGATGCCGCCGCATAAGCAAAGGATACCGCGTGCGGCGTACACCCGCAAGTCAATTTGTATTTTGGCAGTTTGCATCGAAGCGCCGCCGTAGTGAAAGCTTGTGTTTGTTGACTCTGCTAGTATACTGAAAATATTTTTTCATCCTTGGAAGGACAGTTAAGTGCCTCAAGATGAAACTTTAAGTGAACCAACAAAAAAATACGGGTGTTTTGTAAAACATGTAAACAATTTATGATCAAATGTCCATCGGCATTGCGTTGACATCAGTTTGTCTGCACCTATCAGAGATACTTCAAAAATAGTGGGGATACCAAGAACTAGCGTCGGAATAATATTAAAAATAGGCCCATTAACACCAAAAAAACGTAAAAACGGAAGAATCCCACTATCGAGATCGGACGACTTTGAATGTGATGTAGTACGTCCGAACAGTATACAGATTTTATGCTAATAAAACAACTTCCGCGACACTAGACACGATTCTGGAAAATTTACAAGCTAATAATACGGACTTTCCGTATAAACGTACGACTCTGCGAAATGTCAATAGATACATTTCTAAAACTTGGATTTAAGTATAAAACACTTAATAAGCTAAAACTATTGCTTGAATCATCGCTATTTTTTACCGTTATCAGTAACGTTATTTGTATAACGTTACCAAAAACTTACCGGTATTCCTGTCTCTGAACACAAGTGCTTGCGGGTGTACCGACACTATCTAAACGAATGGACTTTAACTACGATTTCTGTCAGAGTTGATTGCCACACAGTTACGTAATCGGGGGCCGGTTGCATACGAATCAGTGGACCTGCCCCCCTAGCATGACAAGTTGACAACCGAAACACAATGATTAAGCGACTGTCAAAAAATAATGGACGCATTCTGCCAGACAAATCTTTGAGTCATCGACCGCCATAGAGTAATTTTTAACCATGGAAAGTAAAACAGTGAATATTCTATACAAATGAGGGCTTTTCCAAAGGACTAAAAACTATAGGATCGATAGATGGCGTTGATAAATTAAGCACTGTCAACTGAGGCGCATTCAGAACCTACGCTCCGAGTGCAACCACCGCTCTAACGGCGTATCAAACATTAGAGCGTGACGTTCGGTTGAGGAGACAAGTTTGGTTGCACTCGGAGCGTAGGTTCTAAACGCGCCTCAGTTGACAGTGCTTAACTTATCAACGCCATCTATCGATCCTACAGTTTTTAGTCCTTTGGAAAAGCCCTCATTACTTTCCATGGTTAAAAATTGCTCTATGGCGGTCGATGACTCAAAGATTTGTCTGGCAGAATGCGCCCAATGGCAATTGATAGTTGGGTGTCGACAAAATGCTAAATCACGCGATATTTATCGTGTTTTATCCAGGCGCGGTCGCAGCCTGAAATTTGGGGGGGGGGGGGTCACTAATAATAATAATTGCTTTTTTGTAAATGTTTAGATGCTTTTTTACCGACTTCAAAAGGAGGGAGGTACTCAATTCCGGTCATTCCCGGTCGCCACCACCAGTTTCGCCACCACTGGGGACGACTGGGACTTTTTTTTAAAAAGTTCCCATTCGTCACCAGTGGTGGCCAATGGGATTTTGCTTATAAAAAAATCCCGATCGCCCCTACTGATTTTATTTATAAAATTTGAGCGTTTTATAAGACTTTGATACAAATGTTGATCTAAACTATATTTAAAAATTGGTTTTGCACGAATCGCTCATAAAAGCACCCCTGTCATTAAGTTGCAGGTAAAACTCTTTATGTCTTGCACCCAACTTGCACCATATCACTTTCTCTCTCGCACTTACAGAGCTTACGGCGTAACGTCACCGTTGTAAGCAATGCGTTGCCACCGCGCCATAGTGCAATTTTTTTTAAGGTATTTTTTGTTTTTGATCAATTTGATCCTGTCTATATTTTATGCTGGTTAATCCATGGTCTCAACGATATTGTGTAAGTATAAATTATTTTAGAGATATTTATGACTATTAAGCTTGAAATAAAAAAAAAAGTCAAAGTTCATAATTCAATATCAAATCATTTTTAGTTACACACGTTCAATATGTACATGCTATATTATATTATATTATTTATTTATATATATTATTTATATTATATTATAATAACTCTGAGGAGTAAGTAGGTACCAATTCAATAAATATTGTAAAAAATATATTTGTGTACGTATAAACTAATTAGGAAAATATTTGAGACTTCCTTTCGCATCTATAATCCCCGTCAATTGGTAATGCGCTGGAACCTTGTCACATTAACATCCACGTCGACGTGATCCGCAACAAAAAATGTCATGAAACAAGAAAATTCTAATAGGTAATCTAATATATTAATTATTGAATAATTATTTTCAATAAGATAGGGTCTAGGTATATAAAAATTTTACAATTGTTTTTCGTTTTTGAGGTTAAAATCATGGCCGCCAGGCGCATTACCAATTGACGGGGATAAACCAATGTCCCAGTCGTAACCACTTTGCCACCACTGGTGTTGAACGGGAAATTTTTAAACAAAAAATCCCAGTCGTCCCCAGTGGTGGCGAAACTGGTGGTGGCGACCGGCCCACCGATTACGTATCTCTGTTGCTAACAATTCTCGATTGAAATCGATTGAAATCGATTGAAATCGCAGTTGCATTGCTGCTTTAAGTAAGATAATTGTCACATTGGTTCTTACTAAAGCAGCAATGTCACTGCGATTTCTGTCAAAGTTGATTGCAACAAAGTTAGACAATCAGCCTACGGGAATGACCGCTCAATTCGACCCGTTTTTTTTTGTTTTTTGTATGTACATCGATTACTCGAAGACGGCTGAACCGATCGAAATGATTCAAACGTTATTACATTAGGTAAAATTTCAAGTTGGTCCCATTTTTTAATATTTTGACTACCTAATACAAAAGGTACCTACACTAAAAATAAAAAAATAAAAAATTGTTTAAAAAAAACAAAAAACCGACTTCAAAAAACCTACCCCTAAAAAGCAAGAAATAATATTCGAAATAATAAAAACACGTCTATTGAAGTCGGGTGGGGCTTTTAGAATAAAAAAAGGAATTTGTACTCCAGCCCCACCCGACTTCAATAGACGTGTTTTTATTATTTCGAATATTATTTCTTGCTTTTTAGGGGTAGGTTTTTTGAAGTCGGTTTTTTGTTTTTTTCTATGTGACATGTACGATTTTGGGGGGGGTCATGTCCCCTGTGACCCCCCCCCTCGGACCGCACCTGGTTTCATCGGTCATGCCACAGTGATGGAAGTACATCCAACGACCAAAATAATTCTTATTTTAACTAAGTTTGACAAGCCGTTCGGCCCACCGATTATCTAATTTTGTTGCAATCAACTCTGACAGAAATCGCAGTACTTAAAGCAGCAATGCAACTGCGATTTCAATCAAGAATTGTTAGCAACAGAGTTATGTAATTCGGGGGCTGGTCACTCCCATAAAGTTAATATTCCACTGGTTGAGCGTAGCGAAATTTTTCTATGTCTATGGTCACTCCCTAAACGATCAAGCATGGCTTGTCAAGCACGTAAATAAAATTAAATGCAATGTAAATGATTGACAAGCATTTTGATCAAGATTTGAGCAGATGGCGCCACCAGCGGCGACATGACAGACATGGCTGCCTGCCTGCCTGGCTGTCAAACAATTGTGACTTTAGTGTTGCCAAATCGGCTTCTGGAAGGCCGATTATCAGTTTTTCTGAATCCGTGTTGGCCTTTGGCAGTCATCGGATTATTTTCGGCGTTTTATTGAAATTTTTGTATAATTTTCTAAACAACGTGTTAAAAAAAACCCCTTATGCAGAATATGGTAAATATGTAGGTACCATCAAACTGAACAACTTTTACTTTGGGACCCACTCCGAAATTGCGAAAAAAACAGATGTTTCACACAAAAACTAATAACAAATGATAAATAAGACAAAACCTTTAGAATTACGGTTTTAATCAGCAAAAATAATGCATGACACTAAAGAAGACAGTTGGTAATGACAGGCTAAATACTCTCTTTAACTGCAGAAACTCTAAGGAGTTTCTGCCGATCATCACATTCTTCGAGGCTGTTGAGAATGTAATCATCCAAGTGTCTCGGCAGACGTCGTTCCCTCGATGATCTGCGCTGTTGTTCTATGTCTGGAACAGCCTCATCTGCCCGAGTGTCTACTTGATCTTCTGTGATATTTGAATCGTAAGAATCATAAAAGATATCGCTTGAATCTCTCGTCTCATTGGATACCTCAGGTGTTTCTTGAATTATCTGAGCATCTTGACCTAATGGGGCTAAATGACGGTTCGAGACTGTTAACTCTCGACCATCAGCAAGACGAACATATGAGTAGTCCGGGTTTATATGAAGTAAAGTCACTTCTTCAACGACTGGTTGATATTTGTTTGCCCTGTTAAATCTTCGCATGAGCACATGATCTGACTCCGTCAACCAAGTAGGTATTGACACTCCATTCGATGACTTCCTGGTGTGGGTAAACATGCGTTCGTGAGGCGTACAATGTGTCGCTGTGCACAACAGTGATCGGATAGAATGCAAAGCTTGAGGAAGAACCTGTTCCCAATGTTCTATTGGTTTGTTGTTTGAACGAAGAGCCAACTGTATTGTTTTCCAGAGAGTTCCATTAAAACGTTCTACCTGGCCATTTCCTCTAGGATTATAGGGTGTAGTCCTGCTGGTAGCTATTCCCTGTGAATTCAGAAATTGTTTAACTTCAGCAGACATAAAGGAAGTTCCTCGATCTGAATGAAGATAAGATGGCAAACCAAAAGCATAAATATTTCATTTAAATGTTTTATCACCGTCGTAGAGCTCATATCGACGCATGGAAATGCGAAAGGAAAGCGTGAGTATTCATCAATGACGGTCAGAATGTATCTATTCCTAGTATTAGAAGGTACGGGTCCCTTAAAATCAATGCTGAGTCTTTCCATGGGTGACGTTGCTTTAATTAACGTAGGATCCAAATCGGCTCTGTAAAATTTTGGTTTAATTTCTGAGCATACCCGGCATGAATTTGTCATATTTTTGACATCTTCAGTAGAATAAGGCAAATTCTTTGATTTTACCCAGTGATTCATGCGCACTATTCCAGGATGACACAATGCCTCATGTAAAGATTTAAGTCTCTCCGTTCGCGTTGGTATTGTCGCACAAATTCTCGAAAGTGCGTCGGCAACATCATTATGTTTTCCCGGGCGATATACGATGTCATATTTAAATGGTGCCAAGTCTAAGCGCCATCGCTGTATTTTCTCATTCATTATTTTTGCTGATTAAATTGATAAATAAGACAAAACCTTTAGAATTACGGTTTTAATCAGCAAAAATAATGCATGACACTAAAGAAGACAGTTGGTAATGACAGGCTAAATACTCTCTTTAACTGCAGAAACTCTAAGGAGTTTCTGCCGGTCATCAAAATGTATGAAACAGCTGATTTTTTTGGTTTCTGGTTGGTCCCATAGTAAAAGTTGTTCGGTTCCTATCTACCATATTCAGCATTAGGGGTTATTTTGTAACACGTTGTAAAGTCCAGTCAATAACTAATAAAGGAGTTGTTGAGTGCGTTAGCGAGTAACTAAGCAATTTCTTCTTAAGGGCCCACCGAGCCTCCACTAGCGCCACCAATCAAGAAAAATCATTACAATGAAATAACTATGTTTGATGAAATTCTGATATATAAAAAAACTAGTATGGTTATAAACTATTTTTGTATGCGTTTTTTTCCTGGTTTAAATGTGTTTGTGTAGTTGAAACCTGGATTAACGCCTAAAGTGGCCACTTTGGGCGTTAGTCCAGATTTTAACTACACGAACGCATTTAAACTAACTATTTAACGCATACTAAAATAGTTTATAACTATTTTATTTTTAATAATTAATACTAGTTTATTTTATTAATTTCATTTCATAGTTATTTAATTGTGATGGTTTTTTAATCATTGGCGGCGCACTAGCGCCACTAGGACGCGCGATGCACCCTTAAACGTCTGGTTAAGGATGCTTAGGGTATGAATGCACATACTAAAAACACAGTCCAAAAAGTCCTCTCGGCTATTGACTTTAGGTATAATATGCATCCGATTATCCGATCTTATTTGACTTTTTACTTTTTTTTACTTAATATTATAAATGCGAAAGTATCGTTGTTTGTTTGTTACACCTTCACGTCTTAACTACTGAACCCATCACCATAAAATTTTGCATACACGTTTTCAGGGGTACAAAGAAGGTCGCAAGGTACCATTCATTGCCATGGCGAAAGAAAGTATTGTTCCCGAGGGATAGCAAAAAACTATCCACGCAGACGAAGTCGCAGACAGCCGCTAGTAATGTTTAATTTTGCTATTTTTGGACTTTTCTGGTATGATTGTTATATTAAGACTTCGATATAATAATAAAAGAATTTGAGGAGCTGGCTTCACGTTTTGATTGAATTTCTTCACAGATAAGGATAGGGATGCTGAAACTACACGGTGCACTTCTGCCTTTCAACTTGGATTAATCACTTTAATCGAATCATGTAAACATACAAGTGAATAATTCAATGTACCTATTAAAATTTATTAACATTTTCATGCATTTCTGCGCCTTTAATTAAAGCAAAGGGAATTAATTCGGTTGATCCGTGTAATTTCAGCAATAAACAAATTAAATGAAAAATAATGATATCTATTAGAGGGGAATAATGGACTGTATGCATGTGTTGAATACCTAGGTTTCAGTATTTCCCTATTTTTCATTACTTCGCTTTAACTTGTTTATTTATTTTTTTTATTAAAATTGAGCTTTCGGGCTGAAGTTTCGGGCCTTTTTTATTTAAGTACTGGCAGCACCATTTCATTCATTTTTGTTCGTGCATGAAATGTCAAATTGTCATATGCGTCGGTAATTTGTGAGAGAGCGTTCGCTGCCTGTTGCAACTATTTGTTTTGTAAATGTGGTGCATTTATGTGATAATGAAAAAACACATGTTAGACTATATAATTAAGTGATAAATGTGTTCTAAATTCAGTGTCCCGTTGTAAAGTTGTTTTTTGTATTTGTATGTCATCGGTCTGACAATATGGCGGCTCCTCGACACAAATCACAACAGAAAAATATATCTTCGATATTTTCGAAGCTACACGGTGCTTTCTCGGACGCAGTATGCCCTACAAAGCTAGCGACCGACAAAAGAACATTGGACAAAACTTGGAAACTAATGGACAAAGTGGTGAAATTGTGTCAACATCATAAAATGAACCTAAAAAACAGTCCACCGTTTATTCTCGATATTTTGCCGGATACATATCAGCGGTTGCGCGTAATATACTCTAAATACGAAGATAATATGCAGGCTTTGAACAGTAATGAACATTTTAATATATTTATTAATAATTTGATAAGGAAGTGCAAGCAAGCGATAAAGTTGTTCAAGGAAGGAAAAGAGAAAATGTTTGATGAAAATTCACATTACAGGCGTAATTTGACGAAGTTGAGCTTGGTTTTCAGCCACATGCTTAGTGAGTTGAAGGCCATGTTTCCAAACGGTACATTTGCGGGTGACCAGTTCCGCATAACTAAGAGTGATGCTGCTGAATTCTGGAGAACTAACTTCGGTAACAGGTGAGTTTAGCATTTTAAACTATTAAATTCATCAACGCCCGAGCGGTCTCCGGCGGCTGGAAAACAATAGAAAATCTATTGTCTCGTTGTCCAGGCATTGACGAGTTTATATTTTGCTATGTGTGATTAAACTTGCTATAACAGTCTTTGTAATATTGACATGAGTCATGGTTTGTTGCCCACAACATCTTCACACCTAAATTGTTGCGAGGAAGTTCCTCAGCCTTCGTCAAAAAGCACACAAACCAGAGACACATTATTTGAATAAATATCATATTAACCCGGCGTCATTGTGGCGGAAAAAAGTTACACTAACGTTGAGGGGGGTCATTATGACCCTGGTTACAATTGTTAAAATTTGGCATAGTATAAAATAATTTTTTATTTTAAACATTTTATATTTATTATAAATACTGTATTTATAATCAGTAGCAGCAATAAAACACATTGGTAATGAGTGAAATAATTTTTATTTTTAATTTTTCCTATAGACTGTTAATTATACAACAAAACTGTAACTCTTTTCTTAATTTTCTTTTATCAACAAAAAACAATATCGTTTCTAACAAAAATGATACTTAAATCAAATTTATACTACCTAACCTCTCTATCATTAGAAGATTACGAACACTAACATAATCTTTATATAAAATATATAAAAAAGTATATGGCACCAAAACAGCAACGTCACCGTTGAGCTGGGTCATAATTACCCTGTCGCAGGTTTACACACGTTTTGCTCCTTGCGCGGGTGATGGACGAATGAAGTGAAGTACGTGGCGGGGAGGGGTGATCCTTAGCTGCAGCTACTGAGACAGACAGTTGTGTGTGGCAAATATTTCTAAGCATTTTTTCATATGCAAAACATGCAGGGTCATGTTGACCCTGCATCAATGACGCCGGGTTAACAGTCAACTTAATTTTAATTGTTTCTGTATAATAAAGGCTACATACTGAAAATTTGAATAAATAAATAATAATAAATAAATATTTCACAAAATCACAAACATCTCAGAGATGGCGACAACTTGAAAACCTACCTTCTAACCTTCTATTCAATGCCATTTGGATATATGTTACACCTATTTATCTGAAGTGATGCTTAACAAATGATCGTTTGCAGAATTTTCCTCCACTCCTCATTCTCACAGTGCACATAGCGCTCTTCTTATCATCTTACTCATGAAATCCCAGCCCACTCAACTGATTTTCTCTCCTATTCTTTCTCTGATTACATTCTGTATGTCTGTGGAATCTACTCCTGGAGGGTATCAGGAAAGCTTGTTCTTTGAATAACTTTCACTATCATGTGAGAATATATTTCCTTTTCTCTATCTATTTCCTCTCCTTATTATCACTTATAAACTAGAAAACTTTCTTTCTTTCTTTATATTCTTGTATAGTGATATAACTGTTTAACTTAAATAATAGGTACTAATGCTAACTACCTTGAAAAGAAAAATACATCATTTTGAATTGGTGACTGGTAGGACAAAACATCGAATGTCTCGTCTCTTATCTGCACTAGTAAACATTTATTCTGTGCTAGTGATGAAATTGTAAATTTTATAAAATAATTTATATTTCCATTCTATAATATTCTTAGGGCTGATTTTTCAATGCCCAGATAAAGCTTTATTCGTTTGATAACGTATTATGCCGCCAAATTGAAAATGATTGTCATATGTTTGTTTGTCAAATTTTTTAAATGACTTTTATGTTATTCGGATTATAATTTAACTGACAGATATCTGTTATCTGAGAATTGAAAAATCAGCCCTTAGGAATGCATTTTATGCATGAGTTAAGTATGAACTTTTAACTGTATGTTGTTTTTAAAATAGAGACAATCAAATAAATCCAATAGGTCATTAGGCATTTTGTTCGTGCATTTGACCTATGGCGTACATAAACAAAATAGGGCTAGGTATGTAGATAAATGTATCTGGTACTCATTGGTATGGATCGCATTCTTGCAGGCCATGTTTCATTGATTACCATTATTTCATAGAATTTCAATAATAAATAAAACTAAATAAATAAATAAAGAACAAACGTTTATTATGCTTGTACCACACATTTTCACAATGCTAAAAGTAAAAACTTCTGGGGCCGTACCAGCTAACGAATCAAACTTCGAAGAGTCTGTCGGGTTGCAAATGAAAACAGTTAAATCAAGCCCCAATTAGGCCAAAATGGCGAACCCTAATTCATGAGGTCACATAAACATCCATATCTTCCAAATAACTTCAACAAATAGTACAATACGAAATTCCTTACTTCATTTTATCTTTTTAATATGAAACTCGGCAATTTTTCCGAAGTTCGATTCGTTAGCCAGTATGGCCCCTGTTTTATTAATAAAAGGGTCATTCCAGCGAAGATGACACCTCAGGTCAAAAAAATAAATGACATATTTGGTGCTTGAATCTGCGACTAAAGTAAAGCCAATAAATTAATTCAACAGGAACCAACCATTTATTTTCATATTTTTACGATTTTCGTAATTTTTATTGTTAGTGAACACAGCCATAGCGTGGTTGTGTTTGGCAGCATATTTTTTCTTAAAGTTGCCAATACTTTTCTCCGCTATTTATTAAGTCATTTTAAATAGCGATTATCTTGAAAGAAAATACAATTTAAGGAGTGTAAAATGGTGGTAAGTTATTGCATGAGAATATTTATCAAGAAAAGTTGTAAGAGTTCAACGAAATGCTTACCTCATGTCCCACCCGTCACTGCGAAACATGTTCTTTTTTATCCTTACGTAAAAATATATAACTTACTGTTATTCGGCTTTACAAAAGTAACAATTATGCCAAGGGTAATGATTTTGGCTTGAAAGGACATTGAACAAGTGAGTATGTATGGAAATATTGAGATTTGAAAGGCTGTCCCACCCGTCACTGTGACGGGTGGGACCAAGTAAAGTTTTTATGGATTCTTGTTTTAAGAGCATTATACTTTGTTTGATAATTTATTTATTACATTTATAAATGAATTTTACAACAAAGTCTTGTATTATTGTGTTTTATTTAGCTTTAATGTTCCTCCATGTAGTTTGCCAGTATTTTTTGTGGGACCTATATTGGTTTTCGTATTAATTTACTTTAATATATTTTAATTTATTTTATTACTTTTGATTTAAATATTTTTAATATATATTTTCATATATTTCATTTTTGATTTTTTATATTATTATGATTATTATCTATTTTATTTTATATTTTTTAGTATAATAAATTTAAACTGTATAATATTTTAACTTAATATTTCAGTATTTTTTATATTTTTTTATACCTTCATTCATATATTTTATAAACTTTTTTAAATACTTTTTTCACTAAAAAATGTAATAAATTGCATGTTTAAACAGTTACGTTTATATTTATTTTTATTTATATATTTTTTGTATATTACCTCTTTTATTTTATATATTTTTAATAAATTTAATCTTTATAATATTTTGAATATTTTCATATATTTTTATACATTTTAAATACTTAAGTATATTTTATTTACTTTATTTCATACTTTTTCCATAATAATGTTATAAATTGCATGTTCAAACTGTTACATGCATTTTATTCAAGAACTATTTATGGGGTCTAAAGTTACTCGTCCCACCCGTCACAAATTGGTGTCCCACCCGTCACACTCTACACAAGGCATTATTTTGAATATTTGTTAACATGATCAATGTAACTTACATACAAAATGGAACCTTCATATTTTAGTTGCAACATATCAAAAAACTCTTTAACAAAATATTGATGGTTTGGCTTAATTTGGGAAGCAAAGCCTTCCACTCAGACAAGCGGGTGTCGTGCGTGTCCCACCCGTCACACTTAGAAGAAGCCGATTTTCTGAGTTAATTATGTAAATAAAGATTTCATTTTAATGGTTTCTTTTAACACTACAATCTGGCTTTGTACTATAATTAATACAGATTGCAACAATAGTTAAAGAGATTGACTTGGAGTTTGAGCAAAAAGGAGTTGGAATGTCCCACCCGTCACTTTGGAATGACCCAAAAGTTAAATCACATTATCCCTTTCAGGCCCGTCAAAAACGATCGTGCATTTTTACTTTAAAAATTCCTGCGTCTTGTCAAATCAACTTTTCGGGCCGAAACCCGATCGCAGCGATCGTGCATGAATTGCGCTACTATGTGACTATATAATATCTAATAATATAAGACTATAACCTATTATGTAGTTATTAGATATTTACTAACATCTACTTTATGTGTGTTGTGTATGTCCTTATTCCAGATATTTCAACAGTCAGTACTACAGTCTCAAAATCTAAGCCTAACCACCTTTACTCTTAGACATTGTACTCTCACAATACGCCTAGTGAAGAAGCAGAGTCTGTAGGAACAAATAACTGAGCAAACAACTGGATACTGGCGAAATCCAAAAGGGAACCGCCAAAACCCAAAAAGAAGAAGAAGAATTGCGCTACGCACACATTGTCATTTTTCGTATGGTTCATTAGTCAGTGGGCTTTGGTCCTGTGACAAAGATAGCTGCGTTTTTCGACGATGGGAGCGGTCCACGTGAATTATTAAATTTCTTTTATTTTCTAACATTTACGACAAATAGTTGTTGTTATTTTTTTGGTGTAATGATGATACATGCTTTTAACTGGTTTCTGCTGGTTATCTATGCATATTGTGAGTAATATTCCTATCGAAAAATGAAAAGTCACGATAGTGTCGTTTGGGCTCAACTCCACCTTAGTCCAGTTTAGATTATTTCATTATTTTCATAAAGAATAAGTTATTTTTTACGTTTTAATGGACAGAGAGCTAATTTCAGACTTGGTATTGGTCTACGACTATGTTGTGGTCGTTAAATGGATGAACAATAAGTCTGTGCTAACTGCCTCGAACTGCACGTCTGCAGATGATTCGACTTTAGTACGTCGATGGGTCAAAAACATAGGGGTTTTTCATAGGATATGTTCCTCCGCCCAACATAATCGACAGCTAAAACAAACACATAGGTGGTGTGGAAGTACTAGACCAGTCAATACTACCGCACGTTCATTAAAACCAGAAAATGGTCACTAAAAGTAATTCTGCACTTCTTTGAAATTGCAGTATCAAACGCCTGGCGCTTGTTTAAATTAGAGTGCAATGCATTTGCCATCCCAAGCAATAAAGTAATGGACTTGCTAGAGTTTCGCGGATGCAAGTAGCTGATGGGCTTACAAATACCCCTACTCGTTAAAGAAGAACTAGCAAGAGCGATGATGAGTCTGCCCTAGAACCAAAAACTAGTTCGAGGTTCAAGCGCTCAATAACCAACGATCGCAGGTCTTAGTCATACCCGTCGTACCTTTTAAAGTACGACGGGTATGACCATCTTACTAGTTTTGAAGAGATCGTCAATCCTCGCGCTTGTCAATTGGAAGGGTGCAAAAGTCGAGAAAAAATAAGATGCAAAAATCTGATGTGTACCTGTGCCTCTCAAGAAAACAAAACTGTTTTGCAGGGTATCATTTAAAATAAGTATATTAAAGATATTTTAAAGTCTAATTGAAGCAAATCGAAAGACTGATGAATAATTACTACATTAAATGATTATATTCTTGTTTGATCTCAATTAAAGCGTTATCAATTCTATTAGTCTAATTTAAATATCTCGTTGATAAAATTGATTAAAATAATTACAAATACTAAAGTAATTAACGTTGATTTTCCGATACATTTTGTTTAATTTCTAATTAACAGCACAATAATACCCTTAAACCCAAGAACGTCACGACCGTGCACTGATACAGATAAAGCCTGAACGTCACTATCGTGCAGGGGTCGTGTGGACCCCTGGGGGGTAGCTAGATTTTTTTCAGAAATTTTTTCAGGAGCAATTTAAGGGTCAAAATCATAACATAAACAGAAAAAACCAAATTTGTAAAAATATCTTTTTGGGCCTGAAAGGGATAATACATATACTCCCACACATAATAACTTTTTTCTATATCGGTCAGTACATAAAAAAATTTTTTTGAAATATGGGATTGAATTCTTCAATTTAAAAATGGTTTGGTTTCTGTACGCGAACTTTCATCAAGTAGGTCAAATATCCTCAATAACCTTTATAGCTGAATGACTCTAATGTCTATTACCTACCTCAAACATATTTGCAACTTTACCAATACCACAATATTCATGTTTTAGTATAATACAAGCAAAAATAAAACAATGTGACAAATTCCAGTTTCCTATTCTTGTCACTTCCTTATTGACAGCGCCTTTCTCACGGGAATGTTTAGTTTCTGTGTAATTGTCAGTTTGTTTTCACGACTGCAAAGCTATTAGAGTGACTGAGAATTACTTTTTGCAGCTGTTGAGATTGAGGTATTTATTGCAGCTCATTACAGCTCCATACTCCCACGCTAAAGAGTACGGAAAAAAGTTGAATATTGATAAGTATTTTATTTTATAAATGAATGAACTAGTGGCCGCCCCCGCCACTTCCTAAGTTCGTATCATGCGCGCGCGTGTATTAAAAAATTTAAAAGCTATAGTAATATTTAACTCTAATGTTACTTCACTTGTTTTAAACTTCCGTCACAGAATACACTGATATAAGTACCGTACAGGAAAGGACACTCTTCGCCCCGCCCCAGAATCAATTACCCCACCCCACCTCGCGAGTTCGTGTGCCGAATCGTGTCCTCATTGTCGTGTTTGTCAACGTCAACTTATTTTGATATTCAAAGCAATGCGTCGTAACTTTATTTACCAAAAAGTTCGAATTATGAATTGAACGCCGCTCATACAGTACAAACTGCATGGTAGCCCTAGACTTATACACACAGTTGCGCGTGTACAAAAACGACGTCATTTGTTTATAATGGCGCGGTTGTATGGAGTGTCCGGGGTGTGCTTCCGTATTACCACCAGGTGCCGTACCGGCTAACTTACATGGCTATCGTAATCGTTTTCATTTGACAGATGGATGTGATACATTGCTACTTCTATTTAGTATATATAAAAACTTACCAAAGAAAAGTAGCAATGTATCACATCCATCTGTCAAATGAAAGCGATTACGATAGCCATGTAAGTTAGCCCGTACGGCCCCAGATCCATTAATAAATAATCAATCCACAGATAGGGATACGCCTAATCCAGATTAGTTGCTACAACTGTCGTTAATTTTTGTATTAATATCAACCGTTGCATAGTAACTAATCTGGATTAGGCCTACCCCAATCTGTGGATTGATTACTGGGCCTGGCCGTTAGTGTTTATTTCATATCTTACTATAGCAATATGTTATAATAACGAGCAACACAAAAATTAAGCTCAAATGTCCTCCACTGAGCTGTGCCTGAACATTCGTTTAATTTTTTATTATACACAGAGAGCTTGTTTGCAGAAGACCGACAGTTAAGGCTTTATGTTCGTTACCTGCCACAAACAACAACGACATACGATCACAATGCCACTTCGCTTCGTTAATTAAGTGACACCACGGCACACCCCGGACATTCCATACAAGCGTCGCGTTTCAACTACCTATTACACAGACGCTACACAGTGACGTTTTTGCGCAACTGTGTGCGAGTTAGGCGGTGGTCTGCAACAAACGCCGGTAGCGACACTGGAAGCCGCGTCCAGCGTCCTAGACGTCGGACGCGGCTTCCAGCGTCACTGCGATGGTCACTCGGAACTGTTTTTAAGTTTCGCAAACGCTCAATGTAAAAGAACGTGAGCGATTAAAATATGGATGACTTGCATACCCACTTTAGGTACTTACCAAAGTGAAGATAGTCATGAATGTCAGTACTCAAATATTAAGTTGATTTTTATCGCATAGTAGTAGTAGTGCTGCGCTCATATAAACCTATAGAGAATGTATGAGGACCAGTAGTGCTGCGGCAACACTGCTGCTTGCTGCCGACATCGGAATCATACCTTCAATTGATAAAAAAAACAATTATAAATGGACCGTCGGCCAAAGAGCTCATTTTCAATCTATCGCATATTACGACCAGCCCACATTGATAAGATAGCCATTAGCTTGGTGTTATCAAATATTGTCATCTGGGTTGCGAAGTAGGAAACTTCTGGAAGATGTGCCACCCTGAACATATGGCCTCCCATACAATGATCTACAATCGCAAAAAATAGTCGATCGAATATTGATATAAATGTTGAACAGGGTCGTAGGTGGCATCATTACAAACATGTTAGACATCGGCTTGGTTAGTTTTCAGGAAGCATGCGCGCGGCCAGGATAGAAACATAGAGACTTTTTTTCCAAAAAAATAATCGACTACATGTTGGCATGGCAATTACATTCAGGTGGTGAGGCAGGTCCCAGGCGTATAAAAAACCACAGTCTTGCGTCGCTTTCAGGAAGCGTCTAGGAGGTCAGGGCAGGTAAGTACATTTCACATATATGCTCTTGTGATCCTTGTTCCTTATTCGATCGATATGAAAACACAAAAAATAGTTCAGGTAATGATGCCACCCACGACCTTGTTCACCATTTATATAAATATGCGATCGATATTTTTTTAGCGATGGGTGATCATGTTCAGGGTGGCATATCTCCCAGAAGCTTTCTACTTCGCAACCCAGATGCTCAGATCAAATAAAAAAGGAAGATGGAGCGTTGCGCAGTGGTTGCGAACAACTAAGTGAAGCCGGTTTTTGATGGTACATGTGTGCGTACTAGACGGCGGGCGGGGGCCGGGCGGCAGGGTTCGCCCAATGACGAACGAAAGCCAAGGCGTAGTTTCGTTACATATGTGTGCGTAAACTGTGTGTGTACACAGCCAAGGCGTAGTTTTTCTGGCTTCACCGCTTTGTCGGAAGACTCCGTCTTTACTTTTTTATTTAGTCTGAGCCCAGATGATGATATTTGATAACACCAAGCTAATGGCTATCTTGCGAATTTGGTCTGATGCTTATATGCGATAGATCGAAAATGACCCCGCACCCTGATTATCTAAAAAGAAACTATTTAGCGACCGGTTTCATTCCACATACATTGCTACTTTTCTTTGGTATGTTTTTTTTTAATCCAAAAAGAAGTAGCAATGGATCACTATCATCTATGAACTGCAACCGGTCGCTAGGTGGTTTCTAATTAGATAATCAGCCCGCCGGTTGGCCGACGGTCCAAAATTAACTACAATAAATGGTTTTCCACACATAGATTACGAAAGAAATAACAAATTATTTGTGACAATCAAAGATTTAAATCTTTGGTGACAATTTGATTTAATAGGACAACATATTTTTAAATAACGATTTAAATGTAAAAGACGTTATGACAACTGTCAAAAGTAGTTTTCTAAATAGGACAAGTAAAGACGTATCGCAGAGAAGCACCAGAAGTGTCGCTTATCGTCGTCGCCTGTTGCTGCTGCTTGTCGCCGGTTACGAACTCAAAAAAAAAACACTGACGATTCCGCGACACGTGTCAGCGATTGTCGAAGACTTGAAGCTGTCGCTGAGAACATGTCGCTCGTCTGTAACCTCTCTGAAAACGAAATCTTTTTGTATTACGAAACTAATAAGATGAACGGACGTAATTCGATCAGCAGTAATTTGTCATGGTACGTGGTTATCGCACGATTGGCATTATATTCTAGTAGATTACCTCACCTCACTTTCTCAGTATATATCTAGTAACCATATCCCATTAGCAATGTGTACTTAGACATTGCTCTTACCAGAGTTACGTTAAGTAAACACTATTATATATTACATACGCACATTTTCTAACGTCTTCTCTATGGAAAATATAGCATAACATGTATTCTGTGGCTTAACTTAAGTTTTAGGTATTAAACGACTCTTCGTTTACTAAGAAGGGGGCATTAATGTAAAACCTAAAGTTAACGTAATACCTAAAACTTAAGATATGCTTTAATTTACACCTAGTTTAACCAAAAAGTTAGCTTAAATATGTACCTATACCTACGCTTTGATACGTCAAATGGAAGTAGCAACGCAGAATAACTAATGTAGTAATAAGTATTGCTAACACAGACCATACAATAATACTACGTATTTTGTACGTAATTACGAGGGTGGTTTGATAAGTCCATGACTTTGCTAAGAAGAAACACTTTTTTTCATTTCTCTACATAATCTTTTTGTAGCTCTGCATATTTAGTTCAACGAAGTTCCTACCTCTGTAACCCATTATTTTTAGGGTTCCGTACCCAAAGGGTAAAAACGGGACCCTATTACTAAGACTCCGCTGTCCGTCTGTCTGTCTGTCACCAGGCTGTATCTCATCTCATGAACCGTGATAGCTAGACAGCTGAAATTTTCACAGATGATGTATTTTTGTAGCCGCTACAACAACAAATACTAAAAACAATAAAATAAATATTTAAGGGGGGCTCCCATACAACAAACGTGTTTTTTTTGCCGTTTTTTGCTCAATATTAATAACGACAACAGGTACACAGTTGAAATTTTCACAGATGATATATTTCTGATGCCGCTATAATAATAAATACTAAAATCAGAATAAAATTAGTATTTAAGGGGGGCTCCCATCAACAAACGTAATTTTTTGCTGCTTTTTGGTACGGAACCCTTCGTGCGCGAGTCCGACTCGTACATCGCCGGTTTTTTTCTTTCATCGCCTGAAAACTGTGGTAACTGAAATGAGGGCCCATTTCAGACACCACCTTTTGGCTTGATGAAAATCTTTGCCCGCCAAGACATTTATTAATGTTTGGTAAAAGAAAAAACCTCAGTGGGCTAAATCTAGAGAATAGGAAGGATTTGCATCTTCATTCGATGAGTTTTGAAGTTTACAGTGCCGCCGAGAGGGTCTTAAGAAGTCGCTTGAGCTTTTTGATTCCGAAAGTAATAATATATTGCCGAATTTGAAAAAAATGTAGTGAAAAGATTCTTAATGCGTTTCTTTTTAAGATACAAAAATAAATGATGAAAAAAAGTATTTCGTCTATTCAAAGTCATGGACTTATCAAATCGCCTCTCGTATTGCTAAGCAATATCAGTCTTCGTTTATTAATTAGTGTAAGGTCGTAAATGTTTGCATGTTTCCAAGATGTTTTTGCAAAATTTTTTGTCTTATTTATTCGGTTTGATTTACTTTCATTCAATTCAAAGAATTTCAGGTGCTTGATTCATGAATTTAGTGTGCTTGTGTCCTAAAAAATATTTTTGTATTTTCTGTTTGTACCATTTCTGCTCGTTATTTTTATTTTAAATATATATTTTTTTATTAATTTTCTTTTTTTACTATCAAATCAACCAAAGGATGGTCATTGCGCCTAGCAATAGGCCATCCCATAATTTTATCAATGAATTCACTAATTTAAGAAAAGCGCACTAAATAGTGTGCATTATTTTAACTCATTCTTTCATTGAAATTTGTCATTATATTCCTTTTTTTTATTAACAGGAAATGATTTTCATGAATGAAATTACACCCGTTATCGAATACATTCACAATATCGGTTATCTACTGGGTTCGATAAGCGTGTATGTATCTTATCGTATCCGGACAGTTTAACAAATATCGGAAATAATGCTTCATCATAAATGACGTACCTACAATGAATAAAAGGTTCATCTAATTCTAGGTGACAAGTTAAAAATGACTTAGTTTTTCCTATTTTTATTGTTATCAATGCGTCTTTTATATTTTGGTTGGTGGTAGTGGTAGGGCTTATTTTAAGTCCGCCTGGCTAGCTACCACCATCTTACCTAAGCCTGGCTAGCTACCACCATCTTACCTCAGCCTGACGCCATAACAACAATTTAAAAATTGTTGTGTTTCGGCCTTTGAGGTAAGATAGCCAGTTATTCACTGATGAGGATTCCGGGTGTAGTGCGCTTCCACCTTCGGCCTTATCGTCACTTAACATCAGGTGAGGTGAAGGCCAAGCACTATCCCGTGTGCATAAAAAAGAAACGCATTGATAGCCATTCAGAAAACTTTCAAGTTTTAAGAGTGCATGATAGGAAAACATGGTTTACGCGGGCCATATTTTTATATAGAAAACGTAAAGTTGTAGCAACAAAAAAAAAACATACGACAAGCTAAAGAGATTATCTAGTAGCTACAAGTATTAAATCCTTACTAATATTATAAAAGCGAAAGTCCGTTTGTTTGTTTCTTTGTTACGCCTTCACGTCTTAACTACTGAACCGATCATCATGAAATTTTGCATACACGTTGTCAGGGATACAGAAAAGGACATAGGGTACCTTTCATCCCGAAAAAAGTTATATTCCCGAGGGATAGCAAAAAAACTTTCGCGGGCGGAAGCTAGTTGCATATAAACCTCACAGATGATTGTAAAAAAAAACTGAATATCATCAAAAGCGCTTGTCGCGGGTCATATTTTTGGCGTAAATAATAGTGGAAACGTATTGAATTCTACATCAAAGTACACTTTAACGTACTGTGTAGTTGCTCCAATAACTTTTTTCTTCAAGAAAGATAATTGTGCTAAAGATAATGATGAAAAAACCACTAAAAACATCACAAAAGTACAGAAGTGAGGTTATTTTCCATTCTCTCTACACGTAAAGAAAAAGACAGAGACAAATGATTCCGCATAACGGATCCTTAAGAGGTTCTAATATATTATAGGGGCTGGTCGAATCAAAATGGTACTTATCGAAACTTCGGGAAATGCGAAAATCAAAAGCCCTAAATAATTATATGTATAACATCAGAAAACCTTTAATTACGATTTTTACTTTTGAGTTTAGTGTTTTTTGATTCCAAAGCTAATTTATCCTTTAAAATAACTTACTAAAAATCGGCTGCTAACTAATTTATCATTTAAAATAAGTACTAAAAAAAGTATTGTTATATATTCTGTCATTCTGTGCTAAAAGCAAGAACAGTATTTGTTTATCCTTAATCTGTCCTAAACACACACACCTAAGTTAATAAGCTAATTCTACACATCACTTTGATATACACTGGCCTGCAAAAGTAAGTACTACAGAGGCCTATTTTCATACAAACGAGGTAACTTTGATGCTTTGGTTCTCCGTCCAGGATTAAACGGGGTGTGATTTGATAATGGCCATTCAATGAGTAAATGGAGGAGGCCCAGATCGCTAAAGAAACCCAACGGATTAGAAGAGTCGTTTACACCAGAGACCGAACGGACTTTTTAGTGTTACATTTTCCATACTTTTGATGTAATTTTAACTTGTTATTTTTTTAAGTTCAACCCTGACCTGACCTAAACGAATCTTCTAATCCGTTGGGTTTCTTTAGCGATCTGGGCCTCCTCCATTTACTCTTTGAATGGCCATTATCAAATCACACCCCGTTTAATCCTGGACGGAGAACCAAAGCATTAAAGTTACCTCGTTTGTATGAAAATAGGCCTCTGTAGTACTTACTTTTGCAGGCCAGTGTATTAAAAGGCAATATATCTGAATCAGCCAATTTCAAATAGGAAACGGGTGAAATCCCAATCATATACGTTTATTTGAAGACGGCTAACTGAGTCGATCCTATTTCCGTTTTACAGTACGATTTTCATCTTCATTCGAATTGAGGCAAAATCAGGCAAATCGAAATGTCTCGGTTATCTGTAATTATCGATGAAAACGGAGGTTTGAGGGAGAGGATTTTAATTATTTATATCGCTTAATTGAATATTTAATTGCCAGTCTAAAGTACTGATTGTCCTACGTGAATTTGATCTATATTATTGGTATACTAGCGGCCACCCGCGACTTAGTCCGCGCGGTACCTGGTAACCTTTGACCTGGATAAAAATAGGTATATTAAGTTTAAATTTAATCCAGGTTATAAACCATCTATGTGCCAAATTTCATCCAAATCCGTCCAGCCGTTGTTTAGGCGTGAAGAGGTATTATAAGTAGGATTGGATATAATAGGCTTGTTTCCACTAAGAATAAATCGGCTAGCATAAGGTTTCTAATGATTAATCATGTATAAATAGTAACCAAAAAAACAATGTTTTCATTAAAATAAATAAAGATTACCAATATTTACGGAAAATAAAATCGGCAAAATTAGCCATTTAATCACGTGACATTGAACGAACACCAATCAGAGACGCGTGACATCACGCCTCGCGAAACATTTGTTGTTGCTGTCATTTCGCGAGGCGTGACGTCATTCAAGACGCCATGACGGTTTTGGCCTATTTCGATGTCATTTTGAGTTCATTTCTTAAAATGCAAAATTCATAGGTGACTTATTTTTCTTAAAATAATATATTTTTGGGGTAAAATAGATACCAAACTTTATTTTTAAACTATTTTCCAAATTTTGTCAACTAGCCTATTAGTGGTAGCCACATAAGTTAAGGTTGATTTTCATACAAACGAGGTAACTTTGAAGGCTTCTTGGTTCTCCGCCAGGGATTGATCGAGCTGTGACCCTGTGAACTTTAGTACTATTATATATTCTGTGCCTGTGATCTGATCTGTTTGGTGTGTATTAGAGATCTGAATCTCCTCCCTTCACTCCCTGGATACCCATCATCAGATTACATCTAGGTCAATCCTTGGCGGAGAACCAAAGCTTCAAAGTTACCTCGTTTGTATGAAAATCGACTGGTGTTTTTAATTATGTGACCGCCACTGTATGTGACGGTTCTGATGGCGAAGTAGTAAGATTATATAGTCTTGTGATTGTTAACACCTTCAGTTGTTTAATACACCGAGGTAGAATGTATTAGTACATTTATCTCAGTGGTTTAATAGCGTACGCTTTAACTAATATAACTCTCAATCGCAGGAACATAAAAAATGTAATTGATAACTTTCCCTAGGAAGTCAACGACGTTAATATTCGTCAGTAAAAATCAGTGTTACTCCATGTTAGATGCTCAGACCAAATAAAAAAAATAAGACGGAGTCTTCCGAACAAAGCGGTGAGGCTTGTAAAACTACGCCTTGGCTGTGTGAACTGTGTATGTACTTGTAAATACACAGTTCACGTACACACGTGTAACAAAACTACGCCTTAGCTTTCCGTATAAAACTCTGCCGCCCGGCCCCCGCCCGGCCCCCGCCCGCCCCCTTGTACGCACACATGTACCATCAAAAACCGGCCTCACTTCATTGTTCGCAACGCTCAATCTTACTTTTTTTATTTGATCTGAGGTTAGATGAAAATGAGCGATGTCAATAGTAAGACAAAATCTTGTTTTATTTAATATGGATTTTCAAATCAAAAGCTAATGTTTTAGTCGGTTTCAATAAACACGAACAAGACATGTTGTTATTCCTATCTTTACCCTACTAATTCTGATGTATTATGCTTGTCACAAAATACACCGTAAATTACTTTCATTAGAAGGGGTAATTTCCTTTAAAAGGACGAACAAACGGCAGGTGTCACCTGGCATTTTGCACACCTTTGTTTAAAAAACCGCGAAAGGTAGGTACTTTAGCATCTGACCTTAATTACAGCAGTCATAACAGGGAACTTAACGACCCTTTAGAAATGAAATAATAAATTAAACAATTTTCTTGTTGAAAACTTGAATTGATTACAAATGTTAAAAAAAAGTTACGAAAGATAAAACATCTTTTAATGGTGATTATAAATTGGCATTCTATCTATCATAATAGTTTTCCTTTCGGCTGAACGAAATACATAGTTGATCTACAGACACACCCAGGACACTCCATACAACTGCGCCATTATAAACAGATGACGTTTTTGTACACGCGCAACTGTGTGTGTAAGTAGGGTTGCCAGGTCGTCTAACCTAATAGCCGGACAGACCCAGCCAGTTTTGCCGGACATTTAGTTAAAAAAGGCGGACACCCTAAATTATTAAGGATTTTGTATCTAAGTAATAAACACGACAATTTGTTTTTACGTAAAACTAGGCTTTTTTGATCATTTACTATAAAAATTCTGAAATTCTAATGAAATAAAATAAATTGAATAACGAATCAGTCTTTTACTACAAATCATTCATTAACATTATTATTTCTCAAGGGAAAGCTCAAAATTAAAATTAAGAAAACTAAACAAAACAAAACTTCTACACTAATGAATTATTATCATTTTTTAAATCTTTTTAGTCTAGTCTAGTTAGTGCGTTAGTAAATGTAAAAAAGCCTAACAAAAGCCGGACAGGCGGGATACCGTTTAATTTGGCCGGACATTCAATCAAAAAGCCTACCTTTGTCCGGCTAAAGCCGGACGCCTGGCAACCCTATGTGTAAGTCTAAGGGCTACCGATTCATAATTCAAACTTTTTGGTAAATAAAGTTACGATACATTGCTTTAAATATCGAAATAAGTTGACAGTTGACAAACATGACTAAAAAGTTTCGACGTAATGCTTTGAATATCAAAATAAGTTGACTTTGATATACAAACACGACTAAATGAGCACACGATTCGACACATGAACTCGCGGAATGGCGTGAGGTAATTGATTCTGAGGCGGGACGGAGTGTCCTTTCTGTACGGTAGTACTTATATCTATTCTGTGTTACAGATCTTACTAACACGAAGAATTTGTACGCATCTAGTTAATCTTTGAAATGTAATAAAACCAGTAATTGGCGTTTCACGTAATCGTTCTAAAACGACGTTAACATCCCTCTTCATATGACATAACCGCTTTAATGCCCTAAAAGGTCTGTTGACTGTGACATTGCGTAGTCCATTAAACAAAATTAGAGGTAGACCTTGCCACCATTCGCAATCAGTCTGGGTTATATTTAATTTAGAGGGGGCACGCTGTATTTGACCTTATTAACACTTTTTTTTGTATGCCGTAGAAAAACGCATTTACGCGCTTCCCTTCCCGCTGGTGGACCTTATTAATACCTGGAATTGTTGATAGCTAAATCACGTATGTAGGTACATAATCATTTCAGTGAGAAAAGTACCCAATTTATCTGTCGAAACGTTTTTACCTGGAATCTTCTAGTACTATCAAGATTTAGTAAAATCAAGACGAAAAATTAATGTGAATGGAGAGGGAAACAAGGCCCAGGCTATTAAATATCCATTGTATTAGGGAGTAAGTATGAAATTGCTGTTTTGTATGGTGAATTTGAAAGAATTTTCATTTTCCTTTCCTTGTCTTAGTTATTTAATAACCATGAACGCTAAATGTTTTAAAACTTTTATGCACAAATGTTTAAAAACTCACCTAACTAATGCCACATGTGTTAAGTGAAAAAAATAAGTATCGGCTAATGTACAAACGATATAGGTACGTGTTCATTTCTGCTTTCGAAATAAGGAGTCACTTATAAGATACTTTTTTTTTACGCCCAGGGGACCTATTTTTGAATCGCTCGGCAGGCGTCGAGAGCTCTTTTCGACTGATTTTCGTTCGACGTCTCATTGTTTTGAGTCATATGTCGAGCAAAAATCAGTAGAAACGAGCGCTCGACTGGAGTCGAGCGATTCAAAAATAGGGCTCCTGGAAAGAAACTCAGAAATATTTTTATTGCTGACTAGCGGCCGCCCGCGACGTCGTCTACGTAGAAAGTTTTTTGCGATCCCTAGAGAACAATACTTTTTTCGGAATGAAAGGTACCCTATGTCCTTCTCTGTGCCTACCCCTGAGAAAGTGTATGCAAAATTTCATGATGATCAGTTCAGTAGTTAAGACGTGAAGGCGTAACAAACAAACAAACAAACGGACTTTCACATTTATAATATTAGTAAGGATAGTGGGCGTCATGATCATAATTCGAAATAATAACAAGTAACTTTATCAACATAGAAGATTATGAGAGCCCCTGTGTGAGAAACAATCGGCATTGGCAATTCCATTATTTAACCCTACCATTCTTAAAAATATTTAGGTAATCCAATCCATTAATTTAATTACAAAATCCTGTCGAAGAATTCTTATACCTAAACGATCTGTCTGACTTCTCACGGTTGCATGTAAATTAGTGAGTGCAAAAACTATTTAGCATTTTTTCTTGTTAGACTGGTTGGTTATTTATAATGAAAACTGCAACCGAATCTTTTTATTGCATTTCACTAAAGGATGTCGGACCGGTTTTGCTTCTCTTGACACTAATATTCGGAACATTCTAGATTCAGATTCTTTCACTGTTCATAGACGATCTCTATTTAGGGCTTGCAATTCGAATATTCGAATATTCGAATTATTCGAATATTCGCCTTATTTTGCTATTCGAATACTCAAGTCGGTGATATTCGAATATTCGAATATTTTCCACTTTTTTGGATTTATGCAAAAGTCATTCATTAAATACCCGAATAGCTTTTGTGAGCATAGAATGAAGTCATTAAAGTTCATTTTCTCGTTTATTTATGTGTTTACCTATGTTGTTTGTTTTTCTACAAATTGTAAAGGATTTTAATCTAGCTTCCCAATGCATCAAAGACTTGAAACTTAAAACATAGGTCAGAACAGGAAGACTGACATATTATAGTGTCATTGAGCTGATCTGATGATGGAACCAAAGGGCCTCAGGAAATCTGTAATAAAACCATACAAACCCATCGAGTTTGTGCTCGTTTGATTCGTCTTGACAAGTACAAAAGTGTGATTGTCTCAAATACCTAAATATTTTCTTTCTTTTGTTCATTTTATTCCTTTTTGGCTTTAGTGATCAGCGTGTCCTGCGACACGTAGGCCTTTTTCAGCTGTTTCCATTCAGTTCTATCTCTTGCTTTTCGCGATCAAAGTGTTCATCGGGTTTTCATAATATCATCTGCCCATCTTTTGGTTTGTCTTTCTCATTTCCTTTTTCTGTCCCATGGTTGCCACTCTGTAATTATTTTGGTACATTTTCCCTTGCTTTCTCTTGCCATTTAACCCGTCCATTGCCATTTTAACAGTCATATTTTCCTTATTATGTCTTCTACTTTCGTTTTTTTTTCTTATTTCCTCTGATTTTTGACGGTCTTTCAGCGTAACACCTATTAAGCTTCTTTTCATTTTCATTGGCATATTCTTAGCTTCAAATAATGCTTTTGAGTCAGGGCCTACGTTTGACACTCTGTACTAAAACCATAAAAATTCATCAAGTTTTGCCTCGTTTGATTCGTCTTGACTAGTACTTTGTTGGGAAATATTGTCCAGGGTCTGATGATGGAGCCGGAAGAAAACTACAGGAACTCTGTAATGAAACCAATCGAGTTTGGGCTCGTTTGATTTGTCTTGGCAATAACTCTGTTTAAAAATAGTGTCCATGGTATAATGATGGAGTCGGAAGAAAATAACGGGAACTCTATAATAAAACAATACAAATCCATCGAATTTGGGTTCGTTTGATTTATCTCGACAAGTATTCTGTTGGAAAAATAAATAGTGTCCAGGGTCTGATTTTGAAGCCGGAAGAAAACCACAAAACCATGTAATAAATCCATGCAACTCCATTTAATTTGGGCTCGTTTGATTCGTCTTGGCTAGTACTCTGTTGGGAAATAGTGTCCAGAGTCTGATGATGGAGCCGGATGAAAACCACAGGAACTCTGTAATGAAACCATACAAATCCATTGAGTTTGAGCTTGTTTGATTCGTCTTGGCAATCACTCTGTTGAGAAATAGTATCCAAGGTCTGATGATGGAGCCGGAAAAAAATCACAGGAAATCTGTAATAAAACCATACATATCCATCGAGGGCTCGTTTGATTCGTTCCGACAAGTTCTCTGTTGGGAAAATAGTCTCCAGGATCTGATAATGAAGCCGGAAGTAAACCACAAAAACTATGTAATAAAACCATGCAACTCCATTTAGTTTGGGCTCGTTTGATTCGTATTGACTAGTTCTCTATTGGGAAATAGTGTCCAGAGTCTGATGAAGGAGCCGGAAGAAAATCACAGAAACTCTGTATTGAAACCATACAAATCCATCGATTTTGGGCCCGTTTGATTCGTCTCGACAAGTATTCTGTTGGGAAAATAGTGTCCAGTGTCTGATAATGAAGCCAGAAGAAAACCACAAAAACTATGTAATAAAACCATACAACTCCATTTAGTTTGCGCTTGTTTGATTCGTCTTGACTAGTACTCTGTTGGGAAATAGTGTCCAGAGTCTGATGATGGAGCCGGAAGAAAACCATAAGAACTCTATAATGAAATCATACAAATCCATCGAGTTTGGGCTCGTTTGATACGTCTTGGCAATAACTCGTTGAGAAATAGTGTCGAATATCTGATGATGGAGCCGGAAGAAAATCACAGGAACTCTGTAATAAAACCATACATATCCATCGAGGGCTCGTTTGATTCGTCTCGACAAGTACCCTGTTGGGAAAATAGTGTTCAGTGTCTGATAATAAAGCCGGAAGAAAATCACGAAAAATATGTGATAAAACCATGCAGCTCCATTTATTTTGGGCTCGTTTCATTCTCGTTTCATGATTTCCAGGGTCTGGTGATTGAGTCGGAAGAAGGCCACAGGAACTCTCTAATAAAATCATACAACTCCATAGTGTTTGGGCTCGTTTGATTTATCTTGACAAGTATCTGTTGGGAGATAGTGTCCACGATCTGGTGATGGAGCCGAAAGAAGTGTACAGGATCTCTATAATAATACCATACAACCAGGGTTCAAGGATATATATCAATGGATATATATATATCATGATATATATCCCATATATATCCAACGAATTTTTGTGATATATATCAATATAAAAATAGTTTAAAAATTTGACAATATTATGTAGATTTTACAACCCCATCAAGTTTGAGCTCGTTTGATTCGTTTTGACATGTATTCTGATGTGAGATAGTACTAGACCCTGGTCTAATAATGAAGCCGGAAAAAAGCCCGAGAAAAACACAGATAAGACTAAAAAACAAAAAATAAACATTTACTGACAATCAAACCAAAAAAAAACTAAAAACTAAAAATGAACTAAAAAGTATCAAAATCGAAATCAAAACATGCTTTTAAAATTAACTAGAAAAACGGACTAATAAATAGAAAATAATTTCCCCTTTAAATATTTATATTATAACTCTACAAAGAAGTTTTTAAACTAAAAACATAAGACGAAGGCAAAAAAGTCAATTGAGGATATTTTTTTTTACACTATGCGTCCCATCAAACAAAGCATTCAACTTTGGTTTAACTTGAAAAAATAAGCAATATTTAATAATTACGACCATCTGTTTTATTTCACAGAATTATTCGAATAATATTCGAATATATTCGAATACCTCCTTAAAAAATTTTGAATATTCGAATATTGGATTTCATCGAATATTTGCAAGCCCTATCTCTATTCCAATTTTTGTTAGTATCTCATCAAAAGTTCGTTGACTCTTTGGGTGTTTGTTTTTATTTTTAAATATTTTCATAAAAATTTCGTCCACCAGTATTAGTTATTCAAACTATAGCTGTAGAGGAAATATCTCGTATTCTCGTTCCAAGCAAAATAACAGTGCAAATGTCCAGTTAAAGCACACCCCGGACACTCCATACAACCGCGCTAATATAAACAGATGACGTTTTTGTACACGTGTAACTGTGTGTGTAAGTCTAGGGCTACCGTGCAGTTTGTACTGTATGAGTGGCGTTCAATTTTGGTAAATAAAGTTACGTTACGACGCATTGCTCTGAATATCGAAGTAAGTTGACAGTTGACAAACACGACTAAAAAATTACGACGCATTGCCACAGAATACATAATAGTACAATGCTTTGAATATCAAAAAAGTTGATATTTGACAAACACGTCTAAACAAGCATGCGATTCGGCATACGAACTCGCGAGGTGGGGTGAGGTAATTGATTCTAGGGCGGGACGGGGAGTGTCCTTTCTGTACGTAGTACTTATATCTATTCTGTGGCTAAAGTCTAAAAACGGAATCCCACTGGATGCTGACGAAAGAGCGCCATCCGCTTTCCACATCCGCCAGTCTTAACGATCCCATTCAGTTCCCGTGACGTCACTTCATCGTCAGCTGCGAATAAAATACAAATATTCTCATACTGGATATACGAGGGTGAATTGATAAGTCCATGACTTTGAAAAGAAGAAATACTTCTTTTTCATAATTTATTTTTGTATCCTAAAACGAAACTCCTCAAGGAATCTTTAATTTTTTTTCAAATTCGGCTAAAGATAATTATTTTTGGAAACTAAAAGCTCAAGCCACTTCTAACTTTTCTTAATGACCCAGTCGACCCTTCGGCGGCACTCAAGACATCAAAACTCATCGAATGAAGATGCGAATCCTTTCTATGCTCTAGATTCAGCCCACTGAGATTTATTCTCCTACCAAAAATGAATAAATGTCATGGCGGGCAAAGATTTTCATTGAGCCAAAAGGTGGTGTCTTAAATGGGCCCTCATTTCAGTTACCAGTTTTCAGACGATGAAAGAAAAAAATAATGGATTGAAGAGGTAGAAACTTTGATGGACTATGAATAAGCAGCAGAGCTACAATAAGGTTATGTACACAAATAAAACAAAATATCCCGAAAAAAGTGTTTCTTCATTACAAAGTCAAGGACTTATCAATACACCCTCGTGATTTATCTTATCAAAGAAAAAACGCCCTCGAAAATGTCGGTACAGCTGCTCAGATAGTATGATGATGAGGTAAAAGTACTTAACTATTATAAATGAACCTTCAATTTCATATAGGTAGAGCATGTCTGGAATTTAAGCTTCAAATATACATTACCAGAAACGAACTTAACGGTAAGTCATATTTTTTTTAAATATTTTGGCCATAAGCTAATATTGAAAGACTGATTATAAATCTTTATGATAAAGTCGATCGTGTTATATTGATATCAAATCAAACTATTGCACTCAATGTAGACAAAAAACGTACAACCGAATTAATAACCTCTTTTTTCTGAAGTCGGTACAAAAGAGTACATTTCAGAACTCCGAACATTAAACGCCGATTTGAGTAATTATCTTGAAAACTTACGAGGACGTGGTAAAACTAGAGCTCACTGATCAAATACCTACAATGTCGTTCATTTTATGAATGTTCGAATTATTAAAGTAGTTTCTACCAAAGCGGAACATGGATTTAACTGTCCCAACAACTAATGATACTAGCTAGCAACGGAAATGAAACCTTTAAACTTATAATTAATCCAACACTGGAATTTAACCGTTTCTGTGGCTTACATCAGTTAAATTTTGGATCGAGAGTGATGATGTGAAATGTGTACACTAATAACTTTGATACTATAAACTATGTAACGATTTATTCAAGTTTGTAAATATCGTTACTTATGGCTGTTACAGCTGATAAGTTTCTTGCGCCCGTTCTTCTTGTCAGCTAAAAAAGTCTGAAACTGGTGGTAGGAAAATATAAACGATTCAAAAGTACTTAATAATTAAGGTTATTTGAATAAAGCTTATTTGACTTTGACTTTGTATAAAATTTAATTTTGAAACAACTTATTTTTTCCTGTACATAAAGGATGTATTCTTAACTCTATCAATAAATATCCAATAAGAGGTTTACTACCTAGTACCTTTACCTACTCTTTCCCTTAGTTATTTTTATTTAAACTACCAAACGGGCGGCTGCATCATCTCCAAAAGCCATTTTTTAAATTTAATACATAAACAAGACCTAAAACTTCATAAGTCAGGACATCCATGTAATAACATTTAGAAAAATTGCTGCTACATACACTTCTTACATGAAATTGTTTTCGTTACCATTAACGACTGGGAATGTGTAAAGCAAATAGATACTATCTGCATCTACGAGATAACAATTAAGTTTATGTGTGTGAGAATATTTGTAATAGCATTACAGGCACAGCTTAAGTGTTTCAATATGAACAGGTGTGCGAGGATTTTATTGTTCTAAGATTTGTACACACATAGGTACTTCATGTGGAGGCTTCAAAAGTGACGAAATAAAAAACAACGGAAACCATTTTGTAATAAATTGTAGTAACTGAAGTTTTTATAGTGTCAGTCGTTGACAAATGCAGATTTTCTTGAGATACACAAATATTAACGCCACAGAGTTGTGAACTCCAACTTTGAGTTAAGTCAAAGGACTGTTGGCAAAGTCTCTTCTCTTCCCATCAAAGTTTGACACTTCGGAATAACTTGCCGCTCTAAACACACTCTGGTGATGATGAATTTAGGTCAGATGAGAATGGCGTGTCAGTGTTTTGGCAAAACATAGTTGTTTGTAGGTATAGCATTACTTAAATCTTTGAAGTAAACAATCCTGTATAAACGGTATTTCTGACAGAATATAAGAATACTCATGTTACATTATTAAGTTAATCATAGAACAGGATAATTTGTTATTTGATGTTATAATAAGGTTCCCAGATTGTATTTTCTTTCCGTCCGTAGTATAATTTTGGATATGACAAGTTGTGTTTTGACGTTTAGATCTTAATACGAAATGCTTTCATGTGAATTGATAAAAAGGCAATACTTAACTTCCTTCATAGTTTTTATCAGTTATTAATCTATTAATCTTATCAAATCTACATCTCCACAATCAATACTATTGACTGTACGTTTCGCAAAGTTCTATCTATTGTTCTCTTCTGCAAAGTTCGCAGTTCCGTTGCAATGAAACACGCAAAAACATTTCACAATTTCATCAAATCCTGTTGAAACGTTTATCTCTCGGTCATTAAACCAGTTTGTAACGCACTAAAATACCGGCATATTCGTGATCAACCAAATGTCACGGTTTGCATGGTTTGACATTTAAGACGGTTCTGCTATAAAGTTGTAACGGAACTAAAGTCTAGACACGGAGGATTAGAGATTAGCTTATAACTAATCCTGGACACTGGAACAGGATGCCTTGTTGAAATGTCATGGTTTTGACATGTTATGGTTTACTGCATGTACGTTCACATTAACTTCTTCCATCCCATTGTCTTTTAACTGTCGTATGACAATATTTTTTAATTCTCGGAATAAACGCTGACTAATATGCTTACGTTTAATTTTGTTATTTTATTCCTTTTTGTCTTGTTTGCTGGCGACAGTAGCGACTTGTCGTTTTTGTCGTCCATTTCATTAATATTTCCTACCATTACAATTTACACCTACTATTGGTGCCAGCCAGTGCCACAACAATAATAGTTGTCTTTATAAAAAATATATATAAGTAATGCCTTTTATTCTTTCAACAAAACTATGACTAGTTCTAGACCAACATATAGGAATACAAAATCTACTTATTTGATTGTATATAATCTAAGTAAACACGCGCTATTAGAGATTCCGTATACAGTATACATTGAATACCCGATTGCTGCTCAAGTGCTCACGTCTGCTATGCTATTTAGAGGATTAATGAATTTGTACCCCAAGTCAACAGTATTTCTAATTTATCACGTTCTTGTTACCTGCTCACGTCTGAGTTGCTGAATTTATCATGTCGGCTCTGCGTAAACTTGCAGGATACCCTATTACGCAATAAACTTCTCAAAGTTATTTTGTACCACATCTAGCCTTAAGCTAAACTCACATAAATTTCCTCGTCGTAGGTAGCTTCTTCCTCCACAGTACGTGTGTCGTCATAAACTGAAACATGCTTGCCTACGCAGCCATAATTAATTTTGTTGGCTTAAAAAGTTAATAACATTCAGACTTTATTAGCTTTGGAGATACCAGAAGGCTTAATTATTGTTTAATTGAATATGTAATAAGCTGACTTTCGTTTGAAACATTTTAAAAAATTGTGCCTTAATCCTTACTTCCTTACATTAATAAATCCTTCTATTTATAAATTATATTCTATTTAATCATTAATTACATTTATTAATTCGAAAGTCCGTTCGTTTGTTTGTTACGCCTTCACGTCTTCTACTGAACCGATCATCATGAATTTTACATACATACACGTTGTCAGGGGTACAGAGAAGGACATAAGTAAGGTGTGTAGTACCTTTCATCCCGAAAAAAGGAACTGTTCCCAAAGGATAGACAAAACACTATCCACGCAGTGAAAGTCGCGGGCGTTGGCTAGTAATATTATAAATGCGAAAGTCCGTTTTTTTTTGTTGGTTACGCCTTCACGTCTTAAATACTGAACCGATGATCATGAAATTTTGCATACACGTTGTCAGGGGTACAGAGAAAGGCATAAGGTACCTTTCATCCCGAAAAAGGTCGTGTTCCCTAGGGATAGAGAAATAACTGTCCACGCTGACGAAGTAGCGAGCGGGAGCTAGTTTGAAAAATTCATCGTGCCAATTAATAACCATAAAACCTACAATGCCATTTTAGACAATTAATTAAATAAATAATATACATCGGAAAGTAAAGGACGCTCATTGTAAAAATTTCTAAAAGCAATGAAAAATAAAATCTCTAAGTATCAGTCCATCTCGTTTTGTAATAAACCAATTGATCCAGTCTTCGCGAACTTGACCTCTCGTAAAAACTGTAACGACATGATCCATTCTCGCTCTTTAACAAAACTTATCGCGATCCAATATCGGCTTTAATTCTCACAGCCCAAGCTTCAATTCAGGTTAAGTCACCACACTAATTCGGACTTCGTCAATGTTTAGATTATTTACAACTTTTTTCTCATCGCTAAAAGGTTGAGTATCGTCTGCCATTCCAACATTGGCAGCAATTGAATCTTATTTTTCTACCTTACTTTTCTTCAATGGATTATTTTCGTTCCCATTGTAGGTACTTTCACATGTCCGACCCTGGAAACGAGCCAAGGGATTTTGGTTATCGAATGCCGGCGATTCTCCCTTTACGCTCTCTTAGTTATTTGCTTGATTTATCGTTTTCGCATTTATTATTTTACGTCTTTGTTTTGACAATTCTAAATTATTTGCCCTCGTTGTCGTATATTCATGAAATTTATTTTCGGTTGTTTTTACGATGCAGATTGATTTGGCTGGATTTGTAACATTTTCGTTTTGTATACACGATTTCTGTTCAAATGATAATCTCTCTGATAAAATGAGTAAGAAATTAATTATCTAAGTAGGTTTATTATTTTGTCTTGACAAGATCTAAAATATAATAGTCAGTGACATTATTTTTGTGCTGATATAAACTAACCTCTTTTATTATCATTATTTGCAACTCTTATCATTTAATTTAATTTGCTATCTTTCAATAACATGGAAAATCTCACATTCCGTCCGTCTCCTTTCATACACATCACCAAAACGTGTGAATATTTCCACCAGATTATTGGTATAACAGTATTTATAGACGTGGAGGAAATGAAACGTCACTATGTATATATCTTCGCCCTTGAGACAACATTCGTCGGTTTGAACGCGCACTCGATGCATGAATGGTACGCAGTTTCATTGATACTATGAATGGGCGTGTCTAGCTTATCAATGTATATTAGTTACAATTTGATTGTTTCATTGAATGTCTCTAATGTCACTTTAATGCATTTCGAACGGTGATGGATTATTATTAATTTAGATAACCTCTTTATTAACGTTTTCTTCTAATTAAAAGACATTAATAATTTGAAGATCTTCAAAAATACGTATATTAATGTCTTTATGTATTTCGTTGATTATATCTTTGTTACCATGATTTGATCTGTCTGTATAGCTTTCGAAACAGTATTCTTTTAGCCCCATCATTCATTTCATTTATCTTAACAGCATCATTAGGTATTTAAAAACTAAAAGATCAACTTTATGTCAGCAGACTGACTGGTAAGATGGATTATTCGCAAACGTTTTCATTTAGTAAAAGTAACAAAAGAAAATCAAGCCAATTAGTTTATCCTAGAAAGTCATGTCGTCATCATCGTCACATCGCTAAAGGCTGCAGCAAAAATTTTGTTTATTCAGTTATTTGAAATTTTTAAATGCCTGTGACATTCTATAAGCAAAGCAAGGGTCTACAGCTCACAGAACCATTAGCAGCATAGCATTCACAAAACAATAATTTCACACTTTAATCGTAATTCTGCAAGAAAGTTCACAAAAAGAAAACCCCCAGTTGATTTGAAACCTTAACCATAAAAATAAGGTACTCAATAAAGATTTGTTTACTGAGTTTATTGTGCGTAGGAGTTCTGAATCAAGAGCAATAAAGCTACAATAGATTTTGCGTGATAATTTACTGCTATTTTTATGGGCCTATGTTGGCTTGAGGATAACATTAAGATGTAAATGACAAATCGCTCAAATAAATTACTTCTGATTTACTTACATTCTTTATTTTTATAAAATTCCTTCTAGACTTGGTTTTTTATTTTTATAAAATTCCTTCTAGACTTCTGTTTTCCTACCAAAACCAAGATAAGGTAAGATACTAAACCTAAAAGTAAATAAAAATCATTTACGCCGCAGTAGGTATTTTTATGATCGCTTGCAATGTTTTGGTTTCGTCAAAGTCTATCTGGTTCAAGATAAACAATTTTTTTCCTATTAATTTACCAATTAGTATTGATCGAATCATTATCAAACAACACCTATTAGTATTAAGTATCATTTATTCTATCTCTGTGGTACTGATCCTCATGTAGATCGTTACGGGAGGCTTGTGCCCATCAGTGGGCGTTTTTTGGCTGATGTGATCATGCTTTGCTGTGATATCTAGTCATCGATAAAACAACATTACGACTTAAGCCGTACTGTATATCTAAATATGTTGCTTGTTAAAAAAAAACTTGCTGTTTTACGCCAGCACGGATTTAAAATTTATAAGATCCTGTTCAGTTATTCATTAATCCTTTATCGTATAGCATTAATGGACTTACACATCTTATCATGTAAATTGTAATTCGTGCATCCAAATATGATATGATAATAATTCAAGATAAAGATTTTAAAAGACTTATTAAAAGAATAGAATCAATTGTAGATGGTAAACCAAAACATATCAATATTTTTTGCATCGATCTCAAGTCAATATTGTGGAAATTGGTAAAAACGAGGCTACCACAGTACAACAACAATATTCAGAACCAAATCCTATTAAAAAAGTAAGCTCGTTACACATTTCGATTCGAACCAACCACAGAAATGATGACACCAAAACCGATATACCATCTACTCGACCTCGATCGGAATTAATTTCCCATAGACAATATAGGTGTCGTATATAATTAATTTTCTGCACGTGTAAGCTATGGTAAATTAATGAACACGCTAATGCCTGTACATAACGATAAAGTAAGCAATTAGTTGGAAAGCGGTCACAGGGAGAGTGTGAGGTACGGTAATGGCTAGACTACCAAGATTAATAAGCACTTAGACAGATTGAAAACGTGCTGACTCGAACGCGACATGGTGTAAAACACGTGGATGAATTGCTTGTTGCCGGTCTGCAGAAATCATTTCAATCTTCGTTGGGAATACGGCTCGCTTGCCAAAAATAAACTTTGCTTCGTTAAGTAAATAGAGCCTCTGATTTTAATATTGAAATCGAAATCATTGAGCTCAAGAGATTTGAGAATAGTAAATTCCAAATATTAATTTCAATAGATTATTGACATCAAAAGCAATAAATTCTTTGATGATATCATGAGAATGAATGTTTCAGTGTAAACGGGGGTATCAAAATTGATGTGAAAAGAAACGTTGTTACGTAAGTGCCCACCACATACATGAATAACATTCCCTAGACATGCTTCAATGGCCAAATGAATGGTCCTACGCTAACATACGCGATATTGCCCGCACATAACCTTGCTAGCCAAACTGCCAATCGGATGTTACTATTTTAGTTTAGTAGGTCATTAAACGGAACGCCGCTGAGTTATAATCGGACTATCGGAGCTATTTGGCCCAAGAGATCTTTAAGATGTTTATTCTTTCTAAATATTGTGTCGCTTAATATGTGATTTTATTATCTGAAAATCCTTGAATTCTCACGGAAACTTCTTAATTATTTTGAAGCTCTCTACAATCTGTTGGTATTGGTTAATTTGCCTCTATTTCTATTTATTACATTGTCCATTTGTAAGTAACATTGATGGAACTAGTTGGACAGATTTATTCTAAGTATTTCTTGACATGTTCAGAAAACTTTCATTCTGGAAATTTGTCGCTCTCTTGTAAAAACGTACAAAGGAACAATTTTAACACTTAACAGTTGCTGTATCGTATCTTTTTAATTCTTTATGGTAGGCATGATAGTATCTATTTTAACATACTTCTACAACTGTTATGTGCATACCGTTATTTCTCTGTGTCGTAATTGTATCGTCAGTACTGACTTTCCTATTAAAATTATTATTGTTTGTTTAAACACTAAGGTACACAGAATCCCTGTTAAATTTAAAACTCAGGTGTTGTAAATTTGTGAACTCAAACAAAAGTGGAACGGTTGATTGAACGTGAAGTTCGCCCTTTGACTTTCCTCACAACAGATTTAACAGTTGCCAAATTTTGTTTTAATATCAAAGTTTCAATAAGGGAAAAGTTTCTTTTGCCGCCCTATTAATGTTTAATAACAATCATTATGTTTAGGATTACATTTAGAATTTATTATGAAACAGTTTAGAATCAGTTCTACTGATTCTACTTAGCCTTGACCTGAAGCTTGTACAAATTAGTTGAAAAATTGCCAGCCTTGTTATTTACGACAGTTTTTGGTACCAACTAGGGCTTGCAAATATTCGATGAAATCCAATATTCGAATATTCGAAAATTTTTAAGGAGCTATTCGAATATATTCGAATATTATTCGAATAATTCTGTAAAATAATACAGATGATCGTAATTATTTAATATTGCTTATTTTTTCAAGTTAAACCAAAGTTAAATGCTTCGTTTAATGGGACGCATGGTGTAAAAATTATCCTCAATTGACTTTTTTTGCCTTCCCCCACGTTTTTAGTTTAAAAACTTCTTTGTAGAGTTATAAATGTTTAAAGGGGAAATTATTTTATATTAGTCCGTTTTTCTAGTTAATTTTAAAGACATGTTTTGAGTCCGATTTTGATACTTTTTAGTTCATTTTTAAAACGTATGTTTTTTGGTTTGATTGTCAGTAAATATTATTTTTTTGTTTTTTAGTCTTATCTAAGTTTTTTCTCAGGCTTTTTCCGGCTTCATTATTAGACCAGGGTCTAGTACTATCTCTCATCAGAATACATTTTAAAACGAATCAAACAAGCCCAAACGTGATGGGGTTGTATGGTATTATTATAGAGATCCTGTACCCTTCTTTCGGCTCCATCACCAGATCCTGGACACTATTTCCCAACAGATTACTTGTCAAGACAAATCAAACGAGCCCAAAATAAATGGAGCTGCATGGTTTTATTACATATTTTTCGTGATTTTCTTACGGCTTTTTATCAGACACTGGACACTATTTTCCCAACAGAGTACTTGTCGAGACGAATCAAACGAGACCTCGATGGATATGTATGGTTTTATTACAGAGTTTCTGTGATTTTCTTCCGGCTCCACCATCAGATCTTGGACACTATTTCTCAACAGAGTTATTGCCAAAACGAATCAAACGAGCCCAAACTCGATGGATTTGTATGAATTCATTTCAGAGTTCCTATGGTTTTCGTCCGGCTCCATCATCAGACTCTGGACACTATTTCCCAACAGAGTACTAATCAAGACGAATCAAACAAGCCCAAACTTAATGGAGTTGTATGGTTTTATTACATATTTTTAGGTGGTTTTCTTCCGACTTCATTATCAGACACTGGACACTATTTTCCCAACAGAATACTTGTCGAGACGAATCAAACGAGCCCTCGATGGATATATATGGTTTTATTACAGTTCCTGTGATTTTCTTCCGGCTCCATCATCAGACCATGGACACTATTTCTCAACAGAGTGATTGCCAAGACGAATCAAACAAGTTCAAACTCAATCGATTTGTATGGTTTCATTACAGAGTTCCTGTGGTTTTCTTCCGGCTCCATCATCAGACTCAGGACACTATTTCCCAACAGAGTACTAGTCAAGACGAATCAAACAAGCGCAAACTAAATGGAGTTGCATATTTTTATTACATAATTTTGTGGTTTTCTTCCGGCTTCATAATCAGACCCTGGACACTATATATTTTCCCAACAGAGTACTTGTCGAGACGAATCAAACGAGCCCAAACTCGATGGATTTGTATTGTTTTATTTCAGAGTTCCCGTGGTTTTCTTCCGGCTCCATCATTATACCATAGACACTATTTCTAAACAGAGTTATTTCCAAGACGAATCAAACGAGCCCAAACTCGATTGAATTGTATGGTTTCATTACATAGTTCCTGTAGTTTTCTTCCGGCTCCATCATCAGACCCTGGACAATATTTCCCAACAGAGTTCTAGTCAAAACGAATCAAACGAGCCAAAACTCGATGAATTTTTATGGTTTTAGTACAGAGTGTCAAACATAGGCCTTGACTCAAAAGCACTATTTGAAGCTAAGAATATGCCAAAGAAAATGAAAAGAAGCTTAATAGGTGTTGCGCTGAAAGACCGTCAAAAATCAGAGGAAATAAGAAAAAAAAACGAAAGTAGAAGATATAATAAGAAAAATAAGACTGTTAAAATGGCAATGGACGGGTAAAATGGCAAGAGAAAGCAAGGAAAAATGTACCACAATTATTACAGAGTGGCAACCATAGGACAGTAAAAGAAAAAGAGGAAGACAAACCAAAAAATGGGCAGATGATATTATGTACACTGGAGGAACACTTTGATCGCGAAAAGCAAGAGATAGAACAGAATGGAAACAGCTGAAAAAGGCCTACGTGTCGCAAGACACGCTGATCTACTAAAGCCAAAAAGGAATAAAATGAACAAAAGAAAGAAAAAATATTTATTTGAGACAATCACACACTTGTACTTGTTAGATGAATCAAACGAGCACAAACTCGATGGGTTTGTATGGTTTTATTACAGATTTTCTGAGGCCTTTTGGTTCCATCATCAGATCAGCTCAATGACACTATAAGATGTCATTTCTTCCTGTTCTGACCTATGTTTAAGTTACAAGTCTTTGACTCATTGGGAAGCTAGATTAAAATCGTCAATTTGTGGAAAAACAAACAACCTAGGTAAACAAATAAATAAACGAGAAAGTGAACGTTAACTATAGCTTCATTCTATGCTCACAAAAGCTATTCGGGTATTTAATGAATGACTTTTGCCTAAATCCAAAAAAGTGGAAAATATTCGAATATTCGAATATCACCGACTTGAGTATTCGAATAGCAAAATAAGGCGAATATTCGAATAATTCGAATATTCGAATATTCGAATTGCAAGCCCTAGTACCAACACAATCGCACCCGTGAAACACTTATTCGCAATATAAAATAGTTCTGATGACCGTTTCTGTGGTCTTCATCATCAATTCCACTTCACCAAATGGTGCTTTTCGAACAAGTTACTAAAGAAAATATCCAAATCGCTATAGGTGTGCCTATAATATTTTAAGAGTTCCCTTGATTTCTACAGGATCCCACCATCAGACCCTGACCTGATGACAATGGAACCATTTCGGAAATATGTACATTACGCTTTCAAACAAAAAAAGAATTATCCAAATCGGTCCGCCGTCTTCGATTAATCGAGTCCCGAGACCCGACGAATTGAGAACCGTTCATGCGCATTTGGTCCACTTGGTCCATTTCGCGGAACGTCCATTTCGCATTTGGTCCACTTCGCGGAACGTCCATTTCGCATTTGGTCCATTTCGCGGAACGTCCATTTCGCATTTGGTCAACTTTCACATAAATATGCTATAATTCTTTTATGGAGTATGTTAGCTTCAATTTTCACTTTTTGATATATATTTTGTTTTTTTCTTGTTCTGACTACGTCACCAAAATACCTAAATACATAAATATGGAGAAAGTTAACTGATATATTTTAACAATTAGGTAAACGTGTTTTGTGCTCGCAAAGGAGGAAATTTTAGAAAGTGGACCAAATGCGAAATGGACGTTCCGCGAAATAGACCAAATGCGAAATGGACGTTCCGCGAAATGGACCAAATGCGAAGTGGACGTTTTTTCGCAAGTGGACCAAATGCGAAGTGGATCAAATGCGCATGAACGACCTTATCATCATTAAATCCGTCTCTTAACATGTCTTGTGTAGGCGGAAGCACGTTATTACAGTTGCCGTCTCACTTACGTTATTGACTAAGGAAGCCATTCATGTTATTGGATTTCATAAAAATGGCAAAAAAAAAGATATTTGGATCGTAGACTTTATTGAGTTCACACAACAGGCAACACCTACAAGAAAATGATAAATTCTCTCACGGAACTTAATTTTCCCTCAGTAATAATACCCAAGCCTACGCTTTTCCTGATTCGGAATCTCAATATTGTCGAATCACGAACGTTTCCCTCCTTCAAAAAACTACACGAGCATAACGTTATTTTTTAAGTTATGTAATGAACAGTCTTATTGTGAGAATACTCGCTGAAAAATAATTTATACGTAAGAAAATGAAAAAGATCTAAGTATCTTTTGACAAGAACTAAACAATAAGATCAGAATAGTGAGAAGAAAATACAAAATATGAAGTTTGTTGTCCACTTGGTTATTTATGATATGAAATTGCTTTTCCCGAATTTTTTTATCTTTATCATTTAATCAGACTGATCATGTGGGCTATATTAATCATAGGGTAATTTAGCCCAATCCTCGATTACATCATTCATTACATCATTAACATCAATTCCTGATTTTGAAATGATATATCGATGCTTATAAATTTCACACGTATAATTTTACGTGGACTATTGTATGTATGGCAGTCCATATTACATACAGATTTATTAACCCTAGTTGAACGGATGTTTGATGCAATAAAATTGTCTCTCCTAAATTGTTATTGTCCCTTTATGCTGTTCTTACTGTTATATTTTTAAAACGATTCATGGAAATTTCTACCGGCAAGAGAAGGGGAATCATTTTTAAGTTTCCAGATTAAACGATCATAATTTAATTCATAAATCAAGATTGCTATTTCATTTTAACGTATTAATGTAATAAATTATACAATTAATTGCATATCAAATTTAAATTCATAAAAGTAAAATAGAGATTCCTAATCCTTTAAAAGAAAACTTGTCATTTATATTGAAAAAATCTTTTTTCTAATACACGCCTTTTTAACCGACTTATGATTGGTTGAGGAAAATGATCTCACAATGTCTTTCTATTTGTGTAAAAGAATTCAACCGAAAAAATAAATACCGGAACAGCAAAAATACTGTATTTTATTTAAAGAAAGACAGTTCCGTTCCAAATCATTCGGTTCGCAGTTTGTGGTCAGTCAATTTCCTATAAGTAATCCCAAGTTTTCTTTTTTGCATGCACGGTGAACTATTGTTCGCAGAAACTTTTTTACCCGACTACGGCGAAGCAAAAAGAAGGGTTATATTTTGACCGGTATGTTCATTACTTCGAATCAAAGTCTGTGTGGAAATGGGAAATATCTGATCTATGAACAATGTAAAATATTGTCTCTTGGTTAGCGACAACTTTATTCGAAACAATGGAGCCTTTTACTAGGATTGGTTATATAGTAATTTCCTAGGTACTAAGAAGCCTCGCTGTGCTCACCGAAGCATTCAAAGGTTTCCAGTTACATACACATGTAGCCTGCAACATTGACAAATGACGCGCCGCAAATCCAACATGGTGGCCGGCGGATGCGCGCGCGGCGAACAGATGATCGCGATCGTTACCGGTCGACTTTTTGTTCTTTCGGCGGGAAACGGTGCAATGAACGCTGACTTCCTAACAGTAATTACTGCAAAAGTTTTAAAGTACTTCAAAGAATCTATGATGAAATCGTTAAGCTTAACGTATAAGAGCTATGATGTTCAAGACGGTTTAAGTAGACAAGCAAAACTGGCTGCAAGTGCCTCTTAACTGTCCATTAATAGTTCAATATCACCAAGCTTCTGTAACTCGTAACCGATGTTTACTTTTTCCAGCCCATATAACCGGTTTAATACCTTTCATATACTGTCAATCTATAAATAATCCTCTAAGCTTGGGACTAGTGTTTACGTTGCACTCGATTAAAGATGCGGTATACGATCTTTGAAATCCAAATGATAGATTTGTTGTAGAAACATAATGTGTCTGCTCTACTTAACGTGAAATTGACCTCTGTTATTACTGGGCTGGCAATTACTTGTTTCTTATCCCCTCATAAAGGAGAAAATTGTGATTCCAAAAAGATTTTATAAACGAGGAATGTATATCCTCGTAGTCATACTGGTATGACAGAAAAGTATGAACATGAGAAAACAGGGAAAAGTGGAACAGTAATATTGCATACGGGCATATTGTCAATGACATAATTTATTAGAGAACACCTAAACAAGTTAAAAAACGTTCTTTTTCAAGTAGTGAAGTTAAACTGCTGGTTTTAACAATCTTTTCACAATATAACATTCCGTTTAAATCCTTCGTCTAATTTATGTCTGTTGTCTATACACTTAACACATTCCCTGAGAACCGAATCGCGTGTTGGTAATATCCAGACATGTTCTAAGTTCCTTGGTATTAAATTGTTATTGGGTACACTAATTAACATCGTGCCGCCATCTTAGCTTGTTCTCAGAATAAATTGTTTGAAAGGGGAATGTTTCGCTGCCCAATTATTGCAACTTATAATATTTTCTTTTGTTTTTTTACAGGTAAAAATCTTTAAGGGCAAATCAAGTGGTCCGGTGTTTTGGGTACTTAAAGGTTAGTTTAAGGCTTTTGGCATTCATATCATGCCTCTTGATATTATGTGTGTTATAAAACCCTAGTCGAGTGGTTGTTCCACCCAAGTTGTTCCAATAGAGCGACTAACATAAATATTTGGATGGAACAGATGAATGTTGAAAATCTTATATATGTTACTGTAAAACCCCGAACTTATGAAAATCCTAAGATTTTCCAGTAAAACCTAAGATTTACCAACTCCTAATGATAAAAGTTCGAACCGTTCTGTGATCATCGTACATTTCGAACATACCACCATTCAATCGGTAAATCTTAGATTTTACCTCAGAGACAAGGTAAATGCTGAAATAAATATATTTTGAAGGTGTTTTAAAATTATATTTAACTTATCATTTATAAATTCATCAAAACATAATAATTTAAATAAAGGATTTGACTGACGGGTAACTTTATTGTCATGTATGACTTAGAAATAGGTACTCCTATAAGTTAAATAAAAATAATAATGATAGTGAAGAATAAATCAAAATTATAATGAACAAGATTTAAGGATTTTGCTGATAGGTAATTTAAAATAAATTACTAAATTATGATAGCTAATTCACTGTTTTATTTTAAGAAATCGAAACATTTACCAACCGTCATTGGTAAAACCTAGCATGTGCCAAATTCTGATGGTAAAAGCCCGAAAAATGGTCTTCCTTTTATAAAATCCTTACATTTACCGTCTCATGTTGATAAATCTTAAGATTTTCCAGTAAAACCTAAGATTTACAAATATACGGGCTTTTACAGTAACATATACATTGCCGTAATCCCATAATAAACTGCTAAAATCGCCTACTTTATACAGTGAGAGAACTAATATAATAGCCGCGTTGTCATATATTGTGATAGCGAGCAGCAGAAAGTCCGAATGGTTGCGGTATCTTGCTAAAATTTGGGGAATCTCTTTGTGTCCCCGCGCCGTCTGTCCCAGACCGTCACCATAATAATTAAACGTTTGTCTTAATGCCACGTTTCATATGATCTCTATCAACAATGGAGCTTAGGGTGACATAATTCTACGAATAAATACCTTTCATTTCGTGTAATAATAGCTTCTTAAACGTAATTCCTTCATAAAATCTTTAGTTGCTTGGTAATATGATGTTGAGGGCTTTAGTGCCACGTTTACCTACTGAAAAACATAGACATGTCAGGTTCTCGGGAAATTTAATTAATAATACTATTCCTTCGTTTCGTTACGTTACGTTAGCTATCGAACAGGTAAATACGTAAATGTTTTTTTTTATCTTCTTATCAATTTCTTGACAGTTTTATCACTTTATTTCGTTAAAGGTAATCCCACTAGTGACAGTATGACATCCGTGAATGGAAATTGCACAATTTCCACTTCCTCTTAAGATCAGGAGACACATTGATTATTGAAAATGAACAAAACGTGAATCATCGTCAATTTCCATGCCGGATATTGCGATAGTACAAAGATGCCATTCAGAGAAAATATCCAGGAAGCAAAAGGTGTTCAATAATAAAATATCAATTTGAAAGCATTTTTAATCGACACTGTAACGGAAAAAACTCGTTCGCGACAAGTAACTTGACTAAAGGGCAGACAGCAAAAATATATTCTCAAAAACTAGGATAAAATGGTGCACGTGGTGCTAAAATAGTGTCATACATTTTTTAAAAATGGCCAGGTGAGATAGGTGGAAAAAGGGGAATTAACAGCTGCTGATGAAGAGCATTTTAAACTTTTCAAAAGTTGTTTCATCATTACAGTCGTGCAGTTTATTTTTTTTGATGAAAGTAAGCAATTCGTTCAATTCAATTGTATGAAAGTGAGGAATTCGTTCGGTACATATTGAATGCCTTATTTCAATGGATAGGGTTGAGACTATAGATGTGAAGGCGGTTGTTATCTTAGTCAGCCAGCCGCTGACCAGCCGCTTTTTTCGCTGACTACGGTGATCACCCATAAACCGCGGCTGGCTACAGTTGAAACATGTCTATGTTTTATTGAAGCCGTTTTATGTCCTAAGTGATTATTTTTGTCTATCTACATACTACCTACTTACTATAAACGTTACAGTAACCAGTAAACAGTTTTGTGGTGCAGAGAAATTGACGAGAACACCAGAATTTCCAGTTTGATGTTCTACAAATACATCGCCCACGAATTCATCATGACAGAGTAGATATTTAATTTACTAAAAATACCTATTTGCATTTAACGACTCGTATATTACAACAGTTTTGACTCAGGAATTGTAAAAGTTGTAAGACCTTTTGGTATTGAGTCGGATAAGCAGCCGGTTGTCAGCCGCTGTCTATACGATATTATCGGCTGCTTTAGATAACTATCCGATAACAACCGCTGTTTTACAACTATAGTTGAGACACATTGCAGGGCTATTTATGAATTATAACAAAACTTGGAAACAATACGCGGTGTCATAAGCGTCACACGGTGCGTGAAGTTATTGCGTGCGCGTGCGCGCGCAGTCTCTTCACGTCATGCGCAATCATTATGTACTGTTGGATTATTGTGAACGTTTACCAATTTGCTTTCTTTCCCCATATTTTCAGGGTTATCAGTAAGCGGAGCCCAAGCAGTGCAAGTTTTTTAATTTCTCTTTTTTTCGCGTACCTATTTAAAAAAAAGTTTTAGCAATAATCACATTCCATACCCTAACGTGTGTCTAGTTCTTCATCACAATTTTTAAAATCTGACGGCAGGTACAGTCGAGTTCATTAATATGTTGACACTTTTGACATGATGTTGACTTTTATATTGCACCGCTACTGTGCCGACAAATCAGAAAAGACACGTTTAATACTTTAAGACCTTTCTCGTAATATCTTGTGGTACCCAGTGGTTACTGCAGCAGACTCAGCAATGTCAATAAATAATCAAGTTTTATGGCAACCCTAACGGTTTTCACTATTGGTTCGCATGTTAGCAATAATCAAATGAAGCTACGATTTCATGCTTACAAGCCCACTTATTTAGTTTGTCTCGCTTAAAATCCGATGTTGCATTCTAGACTCTTCTAATATTATATGAGATTTTGCTTATAACTTTTTGCAAGATTGCTTGCCTTCGTCTTTGAGGATTAATCTGGTACGGTGAAAAAAGAACTTTCTTCTTAGAAATGAGAATTATTTTTCCAGAGCTTACAAAAATAATCTGTTCATCTCTCGTAAGCACGCTTGAGGAAAACCAGCTAATCCAATTTGCTCTTAATCCTGACTATGGCATTTCTTTACAAAACGCAAATTGTTTCTCCCTTAATATACTTACGCCTGTGCTGTGCACATCCTTTTCAACAGAGATATTGAGTAGAGTAGTCTAATTGGTGAAGGTACAAGGAACAGGTGTAGAGTAGTCTTATGGGTGGAGGTGCAATGGGTGAAGGTGCAAAGTGTGTTGCTGTCTGTGCCTAGGTACTTATGTATTCTGTGCCTAAACCTATAAGTCCACTGACTTTGAGAGATTGAGGTTGACAGTAGTCAAGTCACTCACTAGTGACTTGACTTCTGTCGACCTCAATCTCTTGTTATAAACGATGTGCACAGCACAGGCGTAAATATTTCTACTATGGTATATCTGTCTGGCTAAATGCAGGTATTGTGAACTGGTATATTGTGGTGTGCATGTGCATTTTTTGCGGGTGGGTGAGCGGTGTATCATGCATAATTATATTGTTTGCGGAAGTAAGCTACATATTTCTTTTTAGGGTACCAAAATGGTAAAAAAGGAACCCTTATGGTGTGACTCAGTCTGTCTGTCTGTCTGTCACAGCCATAAAGTTAATATTACCTAGCGGAAAGGAATAGAGGAACAAAGGGCTGAGCAAGCGAGATGTCACTAATCAGCAACAATGTGTGATAAAAAGAAATGCATGATTATGACGTGCAGAACTCTTTTTCGCAACTGATTGACAGTTTGTCAGCCCGTATCAGCCCGCTGAAATATTTCTGATTTTTCTTGAAATCGTGGACATTTTTGCGAAATAATGCTTCGGAAACATGGTGTCCTGTTCAGTGATTGATTGTTGTACAACACATCGAAATAACCCAGAAAAATGTTCATTTCACAGGTAAATTATTCCAAATCGACCCCGCCTAACTTTGTGTTTATTTTTGGCGATACGTTTCGAAATTTTAGCACTGAGCGTGATAATTCTCTTCTGTAAACACTCATTTCTGTAAGAAGCAAAGATCGGCTAGACAAAATGCAAAATTAACGAATATTTTGTGTAAAGAAATAATTTTCATTTTACAGTAGGGCTGCATAAAGTTATCGATATTTTTTGTCGACTGTATTTAAACTTAGGCAGTTATTAATCTCGAACTTCGTTAAGGCAGAATTCCCCCCTCCCCCCACCTGCTTGAAAAATCCAGGTGGCTCCACTTCGTAAACCCATTTTAGGAACACAAGGATCAATCCTACCGAAGAAAATCTTTGGTTCACGTATAGCCGTATTCTTAATTTTTTTGGGTTGTACGAATAGGGCTATATGTTTCACTGTTGTAAAAGTATTTATATGATGTTTAGTTATTAATCATCTTGGAATGTAATCCCATTTAAGATACTTAAGCCGATCCATAGGTATCAGTTTCTGACTATTAGAATACCATCATAAGTAATTTAACTATATTTCAGATTTCCTACCAAATTAGAAACAAGAAATGCATGGCTTGCAAAGAAAACGTCATGTCTATGCAGTAAGGATTTAGCGGAAAAATATTTCCAGATGCGAGGGGTTAAGCGGATTTTGAAAAAATATGCAGTTCCATCTAAGTTTGTTCCGGTCAGCATTAATAAAATGATAGTATAAAACAATAATACTATTTAATTTCTAAGTATTACAACTGTAATTTCAGCTTCACTTTTAATAGCAGCAACTTCACTAACTCACTCAATAGCCACTCATTTCTGTCTTTGTTACAGGTTAATATAAAGCCTAGACGCACAGTGTCGTCCTACGTTTATAGAGATGTTGTACCAGAGGCATTGATTGATGATTTTTTCGGTTCATGTATCCCCTAAGCCTTAGGGGATAAATGAACCGAAAAAATCATCAAGGACCTAAGGGGTTGAGTTTCGGAATTCCATGAAATACGTGTTTATTTGCTTTTAGAAGTATTCCTACGAAGTTTCATGTCAACATGTGTTAAGATAAATGATTTTAAATATCTTCTTATCTTTTTTTATGTTAAATAAATGATTTTAAATATCTTCTGATCTTTTCCTAATAGTCATACTTCATTTCAGAATCGTAATTTTAATACACCCGTGCAAAATTCTATCCCATTTATTTTGAATCTATGGCTGTTAATTAATACTATCGATATCGATATTTATATCAATAGTGACAAGATTACATCACTGAGACTTACACATAAAAAAAAATACACACACAAATGTAAATCAATTTCGGTTTCGATTGACAGCTCATGTTTGTTCCTCTATTCCGACAGGTATATTAACTTTATGGTCACAGCTGGATATATCGAGAAATACTAATGGTATCAACTTGAAATTTGGAATAGTTTAAGATGACATTTGCCCACTATTTTGCAAATAAGAAATAAATAAAAAAATAAATACATTTTTTATAACAGGGCCTGAAAAGGGGTCTTAAATATTTGAAGTGGGGCTACTGAAATAATTCTACGTGATAGCAGTTTTTATAAATAGCAAAAATAAAACGATGTCTCAATATACCACACTTTTTTAGAAATTATCAAATTTCTAAAAAAGTTAACCATAGTTCCACTATCGGTCAAGAGATGGCACTGACCTAAAAGTGCAATACTAATTTTATTTTATATTTAATATTCTACTCTGCAGTGGTTTTATAGTGCAATTATGATGGTACGGAACCCTCTTGATCGGTTTTATTTCACAATAGTAACTTTAATGTAAGTATGACGCTATTTTGTTTTTATAACGTTCACTTCGTTCGTCAAATGTTCATTATTAATAATTTATAAATGTTTTTGCTAGTACAAAATATTTTTCTTCCTCTTTGCAATTGTTAACTTGTTTACCCGTAAACTGTCTGAACCACAAGTTGATGTCAATCAAGCTGTGGAATTACATAACTTTAAAGTTTATGAAGTTCTGAAATTTAAGTTCCTAAACAAATATTTTATTGCTATTTCAGAAATGACTTTTAAGTTTCAATTTATTCAGAAAACGTGCTCATGTTTTCGGATGTATCTATTTATTTTGTCAAAAAAATCTTTACCAGATAAAAAAAATCTTCAGGCAATGTTGAAAATGTTGGATCAGAATTTAGCCCGTTTCCTTTTAGGGTTCACCTATATGATTTATATAAGTAAGAATCAATTTGCTGAAATTTAATCATACCTAAATAAATAATAGTACCAACTTACGACGACATTTGGATAATTAAAGATCCCGAATTCAAACTTAGGTAATTACAATAAACCAAGTTAATTCAAAAATTTAATAATTGGTTATTGTTGCGTCACAAGAAATTCAATCTTATAAATTGCTATCTCTCATTCAAATAGACGTCACTCAAAACAAATTAAACGCTCCTCTATAGCGGCGTTGTAATAATTTTTATTATACCCAATAAAAATAATTTATTGCCATTCCATTTGAAATCCGCTGAACAATACTGTTTTCTCAGGCCCCGTAAAATATACGAAATGATTTCTCTTGAGACAAGGAATTGGTTAATTCGTCTCTAGAATTGGAAATTGATATTTAAATCGAGGCTTCTAGTAATGGAAGAGAATCCTGGAAAACATACATTATAGATTTGGTAAAGAAAACTTGTTAGATTAATATTTTGAGAAAAATCTGTAATGATTTTAATCATAATATTAATAAATGAAGAAAAACCAACCCTAAACAACGTCTCTTAAAACATTAAAAGATCAAAAAGCACAAAGAGCAATGTTTTGCGCTATAACAAGGGGACCTTAACAAATACTCGGGATTTCGGATGTTAATTATTTCTCCAAAGCCTTTGTCTTGGTGTCCCTGAAATATACTTTTGGATTACATCTCGGTATTGGACAATATGTGGACTAAACTCGAAAAATATACCTACAACGACTATAATTCACCTCAATATAAGTGGAAAATGATGTTATTATTTACTGGAGTATAGAAAGCACTTTCTTAAGAAATGGGGTATATCGAATATCAACGATACGAATTCAGTAATAATAATGTTGGTTGATTTATTTCACCATTGCTTGCTTGTATTATATTGTGTGACTTTGGGATTTATGAATTTAATACCACTGCACTAGTCGATTTAATATAACGTCAGCTTGTAGTAGATATAGGCTTAAGTCTTCCTGATTAGCTTTTTTAAATAAAAAAAATAAAACCTTATAATGTTCTTAAGAAAAAACATTAGTTGTTTAAGCATTCTCTCTTAAGGCTTCTAAGGCCTTCGCAAAACATATCTTCATTAAATCTTGAAAGCAATTACAGTCGGCCATTTCTCGAAATTCGTTTGTAAAGGTAAACTGTTGTCCTGAGTCCTGAGTCGACACTAATCACAACAATTTGTATCGAAAGACTCATTAAGATCGCTCCCGATTAAGGCACAGAATTAGAATAGACCTTTGAGCAATTTAGCCGTTGTAAGGACGGATTTAGGAAGGTTTTCTACAGACTGGTAACATTTGCTCTGTAATTTCACAAGAAGATTATCTCGTTTGAATCCAGCAAGGCTGTTTGTTTTAATCAAACGCCTACATTTATTTTTTGGGTTCTGTTCTGAAATATAATGAATGCGTTAGGAGAAAGTCTATTTTGAAATAACGATGACGATTGCGAGAGGGCTGTGCTTGCCTTCCACTAGATATTTTCCGGTGTTTATATATTCATGAAAATAATATTACTTTTACGGATTTACGCGAATTAGCTCATTGATTTCATCAAAATATACATTGAATAGGATCATTTACATCGGGTTTTATTGTTCCTACGGTACTTTCGACAGCTGTCTTTCCAATTGATTGATTAAATAAATTCTTTGCCTACCGGTGTTTCGTTTCCAAATGAATTCGCGTAAAATCACAGGAAACGTATTTATGAAAGCATTTTCAATTGAAAACGGATTTCTTTGAGAAACTTTTTCTATTCAGATGTTTCTTGATTTTAATTTAGGTATTTACTTATTGGGTATTGCTGTACCACAATCGACATACAGGTTGAGTTGCTAAAACTGAACAACTTTCACCAAGGAACATAGGTCGAAAAACGAAAAATCATACTCCCATACAAAATGTACGGGTAAGCTGAACGACGACTTAATATGTACTATGGAAAATAAAATAAAAAAATTTTTTGACCTATGTTCCTTGGAGAAAGTTGTTTCTCCAAGGAACTAGTCAACTCAACCACCTTAATTTTTTTCGGAGCGTTCCCTTTACACTGTGTATAAGAAAACTTTGAAATTTGTTTCGCAAGTATGCAGGCAGAGGCTCCTTTACTTTGTAAAAACTTTGCTTAAAATATTTAAATTTAGCCTTCCTTGTAGTAATTTACGGGATTTGTTCGCGTGTCTGCAGATTTTTATCCCCTCTTAGGAAATTTGAGCTTTATTAGAAGCATGATTTGCATCACACGATCTCGAAAATGTGCTCATCTTATTTCTCCAACTGAAAGGTTGTTAATCTTTTGAGATTTATTTATATTTCGTTTTGGGGACACATTATTAAGGCTTACCACGGTATTGTTGGTATTGTAAATTGCAGCTCAAGCTATGAACAGGGGAGATAATAGCATTACATTGTTTTAGAAAATGCTAGTCGTTTGATTGAAGAGATAAATTCTGCTGTTAAACCGTTTTAATCTGGTTATTAGTAAAGCAAATCTTAAGTTGGTGATACTATTTTTGCAATAAAAAACAAGTAATTCATTATTACCAGCGTTTGGTCTTCGTTAGCATTTGTCAACTTATTTTCTGATATTTATATCTTTTCTTAACAATACGTGATACATTTTCTCTGTCTAGGATTCTTGGCCTTCAAGACAATCATAACATAAGGTTCTCAAGGGATGAAGATCAACTCAAGTCTCTTCTTCAGATGCAGTTTATAATTGAAGTATCTGACCTTCGCTTCCATTCATAATAAGAGCTCTTATTTGTTTCTAATCTTGGTTTCAGCTGCAACAGCGTTTTTCTAAGCTGTTTGAGAGCTTTTCATATCGATTGTTTTCAGTCATCAGCTCAGCTTTAAAATCTTTTTGATCTGTTGGAGAAAATAAAAATGATATTGTTTAAGTACTGGGTATCTGATCGAAGACTTTTGTAATTTAAATTAAGGTTATATCACAAAAGCCGGTAAGTAAAGTAAGCAATATATTTTTTTGCTACCTCAAGATATTACTTATTTATATGACATATAAGAAGACAAATTACATGTCCTGCTACCGTTAGTACATAAAACGGTTACGGTCTTTAAAATAATAGGCATTACTGTCGACTTTAAAGCCCACCGGTAACGATCAATTGCGATTGTCAATTTTTCCGCAATTGACGCCCATTGACGGAAAAAATTGATCGTTTACGCGTGTAATTGAAGCGATTGTCAATCGCTCCAACAATGGAATTGACGGAAAAATTGACAATCGCAATTGATCGTTACCGGCGGGCTTAAGAGAGCATTATTGTTTTTGCACGATTACGGCCAACTTCGATGTTATTAGATCTGAATGCACCATTAAAATGTCACCTTTCTCGTGGGACTTACATCTTGGGACTCAAGTTGATTGCCAGCTGCAAGGCAAGTTTAACTGTGCCATCAACGATACCGTTACGTACGATACAGGACAATATTGTCATTTTTATTACTCCATTTTATGTTTGCGACTCCTTTGGAGAACATACTTAATGTTAATTACCTATAAAACCGGCGATTGTAGCATTTTGTACGAAGTCTTGATGTGAAAAATAGGTCGAATTGCAAAACCGTTGCAACAAGTTACGTAATAAAAATCCCTTCGTAGTTCGTATATATTATTACTAGCGGCCGCCCGCGACTTCGTCTGCGTGGAAAGTTTTTTTGCTATCCCTCGGGAACAATCCTTTTTTCGGGATGAAAGGTACCCTATGTCCTTTTCTGTACCCCTAGCAACCCTATGTCCTTTTCTGTACCCCTAGCAACGTGTATGTAAAATTTCATGATGATCGGTTCAGTAGTTAAGACGTGAAGGCGTAACAAACAAACAATTAAACAAACAAACGGACTTTCGCATTTATAATATTAGTAAGGATCTACTTCAGAAGCCTGGGGACCTATTTTTGAATCGCTCGGCAGGCGTCGAGAGCTCTTTTCGAGTGATTTTCGTTCGACATATGACTCAAAACAATGAGATGTCGAACGAAAATCACTCGAAAAGAGCGCTCGACGCCTGCCGAGCGATTCAAAAATAGGGCCCCTGCGCTTACTCTACTGATGCAAGCTTCATGTCGGTAAAATAATATAAATCGGGTCTATTTCAATTCCCATTTATTTCTTATCTTTAAAACTATATCTCATTACATTATTCAGTAGGTACTTTATAATCAGCTATATGTATACTAAACTTAGCCTTTTACATAAAGTCCTATTTATTATATATTATTTATTATATTTATTATAATATAGTCCTATTGTCACTATAAAACCACAGATTTAATACTATAACTCCTTCTGTATTAAATGTGCCTAAACATAGTTGCGTTTACATTTCCAGTAAATTATTGACTACACAACCTAGCTTTTGTATAGATAGAGCCTTATAAATCTAGCGATACTGACTAGTATACGAATTCGGTTGTTCCCATAATGTAACACCTAAATCCATAAATTGTTTAAGGATATACAAAATAAACTAACCTTATTAGTGCAGCCAGCTCACCTGCTGCAATTAAATGCCTTGCATTGTATTGCTAAACGTTTTGACTCATTCGTTACCATAGTGGTTTGTATTGCACCTTTTGTAACGTAAGGTGAGTCATTCGGTTCGAATCGCGTGTGTGAATAATTTGCGTTATCTCCTTTTGCAATACCCTTTTGTCAACTGAAGCTCTACCATGCATGAGTGAGTTGTTTGTTGCAAACTATTTTCGCTATCAAAAATTAGCGTTTTCTCTCTTTCACTCGTTTTGACTATGAGCAGTTGATCCGATAGATTTTGATAACGATAATAGTTTGCAACAACTCATCGTAGGGCCACTGTATGTATCTGTAACTGTTACTGTAACGTTACTTTATTTTTATACGTTTATCACAAAATTTTATGAGTTGAGTGCCCCAGGGTTTTATTCTTTCGCCTTGTCTGTTTAGTTTAGCTAGATTAGTTAGATGGCTTATATTTTCACTAGCTTCCGCCCGCGACTTCGTCCGCGTGGATATTAGAGAAAATCCTTAGGGAACCTTCAACCAGGATCCGACCAGCCGTTTTTATGCGATTAGGTGGGTCCCAAGCGCACTGCCTCGCGAGGCAAGCCGTTTGCCGCATATGGCAGGCCTCGCACGAGGCTGTTTTCAAGGTTACCTAAGGATTTTCTCTAATAACTACGCGGACGAAGTCGCGGGCGGAAGCTAGGTTATTACAATTATCAGAATTGGGTCCAGAGATATTAGTAACCCGTTCTCGTTTCTCCTTTCCCGTTCCCGTTTCCGTTCCCGTTCCCGTTCCCGTTCCCGTTCCCGTTCCCGTTCCCGTTCCCGTTCCCGTTCCCGTTCCCGGTCCCGTCCCCGTGTCCGTGTCCTTGTCCGTCACCGTCCCCTGGGGCTGAGTCCACTGTGTTGGACTTCAAAATAAATATCATTTTCGCAATCACCATCCCATAAAACCTTAAGAACGACTTCCACATCGATTTTCATTTTACTTACCCACTAAGGGATGATTTTCAAAATAACAAAATATATGTTTGCCTATATTTATTCTTAGACGTGCTCCAACGAATTTTTCAAGTTGTAATGTCTATTTGATATTTTTTTTCCATACATACATTGAACCCCATTTTCACCCCCTTAGGGGTTAAATTATGTCCACGGTGTAGGACTTCAAAATAAATGTCATTTTCGCAATCAACATCCCATAAAACCCTAAGAACGACATCCATATCGATTTTTATGTTTACTTACCCATATTACCCCCTAAGAGATGATTTTCAAAATAACAAATTATGTGTTTGCTTATTTATTTTTAGACGTGCTCCTACGAATTACAAAGTTGTAATTTCGGTTTTATATTTTATTCCATACAAAATTTGAACCCCATTTTCATCCCTTTAGGGGTTAATTTATGTCCACCGTGTTGGACTTCAAAATAAATGTCTTTTTCGCAATCACCATCCCATAAAACCTCAAAACGACATCCATATCGATTTTTATGTTTACTTACCCATATTACCCCCTAAGGGGTTGATTTTCAAAATCACAAAATAATTGTTTGCCTATTTATTTTTACACGTGCTCTTGCGAAGTTTAAAATTGTAATTTTGATCTTATATTATTTTTCCATACAAAATTTGAACCCCATTTTCATCCCTTTAGGGGTTAAATCATGTCCACCGTGTTGCACTTCAAAATAAATGTTATTTTCGCAATCGTCATCCCAGAAAACCCCAATAACGACATTCATATAGATTTTTAGGTTTATTTAGCCCATTTCACCCCCATTTCATCCCCGTAGGGTTTGAAATACTAACAATAATGATATACAATGCGTTAGATTTTCATCCATTAGCCTAAATTATAAATTTAGCGATTTTTACTTCGAAAATGAAGGATTTTCTATACACAACTTCATCCCCCTTTTCACCCCTTCGGGAGTAGAATTTTCAAAAACGCTGAGACACGTGTATATTAATTTTCAGTCGTCAGCCTAAACTCAAAGATCTTAGCTCTGAAACTGACGGACTTTCATACAAACTTTCATCCCTTATTTCACCCCCTTAGGGATGGAATTTTCAAAAATCCTTCCTTAGTGGATGCCTACATTGTATAAGGTATCTGTGTGCAAAATTTCAAGTCTCTAGGTCCAGCGGTTTGGGCTGTGCGTTGATAGATCAGTCAGTCAGTCATTCAGTTTATGATTTTACATATTAAGAAGATTTGATTGACGTGGAAAGTTTGGGTTTCATTATTTTTCCTTGTTTATACCCCGGACGCATTACCTAACATGAAAGTTCAGCTGACCTTTTTTACGGCAGAGGAGGCAAAAATGTCACAGCTTATCAATCATGTAATAAAAAAGTGTAAGTAATTTAACATTTTGATTATTTATATGATTTCATATTACCACTAAGTAATTGAAAATGTACTTACTATTTGTATTTTATATTAGGTATGTGGATGTTTTTACTACTCTATAATAAAAGTCTCTCTTACTTAACTATCTGTAAAGTGAATTAAAGTTCCATAACGTCGTTTTTACAAGCATCTCGACGCTAACAACTGTGTACGCACTTAATACTCTTGTATACAGTTAACGTACGGGTTAATTGTACCTTTTACAAGCGTAACTGTTAATGCTATTGTTTGTACTGCTGTTTTAATTGCTTTAAGTACTCAGGTTTTATTATTTACATTTGGAGTAAGATAGAGGTTTTAATAAATTTTTTTATCTTCTGAAAAATTCGCAGCGATAACTTCGTCTCAAACTAAGTAAAGCTATGGCATAGTAGAACCAAATAAGTAAGTCATCTTACTCATTATACGCACGAACGCGGTTTTTCTGTGAGCGCGCCCGTACGTATGCGTTGTCGCACGCACACACTGACAAAATTTAAAGGTGATAAAGGTGCAACAGTCATGGCTGCGCCGTACGTAATCCCGCCCGCGCTCACGCACGCTTCGCGCCGCTGTGCTGCCGCTCGTGATAATTTGAACGTTTACCTACCTACAGTACATACCATGCTTTCCAAAGATATTATTGCAAAAAAGATTTGTAAGAATGAGGATATATTTTACATTAACTTTAAATAATAAGGCATTTCGTACTTGTCGAAACAGACGATTTTTTTTATGTCAATTGTGTAATTTCGTTAAATAATCACAAATTTCTACAGGAAAAGGTACTTTTAATGCCTATTATTTAAGGTTATGGAAAGTATTCAATTTCAGAATTTAAGGATTATTATTTTGAGAAGTGTAGGTAAATAAAAAAGAAAAAACAGTTAATAGTGTAAAAAATATTTCTTAATAATATGAAATAAAACACTTTGTAACGGATACTAGCGCGGTTTTATTGAATGTACTTTGGTATTTAGTTGGTATTTGGTTTGATTTTTGTTTTTTTTATTTTTATAATATTTTTTTTATTTGAATAAATATATTATTTAGTAAAACCACGTTTTAATTAATCCTATTTCGACCGTAAGTTTTCAAATCACATAACATGACGTGGGCAATGAAAATTGGAAGGAATTGTAGCCAATTCCTGAAAACAGTTAGGTTAATGTAAACTGTAATTTGACAGATAGATGTGATACATTGCTACTTTTGTTTGGTAAGTTTTTATTGGTGTCAAAACGAAAGTGCCAATGTATCACATACATCAGTCAAATTACAATTAACATTAACTTCATTATTTTAGTCGATAGACGCGCTGGTCTTCCTACAAAAAAATATTAAAAAAAACTTTGTATTATAGATCCCTGATGCTAACCCTACAAGGAAAAAATATTTTGTATAGAGATTGACTATGCATTTTTTGACGACCGAATAAACTAGCGATGTGACAGCCCTTCGTGTTTAAGCTGTATCGCTCGCTCGAGGCTCGAGTTGGCTTACTTATTTGGTTCTACTATGGCTATGGTTACAAAGTAACGGATATAAGAATATAAATAAGAATTTAACATCTGGGAACATTATGCTTATGCTCATCACAGAAACAAGCCTTTATACGTTTATAGTACTATGCGAGCTAAATAAGAATAGTACCTGGGCTCTGTCACTCCGCACGCGAGTATGAGCGTTCGGCGTCCTCTGAGAGGACAAATTCTATACGTCAGAAAAGATAAGACCTACGCGATAGAAAGAGAGGCAACTAATAAGTGCATGTTTTGGAGCGAAAGGAGCGCTGTGCGACCTGAATTGCACTTTATTGTGTCGGAGCAAGAGTCGCAATTTATTTAAACGATTTTGCGGAGTGCAACTTCTGTACGCTAGTACTATTATCTATTCTGTGATAGTACTGTCAAAACGGCCATGTTTATTTGAGTCTCGCTTCCACTTTCAGGGTGTAGGATGTGCAAGAAAAGGAACAAAGATCAAGATTGCAATTTGACAGTACTATTCTTATTTGGCTCGCAGATTACTTTTATTATGATCGAGAAATAGACATAATTTAAATATTCTGTGCCTCTACCAGAATTTGTGTTAAAATACTTAGATTTTTTATTTCTTTTAACAATATTTTGAAATATGGATAATCTGACTTAATTTCGACATTTTTTACTGTCTACCACTAATCTCTAGTAAGAGATGTGCTAAGCTAAGAGCGATCTGCTAAAGTCAAGTTGCCTAGATATTTCTGTTGAATGGCGGACAATAAATTAACGGTTGCTGAACTAAAGGTCTCCTTATTGAGGTCTCAAAACAAGACTTCAGCTTTAGGTGTTTCTATTGTGAAATTGATATAATTAAGATACAATTAGGCTACTGTTTCACCAATGAAACTTATTATCTTTCCCAAAGATACATGATTCGGAAAATGGTTTTTTTTTATAAATATGTCAATTTATAGTCGTTAGAGTACAAAAAGTGGTTATGTGAGGAATATATGTTTGTTCTTAATTTTCTCAATAATTAATGTCTATATTGTTTCCTGGGGAAAAGCAGTAAATAATATATTTTCCTAGGAGGTTTATGTAGCTTTTAGTGTTCACATAAGTAAAAACTTCATAAAGTTACAAGTTAAGTTCAACACATCATTATAATATATGTGAATAGGCTTTCAAACCACAGGTTACTGGTTTCCAAGAGCTATAAATATAACCGTTTTCTAGTGATGTTATAAATAGCTTATCGTATATTCACTAGACCAGAATTAAGTTTGCAAAAGCGTAGAACTGATGGTGTCTTTGAAGAAATTAATGGCCTTGATGAGCGCCAGAAACGACTGTTTTGGTTTTGAGGTTATGTTTACAAAAAAATATTGATATCTTTGCATCTCCGGCATATGGGGGTTGCAGGAGGGGGTTGTACCCCTCCCCCCATCCTATTAGGTAAGGTTTACCATTGATGCAGGCATTACCTCAAACTTCCACGAAACCAAGGGCTAGCTTCAAGGGTGGAGGGTACTAGGGGGTGCCCGACTTCATCCTCTCTCCCTCCAATCCCCTCCCATCCCCTTAATTTTCCATAATATTACATGCCCCCTTTTCCAAAATATTACATGCCATAGGGAGCGTTCAAGTATTACGTAACGCAATTTTAGGAGATTTTTAACTCCCCCTCCCGACTATTTTTACCTAAAAATCACAACTATATGGCGTAAAGTAACGGAACGGTCGGACGGTGATACGATGCAGGCGAAATGAGCGTCCATACTAAGGATACGAATACTCGATACGATACGGCTGATTTTGATCGTCAAGATGATACAAGTCTGGACAAAAACCCCCCCTCCCGCCCCTGTAACGCATCGTAACGTCATAGTAGAACGTTTTACAAAACCCCCTCTCCGCCCCAAAATCGTTACGTAATATTTGAACGCTCCCATAGTTACTAAACGAAACCCTACCGACTTAATAAAACATTTGGTAAACAATAAATAACTAAATGAATATTGCGCTAACTAAAACATTCTGCTACTTGAATGTTGGCATTCTGAAAAGTGTCATTATAAAAAACAGACCAAAGGTGCAGTTGGTAACTGTGAGGCTGGGAAATAATCAAATATTCTATGATAAGTTGGCAAATGATTATTCGGCGTAATAATGTAGTCGGCAGCGGCGCACTGATTATTCTAAAAATTCTAAATTTCCTCAAATTTTCGAAATCCGGCCGCAATCCTGAGCAAAGTCCAAAAATCCTGAGATATGGTAACCCTAGTTGCGAAGTGATTATCGGCCAAAGAATTTTCGGCGAAAAGGCAGAGAACCATAATCTTCATTCTGCTGTTACTTTCCTACATTTGTGAAGTTGAAGAGACATTAATTTTTTAATTTTTTTTACGCAACCAAAAATTCTGAAACTTTTTTCTAGAGATGCGCCGAATGTTCGGCCGAATATTCGTATTCGGCAAATTCGGCATATTTTTTAATGTTCGTATTCGGCCGAATATTCGGTTGATTTGCCGAATAATTACCGAATATTTAAATTGCACCAATACTACCAATGGGGAATGTCGGAAAAAAATCAAATTGGCTGAATATTTTTTTATAGGTAGCAATAAGCTCCCTTAGTAATAGAAAAAAGTTTCAGAATTTTCGGTTCCGTAAATTGTTTAAAAAAAATGAAAGTCTCTTCGACTTCACAAATGTACGAAAGTAACAGCAGAATGGAATTTATACCTTTGCCACCATCTGCCACAACAGCAACACGGTATTAAAAAAAAGAAATGTCAAAACTTTTTTTTCTTAATACTTGTTGTGGTTGTGGCAGGTGGTGGCAAAGGTATAATTTCCATTCTGCTGTTACTTTCGTACATTTATGAAGCTGAAGAGACTTTAATAATTTAAAAATTTCTTACACAACCAAAAATTCTGAAACTTTTTTCTATTACTATGGGAGCTTATTCCTACCTATAAAAAAATATTCCGCTAATTTGATTTTTTTCGGACATTCCCCATTATTTATTGACAAAATAAAAAAGATTAAGAGGATTGTCAAGCAAACGGTCTCCATACAAACGGCGATAACGTTTCCCACCCTCTCTAAACCTTAACCTACAGCACAGATTATATAATCCTACAGCAATGAATTTTCGGTATGTGTTTGAAATGCCTAAAAACTAGTGCTGTATGTTTTATTTTTTTTAAATATTGTTGATTTGAAAATGTTGGTACTTTTTTGTTTTGTATGAAATCACTAAAATGCAAATATTTCAAAATCTTTGATAGATACCTATTCAAAAAATCAAAACGTACAGCCCTAGTTTTTAGACATTTCAAAAATATACCTTATTTTTTTTTACAATATAAGAACTGCTATCTTTAGGAACCAAGCAACATTAGTATTAAAATGTATAATCAAATTATGTTTTTTTAATAAATGTCAATGTATGCCCCATTTTCAAAGACTTTCATCAACGTAATAATAAATTTCAAAGTATGCAGTTTCGAACTACAATTATTTGTAACCGAAAGCACATTGACTGAGCGAGCCGTGCTAGAGAAAGGGTTGTGCTGTGGCAAACGCCCGCCCGACACGTGTAAAACCTGTTTACTGCGCAGAATTGAACCGAATGATTCGGCCGAATATTCGGTTCGGTACATTTTGGACCGAATATTCGGTTCGGTTCGTATTCGGTTAAACCTACATTCGGCGCATCTCTACTTTTTTCTATTACTAAGGGAGCTTATTCCTACCTATAAAAAATATTCAACCAATTTGATTTTTTTCGGTCATTCCCCATTTGGTATGTAATTTGGCACAGCGGTGCCTCTGACCGTAACTATACTAAACTAAAAGTTGTCATACAAAATGTCACCTACAGTCGTGAGTCGCTATATAGTACCTAAGCGTAAACTCATAATAATGAAGACAGTAGGCACTGTTTTCATTCTATTTACATCACATTACATAAACTTGACTGCTTTTACAAAGTTATGAAAAGGCGTTGTGTGTATCTTAGATTAGAGCATCAGGCTTTATACATAGGAGAATATTTGGCTTAATTTCACACCTTGATGTAATATTAACAAAATTGAAAAAGTTGTTTGTTGTTTTTAGGGTTTCGTACCCAAAGGGTAAAAACGGGACCCTATTACTAAGACTACTGTCCGTCTGTCTGTCTGATACCAGGCTGTATCTCATGAACCGTGATAGCTAGACAGGACAGTTGAAAATTTCACAGATGATGTATTTCTGTTGCCTCTATAACAACAAATATTATAATCAGAATAAAATAAATATTAAGTGAGGCTCCCATACAACAAACGTGTTTTTTTTTTTTTTTTTGCCGTTTTTTGGTACGGAACCGTTCCTGCGCGAGTCCGACTCGCACTTGGCCGCTTTTATTTCGTGGACTAATCTCAACTCGTGAATTAATGTATGTGGGTCATTTAATTAATGTATCTATTTTGTATTTCTGTGTCTTTTTATCAGCCTTTATAGTTTGTGTTTTTAAATTTTAGGATTATCCATATAGAGGAGGGGCCAGGCCTTCAAAATTGAAATCCCGTCGGACAAGCGAGTGCTCTACCGACAACTGGTATCATTGTCTTCAGCATGATCTCCTGAACAATAATATAGCGGTTGTCGCATTATAAAGTGGTGGAGGGGGGAGGGGGGGGAGGATAAAGGTGCAAAACTCGGTTATCAGAGTTTGGCTAATTTCTCAATAACCACTTGTTCGATTTAAACAAATAAACTGTCATATGGTAGGTAATATTCTTGACAACAGATTTTATCAAACAATGGTTTTTGTAGATACTATAGTTTATGAAATAATTAGATAAAATATGAATTTCAAATAAATATATTTTTTGTTTTGTAGAATTGAAGCAGTAAATTGAAATAAACTACTATGTAATTAAAACTATGAAGATTTGCTCCAGAAAAAAAATATCGGTGAATAGCCCAGTCATTCCCTTATATAGAATAATAAACTTGTTAGACATTTTTGTCTAGTAACTAGTTAAAAAAAACTTTCTTGTGTCGCGTGGCGAAATTTTTTCTTCCATTTTTTTTCTTAAATCCTCTACAGAATTAAAAGTATGAAGATTTGCCTCAGGAAAAAAATAACGGTAAATAGCCCAGTTATCTCATTATATAGAATGATAAACTTATCAAACATCTTTGTCTGGTAATTATGTTAAAAAAAATGTTTTTATTGCGTGGCGAATTTTCTTTATCTCTTTTTTTTCGAAAATCCTCTACAGAATTAAGACTATCAAAATTTGCCCCATAAAACAATAATAGTGAATAGTCCAGTTATTTTTCTATATAGAATAATAAATTTGTAAAACATTTTTGTCTAATAACTGTGTTACAAAATGTTTTGTGGTGCGTGGCGAAATTTTCTTTACAATTTTTTTTTTCGAAAATCCTCTACAAAATTAAATCTATGATGATTTGCCTCAGAAAAAATGCTGATGAATAGCTTAGTTATTGCACTATACAGAAAAATAAACTTATCAAACATTTTTGTGTAGAAATTATGTTAAAAAAAAATATTTCTGTCACGCAGCGAAATTTTCTCTAACATATAATTTTTCCAAAAATCTTCTACAGAATTAAAACTATGAGGATTTTCTCCAGAAAAAAATATAGTAAATAGATCAATTATCCCACTATATAGATTAATAAAGTTATCAAACATTTTGGTCTCGTAACTGTGTTAAAAATTGTTTTGTGTCACATAACACGGTGGACCTGCAAAGTTATGTTTAAATGAGTTTGCACGCCACAAAATATTTTTTAACACAGTTACTAGACAAAAATATTTGACAAATTTATTATTCTATATAGTGAAATAACTGGGCTTTTTACAATTATTTTTTTTCTGGGTCAAACGTCATAATTTTAATTCTGTAGAGGATTTTCGAACAATTGGTAGAAAAAATTTCACCTCGTGAACAAATAAAAAATTTTTTAACATAGTTACTAGACAATTTTTTTTATCATGTTTAGTATTTTATATATAGTGGAATAACTGGGCTATTCACCAGTATTTTTTTTCCGAGGATAATTTTTATAGTTTTAATTCTGTAGAGGATTTTCGAAAAGAATGGTAGAAAACATTTCGCCACGCGACCCAAAAAATTTTTTAAGCATAGTTACTAGATAAAAATATTTAACAAGTTTATTACTCTATATAGTGAAACAACTGTGCTATGTACAAATATATTTTTTCTAGGGCAAATCCTCATAGTTTTAATTTCATAGTACTTTCTTTCAATTTACTGCTTCAATTCTGCAAAACTAAAAAAGCCTTTGTTTGAAATTCATCTTTTTTCAATTTTTGTAATAAACTTTAGTATTTACAAAAACCATTGTAAAATAAAATTTGTTGTTACGGGTATTATCTACCATATGACACCTTATTTGTTTTAATCGGACAAGCGGTTACTGAAAAATTATCCAAACCCTGATACCCGATTTCCGCATCTTTTCCCTCCCCTCCCTCCCCCCTCAACCACTTTATAATGCGACAACCGCTATATTCTTGTTCAAGAGATCATGCTGAAGACAATGATACCAGTTGTCGGTAGAGAACTCTCTGGTTCGACGGGAATCGTCATTAGACGACTTTCGTTAAAGCGGATTCCATATTATTCGGACAGTGACCTCCCGCACTATATCGATGATAATTTTGCTGTCTTCCAGCCAAATTTCAAAACTAAAAAACAAACAGCAAGCTAATGACTGTGGCAATTTTACGTAGTACTTTATACTACATGTACTTCTGTACTTTATTTTAATTTACTGCTTCAAATCTACAAAACCAAAAATGATTTTGTTTGAAATTCGACTTTTTTCTAATTATTTAATAAAATATAGTATTTACAAAAACCATTGCTACATAAAATATGTTGTCAAGGATATTACCTACCCTAGGACACCTTACTTGTTTAAATCGGACAAGTGGTTGTTGAGAAAATTAACCAATTTCCGATACTCGACTTCCGCATCTTTTCCCTCCCCCCCTCCCCCCTCCACCACTTTATAATGCGACAACCGCTGTATTCTTGTTCAGGAGATCATGCTGAAGACAATGATACCGGTTGTCGGTGGAGCACTCTCTTGTCCAGCCGGAATCGTAATTAGACGACTTTCGTAAATGTGGCATCTCCTCTAATAGTTTTGATTGTCACATTGAGCATTAGTGAAATTAGTTTACGATTTTTGAAATTTATATGAAATAAAAAAAATGATCAACATCAGCTGTCTTTCTCGTGTTATTCAAGTATTCAAATATTTTATGTTCGTCGAATTTCTTTATTACCAATAACTTTTATAGGATCGAATGTTTAGTATGAATTCAAATTTATCTGTCACCTTTTTATGTAAAGGACAAAGTAATAAAAATATATTGTTTGAAATAAAACTCGCAAAAAGTCGTTTCCCAGCAAAGTAATTACATACTTTTTTAAGCACACATGAATCGATATCATGTTTTAAGTTCTCACGTACAAAGCATAAAGATTTTTATTTCATGAATTGTTATTTCCCATCAGAGTAGAGGGAATGAGATTGTAATAAATAATCCATCGAAATCTCTGTTTTAATGGTTGATTGTTTAAAATTCCGTGACACGTTTAATAAGTTTTTATTGAAGTAGGTAGTATACTGCTTGAGCTTACACCCTGTCAATTTCTGATAATTTAAGTTCCTGTCTATTCTGAATTTGATAGTTGTAATAAAATTATTAGGCGCAACTGCGAAAACAACGCATTTAAAGTTATAATACGTCATCAGGTTTTAATTAATACTTACACAGTATAAGTTTCTTCAAAATACTGTGATACTTCTCATTAATTATGCAGGGATTAATGCTCAATTGAATCGTATAAGTAAATGTTCCATTAGGAAGAAGGGGTTCATCGATATTTTCGATCAATTTGAACTAACAATTGCATTCGATAGCCTTTGAATGGGTCTTTCAAATATCATATTCAAAACCAACTAAAATATAAGAAAAACAATTTTCTTATATTTTGCTAATAATTGTTCATTTCCAACTAACAATTGCATTCGATGGCATTGGCATACTCATAACAAACTAGGGTCCATTACATATTCAAAACAAACTAAAAGAGGCCTATTTCTCGTTAAATCGCCTTAGTACAAATAAACCATTCAACTTTAAACAGCCATTTTCTCAAAATTTGCTAAATGACGATGAGCCCCTTCTTCCCGTTTACCCTTCAGATCCGATTGCTTGCTATATTCAGACATCACTAGAGACCGCTTACAAAGTATAATCGATCTCAGTATCAGCAGTCAGCACAACTCAGAGAGATGCGCAAGCGACGACGTAACGGTGTGTGCCATTAATTGATCCGAGAAAATAGCGACGACAGCTAAAAGCTAACGGCATACTTGGGCTGATATAATGCGCTTGTAAACGTTTATTAATCGTAAGCATACCATTGATTATTTGATTACACACATCAACTTTGTCTAGGGATACAGGTGCTATTTTCATACAAACGAGGTAACTTTGAAGCCTTGGTTTCCTGCCAGGGATGTACTGTGCTGTGATCTGATGACGGATATCCAGGGAGCGAATGGAGGAGATTCAGATCGCTATACACACCCAACCGATCTGACCAGCATTCTAAAAATGTAATGGATATGTTTAAAAAAACCGCGAAAGTAGCATGAAAATGTATGGAAATCCTCAAACTGAGAACTCAGACCCATTAATCTTTTAGAATGCTGATCAGATCAGTTGGGTGTGTATGGCGATCTGAATCTACTCCATTCACTCCCTGGATGGCCATCATCAGATTACAGCACGGTACATCCCTGGCAGAAAACCAAGGCTTCAAAGTTACCTCGTTTGTATGAAAATAACACCTGTATCCCTAGACAAAGTTGATGTGTATACTTTACAAGTTTTTACTAATAATTTAACTGAACAACGTTCTGCAAGGAACATAGGTCGAAAATTTATTTTTCAGTTTTCCACAGTAATTCGGTCAGCTGACCAATACATTTGGTATGGGAGTATGTTTTTTTTTCGTTTTCGACGGTTCCTTGGAGAAAGTCGTTCTGTTTAAGCAACACTATCACCTGTTTCAGTATTGTTACATAATTTGGTTTCACCTTGTACATATAATAGATACTAACTTAAAATATAAGCTCCTTTACATTTAAGCCTTAAATGCTAAGATTGTAAGAAATTAAATAAAGCTTACTTAATTGCTCTTATCAGTTTTTAGGGTTTCGTACCAAAATGGTAAAAAAGGAACCCTTATGGTGTGACTCAGTCTGTCTGTCTGTCTGTCTGTCTGTCACAGCTAGATATCTCGAGAACTACTAATGGTATCAACTTGAAATTTGGAATAGTTTAAGATGACATTTGCCCAACTATTTTGCAAATGAGAAATAAATAAAAAAATAAATATCTTTTTTACAGCAGGGCCTGAAAAGGGGTCTTAAAAATTTGAAGTGGGGCTACTAGGGCATGTATCATATGAAAGAGCGCCATTTGCACGTTTTCAAACATTTTATCTTTTTTTTCTAGACCGCATAGTTTTCGACTTATGAACTTATGATGAAAAATGTAAAAAAAAATGACCGGACCGAAATTTTTCTCTTTGCAAACTTCGGAGATAAGGGGGGGCCCTTATCTCCGAAGTTTGCAAAGAGAAAAATCTGAAATAATTCTATGTGATAGCAGTTTATATAAAGATTACAGGAAAAATAAAACGATGTCTCAATATAGCACACTTTTTTTAGAAATCATCATTTCTAAAAAAGTTAACATTAGTTCCACTATCGGTCAAGAGATGGCGCTGACCTAAAACTGCAATACTAATTTTATTATTCTACTCTGCAGTGTAGTTTGATGGTGCAATTATGATGGTACGGAACCCTCGGTGCGCGAGTCCGACTCGCTCTTGACCGGTTTTTATTGGCATTCTGCTGGTGCAGCCCAAAGTATTGATGAGATAAAGATGGGCCTTAACACACCACCCTGGACTTAATATAGATTGAAATTAAAAACTAGCCAGCTTGCCGGTCGCGGTTTGGTGTAAAAGCTTTTTCCCCTTCTTCCCCACGACACTACCAAAGCGCACTACTGGTAGTGTCGTGGGTAATTTTTTCCCTTCTACACTACCGGCCCAGTAGTGTCGTAGGTAAATGAAAAATTCCATACATATGCATTCCCCAATTTTTTTCGTGACACCAAAGTACCAGGATTTCATAAACATGAGGAAGGTTAACTTCTGTATTTTTATAGCTTTTAATTTCTCTATTTAGATCGGTTTATTTAACACAAATTCAACGTATTTACATACAACGTAATAAAGTTAACCTCCTCTAAATCTATGCTGTCCTGGTACTTTGGTAATGTAATTTAAAGAAGATAATTTTAGGTTTTAAATTATTTTAAGTTCAAGTTGGATTTGTGCTAAATAAACCGATCTAAATAGAGATTTAGTTATGTACTTACATATATTGTTGTCACGAAATTCCAGAATCGGTCATTTAACGAAAAAAGGAAAAAAAAACTTGGTGTCGTAGGGAATGGAATGGGTATGGAAATTTTCATTTACCTACGACACTACTGGGCCGGTAGTGTAGAAGCGAAAAAAAATTACCCACGACACTACCAGTAGTGCGCCTTGGTAGTGTCGTGGGGAAGAAGGGGCTTTTTCGATACAAAAAAGTACTCGAAAATGTACGATGTTCGATAATTACTTTGTTGTTCATAGTATATTGGTTGGACATAGTTTTTGTTACGCCTTGTTTAGCAATGCTTCGCTTGTTAACAAAGGACCATGTACTCGTGTAAGATAAACTTGTTATAGTAATTAGTGTATTCTGCACGTAGATAATATCCGATAAGTTTTTCTCATATTATTGCTAATAGGCTCAGTAACGTAACGATGCGTGTTTTGTAATTAAACTATACTCTAGCAAGAAAATAATGGGGAATGTCCGAAAAAAATCAAATTGGCTGAATATTTTTTTATAGGTAGGAATAATCTCTCTTAGTAATAGAAAAAAAAATAAGAATTGTCGGTTGCGTGAAAAAATTTAAAAAAATTAAAGTCTCTTCGTCTTCACAAATATAGGAAAGTAACAGCAGAACGGAGATTATACCTTTGCCATCACCTGCCACAACCACGACATGGTATTAAAAAAAATATTTCAACACAAAATGTCAAAACTTTTTGTTTTTAATTCTTGTTGTCATAGTCGCAGGTGTTGGCAAAGGTATAATTTCCATTCTGCTGTTACTTTCCTACATTTGTGAAGTCAAAGAGACTTTAATTTTTTTAAATTTTTTTACGCAACCGAAAATTCTGAATTTTTTTCTATTACTAAGGGAGCTTATTCCTATCAATAAAAAAATATTCAGCCAATTTGATTTTTTTCGGACATTCCCCATTATCAGGCCTACCTAATCTACCTCATAACGAAGACTCGAAATTTAGTAAAAGTTTTAAATAAGAATTTCATCCATAACTCGTCCAATAGGTTTCGTTTTGATCCTGTGTAGTCTCTGAACAGCAATACTTGTACAATGAATAACACAATTTATGTTCACCACCGAAATATTTGCACTAAGGGGTTTGAGTAAGCAACAGTAATATGCATCTGACACTGCAGATTTGAAAGTTTTACGTAAAGTCACAAATTTGTATGGAAAGCATGATGTAGTTTGCGCGGGACGTCCCAATTTTCAGGAGGGACGCTAAATGTCCTCATAAATCAGTAAATAGCAGAAATAAATCAATGATGTATTAAATCACTATGTTGAGTGCAGAAATTCAAATTAAAACCAACCAACAAAACCGACTTTAGCATGCAATAATTATACTATCTATCTAATACGATCAAACGAGAAGCATGGCATAGCGTATGCCATGCCTCTAGTTTGATCGTATTGCATGCCAGACATGCGTCGATGAAAGCTCAAGATGAACTTTATAGCGAACTAGTGTAGGCAAAGGCAATAAGAAAATAAACTAAACTTATAAACTGTGCCAATAAATAATAGATAAGCCACGATTTAATTGTAATACTTATTTTTTTTGTAATTTCTACTATTCTAGTAAGTCAGACCTTGTTCTTTTGTTTGTCCCGATCTACAGCCTAAATCCCGATTTGTTAACCTTCTGTTCCGATTTAAAACAAATCGGACCTGGTAACACAAAGTGTAACATACCAACATTACCAACAACCTTACCAACAACGCATCTACTCGCATAACTTCTTTACTAAAATCTCCATGTCGGAATCTGATACGATGGCACTTTGTGATCCGTTTCAGTTTCTTAGGTCAGCAGCAACTGACCAACCAAACCGGATATCAGATCAGAACCGAAATTATTATAGAAAATATTTATCCTAACATCCTTTTGCTCAAATACAAGTCCATCAATTGCATTAGAAGCTCATAAATAAAGCATACACAAATAAATTATCTCGACTCGTTTATGCTAAGCTAAAGACGCTGCGCTAATTGGTTAATAGCCTCGGATGCTCGTGGCATACTAAAAAGTGGGGGAGTGGGTTATGTTAATGGTAAACATTTGCAGTTTGAGTGCATTCAGATTTATTTGTTTACCACAACTTTATAAATCAAGTATGCAAGGATTCTATAGATTCTACTCGACCAAGTTGCTGGTACTTGACGTGCACTAAAACCTCTGATATATTTTGTTTTCAGTCTTTCTTACTTCGTTTTTAAAAAGATGGATTGTTTGATTTAACAAAAATCTTGACGATGAAGATGTAATAAATTGCACTCGACATATATTTTCCTGTACAATATTCTTCCTTTGGAATGTTCCATAAATATATGAGGCAATATAGCCGCCTCCAAAAGTACCGTATTTGCTATCCCGAAGATTATTTTCCTCGTAAAGACATATAAATGTGTTCCCATGTTCGTGTCTTGAGCTACACAGAATATAGGTAACGTAACGTATGCCCGGAGGGTTATCTTTTTACTTTGCACAATTCTTTATTTCTACCTTAAATATGTAGCGTTTTCATTATTTCTTTCGTCCCTTGTGTCTTGGAACTTGAAGAGAAAAGAGTAATCGAAAAAATATTGTTTTCTCGAAACTCTTGCGGAATTGGTTGGCAATAATAAATGATTGTAAATAAAGTGGTGGCCAGATAATTACGGACACCACACCAGTCGATTTCCATACAAACGAGGTAACTTTGAATTCTTGTTTCTCCGCCAAGGGTTGACCTAGCTGTTATCTGATGATGGCCATCCAGGGAGTGAATGGAGGAGATTCAGATTGCTATACACGCCCAACTGATCTGATCAACATTCTCAGAGATATAGTGATATGTTTAAAAAAACCGCGTGCATAAAATAAAAAACTTTAATCCTATATCTTAGAATGCTGATCAGATCAGTGGGTGTGCATAGCAATCTGAATCTCCTCCATTGGGCCAACCCTTGGCCTCCGCCAAGGATTCTCTGGTTCTCCAACCAATTCTAAAGCTTACTAATTCCAAAGTTACCTCGTTTGTATGAAAATTTACTGGTGTCCGGCCACCACTGCATAAAGCCCAATATCGATATTTTTTCGCTTTCAAAATCCCTAACGTCAGTTGTACATGTACTCTTTAGTAGCCTTGTCTTTCGGATGCCAAACGGCAAATTTTTCACTATGTCACATATATAACAATGTCTCTTTTTGTTTCAGGTATGTTTTACTTAATTTCAGCCCTTTCGATAGCAATATGTTACTGAAATAAGACTGTAAGTAAGTTTGCTTCAATCTGAGGTTGGTTACCTTTTTGCATTACGGGACTATCTCTGCAACTCGTCCGTCGTTGTCTGATGCGCATATTTTGTTTTTGAAACCTTCAGCTAGATCACTAACCAGCCAGCCCAGGGGCTCTATCGGCTAACTTAAATTGCTATCGTAATCGTCTGAATACATTGCTACTTTTCTTTGGTATGTTTTTATTTTTGCCACAACAAAGTGGCACGTCACATACATCAGTCAAATCACAGTTTACATTAACTTCATTGTTTTTAGCCGATAGACCCGCTGCTAAGGATTTTATGTCAGATATCTTTTTGGTATTGTTGCCAATACCATTATACGTAAAGCTGTTTTCTCTACAACGCAACGCGATCGATTTCGTGCTTCCGTATACACTTGACTGTTTGTGTGCCGAGTTAATTGTTCCACGGCATGTTTAAAATTCAGGCCAGACGACAAAGAATTATCAACTTTAATGGGTTCGTGCTTTCCGGTGTTGGACGAAGAGATAACTTCGTCAAATGCTTTACTAATTTACGTCTATATTCGAGTGGTATTGTGTTGTTTCGTGAGAATTTGTGAAATTTAAGAATGGTGTTCAAGTTTCTGGGAGAATATATCAAGCGGTAGAGTCAATAAGCATAATTCTTTGGTCTAAATGTCTTGTATACTGTAAACTGAGGCCTGAGTGTAATGGGGTATATATAGGGTCATTTTGAACTTACCATCCAAATTTTAAAGATGTGTCCAGTCCATGAAACTAAACAACTTTTTCTAAGAAACATGTGTCAAATTTCACCAAAAAATTTTGGTCATCCCATACTTAATTGATCTCTTTGATTGATTTGTATGGAAAGTCGATTTTTATTTTACATATTTGACCATGTGTTCCTTAGAGAAAGATGTTCAGTTTCATGGACTGAACACATCCTCAAAATTTGGATGGTAAGTTCAAAATGACCCGATATATGGGCGACTAAAGCTTGCACAACTTTTGCCGCACGGCGAAAATCGACCGTGCTGATGGCAATTCGGCCCAGGCCGCAGGTGACTGAATATAATTATCTGATCCGGTGGCCAGAAATGGAACTACACTCGCGAGCTAAAGTCGATGGAATCATTAACTTTGATGCTTTGGTTCTCCACCCAGGGGCCGTACCGGACCGGCTAACGAATCGAACTTCGAAAAGTCTACCGGGTTTCAAATTAAAACAGATAAATCGAGCCCCAATTGGGTCAAAATGGCGAACCCTAATTCAGGAGGTCACACAAACATCAACATCTTCCAAATAACTTTAACAAATAGTATAATATGAAATTCCTTTCTTCGATGTATCTGTTTTAATTTGAAACTCGGCAAAATTTCTGAAGTTCGATTCGCTAGCCGGTACGGCCCCAGGATTAAACGGGGTGTGATCTGATGATGGCCATTCAAAGAGTGAATGAAGGAGGCTCAGATCGCTGAAGAAACCCAACGGATTAGAAGAGTCGTTTACACTAGAGACCGTATGGCGTTTTAAGTGTTACATTTTCCATACTTTTGATTGTAATTTTAGCTTGTTTTTGGTATTTTTTTTATTCAACCCTGAGCGACTCTTCTAATCCGTTGGGTTTCTTCAGCGATCTGAGCCTCCTTCATTCACTCTTTGAATGGCTACCATCAGATCACACCCCGTTTAATCCTGGGCGGAGAACCAAAGCTTCAAATTTACCTGGTTTGTATGAAAATAGGCCTATGATTCCATACTTTTGCTCGCGAGTGTACTTTAGTACATATTGTTAGGTACCTAGGTTACGCCATCAACTAGAATACTACATGGACAACAGCTGCGATGCCATCTCCTGTGAATCAATTTTGAAAGTGACTTGCTAGGTGACTAAAGACCGGCACAGGTGACTAAAATCGACCCATGTAAATAGCTCATTAGTTTAAATATCCAAACATTTTAAAATCAGAACTTATTTTAATGATATTAAGATTTGTAAGATCTATCATACAAATGTTAACTTAGATTCGATGATAACGTTTGAACATTAAAAAAAATTGTCTCACTCTATAAAAGGGCTTTAATATATTTCTTTATAAAATATAAAAAACCATAATCCAATTGTTCTTAAAAAAGATTGATGTTTTATTATGCACACATTATGCACTTGAAATTAATTTCGGCGTGGCGAACATTTCCATATAAATTAGTTGTAGACAAGTTTTGTTCAGTTCGGAAACCGCACACAAAGGCTGGATAACGAACGATGCCCGAAGCTTCCAAATTTAGTCACGAATACCATGCCAACAAAATGTTGTCTACCAAGTAGAGGGATATTTTTAATTGGGTAACTGGAAATATTAAAGGGGACTGTTAATGGGATACTTAAATACTAATTAAACCCGGCAGCGATTTTTGTTTGCGACAAAATAACCTAACGGGCGATAATCTGTGGATTACAAAAAATACGTAAAACGAGCAATGTGGGGGATAAATAATTTTAAGTTAACTTAAACAAAAAGTACTGCCCGTTCTGAACAACTAGTTACCTACTCAATTTGTGTTTTAAAGTCACCCATATTCAATTTTTGTAGTCGCCCTGAGTCTGTCGCCCACTCAGTATTTCAGTACGCTATATTCAGCATGTTTGATACCCAAAATGGGAATTTATTGTGACCCGATTAAATATTATCCGTAGATAAACCACAAATTGTGGCACCTCTAGCATAAGCGTCCTCGCAGACTACAGACTTTCTATCGGCCGATAGGTTTTTTTTTATTTATTAGGGACAGTACAAAGCACGATATTATTTAGAGTTACGTACAAACATATTTAACAATTGTGTAGGCCAATTACGACTATCCTACGGTTTAACAATTTAGCGCTCGCATTAGCGTCACAAGATATACATTTATTATTATTTTATATATCTATAGTTGGTTTTTATGTGAAGAATCGGCCGATACCAAATCGTTGTAGTGTGGGCACTTGCATACTTCTTCATACCAGGGACTGATTTACCGGAAAATTACGGTACTTTTATTTATCGGTATGACGTCATACCTATTAAAAACGGTTCCTTCATTATTTTGATACCTTAATTTTTCGGTACCTTTATTTATCGGTATGACGTCATACCTATTAAAACAACTGTCCCTTCATATTTTGATACCTTAATTTTTCGGTACCTTTATTTATCGGTATGACGTCATACCCATTAAAAACTATTCCTTCGAATTTTGATACCTTAATTTTTCGGTACTTCAATATTGGTACCGAAATATGACAACCCTTATTTTGAGGTACCGCTATTTAACCGTTATTTTATTTCGGTACCGAAATGCACTGTATTGAACACGAACCGACAAGTTCCGTGCATTTCGCGAGTAGGTACAGACGGTAGAGAGAGACTCCGGTGTACAGTGTACACTTCAGTACAGTACGAGTCATTTCATTACTCTTGAAATTTTTTCGACGGAGTGGGGGAAAGTTCGCGCATGTGCACTTTGGGCTCTGAATAAATTTTTTATGTTCTTTTCATTTTTAATGTTATACCGAGGCTAAAATTACAGTTCGTTTTTATTACAAAAAATACATTTATCATAAGTTTAAATAAAAATTAATATAAGAAAGAAAAAAAATATTATGGAAATAAATCTGTATGTTTATCTATACCTATGTATATAAATCGGTTTGACCGATTTGGAAGCGGTTATTAAATAGATAAAGTATGAATTCTTTAAAAAGTTTAAAATAAAAAGCAAAATAAAAAAATAAAAAAAACCCACGTCACTTAAAATAGTTATTCTTAATCTTTCAATCCCTGAGCGGCCCGTTCGGGCCGCTCAACAATGGGAAATCTTTTGTGTCTCACTACTCTAATTTTCCGGGAATAGGTAGGTATTCTTAATTAAAAAAAGCGGTCAAGAGTGAGTCGGACTCGCGCACCGAGGGTTCCGTACAATCATGAATATATTTTGATATGTTACTTTAGTACCTACAGTCTTTAAAAAAGTAGGATAAACGGCGGACAGGTGGAAGGGCGATATATTATAGTTTTGGAATAAAACGGGAAAAACGAATTCTGCTGGGGTAACGGTACTCCAGCAGGAAGATTCTAAACTAATGATCGGAGAGAAATAAATGATATATGGGCGGGTAGCTTGATACTAGCAAGAAATGTGCGCCAAATATATAATTTGTGGGCCTTATAGTTTTGGAGATATTTGATTTCCTGCTGGCGTAACGTTTTGCCGGATCCCAGATCTCGGAAACTACTAAATGTGCGATCTTACAGTAAACATATAGAAGTAGCCCCTAATTTGTGCTATATGTGCGGTAGAAAACATTTTAAAAATATTCACAAATTTTGAAGTAATCGGGCATTTTCTGAAAACAGTAAAAAAATTCTAGCGCCTAAACTACCACATAAATAAAGAAACTAAAAACGGTGTTCTATTCTTCTTATTATTTCTCATTACCATAAAAATTTTGAAAACCGCACATTTACACGTTTTTGAATAATAGGTACCCACATGAAGGTGAGACCGACCATGTCATGTCTTTGACGGTCAGCAGGATAAAAATATGAGAGATTATTTAGATCCTGGCCCAATGAATAATCTGTGCGGTTAATGAAGTACATGCTCTGAAATTTTCAGCTTCAAATTCTTCGTATTAAAGGAAATATCAATTAAAATCCAAAACAACTGTCAGTATTCCTATTAACCGACCAAATTCGATAGACCACAAAAAAGCGACGCGTTCATACATATTGATGACCTCCTTAACTTTGTTGTCGAACAGGATTGTACACGTCACGTCTACGTACATTTAAGTGAAAAAGTGATTTGAGTGAGTGCTTTTATTTAAATAACGAATGAAGTTATTTCTGTTACATTTCATTTTTACTTGAATTGAAAGAATTTTAACCATTTTAACATTATTTTAGTAAAAAAATAAAGGATGTTTTGTAATTTTATTTCATTTTTTTGTTATACCTAACTAGGTACTTAATGTACCTACAATGCGATTAAATTGACAATAGACAGTGATCCCTTGCATGCAACTTCTACATGGATGTATGTCTCTTCACAGAGGGCCTAGTACGAGTTGGTTTTTTGTTCTCACTTCACTTTACGAATAGTTAACTATCGTTTTCATTCTTTCACTCGTTCACTCACTCGCATGATTTCCTCTCTTTCACTCGATACTATTCGTAAAGTGAGGTGAGAAACACAACTAGTACTAGGCCCTCTGACGTCCATTATACAAGTTTTATAATGGACGTCAGTGGTCTCTATGGAAAAGATAAAATGTTACAGATTAAAAAACGTCGTTTTATAGCACAAGCGCTATGAAGTTGGTCACTAACTTCTGTTGTAAAATTAATTGCATTTTAAGTAAGTACTTAGGTACCTTAATAAAATGTTATTACAATAAATACCTACTTGTTACACCAAAACTAAATACCTACCTTAATAATAATACGCGAGTGAAGTGCCCGTTTAACTGATTTTAGTACTTCTTTCCGGTTCGAATGAAGTTATAAACATATACCTACCTAAGACAGCTAGGTAGTTGTTTTCTGTTATTGAAAATAAAAACAGCTATGCTATTGATGTTTAGACAACAATGATTCTGGTATATTTCACTAAGAAGTAAACAGATCTTCTAGTAACTTAAGAAATTTAGCTGGTTTCAAAGTTCGAAGAGTGCCGTCCGCAAAATATATAATCTGGGTGTAATGTAACAGATCAACGCCACATTGTATTGGTATAAATGCAGGCTCAAACTAACCATTTAAATGTTAAAACACTATTTACCCACATTTGCCAATAAGAAGTTATGAACGCGACTGTACAAACAATTTTTCTGTATAATACGACACATTAAAGAAGGTCATCAATATGTATGAACGCGTCGCTTTTTTGTGGTCTATCGAATTTGGTCGGTTAATCGGAATACTGAGAGTTGTTTTGGATTTTAATTGATATTTTCTTTAATACGAAGAATTTGAAGCTGAAAATTTCAGAGCATGTACTTCAGTAACCGCAGAGATTATTCATTGGGCCAAGATCTAAATAATCTCTGATATTTTTATCCTGCTGACCGTCAAAGTCATGACATGGTCGGTCTCACCTTCATGCATGTGGGTATTATTCAAAAACGTGTATGTGTGCGGTTTTCAAAATTTTTATGGTAATGAGAAATAATAAGAAGAATAGAACACCGTTTTTAGTTTCTTTATTTATGTGGTAGTTTAGGCGCTAGATATTTTTTTCTGTTTTCAGAAAATGCCCGATTACTTCAAAATTTGTGAATATTTTTAAAATGTTTTCTACCGCACCAATAGCACAAATTAGGGGCTACTTCTATATGTTTACTGTAAGATCGCACATTTAGTAGTTTCCGAGATCTGGGATCTGGCAAAACGTTACGCCAGCAGGAAATCAAATATCTCCAATACTATAAGGCCCACAAATTATATATTTGGCGCACATTTCTTGCTAGTATCAAGCTACCCGCCCATATATCATTTATTTCTCTCCGATCATTAGTTTAGAATCTTCCTGCTGGAGTACCGTTACCCCAGCAGAATTCGTTTTTCCCGTTTTATTCCATAACTATAAGGCCCACAATTTTTTTATTTGGCGCAAATTTACACAGAATTGCGCACAAATTATTCATCAAACTCGCTTTCCTCTAGAAGCTACTTTCTTACTGGCGTAACGGACTCCATTTTGGTACGGAACCCTAAAAAGGTTAAATAATTTTTACGAAAATATATCCTGACTCACATTAATGTACAGTACGAGGCATATAACTTGAAATCGGGTGGAGATTGTGCGAAACGCGTATTTTGGGTATGCGTAGCGGTGAAGGGCGCGGGCGGTGGGCGAGGGGCGCGCGCCATTGGTCGCTCACAAGAGCACATGCGCGAACTTATCCCCACTCCGTCGAAAAAATTTCAAGATACGTGCCTAGTACTGTAGTATTAACCTATACATACACACCTATTCAAAAAAAACGTCGGGTCTGCAATTGCCATCTCTCTGTTCTTCAAAAGTACCTATATTCCCAATATTGTTCCCAATACAAAATGTTAGTTCATTTCGACGCAGGTAATGGAAGCCCCGACGCGACGGATATCTGTCAGTCAGATATATATCAGTCAGGTTATATCAGTATCTATCACCCATAGTACAGGCTTCGCCTAGCTAGTAAATCAAATGACCGTGTATGTGAAATATGTACTACACATTTTTTTTTGTTTTGGTAGGTATATTTTTTAAGGGTACCTATAAAAATTTGAGGATTGGGCTGTACTTAATATTGTAAGGAGTAATCATCAATCATCGTCTGCGTCTGTTTTATCAGTAATAAAAGAGACGCAATGATAGCCATTCAGAAAATTGAAGTTTTAAGAGCTTGTAATACCGCCCCCCAGCCCCCCTAGCATGAAGATAAACGACAAAACACGATATACCTATATCGCGTGATATAGTGTTTTATCGACGCCCAACTGTCAAAATCCATTGTCTTTTGACAGTTAAAAGTGATAAATCGCTATATGTAGGTATCATAATTCGTGTTTCGTTGGTCAAGCTATTATGATGTTTTGGAATTCAGGCAGTTTTTTGTTTTATTTCTTATCAATGTGATAAATAACGATATTATTTCGTAACGCGTTATTTATATTACATTGGGCTAATATGAATTACTATGGCAGCACCGGCTCACATCACACAATGCAAGAAAACACCGGCCTCAGTGGATTGTTCGGAAGAATCCGTCTTACTTTTTTTATTTGGTCTGAGGTTAGCTCAAACAAGCAAACATGTTATCCAAGGCGAACGGACGCCTGCAGGGGGAGGGGTACAGCTTGACCATAAAGAGTTGAAATTAAATAAAATGGAACTAAAAATTTTCAGTACTTAATGTAGTCAGTGTTGCCAAATTATTCGTGATTTTGACGTATTTACATAGAAAGTGGCGCCCTCAATAGTAGGTGATTATTGGGCATTCTGGAACAATTCACTCCAGCGATCTCACGTCCGTTCGATCTCTGTCGTGAAGTGTTCCAAACTGCCCAATAATCACCTTGATCGCTGTGGTAAAAACTGTTTCAGAAAGTCCAGTAATAAATATATGAATATGTGTATGCTAAACTCCCTCGTTCCTACCTAATGAATATGTGTATGCTAAACTCCCTCGTTCCTACCTACTCGCGATGAATAAATATAAAATTGTTTAATGTAAAACTTACATGCTGCTTAGCTCACTGCACACCAATAATTTATTAATTGCACTCATTATATAAGTAACACTGATTTATGACGATTGCTGAAACCGATAATGGATCACACTCGGCGGCTGACATTATCAGTTTATACTCGCATTTAAAACAACGGAGTAAAAAAACGTTGGGTTCAACTTCCTTGTGTTGTCTTTTTAAATCATCTTACCTTATTTCACCTCGCCTGTATCCAGTTTATATATATTGAAGCATTATATTATTTCAGTCATTTAATTGCAGCCCACGAACCTCCGTAGTCATATAAGTACAATTATCGGACATGAAATTTGTAAAACAAAAACAGTCATTAAAGTTAAAATGCATTTATAATCCTTTGCCAAATGAGCAAAATCGACATGGTAGCTTGTTGCCAAACTCGATACGTTGTATTGTGTGCGGTCCATCAAATTGTGGAAAAACAAATTTAGTAATAAGTTTATTGTTGCATAAAGATGGTCTACGTTTTCGTAACCTGTACGTGTATTCAAAATCCTTGTATCAAGCTAAATACATATATCTAGAAAAGGTTTTAGATATGGTTCCCAGGATATCATATTTTAAGTATAACCACAATAGCGAAATATTGAGTCCACATGATGCTTTGCCAGATTCTATTATTATATTCGATGACGTAGCTTGTGAAAATCAGAACAATATCAGAGATTATTTTGCCATGGGACGCCATAAAAACATTGATTGTTTTTATATAAATCAGACTTATACTAAAATACCGAAACAGCTTGTAAGAGACAACTCGAACTTAATAATACTTTTTAAACAAGATGACATTAATTTAAGACACATCTACGATGAGCATGTAGCATCAGACATGTCTTGGCCCCAGTTTCGAGAAATGTGCTCCGCTGTTTGGAGTAAGCCTTTCAATTACCTTGTAATAAATAAGGACTGTGAAAAAAATAAAGGCTGCTATAGATTGACATTTGATACATTTGTAATAGTGGATTAACGTACATAATAGTTTGTTATGATCTGACTCCATCACTTTCATTCGTGACTCAGAACTGAGCAGTAAACTGTGTAAAATGGAGAAAAATATTAAACAACAAATTGTGAAATCTGCTGCAGCTGTAAAAAGAAAAGTTAAAATGATAAAAGACGCAAAAAATAATGAAAATATGGTCTTGGAAAAAATTCTTAAACCTATAGTTGACCCACTTAACTCATTGGCAAAAAAGAATGACGAAGAACATCTCGAGACAGAAAATCATTACGGACCCTTAGTGAAAAGAGTTAAGAATAGCAATAATAATAATAATAATAATAGCGAAACGTCATCGTGTTTGTCTAGTGAAGATCTTAATGAAGCTGATAGTGAAGAAGAAAAGCCCCTTAGTAGGATATACGGTGACAAAACCCTTGTGGCATCACCTTCGGAAGATCTTAATGCCAGTGAGTCGTCATTCAAGTCTCTTCACTCACCATCGACGAGTGATAAAAATCAGTCATTGTCGTGGTCTATATCATCTGAAGTATTTTCTGATATACCTTTCGGAATAAGAAATGACCGTGGGAAACTAATGCTTGGCAAAACCCGCGTTTTCGATGATGGCAGTTTCCTTAAAATAGGAACTCATAATTTAAAAAAAACAAACGGATCAAAAGAGCTATTGTTTAAAAAGAAACCAAATTTAGATATAATCACTGATGATGACTTACAAAATTATAAATTATTATTATTAGAAACAAATGCTCACCGACGCAATTTTGATTCGTCCAAACCAATAAACAGCAACAAGGGATTTAAGTACACGAATATTGTAAAACCTTTGTTTAAATTTGCTAGAAGTGCGACAACAAGCGTGGAAAGTATTTCACAAGGAGAAGGTATTAATGTTTTGAAGAAAGTTAAAAAAGATACTGACTATGTTTATTGGGATGATCCGAACGAATTAGTTGAACGATTAAAATTACTTCTAGCGTCAAGAGTTGCGGGTAACACCGGAGTAGATAATGAAATAATTTCGATAGTTGAGGAATTACACGAAGCCGGTATTGGTATAAACCTTAAAGAGTATAAAAAGCGTGATGCATTGGGGAAGATGGGCAGTATACTTGATATTTCATTGAAAAGAGCATCGAGACGGCAATGAATATAGACAAATTTGGTCACCACGTTCACAAACGTTTACGATTAACAGAATACATTGATACCCTCAACGACTATTTGGTGAAATCTGATACAGGATACTATGATTTAAAGTCATCAAAATTGAAAGGTCTTTCGTTTCCAAATGAAGACGATGAAGCAGTGAACAAAGCTTACATGGATAAAACTGTTGAAGAAATAAGAAAAGAAATACAAAAAGTTAATAGTAACGTTAAGAATTATCTAAATAGCTTGGAAAAAGTAACTTCAAATCGTCTAAGTACTTTATATTATACTAAAACAGAAATAGATAATTTGATTGAAGCTAAATTAAAAGCTAAATTAACTTAAAATAAGTAAAAAAGATATCGTTGATGAACTCCACAAAGCAGCAAGAAGAAATTATCCACGACGATGTACCATCATAACAGGAATAGATGATTTATGGCAAGCTGATCTTATAGATTTTCAGAAATATTCGCATTTTAACAAAGGCTACAAATATATTTTGGTAGTAATAGATACTTTATCAAAATTCGTCTGGATAAATCCTTTGAAATCTAACATTTACAAACTAAAAAGTTTGTAAATGTTACATTTTAACGTGCGTATTACTCGTTCTACAATGGAAGCTTTTTTTACAAAGTAAGTAGAATAATGATTTATATTATTTTTTGCTAACAAGTTTTTGAAAGTATCATTGTAAAACTCTTTACCTAAATCAGTTTGTAAATGTTTAGGTTTCCGTGATGAAACAGTTAATATCTCTTGCATTGCTTTTGTGACATTTTTTTTTTCTTTTGATTTCAAAGGATTTATCCAGACGAATTTTGATAAAGTATCTATTACTACCAAAATATATTTGTAGCCTTTGTTAAAATGCGAATATTTCTGAAAATCTATAAGATCAGCTTGCCATAAATCATCTATTCCTGTTATGATGGTACATCGTCGTGGATAATTTCTTCTTGCTGCTTTGTGGAGTTCATCAACGATATCTTTTTTACTCATTTTAAGTTAATTTAGCTTTTAATTTAGCTTCAATCAAATTATCTATTTCTGTTTTAGTATAATATAAAGTACTTAGACGATTTGAAGTTACTTTTTCCAAGCTATTTAGATAATTCTTAACGTTACTATTAACTTTTTGTATTTCTTTTCTTATTTCTTCAACAGTTTTATCCATGTAAGCTTTGTTCACTGCTTCATCGTCTTCATTTGGAAACGAAAGACCTTTCAATTTTGATGACTTTAAATCATAGTATCCTGTATCAGATTTCACCAAATAGTCGTTGAGGGTATCAATGTATTCTGTTAATCGTAAACGTTTGTGAACGTGGTGACCAAATTTGTCTATATTCATTGCCGTCTCGATGCTCTTTTCAATGAAATATCAAGTATACTGCCCATCTTCCCCAATGCATCACGCTTTTTATACTCTTTAAGGTTTATACCAATACCGGCTTCGTGTAATTCCTCAACTATCGAAATTATTTCATTATCTACTCCGGTGTTACCCGCAACTCTTGACGCTAGAAGTAATTTTAATCGTTCAACTAATTCGTTCGGATCATCCCAATAAACATAGTCAGTATCTTTTTTAACTTTCTTCAAAACATTAATACCTTCTCCTTGTGAAATACTTTCCACGCTTGTTGTCGCACTTCTAGCAAATTTAAACAAAGGTTTTACAATATTCGTGTACTTAAATCCCTTGTTGCTGTTTATTGGTTTGGACGAATCAAAATTGCGTCGGTGAGCATTTGTTTCTAATAATAATAATTTATAATTTTGTAAGTCATCATCAGTGATTATATCTAAATTTGGTTTCTTTTTAAACAATAGCTCTTTTAATCCGTTTGTTTTTTTTAAATTATGAGTTCCTATTTTAAGGAAACTGCCATCATCGAAAACGCGGGTTTTGCCAAGCATTAGTTTCCCACGGTCATTTCTTATTCCGAAAGGTATATCAGAAAATACTTCAGATGATATAGACCACGACAATGACTGATTTTTATCACTCGTCGATGGTGAGTGAAGAGACTTGAATGACGACTCACTGGCATTAAGATCTTCCGAAGGTGATGCCACAAGGGTTTTGTCACCGTATATCCTACTAAGGGGCTTTTCTTCTTCACTATCAGCTTCATTAAGATCTTCACTAGACAAACACGATGACGTTTCGCTATTATTATTATTATTATTATTGCTATTCTTAACTCTTTTCACTAAGGGTCCGTAATGATTTTCTGTCTCGAGATGTTCTTCGTCATTCTTTTTTGCCAATGAGTTAAGTGGGTCAACTATAGGTTTAAGAATTTTTTCCAAGACCATATTTTCATTATTTTTTGCGTCTTTTATCATTTTAACTTTTCTTTTTACAGCTGCAGCAGATTTCACAATTTGTTGTTTAATATTTTTCTCCATTTTACACAGTTTACTGCTCAGTTCTGAGTCACGAATGAAAGTGATGGAGTCAGATCATAACAAACTATTATGTACGTTAATCCACTATTACAAATGTATCAAATGTCAATCTATAGCAGCCTTTATTTTTTTCACAGTCCTTATTTATTACAAGGTAATTGAAAGGCTTACTCCAAACAGCGGAGCACATTTCTCGAAACTGGGGCCAAGACATGTCTGATGCTACATGCTCATCGTAGATGTGTCTTAAATTAATGTCATCTTGTTTAAAAAGTATTATTAAGTTCGAGTTGTCTCTTACAAGCTGTTTCGGTATTTTAGTATAAGTCTGATTTATATAAAAACAATCAATGTTTTTATGGCGTCCCATGGCAAAATAATCTCTGATATTGTTCTGATTTTCACAAGCTACGTCATCGAATATAATAATAGAATCTGGCAAAGCATCATGTGGACTCAATATTTCGCTATTGTGGTTATACTTAAAATATGATATCCTGGGAACCATATCTAAAACCTTTTCTAGATATATGTATTTAGCTTGATACAAGGATTTTGAATACACGTACAGGTTACGAAAACGTAGACCATCTTTATGCAACAATAAACTTATTACTAAATTTGTTTTTCCACAATTTGATGGACCGCACACAATACAACGTATCGAGTTTGGCAACAAGCTACCATGTCGATTTTGCTCATTTGGCAAAGGATTATAAATGCATTTTAACTTTAATGACTGTTTTTGTTTTACAAATTTCATGTCCGATAATTGTACTTATATGACTACGGAGGTTCGTGGGCTGCAATTAAATGACTGAAATAATATAATGCTTCAATATATAAACTGGATACAGGCGAGGTGAAATAAGGTAAGATGATTTAAAAAGACAACACAAGGAAGTTGAACCCAACGTTTTTTTACTCCGTTGTTTTAAATGCGAGTATAAACTGATAATGTCAGCCGCCGAGTGTGATCCATTATCGGTTTCAGCAATCGTCATAAATCAGTGTTACTTATATAATGAGTGCAATTAATAAATTATTGGTGTGCAGTGAGCTAAGCAGCATGTAAGTTTTACATTAAACAATTTTATATTTATTCATCGCGAGTAGGTAGGAACGAGGGAGTTTAGCATACACATATTCATTAGGTAGGAACGAGGGAGTTTAGCATACACATATTCATATATTTATTACTGGACTTTCTGAAACAGTTTTTACCACAGCGATCAAGGTGATTATTGGGCAGTTTGGAACACTTCACGACAGAGATCGAACGGACGTGAGATCGCTGGAGTGAATTGTTCCAGAATGCCCAATAATCACCTACTCTCAATTTATGTCAACTCTTTATGGTCAAGCTATAATTTCATTTCGAGTAGTCTTCGATCGAGTAAAGTCTGTCCATCCTTACTTGTCTTATATGGTAAACAATCTTCACCCAACTCTTTATTTAAATAATCATTTATAAAATAAAACAAATGGTTTTCCACACATAGATTACGAAATAAATTGTTAGTAAATCAACAATAATCTCATAAACTTACTAACATATTTTTAAATAACGATTTAAGTTTAAAAGACGTATGACAACTGTCAAAAACTGTTTACTAAATAAGACAAGTAAGGATGAACAGACTTTTTTTTTAGGTAAGATGTTTGTTAGATTTTCGAGTTTAAAAGTCGCAGTCGGAAATATTTGACCTTGACTGATATTTTTTCAAGATTAGGCTTATTTTAGAAGAAATAAAATAAAATCTTTATAACTTTATTCAACTCGTAACGCGTTATTTTTAAAACATTGGGATAATATGAATCACTATGGCAACACCGGTTCACACACAACGTACTTTAAATACTGGCCTCACTTTTTAGTTCAGGACAGTAGGTATACTTTTTTATTTGGTCTGAGACGTAGAGTATAAAGGCGGTCTCAAGGTCAACATGTATAGTCTGAGGTGTAGTAGTCTGACGCACGTTAAAATGTAACATTTACAAACTAAAAAGTTTGTAAATGTTACATTTTAACGTGCGTATTACTCGTTCTACAATGGAAGCTTTTTTTACAGAGTAAGTAGAATAATGATTTATATTATTTTTTGCTAACAAGTTTTTGAAAGTATCATTGTAAAACTCTTTACCTAAATCAGTTTGTAAATGTTTAGGTTTCCGTGATGAAACAGTTAATATCTCTTGCATTGCTTTTGTGACATTTTTTTTTCTTTTGATTTCAAAGGATTTATCCAGACGAATTTTGATAAAGTATCTATTACTACCAAAATATATTTGTAGCCTTTGTTAAAATGCGAATATTTCTGAAAATCTATAAGATCAGCTTGCCATAAATCATCTATTCCTGTTATGATGGTACATCGTCGTGGATAATTTCTTCTTGCTGCTTTGTGGAGTTCATCAACGATATCTTTTTTACTCATTTTAAGTTAATTTAGCTTTTAATTTAGCTTCAATCAAATTATCTATTTCTGTTTTAGTATAATATAAAGTACTTAGACGATTTGAAGTTACTTTTTCCAAGCTATTTAGATAATTCTTAACGTTACTATTAACTTTTTGTATTTCTTTTCTTATTTCTTCAACAGTTTTATCCATGTAAGCTTTGTTCACTGCTTCATCGTCTTCATTTGGAAACGAAAGACCTTTCAATTTTGATGACTTTAAATCATAGTATCCTGTATCAGATTTCACCAAATAGTCGTTGAGGGTATCAATGTATTCTGTTAATCGTAAACGTTTGTGAACGTGGTGACCAAATTTGTCTATATTCATTGCCGTCTCGATGCTCTTTTCAATGAAATATCAAGTATACTGCCCATCTTCCCCAATGCATCACGCTTTTTATACTCTTTAAGGTTTATACCAATACCGGCTTCGTGTAATTCCTCAACTATCGAAATTATTTCATTATCTACTCCGGTGTTACCCGCAACTCTTGACGCTAGAAGTAATTTTAATTGTTCAACTAATTCGTTCGGATCATCCCAATAAACATAGTCAGTATCTTTTTTAACTTTCTTCAAAACATTAATACCTTCTCCTTGTGAAATACTTTCCACGCTTGTTGTCGCACTTCTAGCAAATTTAAACAAAGGTTTTACAATATTCGTGTACTTAAATCCCTTGTTGCTGTTTATTGGTTTGGACGAATCAAAATTGCGTCGGTGAGCATTTGTTTCTAATAATAATAATTTATAATTTTGTAAGTCATCATCAGTGATTATATCTAAATTTGGTTTCTTTTTAAACAATAGCTCTTTTAATCCGTTTGTTTTTTTTAAATTATGAGTTCCTATTTTAAGGAAACTGCCATCATCGAAAACGCGGGTTTTGCCAAGCATTAGTTTCCCACGGTCATTTCTTATTCCGAAAGGTATATCAGAAAATACTTCAGATGATATAGACCACGACAATGACTGATTTTTATCACTCGTCGATGGTGAGTGAAGAGACTTGAATGACGACTCACTGGCATTAAGATCTTCCGAAGGTGATGCCACAAGGGTTTTGTCACCGTATATCCTACTAAGGGGCTTTTCTTCTTCACTATCAGCTTCATTAAGATCTTCACTAGACAAACACGATGACGTTTCGCTATTATTATTATTATTATTATTGCTATTCTTAACTCTTTTCACTAAGGGTCCGTAATGATTTTCTGTCTCGAGATGTTCTTCGTCATTCTTTTTTGCCAATGAGTTAAGTGGGTCAACTATAGGTTTAAGAATTTTTTCCAAGACCATATTTTCATTATTTTTTGCGTCTTTTATCATTTTAACTTTTCTTTTTACAGCTGCAGCAGATTTCACAATTTGTTGTTTAATATTTTTCTCCATTTTACACAGTTTACTGCTCAGTTCTGAGTCACGAATGAAAGTGATGGAGTCAGATCATAACAAACTATTATGTACGTTAATCCACTATTACAAATGTATCAAATGTCAATCTATAGCAGCCTTTATTTTTTTCACAGTCCTTATTTATTACAAGGTAATTGAAAGGCTTACTCCAAACAGCGGAGCACATTTCTCGAAACTGGGGCCAAGACATGTCTGATGCTACATGCTCATCGTAGATGTGTCTTAAATTAATGTCATCTTGTTTAAAAAGTATTATTAAGTTCGAGTTGTCTCTTACAAGCTGTTTCGGTATTTTAGTATAAGTCTGATTTATATAAAAACAATCAATGTTTTTATGGCGTCCCATGGCAAAATAATCTCTGATATTGTTCTGATTTTCACAAGCTACGTCATCGAATATAATAATAGAATCTGGCAAAGCATCATGTGGACTCAATATTTCGCTATTGTGGTTATACTTAAAATATGATATCCTGGGAACCATATCTAAAACCTTTTCTAGATATATGTATTTAGCTTGATACAAGGATTTTGAATACACGTACAGGTTACGAAAACGTAGACCATCTTTATGCAACAATAAACTTATTACTAAATTTGTTTTTCCACAATTTGATGGACCGCACACAATACAACGTATCGAGTTTGGCAACAAGCTACCATGTCGATTTTGCTCATTTGGCAAAGGATTATAAATGCATTTTAACTTTAATGACTGTTTTTGTTTTACAAATTTCATGTCCGATAATTGTACTTATATGACTACGGAGGTTCGTGGGCTGCAATTAAATGACTGAAATAATATAATGCTTCAATATATATAAACTGGATACAGGCGAGGTGAAATAAGGTAAGATGATTTAAAAAGACAACACAAGGAAGTTGAACCCAACGTTTTTTTACTCCGTTGTTTTAAATGCGAGTATAAACTGATAATGTCAGCCGCCGAGTGTGATCCATTATCGGTTTCAGCAATCGTCATAAATCAGTGTTACTTATATAATGAGTGCAATTAATAAATTATTGGTGTGCAGTGAGCTAAGCAGCATGTAAGTTTTACATTAAACAATTTTATATTTATTCATCGCGAGTAGGTAGGAACGAGGGAGTTTAGCATACACATATTCATTAGGTAGGAACGAGGGAGTTTAGCATACACATATTCATATATTTATTACTGGACTTTCTGAAACAGTTTTTACCACAGCGATCAAGGTGATTATTGGGCAGTTTGGAACACTTCACGACAGAGATCGAACGGACGTGAGATCGCTGGAGTGAATTGTTCCAGAATGCCCAATAATCACCTACTCTCAATTTATGTCAACTCTTTATGGTCAAGCTATAATTTCATTTCGAGTAGTCTTCAATCGAGTAAAGTCTGTCCATCCTTACTTGTCTTATATGGTAAACAATCTTCACCCAACTCTTTATTTAAATAATCATTTATAAAATAAAACAAATGGTTTTCCACACATAGATTACGAAATAAATTGTTAGTAAATCAACAATAATCTCATAAACTTACTGACATATTTTTAAATAACGATTTAAGTTTAAAAGACGTATGACAACTGTCAAAAACTGTTTACTAAATAAGACAAGTAAGGATGAACAGACTTTTTTTTTAGGTAAGATGTTTGTTAGATTTTCGAGTTTAAAAGTCGCAGTCGGAAATATTTGACCTTGACTGATATTTTTTCAAGATTAGGCTTATTTTAGAAGAAATAAAATAAAATCTTTTTTAACTTTATTCAACTCGTAACGCGTTATTTTTAAAACATTGGGATAATATGAATCACTATGGCAACACCGGTTCACACACAACGTACTTTAAATACTGGCCTCACTTTTTAGTTCAGGACAGTAGGTATACTTTTTTATTTGGTCTGAGACGTAGAGTATAAAGGCGGTCTCAAGGTCAACATGTATAGTCTGAGGTGCTGTCGTGTGTACCTACTTACGAAATAAATTATTAATGACAATTTGATTTCGTAAGAAAACATAATTTGTAAAATGTGTTGTAGGTCTGACACAAGAAACAAGAACTGTTTACTAAATAACTAAATAGGACAAGAAACGATAAACAACTACAGTACGAGGCATATAACTTGAAATCTGGTGGGGATTGCGCGAAACGCGTATTTTGGGTATGAGTAGCGGTGAGGGGCGCGGGCGGCGGGAGAGAGGCGCGCGCTATTGGTCGCTCACAAGAGCACATGCGCGAACTTTTTTTTTTTTTTTTACATTAAATGGGCTTACTCTTGGCCACATTCAAGAACCAAGGCTAAGAAGAGGCCGAAGATGAAGCGAGCTTGCCCAGAAGAAGCCTATTCACTCGTGCCTTAAATATCGCTGGGTTATATTCTTTCGGGAATACAGACGCAGGCAGGGAATTCCACTCCTTGGCTTTTTAACACTTATCCCCACTCCGTCGAAAAAATTTCAAGATACGTACCTAGTACTGTACAATCCCCGTCAGTCAGTTGGTAATGCGCCTGGCGGCCATGATTTTAAGCTCAAAAACGAAACCCTATCTTATTGAAAATAATAATTCAATAATTACTATATTAGATTACCTCCCTAAGTATTAGAATTTTCTTATTTCATGGCATTTTTAGTTACGGATCACGTCAACGTGGTTGTTAATGTGACAAAGTTCCAGCAAATTACCAATTGACGGGGATAGTAAGTACCGACCTATCTAACTAGGTACCAATAGTTGACTTTTATTATTTACGCGATTAAGAGGTTTTAATTAACCTCTTATAAAACCTTTATAAGAGGTTAAGCTAACCCAAATATAACGGTACCGTTATATTAACGGTACCGTTAATATAACGGTACCGTTATATTTGGGTTTAGGTTGAGTAATTAAAAATTGCGGTACCGCTTTGATGAGGTACCGAAAAACAGATATACCGGAAAATTGCGGTACCTTTTTATATCGGTATGACGTCATACCTATTTAAAACTATTCCTTCATATTTTGATACCTTAATTTTTCGGTACTTCAACATAGGTTCCGTAATTTCGGTACCTCTATATTTCGGTGGTTTTATACCGAAATAAAATTTATCGGTATCCTAAGTAAGGGTAGAATATTTCGGTACCGCTATATTAACCGTAAAACATACCGAAATTTAACAACCGCAACCAATCCCTGCTTCATACTGACTAAAGGCCTGACCCAACTATCGGCCGACAGTTTGGTCTATAGTTTGCGGGGACTCTAAGACAAAATCTAAAAGATTTCCTTTTTCCCAAAGTTTTATCTTAACTTGGAATATGGAATGAAAACATAAACATTCACACAGTTCTTCAAGTATTATTCTCATATATCAGTAAATAAGATCAAATATAAATATGCGATAGGCAGGTTTTGTTTTACTAGCTACTACAAGAATTCTACCTGGTATCATGATAAAATATGATGCTGATAATAAATGTTATTATAATGCTTGCATATTATATGAGGAAAATCCTTGGGAAACAATTTTTTAATCTTCTTAATTTTCACTTATTAAAAAAGAAAAAGAAATATGTATTTAAGGTATTCCAATCTGTACAATGATTGAGATGACGTTTAGGTAATGAAGAAGTTCTAAGGCCTTACGTTGTAAATACAGAATTGGATAAAAGTATGATTCAATACTGATTGTTTAGCAGAATAGCACCGAAATCATTAAGGGTATCGTAAAGGTGACTAATTACTTACATAATAACACACGGACACGCCTCTGTAGAGATAACAAAATGGGTAGCAGCGGTTTCCGATGAAAACTCATTAACAAACGCTTCTGTGGTTTCGATTCCCGGGGGGTACAATTTCCATTCGGTTTGGTTGGTAGGGCTTATTTCAAGTCCGCCTGGCTAGCTACCACCATCTTACCTAAGTCTGACGCCATAACACCAATTAAAATATTGTTGTTCCGGCAGTTAGGTAAGATAGCCATTTCCTCAGTAATGAGGATTCCGGATGTAGTGCGCTTCCACCTTCGGCCGTATCGTCACTTAACATCAGTGAGGTGAAGACCAAGCACTATCCCTTTGTGCATAAAAAAGATCCAAAATTGCGATGCGGTCTCCAACCCTTCCTGCCAAAGTTCCAAATGGCAACATTATGGCAACATCGTCTCACGAGAAAGAGCTTTGTCATGCAGTGAATTATACTATGCTGTTTAATGATAATTTGGCTTAAATAGTGTATCCAACAGGTTGTCATCGCATTTTTTTACCCATTTAAGCATGTTCCAGACGGATGTAATCACGCCTCCCATCAGAGGTGACCTTGCTTGATGTAATCCATCTAGACGGTAGAAGTGTTACGGGAGCCGTAAATGAAACACCAGGCTCCAGTGTAGATTATTATTAAAAAACCGTGTTAATCTCCAGAGATACTACATCCAAGTTTGCAGGGCTAACCACAATCACTGGTCGACAGAAGCAAAACTAACCAATGTTTAGCTTCCTTTCCACATTTTACACTTGTTTAAATTGATCACAACGATATAATTTTATGTTAGATAATCTAAAGTTCTTAATACACACCAAAAGCGAACAGTCAATTTTGAAGTCTATCTTTCGAAACAAAAAAAAAAGACATAGGTAATTTGAAATAGCAAAAAGGTTTTTATTCCGAAGAAGGAGGTCGGCCGGCACGGCCTCGTTACAGAAGTAATCCAAATTTCTTTATCCAATCCAAATGACCTCAACGTCCTTGGAGGAAGGGCGCGTGTTTCATCCGATGATGGAGTGCGCGGATTTCGTTTCTTTTTTCGTTTTCTGTCGTCAATTAGAGACAAAAGCGCTAAAGAAACGCCCACCTTTTAAAATTTCACAAATTAGGAGCCACATTTTTACAATACGGCACGAGATTTTGCTACGCGAGCGCGATTCATATTAAAGGGCTACTGTGTTGGCGCTTGGATGGAAACTCGTGTAGCCGCAACAGATTCCACGGATGCAAATCACGCTCCAATCAAGCTTCCACCAAGGTGACCTCTGAAGGGAGGCTTGATTACATCCGTCTGGAACATGCTTAAAGATAAATATGTCTCAACTTTTCAATCGACTTTTGCAACTTGCGCAGCATGATAAGAATCTGATGATACACATGCAATATCTTCAAATTAACAAGGAAGATATTTATTTACCAACTGAAAAAATGTACTGCGTAATGTAACAAAACAATTTCCCTTTATTAATATAAACGAACACAATGGCCGCTGAGAGGCGGCATTGTAGTCTTATTAACCGCGTTTATACCACTCAAAAGACTTTGAGAATAATAAATTAGTTTGCCAGTGTTGACCGCGATGAAAGTTTCGGAGCCATTTTCGTAGGAATAATTGTAATGTAACGCTGAATAAAATATGCCGCGTGCAGATTTTGAAATTTGCGTAGGTAGGTAGCGTAATTTTTTATTGTTCGCTCAGAATAATTAAAGATGATACTTTTGGGATACCTACTATCACTGTGAATATGAGGTATATCGCTCGTTGCCCAATCAGGCAATCACGCTGTTACTATGCTAATACCCAGAACTCTGACCGATATTCCAGAAAAGCCTTCGAACTCACTGCCGGTATAATGTTAATTAGCACGACTGAATTGATGCCACAGCCTACAGTGATGAGCATACATGGGATAGGCAGGGTAAATATATTCACGCTAATTCACTGCCTATTTCATATGAACATGCCATCAGGGTTGTTTCGGGATGCATTGGCCCTAAATACGCTACCTCCCAGTACCTAGTACTCCAAATTAAAAATCAGCTTAAGGTACTTATTATAATTACTTTTTGGTAGTTTAAGCTTTATTTTTTTGTTATCGATGATATCGATAATAAATTTGAGACTTTTTCAATAGGTTAATATTGCTTTTATAGTTATCAACAAACATTGCAAACAGATACCTGTTTCCGACTTTCCGTTCGACCGCAACATTTTTGTTTTTGCATTGATAGCATTCTCCTAACCTCTTATCGTTTTGTTTACCGAATTTGGCCATGAAACTTTGTGGTTATTATGAAAAGTTTTGCACATTCCTCTAAAGCAATACTTATTTCATAATATGCAATATATATTTGCGAGAGTATGACACACAGCCCTACATACGCGTAGGCTCTTGCGTAGGCATCAATCTGGCGTCACTATCGTGACAGAAGCGAATTTTTAGTACCTACTCGTCCTACGTTATTAGGTGTGTTTACGATTTTGTAGGAAACTTTGTAACGAGCTGTGAATCACGCTCGACGTAAGTACTTTTTCAATTTTATCTACTTTTAAGTAGATTACTGTTATGACAGACGCGTTGTTGAGTAGGTAGGCTAGGTACCTATTCATGTTAACGTATTTACCTATATACTTACTTTCCAATAAAGGACCCCAACCAAGGGTAATCGCAATTTTCTTTATTTATTAATTTTCTTCTATGGTATCGAATACTAAATGGTCATGATTATTTCTGACCGGTTTATTAAAATAATTAAGTGCTTTATTCCTAAATGGAAAACCTAAGAAAAGTTGTTGACTGTTAATCATACAATTCCTACTGGCTGGCTATACTGTAGTCAGATCATACACACATCAACTTTGTCTAAGGATACAGGTGCTATTTTCATACAAACGAGGTAACTTTGAAGTCTTGGTTTCCTGCCAGGGATGTACTGTGCTGTGATCTGATGACAGCTATCCAGGGAGTGAATGGAGGAGATTCAGATCGCTATACACACCCAACTGATCTGACCAGCATTCTAAAAACGTAATGGGCATGTTTAAAAAAACCGCGAAAATAGCATGAAAATGTATGTAAATCCTCAAACTGAGAACTCTGACCCATTAATCTTTTAGAATGCTGATCAGATCAGTTGGGTTTGTATAGCGATCTGAATCTACTCCATTCACTCCCTGGATGGCCATCATCAGATTACAGCACGGTACATCCCTGGCAGAAAACCAAAGCTTCAAAGTTACCTCGTTTGTATGAAAATAACACCTGTATCCTTAGACAATGTTGATGTGTATACTTATTCTTCCTAGATGATTTTGGGCTGATCATAAATCCAAAGAAAACCTGTGAGTACCTAACGTACTATGTAAAAGTCGTCGCCAACTCATTTCTTGGGGTCGGGAACTTAATTGATTGATTTCCAAATTTGTTACAGACTAATGAACAAAGTTTCATAGGTCAGAAATATAGTTGCCTAACGATAAAAAGATTTTTCCCACATCGCGAAATTCTTTACCACAAAGTCTCGGATTACATTGGCGCGAAGCCAAGTCGTTTCAACGCGTTCCATTGACGTTATCTGCAATTTACGAGTGCATTGAATGGGACCACACTTGTTTGTAGGTAATGCGGTTCACTTGGCTTTGCTACAAGTGGTTTGCATTTGTCGATTGCCATTAAACTTTTGTATGTATTTTGTAATGGGTTTTTAGGGTTCCGTAGCCTAAATGGCAAAAAACGGAACCCTTATAGATTCGTCATGTCTGTCTGTCTGTCTGTCCGTATGTCACAGCCACTTTATTCCGAAAGTATTAAGACTACACAGTTGAAACTTGGTAGGTAGGTGTATTCTGTTAACCGCTTACCGAATTTAATACAAAAATTAGAAAAATAAAATATTAAGGGGGGGCCCCCATACATGGAACTGAAACTGAAAAAAATGTTTTTCAAACCAACACGTGTTGGGTGTTTATAGATAGGTCTTTAAAAATGATATTGAGGTTCCTAAGACAACTTTTTCTCAAAGTCAACCGTTTGAAAGATATACACCGCCAAAGTGGTAAAATGTGTGTCCCCTCCCTTTTAACTTTTGAAATAAGAGAGTGAAAAATCTAAAAAAAATATATGCTGTAGATCTTAATAAACACTTTCCACCAAAATTGGTTTGAACGAGATATAGTAATTAGTTTTTGAGATATAGCACATTTTCCAAAACCGCAAATATAACTTTGTCATTCTTACCAGCACTGTGAAAAACAAAGTTATTTTTGCATACGAAAAATGATAGGTGGTATTAAATATGGTATGGTATAAGGTAACTACGGAACCCTATGGCGCGTGGCCCGACACGCACTTGGCCGGTTTTTCTAATAGTCAATTATTACTGTTGTCTTCTTACACTGTTTTTTATGCACAACGGGATAGTGCTTGGTTTCACCTCGCCTGATGTTAAGTGACGATAAGGCCGAAGGTGGAAGCGCGCTACATCCGGAATCCTCATCATTGAGGAATTGGCTATCTTACCTACCTCTAACTGCCGGAACAACATTTTTTAATTGTTGTTATGGCGTCAGACTTAGGTAAGATGGTGGAAGCTAGCCAGGCGGACTTGAAATAAAGCCCTACCACCAACCGAGTACAAATGTACCTCCCTCCTAGGTGGGAATCGAACCCGGGACCCCTGCGTCTTACACGGGTGGGCGAACCACTAGACCACAGAGGCGGTTAAAATGCCTGTGTTAGTCTATGAGGTTGTTTTAAAGATAAAAGTTAAGGATCAAGATTCCCTGATTATTTAATGATGGAAAATGAAAAAATTAAAAATTATTTATTCAAATAAGCTTACATAATGAGCGTTTTTAAATCGTCAAATATTTTTTTTACCCTACCACCCATTATGACGTCTTTTAGCTGACAAGAAAAACGGGCGCAAAAAACTTATCAGCTTTATCAAATGGAACGATATTTAGAAATATGTATATCGTTTCCAGACTTTAACAAAGATTAACAAATAAATAAAATTATAATTAGATCATTACTTAATGAATTACAAATTTTCTTAATCAATTTACAGGGTTCAAGCTAAATTCAAAGTTTGAAGTTATTATTTAGTCTAGGCTGTTACAAGAGAGAAAAAAAACTTAACAATTCTATATGCGTTAAGATAGGTAGTCAGAAGCAGACCCATTCCCACTGGCAGCACCCATTCACGAGCATGACGCATGAACCAGCCATCGCTTCGCTCAACCATATTTGAGGGAACGTAACGACCCGCCTCACGCGACACCACCGCAGAAATGATTAAAGAGAGCATGACATACTAAGGCTACCCATGTTAAGGCATCGAATTGAAAACTAATATCCAAAAGCTTTTCATAGGCTTTATAATACATAAATACTGACTATAGAAAGTAAAAATATTGCAATTAAGTAAATCAAAACAAGGTAAGTTATTATGATATACGTTTCGAGTAAGAAGTGCCATACATACAGACAATATAAAACAGATTTTTTATATACGACGCCTTTATATAAAAAATAGATAAATATACAGAAGCAGACCCATTCTAATGGATGTTGATTAAGTCATAGGCAGCCATTACATGGTCATGCAAGCGTCAGTCAAATTCCATCAGTAATGAATTACGTTTGACTGATTGACTGATGGAAAGAACAAATCACATCATGCAACCATCAGTCACTACATTACACGGTAGGTTAATCGTCAGTCACAGCGCGTGACTGTGGTTAAACTGACAGCAAAACCTACCGTGTAAATGGATGCCTTATGCGAATCTTTTATTTGTTTTCGAAAAAGTATTTTTAATTATTATTTTTTTTGTTATTAACTTTTGTCAAGTACTTTAGATACAAATACAAGTCAACCCACGCTTAACTGCAAGATCAAAGTATTCTTGCGTCAAATTAAATTAGCCCTTATGAAACGTCACTTACATATTATTTTCATACCCTTTTCAATATTGTGTGGGTTTGTTAGTTGGCTTCATATTATCACAGTATTATATTATGAAGTTAATCACAGAATATACAGGGTTATTTGTAAAACACCAATAACCTCGCAGGAGTAGATTACTAACATCACAAACAACAACATTTGGTCAGCGACTTTTCCGAAAACAGACAAAAAAAATCGACTTTTCATACAGAAGTCTATCATCTGTTCGGACATTTGTATGGAAAGTCGAATATTATTTGTCTGTTTTTCGAAAAATCGTAGAATATATATTGTTGTTTACGATGCTAGATTACGATCTACTCCTGCGAGGTTGTTGGTGTTTTACAAATAACCCTGTATACACTGGCCTGCAAAAGTAAGTACTACAGAGGCCTATTTTCATACAAACGAGGTAACTTTGATGGTTTGGTTCTCCGTCCAGGATTAAACGGGGTGTGATTTGATAATGGCCATTCAAAGAGTAAATGGAGGAGGCCCAGATCGCTAAAGAAACCTAACGGATTAGAAGAGTCGTTTACACCAGAGACCGAACGGACTTTTTAGTGTTACATTTTCCATACTTTTGATGTAATTTTAACTTGTTATTTTTTTAAGTTCAACCCTGACCTAAACGACTCTTCTAATCCGTTGGGTTTCTTTAGCGATCTGGGCCTCCTCCATTTACTCTTTGAATGGCCATTATCAAATCACACCCCGTTTGATCCTCAACCAAAGCATCAAAGTTACCTCGTTTGTATTAAAATAGGCCTCTGTAGTACTTACTTTTGCAGGTACGTAGCTTTTTATCTCCCTTTAGTTTAATATTTTTGTATGAAAGGTATACTTTGACATTGTAATGTTATTTTACTCTCTAAGACTATAGGTTTTTATACTCATCACATACGGTAAATTCACTGACATGAAAAAATGATTTTTTATTTAACTGGACTGGCTGTCTGTATGATTTGACAGCTAAGTTTTTGTGCCTATTTGAAACGCCACTAGCGTGCGTCTAAAGAACAAATTTTGACGTACAATATGAAAATGGTTGCCGTGATGGTCTCTCCAGACTTCAAACTTTAGTACCATGTACGCACGCTATGCTCACGCTACGTCCTACAGCGCCAAAATGGCGGAAATCAAATAGACACAAAGACAGTTTGACATAAGCCTGTCCAGTGTAAATATATGCAGTTCAGTGGGTAAATTGAATGGTAAATCTATCATTTTTGTAGTAAAAAAGGGAAAGCTTTTTAAAGGATTTTATTCATGAGCCCCTAGGCATTGGTCTGGTATTTAAAACGCTATACATCAAACCGAACTACATATTTTTTTTACAAAATTGTTGGTTGGTTGTTTATGAAAACTAAGAAAAACAATTCCAGGATTCAATTTGTTCCCCACATAATAAATTCAATGTTTACCGGAAACAGTTCCAGTTACCATTTTTATGTTTTTCTGTTTTATTTCTTGAAACTTATTGAATTTATTTATTAGGGGTTCGTGGAATATCTCGACAACAAGCTTACTTAATATGGAATCTATACTCTCATACCATTATTGAGGAATTCTTTTCGAGGTGATTTTTAGGGTTCCGTACCCAAAGGGTAAAAACGGGACCCTATTACTAAGACTCCGCTGTCTGTCTGTCTGTCACCAGGCTGTATCTCATGAACCGTGATAGCTAGAAAGTTGAAATTTTCACAGATGATGTATTTTTGTTGGCACTATAACAACAAATACTAAAAACAGAATAAAAATAATATTTAAGGGGACTCTCATACAACAAACGTAATTTTTTTGCCGTTTTTTGGTACGGAACCCTTCGTGCGCGAGTCCGACTCGCACTTGGCCGGTTTTTTACTGTGTTCTGTCGATTTACATTATTAACCCTGAAAACCGCCACTTTTTATTGTAGGATATTGGTGTTTGTTTAGATTTCTGTAACTCGTAGAATAATAACATCTTTAATACGACATCGAGGTTCTTTGATGAGACATGCAATGTAGAAAAGTAGGTCACACAACACAACTAATCTGGAGAACTCAATTTTATTAAGCGGCATCTAGGGAGGTTAGAATGATAAAAGTATCGATGTTTTTGTAGCCTACATGTCTCTCAATAAACATCGGGGACGCTCGTTAAAACATCCCATCAGGATTATTTACGAACAAACCTATGTACGAGAAATTTTCATCCAAATGACACTTCCCTGGAGATAAGCAATTCCGATTTCACGGTCGCTACACCATTCACACGCATTTGCGCATAGCAACTGGCGCATGTGACATTTGGGTCAAATAAAGGATATTAACGACATGAAAGATTACCAACACTGCATAACATACCGTTGGCAATATCAACAAATTATTCGCATGCTTTACAAACGGGGAAAAAACAACGGACAACCGACAAGATACGTCAGTATTGTATTGACATGCAACAATAGCAGCGCTGTCTGTCAATGAATATGGAACACGGACTTCTGAGTATGGTGCACTTTGTATTTAATGTAAGTGGCAATGACGTTTTGAGTGTCTCACTAGCGGTCGAGCCTAAAAGCTTTTCATTTCTATAACAGACTTTATTGAGAAGGTTTTGTTAAGCCTAGCATTTAAAAGCTTGTAAAAACAAGCTTTTTAATCGTTCATAGAACATACTTGTTAAAAGGCTTGTATAAGTGTATAATTTCAGTAAAATTCTATAGCTCTTTATAGACGTAGAGCTACATATAGAAAAAAATGCGATGTTGTTTAGTTTAGTATTTCCTGCGTTATATCTACAAAGGTTTTTATTACCATCAGTCTCATGAACATGATTTAGACTTTATGTCAAAATCTTCGCTTAGTTTCTCAGTCCCTGCGAAGCTCTAGTTTCTCAACTAATAAAAATGGCACTATAGATCTTCTGACCTACATCTGAGACTACGGGCTCGAGTCTCGACTCAACTTTATTGCTAGGAAAATGTATGAGGCAATTAAAACGGGTTACCTCTATCTGGCAGAAACTTGATGCTCCGAAATTTATTTGGCAGAACACACTTGGCAGAATCTTCTTTAAACGAATATTTTTAAGGCATAAAAATTGTTTAATATAACTATTGTTTGGCAGAATGTTTACATGTCCGAATTTACAATGGCATACTATTCAGATGGCAGAATTTCATTAGGCATAAATACCTTTGGCAAAATTTTTATTCGCAGAATTTCGTTTGGCATAACGTTTATTTAGTCGACAATTATTTGGTATAATTTTCACATGGTATACTACGAATATGGCAGCATTTCATTAAGAATAATGTCATCAAGCATATTGTAATCTCTAAAAAATGCATTTTAACTTCAAATTGAATTATAATTTTGTCTTAAAAAGTCAATATGTTGAATTTTTGTAAATGTTGTGCTACAAAAGTCAACAACAGAACGAATCGCTGCAAAACCGATATGCATGCTGCTTGCTTGCATGCATGCATGCTTGTTTATGCTGCTTGAATGCTTGCCGGGGGGTGCAGGGGGGCTTGCCCCCCTGCTCGGGGGGGTCGGGGGGCCTGAGGCCCCCCGCTATAAAGATAAACTTTTAATGCACCTACCAGTAGGTTAGGTTAGGTTAGTGTTTTGACCACTCGCAGCGGAGCGAGCGAAGCGAGCGGAGCTCCACAATGCTTGCATGCATGCTGCATGCTGCATGCTTGCTTGCATGCTGCATGCTTGCTTGCATGCTGCATGCTTGCTTGCATACTGCATGCTTGCTTGCTTGCTGCATGTTTATTTGTCTGCATGTAAGGATGCATGCAGCATGAAACATGCGTGTAAGTAATACAAAATTATTCTAGATATGAATTTTCTATTAAATGTATGCCAAAAGATGATTCTGACTATAAACTGTCTGCGATATGATGGTTCTGACTGTGAACTTTCTGCGATATGATGGTTCTACTATTTGATTATTATGGATATGAAATGTATGCCAAAAGATGATTCTGGCTTACAAAATTATGCGTTTTAAGTGTATGATAAATGAGTGTATGCCAAACGATTTTCTGCGACATGAAGTTTATGCCATTAGTTGTTATGCATGATAAAATTATGACATAAAAAGTTCTGCCATAAAAGGTAGACTCAATTAAAACACGAGAAGCAAACAGTTCCTGTTATTGGCAGTTCGGAAACCCGCAAACTGCGATTACATCCAGTGGTCTCGAACGTCAAAATGCGAAATCGGTAGATTTGCCAAAAAAAAATCGGTAGATTCATACCCAAAATCGGTATATTGTGAAAAAAACCATTATACCTGCTATTTAAAAAAAAGGGCTACAATATGGTTTTGCATACAAACGAGCTAAGTTCCGAATTGGGAAATGATAAATTTCGCGTGTTTTTGTATGAAAATCCAATTCCTTTTTATTCCAACTGACACACGGCGAATAGGAGAAATTATACAGTACCTAAATTCGGCAGTAAAGTCCGCAAGTTGACTATTACAGCTTTCAAACTATATCAAATTCAAGTAAGCACTTTAATGTTCCTAAATGAAGAAAAGTGTACTTACTTGTAAAAGTATCTACAAGTCGAAAACAAATGAAAAATAAAGTCTGAATTATCGCTTTACAGAGTCGTAGAGGATTCCCCTGTAAACAAACGAATCGAAACGGGTTGCTATTTCGATTTGGTAAAAAGATCTGGAGAATTTACTTATACTTATAGAACTTCTCAGAAATCGTGAAATTATCTTTACATTTTGGTATTTCGGTAGGACAGGCTCCATATCGGTAGGTTCAAGACCACTGATTACATCCCCCGCTTTTGATTGTTCTTCTTCTCGGTACTTACTAGGACCAAAATAGATATTTGCATTGGTTTAGCTTTGTGATTATTACCTCGATGTTGTAACTGTTCGTTATTCTACGAAAATTCTCGAGATTTGAGATTATTTTAGTTTTTTTTCCGTCCTCTTTTGCTTGCTTAGTTTGGTATTTACTTTTCTTTTACTGCAAAAAAAGTAGTTTATGCATGGACTTAGGTAATAATGGCAAGTTTTTTTTATATCTAAATCACAAAAGCTATTTATGTTGATAAACTCGTGTAAGGTTATCTGATATCATAAACGTTGAATGAAATATAACATAAGTACATTGTTTTTGTGTCAATGACAAAAATCATTGCCAGACTTTATCTATGATAACGATAATTTCAACACCTTCTTTGGTAAGCATGAATGAAATGAAAATGAAAATGATTTTTTCTATAATATTTATTATCTTAAGCATGAATGAATTAAGTAACAAAAATAAAAATGCGCTACAAAACAAAATAGTTTAAAATGAATTCCAGTTTGTAGTAAGTAATAAAAGGCGATTCTCTAAAATCGCTTTACAGAACCATTATAATGAACTGTATCGACCTTTACACCTAAAATCGCAATAATTGGATCTATTTATTTATGTTTCCAATCGGCGTAACTTCGTATCCCGTCTATTTATAGAATCACGAATACCCCAACCAATTTGTTAAAATTCAGCTAAGGGAAGTTATGACGCAGACAGCCTGACAATTAAGCGCTTTGATTAATAGACAATTTTAATCAAAATACAAAGTGTCGTCTAATTTTATTTAATCAGTGTGTTCAGTACAAGTTTTAAAAAAAATCTAAAGATATCTAAAAGTATAGGATTCTCATGACGATAATAACAAGCGATAGTTTTCGATAACTCACATTTCCCAAACTTGCAGGTCTTGGCAACACGTTATTCCAGATAATTCATGTATTATTAGGTCAAATTGCTATTAGTTTACCAAATGCTTTTTATCTCCCACTTGAGATAGTTCAACTTATGCAGGCTCCATTTGCATTCAATACTCGGTAAATTCTTCGGAACCTCTCGAAGCGAAGTCAGTAATGCGAAGCGTTAGACAAATTCAAAAGGCGGAGGGGTGTAGGACCTAGCCTAGTAGATGTAGGTCGATTGAAACTAGGTCAGTCTCCTTATTCTGGTGATGCAACTGAATTTTCTTTTATACTTTGGGGATGTTTACTGGATCTTGAGTAAAGGCTATCGCCGAAGTTAAAATATTCAGTAGCAAGTATCTAAAGTTTGTCAAATTTTATGATTGTTACTTAGCTTTCCAGACTCACGTATAGGTACCGGACAAAATGTTTTCTTAGTTGATAGTATCACATATTTATCTGTATTTTTTTGTTTTGGAGGCGTTTTTAAACTGAAACAGTTTTTTTATTAGTAAGCTTTCATTAAAAGCCTAAAATTACTCTGCACTTTATCAGTATTGCAATGTTTAGCGTCTACTTATTATGCTGCATCTTCATCTTCAATTTTCACCGTTTCATTTTCTTACATTAATATTTTATATTTTAAGCAGCATTCTCCCAAGTGTATGCAATTATTCAGCACCGTCTTTAACCGTAGAATAACAGCGTCAATGCAAATCCTCAGTGCACTTCGCGTAATATGCATATAAATGGTCGGTAGAATACATTATTTCCATGTTTGTGCGTGCTCAATACAGCTAGTGCATCGTATACTTTGCTTGGCATTGTTAGCTGCAGCAGTTTTGATAAATTACTCATTTCGTGTATATTCAATAGCCGAAAGCAACGGTTATTATTGTTGTTCCATTCAAATTAAACTTGAATATTTTGTAATATGGTTTCGTTTGTATTGGAAACGAAACTGTGAAGGATATTTATTAAGATTTATTAATTAAAAGATCTCCAACTAATTGCTAAAAGACCACGCTTACATGCAAAATTACCAAATTAGTTGATTATTTTCAATTCAATCAAAGCTTTTTGATAATAATCTTAGGAATAAGTTGGTAAATCTATAGCAAATGCATATATACATAACAGTTCGCTGTTCATAATCTACTATCGACTATCGCTTAGTCGTTAGGCAACTAATCAAAGTAGTTTTACTGCCTGCATAGAGATTTGATAGCATCGTAAAATTAACTGCGTTTCATTCATCTCTTACCCCAGTTTGCACAATTCATGTTTTATGTATACTGAAACGAATGCCATTAACACATTTAATTCCAACGTCAACTCATTGCTTATTCAAATGGCTTGTTGAATTTTTAGTCACATATGGTTTGTCTACCTACAAATATGGGTAGGATATGTTGGTGTTCTTTGTTGATTTTATTTCAATGGTTGGATGATAGGTTCTATGTTTATTATTATACATAATAGTTACTTCGGCTTCGTCTAGGAGAGAAATAGTTTCTATTAAATTTAAATAATATTTCAAAGACGGAAAATTACCAGTTTTTAATATTTGCTTTTTTTAATTACTATTTTATACTAAGAAGAGAGATCGGGCTCTATCAATTCTCGTGTCTACCTGATGCGAATACGACTATAGAAATTACCATATGAAAGATTAGAGCCGATGGACAGTTATTTGTAGTTTTCCCAAAGTGAATAAGTTGGATGTGCAAGGAAATTTGGGTCAAGGTTGGTACTTGTTATAAGATGATGTAGGTATCCACCAGTGACCATTTACTCTCTATCAGTCCCCTTATTCCTGGCTTTGTAAAAATGGGAAATTTCAAAGGCACTATTTTGTTTCACTGCGGAATTTAATACAACTACCTTACCTTCTTACCACCCGCCGCTTATAGAAACAGCGAATTTAACAGAATAAGAAGATAACTAAGATAGCTAAGCATCATCTTTACTCCTTACTAATATTATTAATGCGAAAGTAAGTTTGTTTGTTACGCCTTCACGTCTTAATTACTCAACCGATCATCATGAAGTTTCGCAAACACATTGTCAGGGGTACAGAAAATGACATAATAATGGTACCTTTCATACAGAAAAAAGTACGGTTTTCGAGGGATATAAAAAGAACTGTCCACGCAGACGAAGTCGCGGGTGTTCGCTTCTAGTAAGATACAGGTACAAATAGTCAATGTCTTTTCTATATCGTGCGTTCACCTTCAGTTTATCTTGGCGTGATTTCGATGGATTTAGTTCAATCTACTTCATTCAGTCGCCGCCATTATCAGTTTCATTCATTTCAAACCGTAAGTATGCAGAGTGCTTCACACAATATTGTTATGGTGTAACTCTAATCTAACATTTGCTTATCAGATTCTTATCATACTTTGTGCAGGCTTCAGCTGAAGTATTATTTTCCCCTCGATAAGATAATGCATTATAATTTTCATTACTATATAACTTTTTGTTAATTCTTACTTGAATCTAATAAATGGCGTATGGGTAGGGTTGAATCGTGTTGCTTTGATTGTTTTAACGTTTCATTGCGAATTATAAAAAAAAACACTTTCGTATCAGGTTTTTTTAATAGAAAACAGTGTTCAGTCCGATGTTTTATAAATAAAAATAATTGTGAGAGCATTTCGGATCACTATTAATTTTTATGGTTTTACAAACAAGAAAGTTACTAACACGTCTTGGCGAAAAATAAATTACTCGGACTTGTTTTTTTTGTTTTTTTTTCTCTAGTCCAAAAGCAAAGACGGTCTACGATAGAGCGAGCTTTCCCAGAAGGTGCTTATTCAATCTGGCCTTAATTTTTTTTATTATTAAATTCTGTTAATTATTGAATTCTAGTGATTGATTCCGGGCTATTTGTCACTAAACATTACAAAACGCACTATGTTTACAATAACCAGGTTATCTGTCATTCATTACTACATTATACTAGGTATTCGACTACGAGTACACTTGATTGATTAGGTACCAATAAATTGGCGTCATTGTTATTGTTCCACGAATTATTTCACGCCATGTTTACATCCGCTGTTTTCCGAATAACATACCATTCAACCATTCGATCGATATTCCATGTTTACGTAGAATAATTTGAAGTAATCTAGAATAGCTGGGAGGATGTGCCAAAAATAGAAACAGCAAAATACAAACTAAAGATTTCTGACAACAACAAACTCTTTTGTGTTTAAAAATAAATCTAGTTTGGATTTTTCGCATTTTCTGAGAAAAACAAAGAGGATTTCTCGCATTTTCATACTTACTGGAGACTTTTGAGAGTAGACATTTTAGATTAAGGGTCTTTTATGTTCCAATTCTAATATTATGGAAATCATTTATTTTTTATTTAATCAATTTAGCTTTAACTTTTCCCTTTACGTCTTCGATATTAAGAGCCTTTATATATTTACTACTGAAAATGCGAATAGGTAGCACTCTCGTAGTTTCTAACATTTCATCAAGAAACCGCAGAGTTGCTGTCTTAGTGGTTTCATTTCAATCTCTACGATTCGTGTCAAGCGGAAATTTGTTATCTCAGCAAAGTCTCAACTCTACCACAATATCGCCGTCGAAAATGTACCATTTCTAGCAATTGCGTGACATTTAGTTGGTAATAATAGATTACTTTACCTTGCTTGATAATGGATGGTTTTGGTTTAATTGTAACAGTATGTATGTCTCATATACCTACCTTGTTAGCTAGCTTTAACGCTTCAATTGTATAGAGATCGTCATTAACGTTTTATTATTTAGTATCATGATTAAATGATGAATTGTCTTCTGTAATACTCGTCGCTTCTTTATAATATGCGTAATCATACTTTGGTTTCTTGTGATTATAAATCATAAAAAGATTTTCTTCTTCGAAATGTACGTTTTTGTTATGGAATTCTATACACCCACATTTGTCAACCAAGGTACCAATTTCGCATTACGATTACGAATTCCCAACTAATTCACACTCATTGTTCGAGTTGCCTAAGAGCAGGCGCCCGTGAGCCGGCCCACTATCGATCTTTATGGCAACGAACGAGCAATTGTATGAATTCTAAATACATACACTTCCTTTTACATACACTATGACATAGATATGTATCGACAAGCTTCGATATAGCGTTGATTAGAATTGGCATTTTTTGTGAACATGATCTATTTGGATATTGGGTTGCTTTTTAGGGTTCCGTACCCAAAGGGTAAAAACGGGACCCTATTACTAAGACTCCGCTGTCCGTCTGTCTGTCTGTCGGTCTGTCGTCTGTCTGTCTGTCTGTCACCAGGCTGTATCTCAGGAACCGTGATAGCTAAACAGTTGAAATTTTCACAGATGATGTATTTCTGTTGCCGCTATAACAACAAATACTAAAAACAGAATAAAATAAATACCTAAGGGGGGCTCCCATACAACAAACATGTTTTTTTTTGCCTTTTTTTGCTCGACATTAATAACGACAACAGTTAGACAGTTGATATTTTCACAGATGATGTATTTCTGTTGCCGCTATAACAACAAATACTAAAAACAGAATAAAATAAATATTTAAGGGGGGCCCCCATACAACAAAGTTTTTTCCGTTTTTTGGTACGGAACCCTTCATGCGCGAGTCCGACTCACACTTGGCCGGTTTTTTTCGACTGCCACCGCAACGAATAACGTACTTTACTACAGTAGAGCAGTTTGTCACAAAATTTGACACAAAGTCGTAATTTTGAATTGTGTCATAAAAGTTTCTTTACTGAATGATAGCTTATTATTGTCACTTTTTTTGTGCCTAATAACGATTTTAGTGTTCTATATATATTTTCCGAGATATTTCACATTCGATATCGTATTCAATGCTATTAAAATCTGGAATTTAATGGAATGTGGCTAGTTTTCTCTTGGATGCTTGTAAAATCTGAAATTTTCTCGAAAGTGGTAGATTCGTTACACAAACTTATACGTACGCTATCGAGTCTACCAATTTCAATAGTTTTACTCGTTAACCGTTGCTTAAAGTTATAATATTGCAAAAAAACAAATAGCAACAAAATAATAACGAACTAACCTAAATTGATCCAGCGTGCCCTCCCTCTTTCACATCTCGGAGAACACTAACGAATCAGGGACCCTATTTTTGAATCGCTCGACTCCAGTCGAGCGCTCGTTTCTACTGATTTTCGTTCGACATCCCATTGTTTTGAGTCATATGTCGAACGAAAATCAGTAGAAAAGAGCGCTCGACGCCAGTCGAACGATTCAAAAATAGAGCCCCAGGCAGTTTTGGTATGTGCCTGCATACCGTTGTGCTAGAAAAGTATCGAATTTACCTCATTCGATAATATTCGTCCTTCACAATGTGAAGTTTCGATATTGTTCAATTCAAAATCTCATGAAATAGAAAGTCAAACGAACTTACCTGTAAGTGAAGTTCGATGACTATTATACGATGTGATTCGCCCGAAGAGATTACATTTCTTTACTCGTAGTAGCACGGATATGTGCTGCCATCATACACTATTTGAGAGAAAACACCAGACAATACCATAGATAAAAAAGAAAAAATGCTAATTTATACTTTTTGAGCTGGCAACTCTCATACACTTTTGAAAATAACGTGGTCTATCGTCAGCTATTTTGGATATTAAGGGAAGGTCTTCAAAAAATAAAAAAGTATTTGAAGATTAGGGTCCGGGAGGGAATGTAATCTCTTCGGGCGAATCACATCGTATAATAGTCATCGAACTTCACTTACAGGTAAGTTCGTTTGACTTTCTATTATACTTCAGTGATTCGCCCTCGAGATTACATTTCTTTACTCGTAGATGTTCAGAGAATGCAAAATAGCTTAAGTGAGTTATTAAATAAAACGTTCAAAATATAATCACCACTTTATATTATTAATCGTCTAGATCTACCACATTCCATAACAAAATAGATATTTTGTATTATTATCGTAAAGCTTAATCATTATTATTGCCAAGTTTATTAATCTGCTAAACTTATGCTTAATGATTATGGCTTGAGACCACACTACACAGAGAGCGTGCGAAAATGACAGCCGAATCTGGGACGATTTGTCTGTTATAAAATCGAGCAAACGTTTGAGAAGTAGCCGTCCAACCGGCGGTCTTTTTAATAATATCAATGTTCACTCCTGCGCGGCTGGCGGCAGATGTCGCCGCGTGTCTAGTACTGTGGCCACTGAAAATCGTAGTATCGATTCCGCTCTCTTCGAGTGTGTTCTTAATCCATCGACTTAATGTTTGTGAGCCAACCTTCTTATGTGGTTTTTTATTACTAATAAACAGAATATTACAATCATTGGACCGCATAGATTTTGACGCTGTTAAATAGTACTCTAGAGTGCTTGCCGGACAAATGGCAGGTCTTTCATTAAAATAAGGCAGACACAAAGTAGGTTGTATTCTATTAATGTTTGATGTTTTAATGTTATCTGAGATGTGAATAACAAACTTTTCCCCTGGGATATGTATAATGTTATTGATTCTTATCAATGATAAAGTTTGTACTCTGTGAGCAGACACTAAAGCCAAGAGTGTACACAACTTTTTTGATAAAATATCAAAAGGTAGTTCTTCGTTAGGATATAGGTTACTTAGATAATTTAAAACTATTGCCGGGTCCCAAGTGATGCTATACTTAGGTAAAGGTGTGCGTAATTTAAATATACCTTTCATAAATCGTGTTATTCTATTGTCATTTATAACTTCTGATCCTAGTATCAGTGACAGAGCCGCTTTAGTGGAATTAATTGTACCATATTTGTTGCCCTCTTTATATAGAGAAACTAAAAAATTGAGCACACCATTGACCGATGTTGAATAAAAATCGTAATTATTTACCTTACAATATAAATACCACTTTTTTAAACAGGAGTTATATTGATTAAGAGTACTATCCGTGAGTGAAGCCAGCATTACGTCTGCAGCCTCTGGGGGACTGCCATTCCTGATGAATGCTGTCCTGATACAATGCCGGCTTCCAGGGAAAGGGACCGATGTAATTTGTGTTCGGCACTGTAACAGGATGATAACAAATTTGGATTAGGCTTAAATTCTATAACCTGGGAAACTAAAAGCTTTTTGAATAGTGGGTACCAGGGTTGCGTCGGCCACTTAGGCACTACAATAATTCCTTTTGCTTTATCATTGATAACTTTTTGTAAGACTTTTAAAATTAAACAAAATGGTGGAAATGCATAGAAATAATATTCAGTCCATGGCAAAGTAAAAGCATCTATCGCATAAGCTTCAGGGTCTCTATGCCAAGATATGAACTTGGAACATTTTTTATTTAAGCGGCTGGCAAACAAATCAATTTGTGGCTGTTTAAAGCTCTCGCAGATCGAATGGTAGGCATAATCCGCCAACTCCCACTCAACGTCAGCGTGTGTGCGTCGTGATTCCGCATCGGCGACATAGTTGTCACTCGAGCTAATGTACGATGCAAACACATACAGGCCCCGCTGTTCGCACCACTGCCAAATATCGCGACTGATAGCGGTCAAGTGGGGAAAACGTATGCCTCCCATTCGGTTTATGTAGGCAATAGCCGTGGAATTGTCAATTCTAAGTAAAATTTCACAGTTATTTAAATCTTGCGCAAATATTTTTAGACCAAAGAATGCTGCTTTTAATTCAAGTGCATTTATATGTTCCGTTTGTTCTTGACTAGACCATTGACCGCTTGCTGTATGTTTTGAACAGCTAGCACCCCAGCCAGTGCGAGATGCATCACTAAAAATCTCTAGTTTGTAGTTGCCTATTCGAATGGGACTGACTGACTTATCAATGTTAATCAACCACCAATCAAAATCAGGTTTTAAAAATGAAGGCAAGGTAATATATTGATTATAATCATCTTTTTGTTTAAGAGCGAGATATTTTACTCTTTCGAAACTTTTGGTGTATAACCAGCCAAACTGAATAGCAGGACAACTGGAAACAAGTAGTCCAATAAGGTGTGCGAAGTCACGAAGTTTACATTGTTTTAAATTACGATAGTGTGAAAGTTCATTTTTTATTCTTTGTTTCTTTTCTTCCGGCAAACTAATGGTGAAGTTTACAGAGTTAAAAATGAATCCTAAATATGTTGTGGTTTGACTAGGTATATTATTACTTTTGTCAAAATTAATTGTAAATCCCAGTGATTGTAACAATTGCATTGTTACCTTATAATTATGTTTACAATCAGCATACGAGTCCCCTAAAAGTAAAATATCATCTAAATACAGAATAGAGATAAAACCCTTATTTCTTAAGTACTGCATCACAGGACGCATCAATTTTGTAAACACATAAGGTGCTATATTAAGACCAAAGGGAAGAACTTGGAATTCAAATATTTTGTTTAACCACTGAAATCGTAAATACTTTCTGGAATCGCTGTGTACACTTAAGGCGAAGTATGCATTTCTTAAATCAATAGAACACATATAAGACCCTTTAGATAAGAGTCTCATAACCGTTCTATAGTCCTCCAATTTAAAATGAGGCGCTGGTATATATTTATTTAATATTTTTAGATTGAGTATAAACCTATTTTCTCCATTACTTTTCTTGATAAGGAAAATACTTGATAGAAATTGGTCACAGCGGGAAACACACTGTTTAACTGCCCCTATTTTTATGAGCTTGTCAATTTCCTCGCACATCTCTAATTTATATTGATAATTATTAGGTATATTATGAGGTATATTGTGTTGTACAATATTATCAGGCACTGGAATTCGAAGACCAGAAACCCAGGATAATATCACAGGGTCATCGGTGATGTACAACCATGAATTGTAAAAATAGATAAGTTTACCAGCCTGATGATCTGTAAGTTGAGTCGAGCTGGCGGCATCCTCTAGTAGCGGCGGGAGCGAGCGGGCGCGCGCGTGCTGCGCCTCTCCGGCGGTGGAGCTGGAGCCCGTCGCGACGTCTGCTGCTGCTGCTTGCGCCCACCAGCCGTCGAGTTCAGCCTCGCTGCCGCTGCGGGGCGGCGAGCTGGCGCAGGCGGCGGTGGCGGGCCCCTCCAGTTTAAAGATCTCGACGTGGATGGTTCGGCCTGTTTGCCCTTTGTAAATTTCTTTTTTGGTATTGATGCTCTCAGCTCTGCTCCAGTCTTGGAGATGGCTTTTATGCTTTTTAACTTTTCTTGAAGATCTGTACCAAAAAGGAATCGGTCTCGCTTAGCTTCCTTCAAATTATCCTTCATTTCCTTATTTAGACTGGCCAGTAGAAAATTTTGTCTTGTCACTGTTTCTGTGTAATGAAAATGGCATAGTAAACGCCCTATGTCACTAAGATTTTTCAATATATCTTTGTTCTCATCTTGAGATATTTTGTTTGAAGTCAGGTATGCAATGCTAGATATCACAGCTGATATTATTTTTTGTTTATCCTTTAGGATTCCATCCCGTTTTACAATATTTTCATTCACTGCAGCCTTAATCTCAAGGTTAAGTTCGGGTGGTTGGGCCAATATTAAGTTTTCGGGAATAGAGAAACTTGATGTTTTTAATATTTCATTTTTGATATCGTCTTTGAGACCGTTGGTTAAAATGTGTGACCATCTGTTAGATATTTCTTTATGGATAATGGGTCCGAGTATTTCCGTCTTGGCGGGCTCGTCCCCCAAAATATTTAGAATTTCAGTCGTTAACTCTGGTTCTGTTAATTCACTATTACCAGGAATACCAGATTCAGTTGTAATCTGAATGGGGTTCTGAATTGGCGCATCTGAAATAAATACATGCTTAGTGATATAACTCAATAAGTTACGTGAAATGGTTTTTAAAAGATATATTATTTCTTAACGTTTTATACTTTTATAACCATAAAATACTTTGTGTACCTATTATACAACAATCAACCTTCCAGATTGATTTGAAGTATGTTATGGTAGGTATAACCTTGCAGATCATACTGAACACATGGATATTGAGGTCATTATTGATTAAGAATATTATTAATAGGCTTTTTTTAAAATAATTATATCTCGGTATAATTTCACGAATCATACTCTTGATATTGGATGCCAATAATTCTCCATTGTAGGGTACCAAATAATGTTTCAACTTGTCAAAATGAAGTAAAATTTCGGCAGATGTAATCTTACAAATTACACTCGAGCTCGTCATAATACTTCTTTGCAACAATAATCAAAGATACAGATTCTCGATCAGTATTCATTGACCCTGAATGAAACAATTTGGTTCGGTAGGTAGGTACTTACCCATTTCTTGTTGCTCTGGCGAGGAAGAAATGATTACATCATCATTATTTCCACATCCTTGGTCCATGTCTTCACCAAACAGATTGTTAGTGCATAAGTTCTCTTTTTCAGACATTTCCTGGGATTCCCTGTCTGAGAATTCGTCGCTATCGCTAGATGTTAACAAGTCATGGGCGTCATGGCGGCGGTGACGCTTTCTTGATTTTAATTTTCGTTTTAAACGTTTCAACTTACGTTCTATTTCTTCGTATTTACGTTTTCCCATTATTGCACAATAGATTTATGCAATTCACAGTGTATTTCAATAAAAAAAACTCACTTTTTACTTACAGGAGATAATTTTTAGATGTACGATGGCCGCGACACAAAACGTGTATGAGAGTTGCCAGCTCAAAAAGTATAAATTAGCATTTTTTCTTTTTTATCTATGGTATTGTCTGGTGTTTTCTCTCAAATAGTGTATGATGGCAGCACATATCCGTGCTACTACGAGTAAAGAAATGTAATCTCGAGGGCGAATCACTGAAGTATAATAATACTTTTTTCAAATAAAAAATATATTTCGCTAATAGTATCATATTTGCTCTATCCATTGATGCAATAATATAAAAATCGAGATTTTACAGATTCGATACTGTTTGTTGCGGGGCAGTCGTTTTGCTAAAATGTCTGTTGGTCCTAAACTGCTCCAAATCTATGTTTATGGATACTAGTTACTTTATCATAACATCCAAAGCCTTTTTGAACTGCTATCATGTCTAAAAGAATCATTTACTAGCAGTTCAAATTAAAACGCAATATGATTTAAGACTCGCTGACATTTTTAGATGTTTCTTACTTGTGCATGTATTTTTATATTCGGAGTAGGTATTCATATGGGATTTCAAGTTGAAAAGGAATCAACGTGATACAGCAATACCTGTCTGCTCTGTTTGCGAACCTTTTCAAGTTACCCTTTTTATTTTAGTACGAGAATGAGCAAACATAAATCTTTAAGTGTTGCGCAAAGAAAATTCATACCATTCAGAGAAATTATATGAACCTTCATGATTGGGTCAAATACCTGTTTATGAGTAAGAACCTATTGACTGTTTGGATTTCGATTCCATTTTTCATTTAAAGATTGATTGAAAACTATTTTGCATAAGGATAGGATATTATTTTATGAAGAGAACAGTTTTGCACGTAAACTATGTTAGGTGTTATGTTAGTATCAATCAGATGCAAATACATCGCATAATTCAAATAAATTTAACGCTTTACTAGTTTCCTAACCATATTAAACACACGAACTGCAAACTAATTGAATCTTGTTACATTAGTCATTCAGTGTTTTGGTTCAACACTTTTCTGGCAATGGAATTTCAAACATGATCTAGTTAGTATTGCCTATTTTGTATGAATTGTAAACTTGAATTGTTAAAGTTGACAATCCTAGAAATATTTACTGCAATTTTAAGTAACGTATCTCGTAATTTAATATGAACAATGTCTCCCTGACTGTCCATCTATACATTTTCCTAATTACCAAAGTTACTTCTAACCTTGATACGAAATGTTACACCTACAAACATAAGCTATAACAACGATGCATGTCAGTTCCCCATTATGGGCAAAACACACCTTCCTCGTATCAAACAAAAAACATCAATCAATATGCATATACTTCCTTTTATATTTGCATGCCATATAGTTAATTGTTTCAACTCCAACATCGTAAATTAATTTTAATTCCTTTTAAATGACGCCGTGAAAGGAAAGGGTGATTTTAAATAAAGGGTGATTCTTTAGCTTTAGACGTATCAGATCCATGGATGACATAGTATAAAAAAAGGTTGTGCTTTTGTCCTTCGCAAGCAATAATGTTTGTCTTCAGAAAATGTATGTTTGAATTTTCAAAATTTTCTTGACACAATATAGACAGGATTAAGGTGGGTGTCGTGCGACTGATATAATGTTAGATAGGATTTAAACCACATGCATCTAGAAGGTTCTGGATTCTGGAATCGTCCTAGTTAGTGCACGTGAAAGCGCGAAGCCATGAAGTTGGTAAATTATCGATTCCGAAAGCGTTTAAAAATACATTTACCAGGAAAACTGAGCACTTGTATGGGTAAAAAGGTTTTACTTTAAGATACTGGATTTCTCTTTGCATTAGTAATGCCTGTAATGCAATGTTGGGTTTGTCGCATCCTTCGTATGCTTCTTTCTATATCTGAGGCAATCTTTAAGGCAATAGATAATCTTTTTAACTTGGTTTCCTTGGAGCACTGCAGCTTTAATTATTTATGTAAATTAAAATATATAAGGTGGAACCAAATGATGTGATGATACAGAAAGGTGATAGTGTGTCGAAAAACGAAAAAAAATTATTGCATACTCCCACATAATGTATTGGTCAGCTGACTGACTTACTATGTAAAGGCGTTTTTCAACCTATGTTCCTTGGAGAATGTTGTTCAGTTTTAGCAACACTATCACCTGTTTCAGTGTCATCACATCATTTGGTTCCACCTTATACATATAGAGGAAGATTTAGGCACTTTACTTGAAATAGATTCTACCGACCGACCGACTGAAAGCAAAACACTTATATATTCTGTGGTTTTACTAAGAAAATAGAAACGGCGGGCTGATTATCTAATTAGAAACCACCTAGCGACCAGTCTCATTTGACAGATGAATGTGTTAGATTGCTACTTCTTTTTGGGGTGAAAAAAACATACCGAAGAAAAGTAGCAATGTATGTCAAATGAAACCGGTCGCTAAATAGTTTCTATTTAGATAATCAGCTTGCAGGTTTGCTGCAAATTCAGTAAAATTTTAGCATTGAGAAAAGAATCTTTTCTTAGCTTTTTTTGATAATCTAAGTTGACTGAAGTTACATTACGTTTTACTCCACCTCCATATATCTACTGAAACGTATATCTTTGCTCCTATCTCTTAAAAGGGTATCCGTTGATTCAAGCTACAGTTTAAATTGAATTGCCACCCGCCGAGCTGGTTCAATACGTATGAGAACATCGTGACATATAACATAGTGCTCGTGTGAATGACGCTTGTTAGCGAACTTGTAAATGCAGCTTGAGTACTACTTGCCTACTTTAGGTTTAACGGACTGCCTTGTATCTGATTTGAATCTGTTTGTTAATTTTCGTGTATAACCACTATTACTTCCTCTTCTATATGTACATACTATCGAATTTCGCATTTTATAGTTTGGTGATGGTTTTAACATTTTTTATTGCTTTTTTAAAACAACGTATTTTCATTTCTTTAACTGGCAGGAAATTGTTTAAAAAGCTGATCTGTAATAATCTGTAGCTGTAGATTGTGGCAAGTAATGTCGTTGTTTGTGTTCTCCAATATACGATAAAAAGTTATTCAATAAAACACAATTATTACTTATTGTATTTTATTGAATTCTGTTATTATCATTGACGTCGTTTCTAGAAACTAAATCATACTTACATCTATTGTCGATTCGTCTTTCCAATCAGTCTGAAACTACAGAGCGTGAGGATTAATCATCTCTCATGTGGAATGGACATTACTTATTAGTCTTATTACTACTGCTAATAATGTAAGGTTTTGGATTATTATAAGTAAAGCATGTTCCAGACGGATGTAATCACGCCTCCCATCAGATGTCACCTTGCTTGATGCCATCAAATCTAGACGGTAGATGTAATCCAAATTTCTCCATCCAATCCAAATGACCTTCAACGTCCTTGGACGAAGGGCGCGAGTTCCATCCGAAGATGCAGTGCGCGGATTTTTTGTTTTCTGACATCCATAAGAGACAAAAGCGCTAAAGAAACGCCCACCTTTTGAAAATTCGACAAATAAGGAGCAATTTTTCCAATACGGCACGTGATTTTGCTACGCGAGCACGATTCACAATAAAGGGCGACCGTGTTGGCGCTTGGATGGAAACTCGTGTAGCCGTAACACAATCATCATCATCATATCAGCCGGACGACACCCACTGCTGGGTATAGGCCTCCCCTAAAGATCTCCACGACGATCGGTCCTGCGCTGCATCCAGTGGCTTCCCGCGACCTTCACCAGATCGTCGGTCTACCTTGTCGGGGGTCTACCCACGGAGCGTCGTCCGGTGCGCGGTCGCCATTCCAGAACCTTTCCGCCCCAACGGCCATCAGTTCTTCTCGCTATGTATCCTGCCAATTGCCACTTCAGCTGAGCAATCCTTCGAACGATGCCGGTTACTTTAGTTCTCCTGTGGATCTCCTCGTTTCTGATTCGATCACGCAGGGAAACGCCGAGCTTGGCTCTCTCCATTGCAAGCTGTCTGGCCTTGAGCCTCCTTATGAGACCCATAGTTAGCGACTACGTTTCACTGCCCTGGCAATGGCAACACACACTGTTCATAGACTTTCGTCTTGAGACACTGAGGTAAGTTGGACGCGAAGATTTTTCGAAGCTTCCCGAATGCTGCCCATCCGAGTAACACAATACACGGATGGTAATCACGCCCCAATCAAGCTTCCACCAAAGTGACCTCTAATGGAAGGCGTAATTCCATCTGGAACATGATTTAAAGAGAACGAACAAGTTCCTGTAGAGTATAGTGTATAGTCAGCATTCAAAGTAAGTGCTAATTCAATTTTCTAATCATCTTTTCCAATACTAGCTGTTTCTATATTTTGGAATACCTCAGATGTTTCTAACTTCATGGTAGAAAAAGCTGTCTCCAAATGTTTGACACAGACTGTACTGTGTAGGTTGTTTGTTTGTTTGTTTGTTTTTCTTTAACTCTAATAGGTAAAACCACAAAGGTTGCCAATTATTAAAGGTATAAGTATTGTAAGATGTTTTTATATCCATTTAAATATAGGTTCATTACGAAAATATTATCTCCGAGAAATGTTTTTAAAGAGGACATACAAATATAAAATACAAATGAAAATATAAAAAATACAAATGAATACGAGCGACAGCTCGTATTCATTTGTATTTTATTCATAACGACTATTTTTAGATCCTCATACCTCGTTACGTCGGGTAAAAAATACACAAAAACGGTCTGAATCCCTTAGGTATTAGCTTTAAAAATAACAGTGCCCCGTCTATATGGACGTGGGACTGTGTTGACCCCCAAATGAGTGAGTCAGCGAATAGGAAGCATTTTGCCGAGTAACGACAATTTATATCTTTGGGTCTGTTTGCAGAAATAAATGGACCCTTATTTTATTTAACAGGTAGGTAGGTTGTGTATGTGATTGGATGTTTGCTTTTGTTTTGGATGAATTGCGGAAAATGGATCTTTTGGAGGATTATTAATCTTATCAGTACCATACTATTATTTATTCTGTGGGACCATCTTCAGTCAGATATTCCGCCTTCTTCATGGTTATTGAATTATCCATTATCCTTTCTAATGTCAAACTAAAATTGAGATTTACCGGTGTTCCAGTATATAGGTATACATCTGCTATTATTGTGACAACCAATAGTTAGGATGTTAAACATTTAGATACATACATCATGTCGCTTCTGCGATGACAACGTGACATTTCCAAAATCGCAACCTTCCAAGAGGCTACTTCTAAATATAAAAAAAAGTTTTAAACGAGATGCCACGTTGTCATCGCATCGCATAGAAGCGACGCCTCTTGCGATGACATTGTGACATCTCGTTGAAAACGTTTTTTCATTTTGGAAGTAGCCTCCTGGGGTTTTAGAAATGTCACGTTATTATCGCAAAGAGGCGATGTATCAAAAAACACTGTCAGATTCTGAAACAGGTGATAGTGTTGCTAAAACAGAACAACATTCTCCAATAGTCCGTAAGCCCGCGACAGTATCGCCTACGTCATATGACATCACGATGAAATGCATGGCACACGATCGGAAAAGTTGTGCTGAGCGAGGATCAGAAGATTATCGCAAATAAAATTGGCTGGAAGCTAGAGAAAATCTTCCACTTCCGGTCAAAATTTTAAGATTATATTTACGTCATGTGACATCAGTAAGAGACCCGTGTCATCATTTAGTTTTCAATCGTAGAGAGAGTAAACATAAGTCTGTCAGTTCTGAAATGGCCGGAATACCTTAAACTTAAAGTTTTAGTTTTTTAGTCATTTCAGAACTGACAGACTTATGTTTACTCTCTCTATGATTGAAAACTAAATGATGACACGGGTCTCTTACTGATGACACATGACGTAAATATAATCTTAAAATTTTGACCGGAAGTGGAAGATTTTCTCAAGCTTCCGGCCAATTTTATTTGCGATAATCTTCTGATCCTCGCTCAGCACAACTTTTCCGATCGTGTGCCATGCATTTCATCGTGATGTCATATGACGTAGGCGATACTGTCGCGGGCTTACGGACTACAAGGAACATAGGTCGAAAAAAGAATTTTTGAAGTGAAAACTTCTTTAGCGGCGTTGTACACTTTTTTTGTAATGGGTAAAAAATGTTAAACTCGCGTCAGTCAGAGTCACGTGATCCAAAATATCAAAAAATGCACAACGTTAATATTCAAGTTTTCACTTCTGCCGGCACTCGCGCAGTGCAATGCAACCCGAATTTTTGTCGCCTTTCCATAGTAAGTCGGTCAGCTGACCAATAAAGTGGAGTATGAAACATTTTTTCAGGATCTGACAGGATTTTTTGGACATGATGTATATCGTTTACCTACAATAATTTACACTTACCTATTTAATCTTGAAAGCAAAAACGGATAAGAAATGTGACGTATATTATCCATAATAAATGTTTATCTTTTATATCCGTTTAGGATAATCTTAGAAATTGCTACGCAAAACTCAGACGTACCTATATTATTGTCAAAATTATTTCTTTATACTGTGTTACTCAATTACTACAGTCAAGTCAAATGTCCAAAATCAACTAAGTTATTTACACCAGATTTTTATCAATCTCCACCAAAAAGCTACTATTTTTATTCTGGTGGTTAGAATATGATGCACAGTTAATTAATTATGTGTTCATCATATCAACCGCACGACACCCACTGCTGGGTATAGGTCTCCCCCAAGGATCTCCACGATCGGTCCTGCGCTGCCCGCATCCAGCGGCTTCCCGCGACCTTCACCAGATCGTCGCCGTCGGTCCACCTTGTCGGGGGCTACCCACGGAGCGTCGTCCGGTGCGCGGTCGCCATTCCAGAACCTTTCCAGAACCAGAAATTGTGTTATTGCCACCTATTTTTTAACTTTATTTTTTTTCTTCTTTGCAGTACCCTGGTCCCGTGGAAGATCTTCAGGGAAGAATTGAACAACGTCCATCCAATATCTTCGGGGCTGGAGACGATGGCTTTGAAGACAACCATAGATCTCACGTGCAACGACTTTATATCAAATTTTGAGTTTGACGTATTTACAAGGTACTACTTTAATTATACTTATTACTTGAATAAGATTCTGTTTAAGACTGATTATTGTTTCTAGGTAGCCTAGCACCAACTATTATAGGTAAAATAATATAAAGGAATAGTACATTATGAGACAAGTTAGCTTAGGTTGCTCATTGCACACAAGGCTGTGGGTTGCAGCCCGAGCCGCAGGCGAGGGCGTAACTCAGCCGAGTGTGCAATAAGCAAGAGCTCACGAGTTTCATACGACGTTTTTCAACACACTTGCGAGGAAAATAGAAAGTAATTTTCAACACACTTGCCCGTAAAGTGAGCCCTAATACATCGCTTTTAGGGCCATAAACCGAACTATAACAAACGCGTGCAATAATATATAAAACACTAGTTGGTTATAGAATGATCCCTACAAAGTTAAATAGCTAATTTACTGCAAGTTCTATGCGAGTAAACAGAGCATTTTCAATTTAACCGGGTAATACAGTTATTTTTTTAATAACAACAAAGAGGTTTTATGCCGCTGAAAATTCATTTGCATTTTTGGAATAAATAAATGTGTAGGTCCTTAATTAAGTCAAACAAATATGAATTATTATCAAATTATTCCTAATTTACAATATTTTGTTATAAAATATTAAAATATTTGCATTTTATCACTTAAATTTATAATTTTGAAGTAGGCTGTATGCTCACTAACCCCTTTGTTCGCAAAATATTCTTGCATTGGGCGTGTGAAAAAAACAAAAAAAAACCTGCGCACCTTTTCTCATCATGATTATTATTTTGTTTTTGTCGTATTTGTTGCTGTGTGGTAAATTACTTTGTTTTTTCCTCGCAAATGTGTTGAAAAACGTCGTATGAAACTCGTGAGCTCTTACTTATTGCACACTCGGCTGAGTTACGCCCTCGCCTGCGGCTCGGGCTGCAACCCACAGCCTTGTGTGCAATAAGCAACCTAAGCTAACTTGTATCATAATGTACTATTACCACACAGCAACAAATACCATAAAAACAAAATATGACAATTATGGGAAAAGGCGCGTAGGTTTTTTTTGGACGCAAGCAAGCAATCCCAATGCAAGAATATTTTGCGAGCAAAGGGGTGAGTGAGCATACAGCCTACTTCAAAATTATAATTTTAAGTGATAAAATGCAAATATTTTAATATTTGATAACAAAATATTGTGAATTTATTAATAATTTAATAATAATAAATATTCGTTTGACTTAATTAAGGATTTACACATTTATTTATTTCAAAAATGAATATGAATTTTCAGCGGCATAAAACCTCTTTGTTGTTACTAAAAAAAATAACTGTATTACCCGGTTATATTGGGAATGCTTTGTTTGCTCGCATAGAACTTGCAGAAAAGAACTAATTTAACTTTGTAGGGATAATTCTATAACAACCTAGTGTTTTATATATTATTGCACGCGTTTGTTATAGCTCGGTTTATGGCCCTAAAAGCGATGTACACACATCAACTTTGTCTAGGGATACCAGGTGTTATTTTCATTCAAACGAGGTAACTTTGAAGCCTTGGTTTTCTGCCAGGGATGTACTGTGCTGTGATCAGATGACGGCTATCCAGGGAGTGAATGGAGGAGATTCAGATCGCTATACACACCCAACTGATCTGACCAGCATTCTAAAAACGTAATGGACATGTTTAAAAAAACCGCGAAAATAGCATGAAAATGTATGAAAATCCTCAAACTGAGAACTCTAACCCATTAATCTTTTAGAATGCTGATCAGATCAGTTGGGTGTGTATAGCGATCTGAATCTACTCCATTCAGTCCTTAGATGGCCATCATCAGATTACAGCACGGTACATCCCTGGCAGAAAACCAAGGCTTCAAAGTTACCTCGTTTGTATGAAAATAACACTTGTATCCCTAGACAAAGTTGATGTGTATATTAGGGCTCACTCATAAATGGAAAGATCGTCTATCGATCGAGGAATTGTCTGACTGTCTCTCTCTGTCTCTCTTTCTCTCTTTTATAATTTCTGTAAGAGTGTAAGTAGTATTGTGTTTAAACCACTATACAATTTGTGGGCCAATCTTTGCCCCATTCCACTACCCCTTGAAGCATCAACCTCCTGACCGATCTTTCGAACTGTTGCAGGTTATTCCAGCCATGGAGTACGTTGCTCAGGAACTGGCAGTTGCTCGCGGTCACCCATCCCGGTTACGTGGCATTCCTGACGTACGACGAGGTCAAGGCTCGTCTCCAGAAGTACATACATAAGGCTGGCAGTTATGTGTTTAGGTTGGTGGTAAATTAATTCTAGGATTAAAAAATAATTAATTCTAGAGGTGCTCCCTCACCGAGAGCATTCACGTGTAATGTAACGTTACAGATTTGAGCATTACATCAGTAAAGGAGGAGAAACACGCGAATGCTCGTCAGTCAGGCAGGTATTATTGTAATGTAATGCTCAAAGACGAATCTATAATGTTACAGTACACGTGGATGCTCCCGGTGAGGGAGCACCTTTATTATTATTATCTTGAGGCATTGTTTCGCAGTATGGTGGTGCCTGTTTATCATATTTTATGGTGCCACAAATGAATTCACATTGCATTACTTATAACGAATTTTAAAGTAAAGGCCACCTTAAATTCAAAAAAGTTGTCAGATTTGACAGACAGCTTCCTTAAAGTTAAGGAGACTTTAACTAAAGACGCTGTTACACAAGGAAAGTTTCTTGCACGCAAGTGGCACAAAATTAAATGCAAAACTTGAAAGGCAAAATTGTAAGAGGCGAGGCTTGAAGCATCGTTTACACTAGGCAACTCAACTATTGCCTAGAAAAAATTGCCACTTGCGTGCAAGAAACTTTCCTCGTGTAACAGCGTCTTTAAAATTTCGAGTATTCGGCCGTTAAGGCCCCTATATACCTCAAAGTGGCGCCCTCATCTTAATTAAATTTATTTATCGCTAAGTACATAATGTATCGAAAATTCTTGTTTACAGATTGAAGCCAAGGTTCTATACTTTATTTACAAACAATAACCTCAGTAAAATATAGTTTTGTGATTTCCGCTAACTACTACTACAAAGAATTTTATTTTATTGATTATTATTGTTTGTAAATAAATCTGTAGATACGAATTTTCGATACATTATGTACTTAGCGAGCAATAATTTTAATTAAGATGAGGTCGCCACTTGAGGGTGATAGTCGCCTTAATGGTTTTTTACAAACAGTTTGTATCTTAACTATAGTTGAAAACAGCGGTTGTTATCGGGTAGTTATCGAAAGCAGCCGATAATATCGTATCGACAGCGGCTGACAACCGGCTGCTTATCCGACGCAATACCAAAAGGTCTTACAATTTTTACAGTTCCTGAGTCGAAATTATTATAATATGCGAACAGTCGTATACAAATAGGTATTTTTACTAAATTAATTGCCTGCTCTGTCATGGTTTCAAACATAAAATGTTAAATATGATGAATTAGGTATTTTGCAAAGTCCTTCAAAAAGACAAATAATAAACTAATGTACCTACCTACATACTTGTTTATACAGTACATAATTAGTATTTAATCTGTAGGTATGAAACTCCGCTTCGCCACTTTTATTATTATTATTATTGTATAATCGTAATAAGTAGGTTAATGCAAGGCTCGCAAAGCTTGGCGTTTCGCATATACCTATGACGTCCGTTTTGTGATTCGTGTTTTTGGTATTATGTGATCAGCCCGAGTAAGATGAAACATTAAATTCAAAAATTAAGTATTTCAAAATAACATCGACGCACGCAACTATTAAATATGAAAGATCGTTTCGTTTACCTGAATTATAAAATCTCAAGTAACGTATAAATTAAGTAGGTAGTATTAGTATAAACGCAAATAATCACTTAGGAAACAAAACGGATTAAATAACACATAATGTAATGTTTTCAACTGTAGACAGCCGCTGTTTATGGGTGATCACCGTAGTCAGCGAAAAAAGCAGCCGGTAACCAGCTGGCTGACTAAGATAACAACCGCCTTCACATCTATAATCTTAACCTATTACCACAAACTTAGTTGGATAACTTGTGTCACTTCTAAAACAAAAAAATAGGCAAATAATATTCAGTCACGGTCAGTATTACAAAATAGTAACCGTATGGAATGCAAAATAAGTATGATTCAAAATAAAAATTAGTATATTTTTCTTCTTTATTAAATTTATGATAACGGAGGGCCTATGAGGCCTATCCAATCCATACTAGAATAACCTAAATTAATTATTAATTATCTGTTAAAACTTCATAACAATATGGACTTAACATCACATTTTTTTTCTCTTTTCCCCCAGGTTGTCGTGTACTACATCACATTTTTTGTCTCTTTCATCAGGTTATCATGTACGCGCCTTGGACAGTGGGCAATAGGCTACGTAACAGTGGACGGCGAAATCCTACAGACGATTCCGCAAAACAAGAGTTTAGTTCAAGCGCTGTTAGACGGCTACAGAGAAGGATTGTAAGTATTAGTAGGGTGAGAGTACCAGTAGCCGGCAAATATCTTGAAATCGGGTAGGGATTGCGCGGTACGCGGTACAGCTCGCGCAACATAACTTGAACCAAACCAAAGACAATGAAGCTTGCGCAGTAGCATTTTTCAGTTAAAAAATTGCCTAAATTGACACATAGGATAAGTACTATTTATTGCAGTAAAATGTTCCTTAGGGATTTTACGAATGTCCACGCGGTCGAAGTCGTGAGCGGAAGCTATAATAGTTGGTATTATAAATGTGAAAGTTTGCTGTTTGGATGTTTGTTACTCAATAAGTAATACAAAATAGTCCAATAAAACTAGCTTTATCTGGACATAATTAATAAACTCGTTGTTTTTATTATCGGATATTAATATTAAGTGTCAAATATTAATTAGATATGTGATGTAAGAAATCCGGGGTGGTAACCGTTTCATATAAAAATCATGAGATTTCGTACATTACCTAGCTTTTTCCTAAAAGCAAAATAGTTAACCAAATACCTTGTTAGTATAATTTTATGGTGCATTAAAATGCTATCACCTAATAGCAAAATTAAGCTGAATTCAAATTCGCATGTTCGTTTTTTTTCACAGTATTCATCTGATCTCAATATCTAGATAAGCCAAAATGGTAACTATGATGCTTGTATCTTATTAAGCTATGATGCGTCTTTTTAGACATTTTAGACAAAAATTAAACATTTATTTTTTACGTTTTAATAATAATGTACTTATCAGTAGTTATTTTTTTTAGTTTTATGCGAAGTTTCAAAATTTTTAATTCCTTTTATTTTAACTATAACTAACACTAATTTATGACATAGAAAAAGAAAATTTCAGTTATCTTATTATGTCCCGATAAAGCTAGTTTTATTGGACAAAAATGTCTAAATGGAGTTAGATGAATTGAATTGGCACACAGATTGTTTATTGCCTGGATTAAAATTAAAACATAGCACACTATTTTGCTTGGTCATAGGTTTTCTAGGGATTCTCCGAATATCCACGCTGACGAAGTCGCGGGTGGAAGCTAGTAATAGAATATGGTTTTCAAACTGCATGCTCTAAAAATCAATCGCAAGAGTAAGAGATCAGAGCAATGTATGTTTTGCACTAGAGGCATTCAGATCAATGTAAGCTGCTCATAAGAGCGATTCAGAGCAATGTATGTTGCGCATAAGAGCCGCTCAGAGCAATGTATGTTTCGTGTAAAAGCCGTTTAGAGCAATGTATGTTTCGCATAAAAGCCATTCAGAGCAATGTATGATTCGCATAAGAGCCATTCACAGCAATGTATGTTGTGCATAAGAGCCATTAAAAGCAATGTATGTTTCGCGTAAAAGCCATTCAGAGCAATGTATGTTTCGCATAAGAGCCATTCAGAGCATTGTTTTGCATAAGAGCCATTCAAAGCAATGTATGTTACGCATGAGAGCTATTCAGAGTAATGTACCCAATATTGTTTTTGCTGATTCATTTTTTTTCTTTGCAGCTACTTATATCCGGACGGGCGAGATGTGAACCCGGATCTGAGCAGTGCCATCATCTCTCCCACTGAAGACCACATCACTGTTACTCAAGAGCAGTACGAATTGTATTGTGAAATGGGTATGTTTATTTATACTAACTTGCCCATTAGTCAGGAATCTCACTCCGCGCCTTAACTTTTATATTAGCCTACTGCTCGCGCGCGGTTGACTCAGTCGAGCCAGCGCACGAGGGGTGTCGTGTGTCGGTTGAGACAGAGCTACGCGACAGAAAGAGAAGCGCTTCGGAGGCTTAAAATAATAGGCACGCAGCGCTGTGCAATTTGAAAATGTACTTTATCTACTCTCATATCGTAAAATTCGAATTATGAATTTCAAATCGAATTTATATTGACATACTTTATACACGCAATACCGAAAAAAAATTAAAAAGTTATTTTATAACATACCTTCGCTATACTAAGCAATGGTATAAAATATTTTTTTTTGTCATTACGATACAGGGCAAATCCAAGAAGAAGGCAGTGCCGTGATATTAAAAAGTAACAACGATATTTCAACATACTTTCCATGATTAAAATGTACTCTATGGTGATCGATGACTTATCGTAGCGATTAGTCTTCTGGAATGCACTCATCTTATTATTTATTTTTCTAATTGAATACGCGCCATTTTTAGATTTTAATTTTTACTTTTGCTTAAAAATGTCATAGTAGTGTGTGAAAATTTGTCTCCACCCGATATTTTAGATGCGGCGACGGAAAACGTCTTAATTAACATAATGTAAGTAATGCCGACCTACCGAGAAACTACAAACTTACTCTTTTTATCATTGATATTTTATTTTGTAGGTTCAATCGGTTCAATCACAAATTGTATGAGAGTAGATAAAGTAGTGTATGAAACTGTACATAACTAGGTATTAAAACACTCGTGTGATACTATTAAAAACCTCGCCTACGGCTCGGTTTTTAAACACACACTCATGTTTTAATACCCCTCATTATGCATCAGTTTCATAAACTACTATTATTGCCGTGCAGCGAGAGTAGCTTGTTATTTGATTGTCCTCGCGCGGATGGGCTTCTTTACGTTTAACGTTAAAACCCGACGTTGGCGCTTTTTTTAGTGTGCTCATGCTCAATTCGATTTTACGTCCATCGCTCAACGTCGAAAATCCAAAAGCAATTTTCACTATGACTTTCTACTTTCTCCTATAGGAGATAATCTTGACAATTGTGTTGTAAAATTAAATTATTTATAATATTTATTTATTCGTCTTTACAGGGAGCACGTTTCAACTATGCAAGATCTGCGCAGAGAATGATAAAGACATTAGAATAGAACCGTGCGGGCATTTGCTGTGTACGCCCTGTCTTACCGCCTGGCAAATTGTAAGTAAAATGATGCCATCATTTAATTACCTATTTATTACATGATTGAAATAGTCTCTAACAAAACTTAAAAAAAAGATAAATAAAAAATGAGTTTTTAATGCACAACGGGATAATGCTTGGTCTTCACCTCACCTGATGTTAAGTGGCGATAAGGTCGAAGGTGGAAGCGCACTTCACCCGGAATCCTCATCACTGAGGAACTCTTACCTCTAACTGCCGGAATACAACAATTTTTAATTGGTGATAGCTAGTCAGACGGACGGATTGAAATAAACCCTGCCACCAACCAAACCGAGTACAAATTTTTCCCCCCTGGTAATCTAACCCAGGTCCGTGCGTCATACACGGGTGGGCAAATCACTAGACCACAGGCGGTTGAAATAATTTTTGCAAACCAATTTTTTACATTATGAAAGAAATACAGTTTCACAATGAAAAATAATGTTTCCATATCGATTTTTCTCGAGCTTTATACCTTTAAACATGAGGTTCATGACCACGTGACTCACTATACTATTAAGTTCGCAGGCACATAATATTCGTTCTAAACGTAGACACAGGTTATTTGTTACACCCCAGTGTCGCACAGTGGCACGGGCACGTTCAAGCTCATTTGGCCCACTTCGCATTTGGTCCACTTGCCGAAAAAACGTACACTTTGCATTTGGTTCATTTCGCGAAACGTCCATTTCGCATTTGGTCCATTTCTCGGTACGTCCATTTCGCATTTGGTCCATTTCGCGGAACGTCCATATCGCATTTGGTCCATTTCGCGGAAAGTCCATTTCGCGGAATGTCCATTTCGCATTTGGTCCACTTTCTAAAATTTCCTTCTTTGAGAGCACAAAACACGTTTATCTAATTGTTAAAATATATAAGTTGAAATTCTCTATATTTATGTGATCCTGGTACTTTGGTTGACGTACTAAGAGGAAAAAAAACCAAAATATACAGGGTCATTTTGTACTCACTATTCAAATTTTGAGGATATGTTCATTCCATGAAACTAAACAACTTTCTCTAAGGAACACATGGCCAAATATGTAAAAAAAGAGTCGACTATCCATAAAAATTAAAGAGATCACATCAATTTAGTATGAGATGACCAAAATTTTGTAGTGAAATTCGACACATGTTTCTTAGAGATAGTTGTTTAGTTTCATGGACTGGACACATCTTTGAAATTTGGATGGTAAATTCAGAATGACCATCGATATATCAAAAAAGGAAAATATCAAAATTATTAACCTTCCATATTTCTGTGAAAGTTGCATGCAAAATGGACGTTCCGCGAAGTGGACCAAATGCGAAATGGACGTTCCGCGAAATGGACCAAATGCGAAATGGACGAAATGAGCATGAACGGGCATAAGCCCGTTTAATTATGATAAATAAATAATAATAAATAACGCAACTTCCCAGGATTTTAACTTTTACACATTGTATTTTAGCGTGTTCCGACAACTTACGGCAATTGTTCACTATGAACTATGTTATCAAAGCAAAATTATTAAATGCAATATGTTTGTAGTATTTGCCGGATACAACTTTAGTGAGTACACACTAAAGTTTTTTTTCTATACAGAGCATTATAACCCTTAAAGTGTGCAGACATTAGGTTGAATTTGTTGTGTTTCATCAGGACTCTGAAGGGCAAGGCTGTCCGTTCTGTCGCGCGGAGATCAAGGGCACGGAGCAAGTGGTGGTCGACGCGTTCGTGCCGCCGCGCCCGCCCGCGCACGACAAGTATGTGACGCTACACTACACACTACACCACACTCTACACACTCAATAGTACACACTGTAGTCTGAGTTGTACACACACTGTAGTGGAGTGTAGTTGAGTTCGGGTTGAGGTCGGGTCGTGTGTTATCGTTTGAACGCAGCTTAATTTGTTAGATGTGGTAGGTATTTAAAACTAGAAGTGTGTTGTAAACTGAGTGTGTTGTACACTCAGTTGACTAAACGGGTGCCCTTCGCATCGCATAATTTCGATTGTCCTAAAGTCACTTGGCATAACTCGATTGGCATAATAATCACAAAGCATACTATTTATTTAGCATAAATTTCGATACGCATAACCATCGAATTGCATAACTTTTAAAAAGCATAATATTTCAAAGCATAATAGTTACAATTCCTAATTCCAATTGGCATATTGTTAGTAAGCATATTTTGAAAGGCATAATTTTGTTATGTCTAATATACATAACTACTAATGTTTTATAGCATAATATAAAAGGAAACATAACTAATTTGAATACTTATTTATGAAAAAAAAAACTTAAATTGTAACCACCATTGGTGGGTTAGGTTAGGTCAGTGTTTAGAGTTTAGACCACTCTAAGCTAAGCAGGTGGAGCTTAATAATGCTTGTATGCATGTTGCACGCTGCATGCTTGCTTGCATGCTGTGCTTCCTTGCATGCATGCATGCTTGCTTGCATTGTGGATGCTTGCTTGCAAAATGCTTGCCGGGGGGTGCAGGGGGGCTGGCCCCCCTGCTCGGGGGGCTCGGGGGAAAGAAAAACTTTTTGTGTACTAGGTAGGTTAGGTTAGGTTAGTGTTTTGACCACTTGCAGCGGAGCTCTATAGTGCTTGCATGCATGCTGCATTTTGCATGCTTGCCTGCATGCTGCATGCTTGCCTGCATGCTGCATGCTTGCCTGCATGCTGCATTCTTGTTTGCATGCTTGCTTGCATGCTGCATGCTTGCCTGCATGCTACATGCTTGCCTGCATGCTACATGCTTGCCTGCATGCTGCATGCTTGCCTGCATGCTTGCTTGCATATTGCCTGCTTGTCTGCATGCTTGCTTGCGTGTTGGGTGCTTGCTCGCACGGATACTGCAGGCTGGGTTTTTGCTTGCAGAGTGCTAGCCGAGAGGTGCAGGGAGCAGAAGTGCTCATATTTTTAATGATTCCTTATTCATAAAATAATTATGAGTTTTAAAAAATATGCCTAAAGAAATTAGGTCTCTTATTACAATGCGTAATAAGATTATGTCTTTTGATGATTATGCTTTTTAGACAATATGCCAATTAAAAAATATGCGTTTTGACATTTATGCTTTTTGAAAATATGCCATTGAATATTTATGCTTTACAAAATTAAGCCTTATGATATTATGCGTTTTGAAATTGTGCTATAAAATATTATGCTAAATGATGATTATGCCATTTAACAGTATGCGTTTCATGTTTAGGACAAATAAAGTTATGCGTTCCATTAGGTAATCGACTAAACACTTCTAGTTTTAATTCAACTCAACCCGAACTCAACTCAAACTCACCTCAACCGCAGCCCACCTTGAAATACATCGCTTACAATTTTGAGTCTTATGACACATTAATAAGCTCTTGTGTAATGTTCAGGTGAGTTTGACGTGAGTTCGGGTTGAGTTTGAGTTGAGTTCGGGTTGAGTTTGAGTTGAGTTTGAGTTGAGTTCGGGTTGTGTTCGAGAGTTTGAGTTGAGTTCGGGTTGAGGGCGAGGCGTGTGCAAAAACTCCTCCATTATATTTTGTCGATGCAACTGTGCATCGACAAAATATAATGGAGGAGTTTTTGGCGGGATTTTGTCGAGTTCAGTTCGGTGACTATTTTAATTATTCGCAAATTGATTCATAGTGGATATTGTGTCTTAAAATTGGTGCAGTTTTGTGGTACAAGTGTCTACGCAACTGAAAAATATGTGGGATAATGCAAATAGGCACGATCTTGGTTGTGTGAAGCTGAGACTTTTATTGTAGTGGTCGCTACCTCGGCAAAACTTACCGAGTAAACTGTCTTGATATACTTGCTGCCAAATGCTCCAAGCAGCATTGGAATGTGATGCACCCGCATTTTAATGTATACTGAAATAATCTACTAGAAAATCTAGAAATACTGAACAATTCAAAACATGACACTGGCAAAAATTACTTCCAAGAGGAAAGTAGATTGCTATAACAAAAAGAAGAAGAAGAAGAAGAAGAAAATATAATGGAGCTTATTAATGTGTTATAAAACTCAAAATTGTATGCGTTGTATTTCAAGGAGTGGGCTCCGGTTGAGTTTGAGTTGAGTTCGGGTTGAGGGCGAGTCGTGCGTTATCGTTTGAACGCAGCCTTATAGTACAAATTAAAAACAACCTCTTACCTGATTCCACCTGGTCCGGTTGTGGAGAGACTGGTCACACAGGTTCTCCTAGCGCAGTGTTTTTCAATCTTTTTAATTTCGCGACCCCTTTACAATTTGATAAATTCTGGCGACCCTCTTGTGTCATAGTAAAGAAAACGACCGCGCAGCGCGATTTTTAGTCAGTTATATCTACTAATCTTGTAATGTTGCTTGTTTATAGTAAATTAAAAAAGTAAAGCTTCGCGACCCCCCTAAGGCGCGACCCACTGATTGAAAAACACTGTCCTAGCGCAGAGGTCAGTCTCCTAGCGGGAGAGGGGCGCGCGCTATTGGTCACTCACAAGTATCCCCACTACGTCGGAAAAAAATTCAAGATACATGCCTCGTACTGTACAACATTGTAAACACATCACTGCGCTATTTCATTTTTTGAATATTCATTATTTTACGGAGATTTTGCAAGAATTTGAGTGAAATTAAAATAAACAGTGCAAAATAATAATTGGTAAGACATCCAAAAGGTGACGTGACCAGTTGAATTTATGAAAATGTGTTTTTAAATCGTAAATGTCCACTTTAACAATGTTAGTTTAATTTGAAAACTGTGAAACGTCAGAATTCAATCATTATAATGAGGGTTTTTTCAAAGTGACATTTAAAAAATAAAAATAGTAATTATTTGCCTCACTAGATGGCGTTGATGGAAAGAGAAGTGTCAAAATTGGCTTTTAAAAATAAACGGCCTGTACCAAAGAGGCAAGTAAGCGCTCGCTGGCTGACATCTGCCCAAAGAGAAACATTTTAGGGTTACATCTGCCTGCCTACCTAGGTTCTTCTTCTTAGTCGGGCACTCTTGACAGAGTGGTCGTGGCCGACGATGGACAGGGTTGCGGCTCGCCGTCGCCGCTCGCTCCCAGGGCGGCCGCACGACGTGCGATGTCTCTCCATTTTTGCCGATTTTCGGCGTCGCGAAAACACTGTACTGCGGTCGACTGCGTGGTATTCTTGATGAGGTCGATCCAACGAGTCGGAGAGCGGCCTCGTGGTCTCTTCCCCTCTGTGTGGCCTTGTACTACGAGCCTCTCCATCGATTTCTCGTTTCTGGAGATATGCCTAAAGAACTTAAGTATTCGTAACTGCACAATCGACGATAACCTATCACGTATGTGAAGTTCTTTGAGGATGGATATGTTGGTGCGGAACGCTGTCCAGGGTATTTTCAGCAGTCGTCTCCAACACCACATCTCCAGTGCATCAATTTTGCGGCGGTCCTGGAGTCTTAGCGACCAAGTTTCGGCTCCGTATAGAAAGATTGGAAAAACGAGGCTCTTCATTAGGCGGACCTTTGTGCTCTTGGTTATCCTCCTGTCTTTCCAAATCTTTCTTAATCGCTCCACTGCCGATCTGGTGATAGCGCAACGTCGCTTAATCTCGTCTTTGCATCCTCCAACGTTAGAGATAGTAGAACCGAGGTATATGTAGCGTTGCACCACTTCGCAGTTGGCTATATTGAGTATGCCCGTAGTGTTATGTTCAGCTCGATCTATTATCATGACTTTCGTCTTGTCTCTATTTAAAGCAAGACCAAATTGGAGACTAGTGGTTTCCAGACGAGTCAAGAGCTCCTCCAAATCTTCTCTCGATCTAGCACCTAGCTACATGAAGCTTATTAAGAAAATACCACCTACACACGCCTACCTAGGTACACGAAGCTTATTAAAAAATACCACATTGATATTGATACATACATTCTCATCAACGCCATCTATCGCGCCTACAGATTTTTGTCATTTTGAAAAGCCCTCAGAGACAGACTGTAGTTTCTTTTATTAATAATCCATATTGAATGTATGCTCTAAGAGCTCATGTCTCAACTCTGTATACCTATCCTTACTTTTGCTCTTGTATTTCAGAAGTAACACAAAGACTGCAGTAAAACCGGTGTCTTCGAATTCGTCCGGATCTTCGGGGTCATCCGGGTGTAATGGATCTAGTGAGTACTTGTTATACACCTAAAATATATAGGGTGTCCGAAAACTTTGCTATACGAAAGGAAAGTACTTTAAATATTGGAGATATGAAATTTTACTGGAAGAAGACTTCTTTAGAAAAATATTTGGAACAGAATTTAAAGATTTTTGAAATATCACCTTTTTGTGTGATTCTATTAAAAACCGAACCGTCACACACTCGTGTTTTAATACCCCTCATTATGCAACAGTTTCATAAACTACTTTTTATATATCATCGGAAGAAAGGTAACAACGCTGGAGAGCCATATTCGGCGAAAATGGGTTGACCATAACCATCAGCCATTTTTAATGTCCCCACTGCTGGGGCACAGGCCTACCTTATGTGTGGGTAAGGACGGGTCATAACCCATCACGCGGGCCCAATGCGGATTGGTGGGTGTTAACGACTGTTTAACTTGCCTTTCGAAGCACGGAGGAGCTCCAGATATATTTTGGTCACCCATCCCATGACCGACTCTTGTGAAAGTTGCTTAATCTCCGCAATCACAAGGCCAGGCACTAAACCCTTACACCACCGAGCTCCTCGTTAATGAGCTCTGAAAATGAGTTAAGGGTCCATTATAGGAAACATGGTTTGCAGGGGTTATGTTTTTATATAGAAAACGTAAAGTTGTAGCCACAAAAAAAACGACAAGCTTAAGAGAGCTTAAGAGATAAATTACGTATAAACCTCACAGATTGTAAAAAAAAAACAAAATATCAACAAAAGCGCTTGCGTAGATATATTCGGTTAAATAATTGCGGAAACGCATTGAATTCTACATCAAAATACACTTTATCTACTCTCATATCGTAAAATTCGAATTATGAATTTCAAATCGAATTTATATTGACATACTTTATACACGCAATACCGAAAAAAATTTAAAAAGTTATTTTAAAACATACCTTCGCTATACTAAGCAATGTTATAAAATAACTTTTTTTCTCATTACGATACAGGGCAAATCCAAGAAGAAGGCAGTGCCGTGATATTAAAAAGTAACAACGATATTTCAACATACTTTCCATGATTAAAATGTACTCTATGGTGATCGATGACTTATCGTAGCGATTAGTCTTCTGGAATGCACTCATCTTATTATTTATTTTTCTAATTGAATACGCGCCATTTTTAGATTTTAATTTTTACTTTTGCTTAAAAATGTCATAGTAGTGTGTGAAAATTTGTCTCCACCCGATATTTTAGATGCGGCGACGGAAAACGTCTTAATTAACATAATGTAAGTAATGCCGACCTACCGAGAAACTACAAACTTACTCTTTTTATCATTGATATTTTATTTTGTAGGTTCAATCGGTTCAATCACAAATTGTATGAGAGTAGATAAAGTAGTGTATGAAACTGTACATAACTAGGTATTAAAACACTCGTGTGATACTATTACAAACCTCGCCTACGGCTCGGTTTTTAAACACACACTCATGTTTTAATACCCCTCATTATGCATCAGTTTCATAAACTACTATTAACGTACTGTGAAGTAGTTCCCATGACTTTTATTCAAGAAAGATAATTGTGCTAAAGATAATGATGAAAAAACAACGAAAAACATCGAAAAAGTGCAGAAGTAAGGTTATTTTCCATACTCTTTACACGTAAAGAAAAAGACAAAGACACATGCTTCCGCATAACCGAGCCTTAATGAGTTCTGAAAATGAGTTAAGAGCACGTAGCGATTTTGCCGCTGACTGCAGCTCTCTCGTCCGCACATTTTATGTTTTCTCAAGATTTCTTAAAACTGAGTGCGTAATTGAAAATGTGTCTCGGCCACTTTTCGCAATATAAGATTACAGACATTTTAAAGTATATTTCAGTTTTTTGTTGCTAAAGTACAAAAAGTTGTCGTTTCTAACAGTTATTTGGACTGGCAAATACAATAACTTTTTGTGCTTCAGCAACTCGAAACTGAAATATATATTGAAATGTCTGTAATCCTATATTGCGAAAAGTAGCCGGAACACATTTTTCCGTTATGCACTCAGATTTAAGAAATATTGAGAAAACATGAAATGTGCGAGCGAGAGAGCGGCAGTCAGCGGCAAAATCGCTACGGGCTCTTAACTTATACCGTGTTGTTCTCAGGTGTGGACGTGACGATATCGGGCAATTCCAACGGCTGGTCCAGAAATACGGCGTTCAACGGGCTGACGGACGACATCGACGATGCAGAGGTAAGTTGACACTTGTTAACATAAATAAACCCGAAAAATAATAACACCTAGAAGCCGAGCCCCTTTGTGTAAAGTGAGGCAAAAAATACTGAGCCAAAATAGCTTAATTTTTATATTAATATTCTTCAAACGTTACTTAATCGTAACCATGGAGTCTCACTAGGAACATCAGTGGGCTGATTATCTAAAGCTGTTGCTAACAATTCTCGTTTGAAATTAATGAAATTGTTGCTGTCAAGTTGCTTTTGCGATTATGGATGTACGATTTGACAGTTTCAGTTGCTAACAGCTTGCTATTGAAATTGAAACCGAAATTTGGCTTATTGATAGAAATTATTCGTATGAAACACCGATTATGGAAGGTTTTTGCATTCAAAGTGACAGCTTGGATTGGCAACAATTGTCATTGCAATTGAAACAACCCAGAAGCTGTTTTTAAAGGTGCAATTTTCAAGTTTTCTTTTTTCTGTAATCTAAATTTTAAAATATAAGTATCAGAATTAAATACTAACGTGATTTTCAGTGTTTTTATATTCAGAATATGTAAAAAAAATACAACTCGAAACAATTTCAGTACAACAATGGCAGGCACAATATTATGGAATTTAGCGGAGAAGGAACGGCGTAAGAAGGAGTTAGACAGTTCTCAGTTCTCACACTGGCACCGCGCGCGGTCGCGGGGATCCCACGCGCGTGTTTTACTTTGTATGCAAGTACATCAATTTGTATAGAAAACCGCTTGGTTCAACCACACCGAGGCCGCACCGAGGCGCGGGAGCGCGCACCGCCAGCGGCACGCAGCAATGCGCGCCAGCAGGCGCGGAAATCGTGGGGTACAGTACAACACACTGAGCTCCATAGTATCGTGCCAGTTTTTGTACGTAAGCGCGGGGCCGTCGTATGACGCCGACCGGCGGCGTCGAAAACCGCCCGAATAGGTGGTGCGCTGCGCCGTCGCCGCGCGCGTGAAACGCCAAATCGCGCCCCGCGACGGCGCGCGGCGGCAGTGTGAGAATCGCCTTAAAAATCAGTCGGCGTGCTGTGAGCAGTGGTATCGAACCTACCGATTTTTCGGTATTTCCACTGATATAGAGCGAATTGGCGCCATATTATCTACAAAACAACTTAAAATTCTTCGTGATGTCAATGATGAGTTGGTAAAGGGCATAATTGTACAAAATACACTTACTTTCTTTCACAGCACGTTTTTATAAAATAAGTACAAAAATAAACTAAAAACTTTTCACTTCTTTTCGGTCGAAGCAGTGGGTGTATTATCCCAGACATATCTCTGAGTCATCCAATCGATCGCCATAGTTACATACAATACATTTTAACCACGGAAAGTAAAATATTGAACATTACATAGGTGCAAATTGCTTTCGTTGGTTAAATTTTACTCTATGACGATCGATGACTCAAAGATTTGTCTGGCAGAATGCACCCAACAGTTGACAGATACAATTTCGAAACATAAACAATATTATAACACTGTTAAATCAAAATGTTTCGTTTATACATGACGCTGCACTGCAACACTGGCTTTTTAAATAAGTCGGGTTATCCGAGTTTCGCAGTAACTTCATGTTAGTGTTTTATCGATAGAAAGACGATAGCAATGCAACAAATCTCACTGTACCACTTTTGCGTAATCGCATTTCGTCGATAGAATTTTTACTGTGTTAGCAACAAAACTTCGATTGAAATAATTTCATTGAAAATTAGATAATCAGAAAGCTGATGTGGCTTAGTTAGCAGGTACTGCCATCTAGTCAGGTGAATTTAAACTAATGTTGGAATTAGTTTAAATTTACCTCACTAGATGGCGTTACCTGCTTCGATTTGTTTTTGGAATATTCAAATACAGATAAAAAAGTCATGAAACTTTTAAATTGTTTCTTAAAAAAATCATCAAATGCAAAATTGTAGTAAAACAGTAATATGAAGGGATTTTTAACAAATTTCAATACAAATTGAGTGACACCTATCGGCAATAATTTGTATTAATAAGTTTTGATTTTTGCGTTTCAAAGATTTTGACGTTTCTTTGAAAATTTGGTAAAGTTTGTTGCTATCTGTGCTAGGCATGCTGCGACGATAGCGGCGCCATCTAGCATTCTACAAGAAAAACATTTTAAATCGCCCGATAGTCGCCTTGCGAGGGCCATTTCTTTAGTATGGGATGAGGTATCTGTACTATAGTATTATGTAATCTGTGTCGCAACTAAAATCTAATAAAATAGTAACTAAATCCCTAAAAGTTGGGAAAATGAAACTATTTCGTTCTTATAGGTACGATTAAGTAACGTATAAAAGGTAAAAATCTGAAAACTAAGCTATTTTTGACTCAGTATTTTTTACTTCACTTTTGATAATGCGCTTTGTAGGGAACTATCGTTCTAGATTGTTATTATTCTCAACTCAAATCTCTGCTTGAGTCAGTTAGAAAGCGATGGTGCTATTCATCGCATATAGCGCCATCCCTTTCTAACTCTACTCAAGCAGAGATTTGAGTTTGAATTTAATTCTTACAAAATACATAAAAAGATCGTTATGTAGATTTCATATGTTTAAGTATGGAATCACAATGTGTTTAGCATGGTGTTATTGTCGCGAAGGCATGTTCGGTTCCATGTTTGTTTCGGGTGTTTTTTTCTTTAAAGCTTTTTAATCACAGAAATAAATCAAGATAGGAGGGAGGTGAGGACTTTCTTTTATTCTCCTATAGAAAGTTGATCATATCTCTAATATCGGTAATGTTTTAAATTTTCTAACGGATAATTACGCATGTGTGTGATACGTCCATTTTGTATGGATTGCTGCTTGCTGCGTTCAATAGTTGTACCCATAGACATAGAAAAATTTTCGCTGCGCTCAAGAAGACCTACAAAGCGTGGAAAATAGAAGTTAACATCATACGGACACGGTCTATGTAAAAAAGAGACAAAGGAGCATGTGACATGTGCCAACATTTTTTACAGTAAGAGCCCCTAGCGTCCCGCCTAGCAAATGAGCAATCACAGTTTGTTAATCTTAATTAGAATTTAAAATAAAGGTATCGTGGAGCCATGGTGTCTTGTGCTCTAAGTAATTGTGATGTGACAAAAAGAAACAATCCAAGTAATCACACTTTTCACAGGTAAATAAGATATTGTCACACATTTCTTTAAAACCAAATTTCGCTACATTTATTCGTTTATCGACAAAGAAAACAGTATGGAACATAGTTTATTAATTTCCTTTGCCATATATAGTCATATTTTATGAATCTAAGTCATATTTTATGTATCCCATATAAAATGTATGCATTCGTTTTCGGATCACCTGTTTATTGACCTTTGACATTCTATTTCTGTGGTTGTACCACTTTCGGTTCGGTAGTATAACCACCTTAAAAGAAAATAAACTTTAATCCCTTGACTCAAAGTTTCTAATTGTATAAAACGACAGCGAAAAGCTTCGCGACAGTATGATAATGTGGCCTCAGCTTAAGAGTTAATAGCTCTATCTCTTTAGAAACAATTTACCAGAGGTAGAAAACTTTCGTATCTTCGGCATCGGTGAGCCGATCGTCAACAGGAAAGAATATCTGAGCGGCGCAAGACATTAAGTTATGGAAGAATGCAGAGCCCTGGTAGAATTTAATTCATCATTAACTAAACGTTACAAAGGTTTTTTTTTTAATTTTGTCAGAATAGTGATTAAAAAATAAAACAAATGTATTGTGAGTACGAATTACGTATACTGGCGTTCTTAAAATCTTGCACTACAGGGTGTTTGGTAATAGATAGGTACCATTCATACAGCCCCGGAAAACTATTCAAAAAACACCACTTTATTGAGAAAAAAAAATGTTTTGTGAATTTTGTGATAAACTGCATAATGGAAACCCTTGACCGAAATTGTGTTTTGCTTTTTCCCATTAATTAGATTGATTATCGAATACCATAGTCTATTTGCGTCTAGGGTTGTCATTTTGCATTTTTCCATACAAATAAAAATAAAAAATTCTCAGTGGTTGTTTTCAGGGTTTTATAATAATTTTGCGGGGCTCTATCATGGTACTGTATCTACTGTATTCCGCCTGCATATTGCAACATCGCAATAAAACATTCACATCGTCGCCATTCTATCTTGATTTGTTTCTGTGCTTTTTATTGTCACATTTCATTTGTTTTTCTTTTCTCATATTTTCCATTTTTTGTTTGTTTTTGGGACTTATTGGCGCTTTTTTGTAAACTATTTTTAAAAATATTTCAATCGGTAGTATTAGTATAGTATGACTGACATCTGTCAATCTCATCGGCCCATGCGAAATGAAAGGTTACTTAATAAATGTTGTATTCATAAATTACTCTTTACGACCAGATTAAACTATCATCAGGTTAATTATTGTTCTATCTCACGAAGACTCTTTTGTTATGAATGTGTTTGTCGTGCACATGCACACTGTTTTAGTGTGCGTCTGCACGCTCTCGTATTACGCACACTAAAACAATGAAAGTTTTTCAAAACCCAACCTTATGACGAGTATTTATAACGGGTGTAACAAGAGCTCACACACCCTCAACGAAGCCGAAGTCCACGCATTCCGCCCATCATCAGGATCATTTTTGTCTTTTAGACTATACCAGGGAAACCAATAGCTACGAAGTTATTGAAGGTCAAAGTAAAAAATGTTTTCAAAATTTTTATGAAATCTTATTTTATTAGTTTTTTCCTATTTTTTGTCCAAAGAAACATCAAAATTTTAGTATTTCGTAACAAACAATGGCTTCAAATCGTCGTCACTCAATGTATCTCATGAGCACGCACATAAACGCTGCCTTTCAACTCAGCCGCACGCAGCTGTGTAGCATACACTCGTTGTACGCGTTACATTGCGTGGTAATTTATGCAATGCTTTTTTAACACCAAAAATTAAACATTTCCCAGCAATAATTTTGAACAGAAATGGTCCTGATGATGGGCAGAATACGTAGACCTCGGCTTCGTTGAGGGTCTTGTTACACCCGGTATTACTCCATGGGGTTGTATCAACGCATTTCTGTGATTGAACTATTGACTAATAAACTATATTTTATTTTTGTTAATGTCAGCGCCATTAAGTCCCATTCTCGCTGCATGCGTCCATACAAAAAGTTGTGTTTGTTCGCAGAGGCGCGAGAGAAAGTCACCGCATGCTTAGCGTTTGCACGATCGCCATTGCATTAGCTCGTGTGTTCCAGAACATATCACATCATGTGGGACGATGTTTTGTTTCGATTCTTTTGTTATAGTTGTTCTATCTCACGACAACCTTGCCATGAATGTTGTTAGGCGAGCATACATTATTTTAGTGTGTGTAAACAGAGAGCGTGCAGACGCACACTAAAACAATGTGTATGTGCACACCTAAAGCTTTGTCCAGACTTGTATAATTTTGGCGTATCAGATCACCGTATCTTTACCATACAGCGCTAGTTTGGTTGGGCGTGCGTTGATATTACTTCAACGCACGCCCAACCAAACTAGCGATGTATGTTAAAGATACGGTGATCTGATACGCTAAAATGGACTAGTCTGGACAAAGCTTTACACAATCATAGCAAAAGCGTCATCGTGAGACAGAACAACTATATTGTTGTTGCCTTTTGGTAAACAGGGTGTTTGGTAATAAGCCTTATAAAACCGAATATGGTAGATAGGGACTATCAAACTGAACAACTTTTACTATGGGACCAACTCTGAAATCGCGAAAAAAAAATCTGCTGTTTCATACAAAAATTTACGAAAATATCAAAATGTATGAGCTTAGCTGATTTAATTCGCGATTTCAGAGTTGGTCCCAAAGTATAAGTTGCTCAGTTTGATGGTCCCTATCTACCATATTCGGCATTATAAGGCTATTAACAAACATCCTGTAGTTACTATACTATATCGCTTTTTGTGTCTTGTCAAAGAGCTTACTTAGACGACGCGTGTTTTGACTTGTTTTAACTTGTTTGTCCGATTCGCGTATGATGTTTTAATTTATTCATTGTAGAATAAAAAGGTAAATCTTTAGAATGGAAGATGTATAAAATATATTTTATAATTTTATGAATCGAATGAATCATTTAACGTCAGCTTATTGCTAAAACTATTATATTTTTTTTTAATTAATTGAGTTCAATCAACCAAACTCTCTTTTATTTATTATTGACAAAAGAATATATTATTATTTCCTTGAATCTCTTGGACATGAGAATAGGTAGTTATTTACTCACAAGCTGATTACAGATTTTATGTACATTTTAATTGTATTAAATTTATACGTATTTAAATACGCTTATGTTATTATTCTAAGGTTAAATCGCTCAACAATCATCACGTACAATTAAAAATAATTATAACGTGTTTCTCGTATTTTCTTGCATTATTGTAATGCTCAAATTATTTTTATATTTTTGTTCGACATTACAAATAACGAGAAAATATGATTTTTTAATTAATTTAAGTATTTATCGGACAATAATATTTAGTCGTCATTATTTATTAAGCCAGTGTAAATATAATTTATTTTCGTTATTATTAAATTAATTGTGAAGCTATCGTAGAAATGCATTATTATTATCAGTTTAGTAGTATATAAATTGTTATTAAGATTTTTTTTATGAATTTTTCAAATGATATGACGTCCGTAAAGCCATAGGAAAAAACTTAGAGAAATGTTTATGCAAATCATTAAAATATTGCCAACATCGACTGATGAAAATTAAGTTATAAAATATCTAATATTTATTGATACGTCATTTTAAACCATGGTTCAATAATGCCAGGCATAATAGCATTCCGAGACAGGAAGTCACGTGGGTCACACTACGTAGCTTGACCGTTACGGACACGTATAAAAACGATGGAACAGATAAATTAAAAATGAAAATGTATTATTAACACGATGATCATGGGAAATTTTTTTTTTCATTTTCGGATATAATGCACTTAACAGTCAGATAGAATATCGTATAAGAAATAATATTTTGTATGACACATGTACTTAATCGAAAAATTTAGGGAGATAATTGAAAATTCTTGGCTAACTCCATAATAAACGCGTCTGAAACGTAACATGTGACGTCACAAATCATGACCGTTTTGTATACAGCGTTTTCGGCGGGTGCTGCTGCGTGCTAACTTCAAGTAACTAACTATATCACGAGAAAAAAACGCAAGGGAAAAGTTTTAAGTAATATTACAGTTGATTTTCTCAAGCATTATACTTTTGATTTTGATACAAAAAAATTGATGCATATTCCCTATTACAGTCTGTCCATCCTTACTTGTCTTATTTAGTAAACAGTTTTTGACAGTTGTCATACGTCTTTTAAATTTAAATCGTTATTTATAAATATGTTAGTAACTTTATGAAATTGTTGTTTATTTATTAACAATTTATTTCGTAATCTATGTGTGGAAAACCATTTGTATTATTTTATAAATGATTATTTCAATAAAGAGTTGGGTGAAGATTGTTTACCATATAAGACAAGTAAGGATGGACAGACTTTACGTTCATTCATCTTTAACTTGAAATGTTTCGTTTGCTAAGAGAAACAAATCACAATTAAAATGCACTATAATAATTTTGTAATGAATGCGACAGAAAAATATTCCTTCATTTTTTGTTTGTTACTATGAAGTCGCGCAACTGGATAGTGACGTAAGTTAGTGTTACTCCCAGAACACCAGAGCCCACTGACATGAAAAAATTTTTTTCTTATTTTCTGGACTGGCTGTCTGTATGATTTGACAGCAAAGTTCTTGTGCCTATTTGAAACGCCACTAGCGTGAGTCTAAAGAACTAATTTTGACGTGTACAATGAAAATGGTTGCCGTGATGGTCTCTCCAGGCTTCAGACTTTAGTACCATGTCCCTCACGCTATGCTCACGCTACGTCCTACAGCGCCAAAATGGCGGAAATCAAATAGGCACAAGAGCAGTTTGACAGCAGCCATTCCAGTGTAATAATATAGAAGTCAATGCCAGAGCCCTATTTCATCAAGTCGACATTTGTCAGTGACATATGTCGGTTAATTTTACAATCTGAGTCAAGATTGCATGACAATTATTGTCGACAAAAATTATCCACTGTTTCATAACATAATTGTCCCTTATTAAATTAAAAAAGACTATAAAAGTTGCCGACATATGTCACTGACAAATGTCAATTTGGTGAAATAGGGGCCAGACCTCATGCTTCAAACAAAATGTAAAGTCTGTTCATCCTTACTTGTCCTATTTAGTAAACAGTTTTTGACAGTTGTCATATGTCTTTTAAACTTAAATCGTTATTTAAAAAAATGTTAGTAACTTTATGAAATTGTTGTTAATTTATTAACAATTTATTTCATAATCTATGTGTGAAAAACCATTTGTTGTATTTTATAAATGATTATTTCAATAAAAAGTTGGGTGAAGATTGTTTACCATATAAGACAAGTAAGGATGAACAGACTTTAGGTCTTATAACGATAGTATTAAAGTACGTAATGCAATAGTATTAATTAACGTTTATTTGGAGTCCATTTGTTTTATGTTAGATGTAATGAAGTATTTGTTTACGCTTAGATTTTACGCATATTTCTTTGTCTTTATTTTTATTATTATTATTATTGCTGACTTGAGTTAAAATTATTTATTTTGTAAGTTTTTGAATGTTGACAATATATGCTTGGTGAAATGTGTTTTGTGTTTGTTTTTTCGTGTTTGCTTAGCTTATTATAAACTCTTTTAAATTGTTCACACCATATTAAAGACCGTTTTGCTAAGAATGTTGTGAGTGCACATGCACATTATTTTAGTGTGCGTAATACGAGAGCGTGTAGACGCACACTAAAACAATGTGCATGTGCACGACTAACACATTAATAGCAAAACGGACTTCGTGAGATAGAACAAAATAGATGTTCCTAACAGGTATACACGCTGAAATTATAATCATTTGGTTCCCGCAGTGGGGTGGTTCCACTCATGATTACAAGCAACTTTTATTAAGGGGCCAACTCTTATATCGCGAAAATAATCAGCTGTTCCATACAAAAGTGCAATACCTACTCGACCTTAATGCACAGAACAGCCTTTTTTTCGCCATATCAGAGTTGTCCTCTTAATAAAAGTTGCTTGTAAATGAGTGGAACCACCCCACTTGGGAACCAAATGATAAAAATTTCAGTATGTATACCTGTGGGGGTATTACAACCTCTTAAAACTCGCCAAGTTTATGAATTGCTATAGTTACATCTCTTTCTCGCTGTATAGCCAATAAAAGAGATAGATTGATATCCAGTTAGAAAACTGCCAGGAAATAAGAGGTCATAATACGGCCCCTGTTCCTATCTATCGGCCTTATTAATAAACGAAGAGTACGTTTACACTTGGATTAATGAAAATTTGGCTTAGCAATATTACTCCTTACGTTTGACGCCTCAAAGCATTATATACTTTAGCAAACTTTTTGGTTAAACTAGGTGCAAACTTACTCTCCGTTTATTAATAAGGGGGTAGGTCTAAGTAAAACCTTTTTACATGTTTTCTTGAATGTATTAAATAAACTAACATTGTAACTTGATTTTAAATACATTGCACAGTATGTTTTGCTGTTGTAAATTAAATGTTGGTCAGTTTTCACCTCCGCTGGAATACAGTATTTTTTGTCTCATTTTTCTTGCACCAAGAAATCATTCTGTTAGAGTTGTGAGTATACAAGGTTTTAGGATGATTTAAAAAACACCAAGTTAAATGTAGCATAAACGTGAAAGTGATGAACAGCTACATAATGAACCTATAACCGTATCTGAAGGTTTGTACAATGTGTTAAAATTGACAATAGACAGTGATCTGCAGCAAGTTCAGAGCGCTTGCGGTACAAAACGACTCGCTCTCTCTCGCTCTCTCTCTCGCTCTCTCTCTCTCTTTCTCTCTCTTTCTTTGCCATACATTCTTGAGTGAAGTTACAGCAGATCACTGTCTATTGTCAATTTAATCGCATCAAGAATCGAAATTGCAAATACTTGCATGTGTTTTGTACCTTTTTAGGTAAAGTGTGCTTCTTGTTTTGTTGCGAATGATGCACCCACCAGAATGCTTTTGTGATTTCATTTGCATGTAAAGGTAAGTGTCAAGTTTATTTGTTTCACTTTGCTAGGTTTTCATCTTCATTGTTTGCACAACTAAAAGTTTTAAAGGGAACATTATGGCAAAACCATAGGGTGATTTAGCTGGTTTTCGGCCATAATTGCCGGCTAAATATTATGGATTGTGAAACTCATACATTAGTTTTCGGCCAGGCGGCCGAAAAGCAAATGACCTCCAAAAAAAAAAAATGCATTTAGTTACCCGACCATAAAATTTAAATGTTTCACACCGAATACTTTACGCGTTTAAGTCAAAATAACAGTACTAAAACTAATTTACCATATTCAGTAACAAAAATTATGTGTAATTAATTATGTAATTAATAATAATAATTAAGCCTTTTCATTTCCTTAATAAAATAACAATACATTAACAAAATTATAATTATAGATCATGCAATTTAATAATTAAAATAGAATTGATTTAAAAATTTCATATATTTTTTTTATGTCTAAATACATTTAATGCATGCTTGAGTTATTATTTATTTCTTTATTAAGGACCTTTCTATAGAGTGAAGGCCTCCTCCATTTTTTTCCACGCAGCTCTATTATTCGCTTTGTCTGTCCAATCTTTTCCCGCTACTTTTGAAATTTCATCCAGCCATCTCTCCGCCAGTCTGCCTCTGTTTCTCTTGCCGATAGGTCCCTTCCATGGCATTATCTTTTTGGCCCACCTGTCCTCTTTCATCCGTGCAATATGGCCTGCCCACTTACTTCCATTTGAGTCTTTTGCAGTGTTCTAGAACGTCAATCAACTTGTGCCTTCGAAGGCACGGCTAGCGGTAGGTGCTTATTGCGCGACCTTGAGCAAGTAAAGGAGGCCTGGATAAGTTTCCGTAATGGCCGAAACCAAAGGGGGCCGGCAAACCGGCTAAGTCACCCTATTTACGAAAAAGTTCGTACCTAAATAGCTGGCTAAGTGCCCGTTCACACAGCGATCCCTTTTGCAGGTCCGTTTTATCGGACACGTTTTTGTTCAACTATGGCGTATGTAGTTGTACGATTTTGTACGTGTACTCACACAACGCAGATCTGCAATAACGGTCCTGTAAATACAGATCCGCCGTGTGAACGCACGGTAATATTTATCACGTCAAAATCAATATTAACAATGATTGAAAATTCTAATCGACAACTAATATCAAATTAGTTGTCCATACCACAGTATACAGGGTGCATTTGAAATCACTCTCCAAATTTTAAGGATGTGTTCAGTCCATGAAACTGAACAACTTTCTCTAAGAATCAAAGGGTCAAATATGTAAACAAAAAATTGAATTTTCATACAAAACAAAGAAATCACGTGATCTGTTTAGTATGGGATGACCAAAATATTTTGGCGTATTTCAACACATGTTTCATGGAGAAAGTTGTTCAGTTTCATGGACTGAACACATCCTTAAAATTTGGAGAGTGATTACAAATGCACCCTGTATATGTATATTAGTTTTAATATATAAAGAGGGCGTCCCAAAACTTTGCCACATGTAAGGAAACTACCTTAAATATTGAAGATAGAAAAGTTATGAAAACTTCATTTAGTTTTTAAAAAGAGACGAAACTGCATTCAAAGATTTTTTTAAAAATCGCTTACGATTCGATACAAATTGAAACAATTTGTAATAATTAATGTTAAATTTCATAGTTTTCTTTTTGTTTAAGATGCTTTGTCACAATTGTCACTTAAGAAAAAATAATCCATATGAGTAACCCTTTCGATTGGTATCGTAAAAATAAATAAAAAATATTTTTTCGTTTTTGGTGGGTTCGATTCCTGGTTAAGGCAGGCAATTTTTCAAAAATCATTGAATGCAGTTCCAATTATTTAAAAAAATAATAATCTTCTTTCAGTAAAATTTCCTATCTTCAATATTTAAGGTACTTTCCCTCCGTGTGGCAAAGTTTTGGAACACCTGTATATATACTGTGTCGTACCTTGTCAGTACAATATGCCTACTCTAAAGATTTGTGCGGACGGTAAATAACAGTTGCCTGATATAGACTTGCCTCTTACCGAAATAGTTTGGGAACGACTGTTGATTTAATATGTCCATTTCAATAGGATTGGGCCGAGTTCAACGCTGCCACGTCCACAATAGACGGGCTCCGCCCCTCCGTGCGTTCTCCGGCGGCGTCTCCCCGCCACTCGCCGCGCGCGTCCCGCAGAGCGCCCGCGCCCGCTGAGAACGCGTACGGAGAGCTTAGGGCTCCGCCCCTCCCGCCGAGGAAGAGTTTATCACCCGCTGAACCCGCAATAGTGGCTGCGTCGAGTGTGCAAGATATTGTTATGGCGACTGCTCAAGGTAATCCTGGTAATCACTACATATTATAAAACAAAGTCCCTCGCCGCTTCTGTCTTTTCGCGATAAACTCAAAAACTACTCAACGGATTTTCATACGGTTTTCACTAGGGATGGGTCCAGTGACAATTTCAATGAAATGAAAATTAAATTTATATGAAATCTTTCAAAACGGGTTGAAATATTTCACTTTTGAGTGAAATTTATTTCCAGTACTAGAAATCCCTTATTTTCTGAATTAGTTTACTATTTTAACGTATTAAATGAAATTTAAAGGCTTAGGTAATTGACCGATCGAGCTCGAAGCGCGAGCGAAGCGTTTCTGCTTCAGCTTGGGCAACAATTCTTTCGTATGTCCTTCCTGCTGTCCGTTTGTTCTCCTCTATAGGTTACAGGTCGCATTTCTCAACCGATTCTCGTGAAATTTTGTGAGCAGGTTCGAAAATTATATAGAATTTTATGGTCGAGCCAGTTTTTCGAAATTCTTCAAAATGGCGGAGATGTGTAAAAGAACATATTTCAGTCCGGCTTTCCGGCGCTGTTGTTCTCCTGTACAGGTCGCATTTCTCAACCGATTCTTGTTAAATTTTGTGAGCAGGGTCGAAAATTATAAAAATGTTATAGTCAAACCCCGAAGTCCCGGCGAGAAAATAACCACGAAATTTAAGTTGAACGCTCCGCAACTTAAATTCTGCGATTGTCTTAAATTTCTAATCTATCACGTGACTTACAGGAGTAAGGCAGCTTTGACCAAATATCACATCGGAAATGAATGATGTTTTTCATAATCTTGAGGTTAAGTTTAGTCAAAGAGTCTGCGTTACTCCTATAGGACACGTGATAGGTTAGGAAATTAAGACGATACACGATTTTATTTTGGGCTTTAAGCCGAAACCCGATTTTATTTTGGGCTTTGACTAAGGCTTCTTGTCAAAGCTGAGGTTTGACTAGACAAACCTAGGAGTGCCTGAGCTTCGGCGTTTGCCTATAACGTAAACATTTTTTTTGTAGCCTGTTTTTCGATTTTTTTCTAAATGGTGGAGATATTATGTAAAAGAAACATATTTCAGTCTAGTTTTCCGGCGCTGTTTGTTCTCCTCTACAAGTCACATTTCTCAACCGATTCCCGTGAAATTTTATGGGCAGGTTCGAAAATTATATAGAATTTTATTGTCGAGCCTGTTTTTCGAAATTTTTCATGGTGGAGATATGTAAAAGAAACATTTCAGTCCGCCATTCCACCACTTGTCGCGAGGCTTCGCAATTATGGGTGTACAATTAAAACTTGATTATAGATAGGTAGATAGGTAAGTATATAGATTTACAGCGACATAAGATGGATCAAAGAAAAGGAACCTTGGAACACATTTCATGTGCTCAGTAAAATTGTAAACTACAACAATTTGACTTGCATAACCTTTGGATACTGTACACTATATTGCCAATGACTCACATAAAGCTTTAAACCTGTACACGGTGTGCCAATGACTCATAAAGGCTTTATACTTCCACCATGAGGTTACTAATGACTTCAATTAGGCTTTATAATTATACTAGAGGGAAAACAACACTTCTTCACTATGCACATATCCTCGCGTGAGGCTACCTTCTTAAGCACACACGCATGAGCATTGTGGGCTAGCCATTTAAGGCCTCCCCTTCTGGACCTCCAACAACACCCCTACAGTCCACGCCCAAGCCACCGGTGAAACAATGCTCACAACCCTCTTTTACTTCTTACTCAGTGTACAAAACATAATTTACATAACTTCTTTACTGAGCACACTTCTTGTATTCCAAGGTCACTTGAATACACATGGGGATTTACATTTACACTAGAATGAGCATTATAATATCAATCTTACTCACGATTTGGCTTCTGGGCCACGCCGCTCACCAAGGGCACCATTTTAGCTGTTTTACTTACTTTCTCAGTACTACACCTTTGAACTAACCGCGCCCATTGCATACAATGTTCGCTGCTACCCTCTTCCACCCTTTTTTATTTCTCCCCCGTTATTTTAGTGTTGCCAACGTACAACCACAGAGGGGAAAAGATTTTACTCACAGATTAGGCTGCACGAGGAATCGCGATCTCCGCGACACCACTGTTTGTTCTCCTCTACAGGCGCATTTCTCAACCGATTCTCGTCAAATTTTGTGAACAGGTTCGAAAATATATAGAATTTTACTGTCGAGCCAGTTTTTTTTTATTCTTCAAAATGGCGGAGATATATATATATAAACATATTTTAGTCTGACTTTCTAGCTGTCTGTTCTCCTCTACAGGTCCCATTTCTCAACCGATTCTCGTGAAATTTTGCGAGCAGTTCGATAATATTATAGATTTTTTAAGTCGAGCTGGTTGAAATTTATCAAAAATATCACCCGTTTCCAAAAATAAGTATTCAAAATTATAAGCGCCATCTCGCTGCGCATAGCTACCAAATAAACAGCACGTAACCAAATAATATATCTAACCTACTATGTGCTTTGAAAGACCTCGTGAGCAGTGAGGAAAAAGGGGTTTCGATTGCTCGGCCACGGTGTCGTAGAAGAAAAACAACTACGTCAACATTACGAAGGAATATGTAGAAAACTAACAATGAAAGTCGCAAATTTGTAGGTTCAATACTCAGAAAGTTTAACCATGACCGCGCGGTCGAAACGTGGAGGACCTCGCGGCCACGCAGTTCTATCAAACGGAGCTTAGTAGAGGTTCCATTATTTTTGCTAATCGCAGATACGATTTCGTAGATAATTAAGACAGTATAAGTAAAGCCCTAATGTTTGGACTTTACGACCACGTTTTTCTGTAGGTCGTGAAATCCAAACCTTAGGGCTTTATTTATACTGTCTACTATTTTTACCTAATCGTATCAGGGATTATAAAAGAGAATGGGACCTCTATTAAGCTCCGTTTGAGAGAACTGCGTGGCCGCGCGGTTTTCCACGTTTTGACCGCGCGGCCATAGCATTTAATTTCTGTAGCAGGTTGTGAAGTCCAAACATTAGGGCTTTATTTATACTGTCTATATTTTCTACATAATCGTGTCAGCGATTAGCAAAAATAATAGGACCCCTACTAAGCTCCGTTTAAGAGAACTGCGTGACCGCGCGGACTATGGCGCAGCCATAGCCTTTAAGCTAAGTAGGTAGTGAAATCCAAACATTTGGGTTTTTTATACTTTCTATATTTTTCTTCGAAATCGTATCAGCAATTTACATTATAGCAAAAAGAATGGGACCCCTACTAAGCTCCTTTTAAGAGAACTGTGTGGCCGCTCGGTTCTCCACGTTTCGACTGCGCGGTCACGGTTAAACTTAAAATTTTCTGAATATTGGTCCTACTTTGCGACTTTTATTGTTAGTTTTCTACACATTCCTTCGTAATGTTGATGAAGTCGTTTTTCTTCTACGCCATCGTAGCCGACAATCGAAACAGACATTGAATATTTTGTTATTAAAAATTGTAAAATAGCCAAAGCTATTCGTAATTTAAGCCAACTTATTTGTTTATTATTTTGTTCTATAATTATGTTGATATATTGACAAAATGCATGTAATTTTTTTTTGGTTAGATAAAACTTAAAAATAAATTTCACTCTAAACTGAAATATTTCAACCAAAATGAAATTTATTCTAAATATTTCACAGATTGAAATTTTTCATGAAATTTACCCAACCCTAGTTTTCACCAAATGAGTAAGTTAAATGAAAGTGACTCCTAAGGAAGGTTTAGATGTATAATAAGTGCAACACTAGCGCCACTACCCAAAAAAAATTGCCGTGTAAATATACAATTATTACAAATCCAAGCTGGTCCCATCGCAAAATATCAATTGTTGGGTATTGTTTGTAAATACAAACTCGGTGACACAAATAATTGTTAAAGCTGATAAGTTTCTTGCTCCCGTTCCTCTTGTCAGTTAAAAAAGACTGGAACGGGTGATAGGAAAATATAGACGATTATAAAGTGCTTAATTACTAAGATTATTTTAATAAAGCAATTTCGATTTTGACATTGTTTGCAGAAATAATACAGAAAGGTTAAAAACGGCGGACGTTTTGTTTTTCGTCGATAAAAACCACAATAAATTATCTGTCATTAAGTTTGTATGTTTCATCTGTAAAATGTTAACACGTCCAGGGGGGGTATTACAACCTCTTAAAACTTGCCAGGTTTATGAATTGCTATAGTAACATCTCTTTCTCGCTGTATAGCAATTAAAAGAGATAGATTGATAGCCAGTCAGAAAACTGCCAGAAAATAAGAGGTCATAATACGGCCCCAGAACCTGTGAAATAGGCTATGAACCTATTATGTAATTTATCAGTATTTTTCTGTAAGGTAAGTAAGTATACATATGACTAATATTGGTTACTCTTATTCTAGAACCAAGACGACGGTCTTCCTTAGAACCGGAACCTGACTTGAGGCACCGACTGACATCTGTCATCACAGGATCAACAGAGACCATCACTGGTATAATCGACACGAGGCATGAGGTATGTTTACACAATATAGTGTAGTTGTATAGTTACACAGTTATAGTCAGCGAGCTAAAATCTATGGAAGTGTAATTGCAAACAAATATTGCTTAAAAATACACCACGACGCTAATAAATTACAATCCGCACAGCATTTAGTCGGGCAAGCCACGCGCCTTAACGTTTTTTAAAGAAAAGTGAAATTTATTTAGAAATTACGTCCTGTGTAGTCAAATTGTTCTAAACTCGACATTCTTTACAGGTACCTCCTCCCGACCCTAGAGCATTTGAAAAGCCTCGCAGAGCTTGCACCCCTCAATCCAACAGCAGACCATTACCCGCCCCACCGCCCGAACGAAACTCACTAGAAGACCGACCGACACCGACAGAACCCCGAGCCATACTCGACAGACCCGACAGAAATACAGACCGACATATCGACAGACACCCTATCCCACCAGAAAGAAACGACCATAGAGTCCCAGAAAGACCGGCACACGAAAACAGAACACACATAGAAAGAACAGAAAGAAACATACCTTCAGAAAATAGAACAGATAGACTACTACCAAACTTAGAGTGCAGACAAGAAAGGCATCCTTTACCGGATAGACAAAATTTACCGGAAAACAGATTAGAGAGACACGCGGAAAGAGTTTCGATTGAACCGAATCGTCACGTAGGGCATGCGGAGAAACTTCCGGAGCGACATCCGGAGAGGCATATAGAATTCCGGCAGCCACCGGAACGACCTCCGGACAAACCGGATAGAGAATGGGAGAGGGAAAGAGAGCGGGAAAGAGAGAGGGAGAGGGCTCCCCCTAGACAGAGGTCGTTGCCATCTACGACTAGTGGTAGTGTTGACCATCAGCCTACTAAATCGACAACTATGCCGAAGTTCCCTTCTGAAGAAGCAAAGGAACCGCCTTATGAAAATGTTAGCGTGGAGAAGAATGAATTGGCGGTTGGACGTAAGTATTTTGAGGATACTAGAAACGACAGAAATCGCCAAAAACTTTTCCCATACATTTTGTACTGAAAAACGATAAATCAACTCAATGGGAAAAGTTTTTGGCAATTTCTGTCGTTTCTAGTCCTCATACCCTAAATGGTCCCTTATAGTTTTTTGATCCCCACATGAAATAGGATCGATTGGCGTAAATAATGATTTTTTGGTATTTTAGCATTTTTTTTTGCTAATGGTATTTTTTTTTAATCTGTGAATGCAGTTCAGAATATCTTCAAAAGTTATGGATGGTCTCCTAGGAACGTTTTCCTGTAACTATAACGGTTAAGGTGCCTGCCCTTAATGTACCGTCTCAAAAATCCACCCTGTATTTTTCAAGGCTATCAGATTCCGGTTATTTATCAGGGGCCCAAGTCTGCTATTGTTAACGTCATAATCGTGTTTCAATCGTGTTTGAGTTAAAGTTCTAGTTTTTTAAACCCAAAACCGAAACAATTAAAACACGATTATGACTAACATTAGCAGAATCGACGCCCAGATAAGTGGCCCTACTATGAGTCGATGCAAACTGTCTTCGCTGCCGTAAACCATCGTTTTCTCTCTTTCACTTGCATCGACTGAGCAGTATATCCGATAGTTTTTGGTAGCGAAAACAGTCTGCATCAGCTCATGGTAGAGCTACTGCACATTTTTTACTACAACAGACGCAGAGATTCATAAATTATGTGTATATGTTTGTTATCTAATAAATAAACTATTATTATTATTATTATATTTGCACAGAATACATAAAGGTACTAAACAACTGTTGGACTTAAAAGTTTATACTATCCGCCTCTTTGGTCTAGTAGTTCGCCCACCCGTATAAGACGCAGGGGTCCCGGGTTCGATTCCCAGGGGGGGTACAATTTGTACTCGGTTTGAATGGTGGTAGGGCTTATTTCAAGTCCGCCTATCTAGCTACTACCATCTTACCTAAGTCTGACGCCATAACAACAATTTAAAAATTGTTGTGTTCCGGCAGTTAAAGGTAAGGTAGCCAGTTCCTCAGTGGTGAGGATTCCGGGTGTATTGCGCTTCCACCTTCGGCCTTATCGTCACTTAACATCAGGTGAGGTGAAGGCCAAGCACTATCCCGTTATACATAAAAAATACTATTATTAGTAATAAATAAAAATAACCTTATTTTAATGGGAATATATATTTTAAAAAAATGGCTTAGTAGCAAAAGAACCTATTCGCAAAATGCCACACGGCCAAAAAAAGGATACGTTCTCGGAATTAATTGTTCTCGAAAGGACCTTCAGTTAAATACGTCGCTTACATTATTGGTTCAATTTTAAATGACGGTATTATTTAGGTTTTTTGTAGTTTTAAACATATTCTATTTCTTTTGCAGCAAAGAAATTCAACCCATTGACGCACGACAAGCACGGAAGAAAGTACGCGGACAACGTTTCCTACGAAAATATAAATTTAGATTACATCGCGCGTTTAGTAGGCGAAGGTTACCCAAAAGATATAGTTGTAAGAGCATTGGGCATCACCCGGAACGATTTGGAAATGGCATGTGATATATTACACGAATTTGGGTCGAAAGTACCGAATAAGTGTTAGGGTTGAAAATTAAAAGGTTTAGAAAATTGGTGTGTGCCATATATTTATGTTTGGAGGCAACCCTAGAAATATCAGGAAGAAATGGTTTGTGTAAGTGAGATGGTGATATGATACCGTATAAGACTTCACACACGGCAGAATTTTGTAGGTGCGATTTTTGGATAGTCGGTGATCTCTAATGCTGGGGCTACACGAGGCTCCATAACGCCATTAATTGTGGCGCTAATGGCAGAGTATTAACGCCTGTTAGACGTAAAGGCGACAAATTGGCGCCTTAATTATTGTGTTTTAAGGCATTAGACGCCTAAGTGCGACCCTAGCATAACAAACTGGATTCATATCCCTTCAAAACGTGGATTAAAGTTTAACCTAATAAAAACTGGAGATCTGGAGTCTATCTGCCTTTCAGTAAATAAAAGCATGGACGAATTAATAGGTGACAACATCAATTTGTAACCATGTCTAACTAAAGTGGAGAATATTCTTTGTCGAGATAATCAACTATCCAATATATCATACCTTCAAAAAGTCAAGGCTGCGTTTACACTGAGGTGAAGCTGAGCGGTGCATGAATTGACCAATTACGATATACCAGCATCCCGCTTAGCGGATCGGTGCTTAGCGGTGTATAAATTGACTAATCATAATGCACCGCTAAGCACCGCTTCGCTCCGCTCTGCCTCAGTGTAAACGCAGCATTAAGTGGGCGGACAGCCTTACGCTATCTCACTTCAACGAGTTGACTCTCGCATTGTCAGAACAAAATGGATTGGAAGACGAAATTAAATCTTAAATCGACTCAATAGAGTCATCTTTTGCTTAATAATTTGTCAATCACACTAAATAGGTTTAGATACCCACGTTACCTTTGCGAATTTGATTCAAAAGCACATAATTTATATCTGCTATGATGCCTAGTTTATATGGGGTTAGTAACATGGTAGTACAGTAACCCAGTCCAGCGTTGAGTTGCTACTGGACTCGTGTAAACACTAGTTTCAACCCAGTCCAGTGCTGACTTCTCGCTCGCAAGTCAGTCCAGCTGATTAGCCACCAGTGAAGGTATTACAACCTCTTAAAACTTGCCAGGTTTATGAATTGCTAAAGTTACATCTCTTTCTCGCTGTTTAGCAAATAAAAGAGATGCATTGATAGCCATTCAGAAAACTGGCAAGTTTTAAGAGGTTGTAATAAGGGGGCTGTTCTATTTTCGGGCACAGTACGACTTACTGCCGATCCTGTCTACATGTACTCTGTTACTGGGTCTGAAATTCCGAGTCACTGGGTCCAGTAACTGATCCCGTATAAACCCGCCCTGAGAATGTATTCAAATTTGATTTAAAAAAAAAAACAAGAGAAAATCATGTGCTTTATTTTGTATTACACAATTCATATAATTTATTTAAATTTTCAAGACAATTTGTACCTTATGAATGAATTGATAAGTCTGATTTTGGATGTGTAATAAGACATTAAAGAACTTTGTCTATTTCTAAAATCATTGTGAGTCATTCAATGCGCGTTTTTTATGAATCTTAAATGTTTGTGACTTTTAAATACATTCTAAAATAAACGTTTATCTTAAGGGAGTAAAGTTCATAATACAGCTACCGGATGCAACGTGCCAATCTGCCATTTGACACAACAAGCAATAGAGATTTCAATGTGCCTTTTACCTGTTGAAGTCGAAACGCAATGACAGTAATTTTGTGAAATGACTAGACACACATTCTTTAATTAAACGAGCTAGCATAAGTTATCTTGATTAATTATATAATTGGTCCAGACATTTCATATTATTGATAAAGCTGAGATTTATTTGACATACCTATAAATATTAAGTATTTTTGCACAGTTTTTTTTGTAAAATGTATAAAAAGAAACTTAATTGACGCATGGATTAATAAAACATTAAAAAAAAGAAAACAATTGACAATGCCTTTTTTGAATAACTTTATAACATCTTTGAAACATTTTTAACTTAACACGTGCGTATTATAACAAAATTTAAAGGAATGGTCTCACCCAATACAGACTAGAGTGTGCTAGAGATTAATATATAAGTCAAAATAAAGACTTCGCACGACGAAAAAAGTCTTAAGAAACTTATAATAATAACGAGGTTTTTTATCACCATCGGAATAAAGCTTATTTTCTAATAGCACAAACAAAATCTGTGCTTCATTCAAAGAATTTGAATCATGCAACTATAGTGATAGTTCATGACAAAATGATAGAAGCTATTGTTATAGCATTTCAGAAGACAACATTTGGGTATTTAATTGATTGCCAGTATGTAGAAACGTTCAGCTAGTCGCTGAACCAAATGGCACAATTCATTATTTTACTGTGACATTGCACATTTTTGATCTTAGCTAGATTGTAAAAATCCCAATCATACCCTATGTGTTCTTAAAAACACTAATTTAAAACTAAGTTCTGAAATAAGTTAATTTGCAAACAACTTGGTTTCTGAAAAGTGTGATAGTATTATAGGTTTAAAATTAAATTTTGATACATTAGCTTTAAGGCACAATTTCGTCTAATATTTATTTGCCACTACCATTAGTCAACTCTTATTCCAGTGTTTTACTTTGAACAGTATTCATTTTACTCATACACAGTGATATAAGTCGAACTTGCATTGTAAATATTATAATTATTGTAATATAATAACTTATATTTTCATAATGAAATTACTGTCTCAATCTACTTATTAAAATAGCAATTCACATAGAATATATTTTTTCATATTTACGTGTATGTATAGTACGAAAATTTTGACATTTCAACTTATGACTTAGCAATATAAAAATGTTATTTATAATCTTACCTTTTTAAAATTACCTTGTTGTACATATTATTATTAACATTTCAATTTTTTTGGGAAACGATACTGCATTTTGCGAAACGATCTTCCTAAAATTGAAAAAAAAAAATAAGATTATTAAATTAAAATATAGTTAATTCGTTTGGTGAGCTTGTATCGAAAAATTTAACGTTTTGGAACAAGATCTTTATCTATGATATTTTTGTAAAAAAAACAAACAATTGTTATTGAATTTTAAATGCGGATTTTTATTAAGAATTTCCGAGTTGTTTAATTTTTGTTTACTTTCATATTATTGCCTCTATGTTGAATGTGCTCTATCTGGTACTCGACTGAATTTTAGTTTATAATGTATCTAGTCTTAATATTCTTTTCGCTAATTCATTTTGATAGATAAACAAAAGGAGCCGGTATAATGTAATCTTAATAATACAATTTATGATAAAATAGAACTTAGATTTTACCCCCAGAACCTTAGATCATACTTTATATTTATGAAAATACATATCCACCAGTTTGCTAGTCAAAGATTTGGCTTTGCTCATTAATATTACATTTATCTGTAATATTTATATGTGAGGAAGCGTGTTTGAGTAGATAATAATTTTAGGCTGAAGGTACACTCGATGATACGAAATAATAATTGTATAATATTTAGATTGTAAATTTTAACATTACTAAACACGCTACGATTATGCCAAAAATATTCCAATATTGTTATAACTTTAAAAAATCCTGTCACTGGGTGTAGCTTTGCCTTAATAACATCAATTTTGTATCCAATTATTAATTATTATTGTAAAGTTTGTAATATTTTCACTATAATTTCTTATTGTAATATTTAATAGTTGCAATTTTTCTTCATGCAAGTATTGCTTGTAAACTAAGTAATTAATGAAATTGCATAATTATTATTTATGTTTTAGTTAAATATTTTTGAAAATAATTAGGTAATAGTAATATCATTAATGAAATAGAGATCGTAATCCTGTTGTTCATAATATTTTCAGGTTAAACTTTCATTTCTTACCTGTTAAATTATTTTAATAGACTAAAATAATTCAGAAAATTGTTAACCAGTTAAATACAGGGCTAGAAAAGAATTTAACTCATCCCTTTTCAAACCATTGTTAGTGAAATTGTAATAAGTTGAAATTCTACTGTAAATTTTGCATTTTTCTACACAACATCGTTACGATCTCGTTACAAATCTCACAATCGTGGTCACCTGAAAGTTCCTAGAAGTGAGAGGACAAAACCTATCTGTTAATAGGTTTACAATTATTTACATACTGGACTGTTACTATTTAGCATTGATTTCACAAAACTTTAATTTTTCAATACTTAAGTTAATATTTATTAATTTGAAAAAAAAAAAAAAAAAATTATTGAAAACGGTGCCTCGTGTGAACTACCTGATTGAAAAATAACTAATTAAAAAATTAGAAAATATTTTAATTTTAAATTGTAGGTATCTAATTGTTTTTGGAGTAAGAATATTTTATTTTAGAACCTGTACTTCAAAACATAAAGTCTGCGTGTTCACGTGTTAACAAAATATAAAAAAAAGTGTCTGGAATAGAAATCATGTTTAATTAATATGAATGTATTTACCACAGTCCAGTATGTCAAACTTTCATTCGAAAGAAATGAATAACTTATTTAAAAACACTTCACTCATAGCTTAGCTGCATTATAATAAATATCAAGGGTTAATATGGCGGTTACTGCAACGATAATACCTCAAATTCAAGCTGTTTATCCTTTCAGTAAATATTTCAATTTTTAAAGCGATGCGAAAGTCTAGTTAGCTTATTGAATTTGATTTGAAAAAAGAAACATTTACCTCCGTAGTCTTGTTTTCCATTATACCACTTGGTATTTCATCATCGTATCGAATTTGCATCGAGTAAGTACCTACATGCCGATTTTTGTATTGGAAAATTTAGATCCTTTTATAGGCCTACTCGAGCGGTATCCGCTTCCGGTGCCGGTAGTGATATCCCAAGCGTGTATTACCGCTACCCACGGCGGTAGCGGATACCGCTCAGATTTGAGTAGACCTTATTGGTGGTAATGCTGTGAACGAATTTCTATACAAAATAAGGCCCTTTACTCATTTGTCGACGCGGTACAGATTCTGTACCGTGCCGAGCTGATGTTGCGCCGACAAATGAGTAAAGGTGCCGACACACTATTCTGATGTGTTGTGTTGTGTCGCGATAGAAACGTATCGATTCAACAGATCGCAACAGAAACACATTATTACAGTGTGTTAGCCATAATCCTTTTTTTTTATTAATGTTTAAATTAATACAATGTTAGGTGTACATAAAAATAAACACATCTGGCCATACTAAATGTATGAAACCGATACGCTTCTGTCGCGGCAGAACTCAACACGACAGAATAGTATGTTTCCGTCTAAACGCTCTATTGAAATATAGGCAGTAAGCTTTCGGTATGTTTTCGCGTATACCGAGCATGCTTTCGGTACGACACCGACGGACGCTGCGCCGACAAATGAGTACAGTTCGCGCAGCAAGTTTATTAACTTGCTGCGCGAACTGTACTCATTTGTCGGCGCAGCAAGTTAATAAACTTGCTGCGCGCCCCCTCCACATTTGCCGAGAGCTATTGCTCTCGGCAAATGTGGAGGGGGTATGCGCAGTAGTCATTTGTTACTAAAAAAATAATACTGTGCACACCCCTCTCCTCTAATAGTTGTTTGAACTGGCAAAAACGATAACTTTTTATACTTCAGCAACTCGAAACTGAAATAAATATAAATATGTTGAAATGTCCGTAATCTTATACATATTGCGAAAGTGGCCGAGCGAGACACATTTTTCAATCACGTACTCATATTTAAGAAATCTTGAGAAAACATGAAAAGCGAGAGAGCGGCAGTCAGCGGCAAAATGTGTACGGGCTCTTAATTCGCTTCGCGAGCTGTCAAGGCTCTTATTTGATCGATTACGATAGATTTTTCGTAAAAGTAGAAAAATAATACGCTTTTTGTTAAAATTTGATTTAATTACTTATTGAAATGGATAAACAGTTGTAAGAAAGAGAAACGAATATTTTAGTCAGTGGTGGAATGTATTGTTAGAGGGCTTAGGTTGACTATAAAAAATGTTTTTAGAAATTCTTTTGTTGATGGCAAAATCATGTTTTGGGTATTGTTTTCGTATGTTGATTTTTTGTTATGGTGGATTTGTATGACTCTTAAATCAATTTGGATAAAGGTCATTATTGGATAAAGCAATTTTGTGGAAAATATGCAAAGATATTGTGAAAAAAATATGGTGGCCTACAATCTGTCATCAGTTAATAGCTCGTCTGCACTTAAATTGATTCCATGCAATACAACTACCATTTTATTAGTTTTATATAAAATGACTGTATTTATAAATCGCTGTCAACGTCGAGAGCTATTTTGAGATCGTATTTGAGATGTTTTTCTTATAGGAACAGCATCGCAGGTGTCATCTCAAGAAAGCTCTTAAAGTTGAGAACTCAACTCGCCCCGTATTCGTACTGGGCTGCAAGGAAAACGGGTCACCACGTTATTTTCATACAAATATCAATAATCATTTCACAGTCTTATTGATAAAAAAATGGACCATCTTTGCAATGATTTATATGTATGTCGATTGATGATATGAATGTTTAAGTGTCGATTAAGCATGTCAAAGACATACTGACAGCTCTTCATTTTCTCAAAAAGGAATATATGTAAACCGCAATTAGGTGCCATCCATACAATGTGAAATTGAAATCATGATTATTTTATTGTATGTTTGTGGAAACTTAAAGGTTTTTGCAGTATTTGCTTCAAAATGCTTATTGATAAGTTGATTTGGTCTAGCCATCAATTCATAAATCATGCAAAGATGCTCTATAAGACTGTGAAGTGAACATGTTTCTTGATATTTGTATGAAAATAACGTGATGACCCGTTTTTTTGCGTTCCAGTTTATGAACCGCTCACAACTCAACATTGAGAGTCGTTTAATATAGGCCTGGGGGTTAAGCCTGCAAATGTTATCGTCAAAATCGTGTTTCAATGGTGTTTGAATGGTAATGCTTTTTGACACAGTTCTTGTTTCTTAAACCCAAAATCGAGACACAATATGTTTCCGTTTTTTATTTAGGAAACAATGTGTTTCGGTTTTGGGTTTAAGAGCCCGTACACATTTTGCCGCTGACTGCCGATGCCGCTCTCTCGCTCGCACATTTATGTTTTCTAAAGATTTCATTGAGTGCGTAATTGAAAAATATGTCTCGGCCACTTTAAAACATATTTCAGTTTTTTGTTGCTAAAGTTCAAAAAATTGTCGTTTCTAACAGTTATTTAAACTGGCAAAAACAATAACTTTTTGTACCTACTTCAGCAACTCGAAACTGAAATATATGATGAAATGTCCGTAATCTTATATTGCGAAAAGTGGCCGAGACATATGATGAGATGGCCTATTCAAACACCATTGAAACACGATTTTGACGTTAACATTAGCGGGCTTTACCCCTTGACTGAGCGATATCTCAGTGCCACTCCCATCATTGAAAAAATATTATGACTCGCTGCATACATACTTTAATTACGTGTAATTGGTAAATCCGAATTAAATGATTCGAGTAAAGTTACCTACCGTAGTGTACGAAACTATTCACTTAGTATTGCATAAGAACTTGTTTTTGATAAATTACCTAAGGTAACAACTTTGCGAGACATAGTTTTTCTTAGAATGAGGATGCCACTAGGACCGGATACTGTGAAACTACAGTCTCACTTACGATTTAATCGTGTTACTAAGTATAATAAAGAAACTGATAAAAAAAATTAAGCCAATTTTAGTGTAGACGTGAGTAAAATTTAAATTAAAAACAGCACTTGGAGCCATCGAATATAATTTTCTAAAATGTATAAGACGGAATGTTTCGAGACGGTCTTGTTTTACGCTTTATTAAGATAATATGTTGCAAATATATTTAAGTGAAATTAATTATGTTGTTTTATTCCAAACTTTTCATTTAAAATGTATATTATTTTATCTATTTAAAATGAGGATGTGGGAATGATTTTCTTACCCTTTGGACTGAAACGTAGTCATTATTTATTCTTATGACGTAGTAACCATATATCATGTATCAAAAAACCCTGTCAGATCCTTCAACACGATTTTTTTTCGCTTTTCCATAGTAAGTCGGTCAGCTGACCAATACATTTTGTATGGGAGTATGAATTTTTTTCGTTTTTCGACCCATGTTCTTCCTTGGAGAATTTTGTGCAGTTTCAGCAAAACTAGATATCACTTGTTTCATGATCTGATAGGGTTTTTTGATACACGAAGTATAACATTAATTTAGCTACCGGTTTATTTGATACTTATTAACCAACAAAATTATCATTTAAAATATTTTCAAGTAAATCAGAAGATTTGCTATAACAATTTATTCTATATTTACTCTAACTGTATACTTATTAAGGGTTAACATTTCCTTTTTATCATTAAGTATAGGTATACTGTACAGATCAAAGAAAAAAATAATTGTTCTGTGATATACTTACTTCGATCAAGATTATACACTTACACAGGGTGCAAATAAAAGACTGTAGTTGGAGGAAAGTACCCTAAATATTGATGATGTCAAATGTTACTGAAAGGAAACATTCCTATATTTTTTATTTTTAAATATTATAAAACAAAGTCCCTCGCCACGTCTGTCTGTCTGTTAACGATAAACTCAAAAACTACTACTGAACGGATTTTCATGCGGTTTTCACCAGTAGATAGAGTGATTCCTGAGAAAGGTTTAGGTGTATATTGAGGTTTTATGTAAATTGGCAGAAATATATCGATAATTGTTGAAGAAGTCCGAAAAAATTAAGCCGTCTGGGAGCTTGCTGCGAACTTAAAAACGTTAGTTACCTTAAGCATTTTCTTACACCACTGCATTTAAATGAATATCTTAAGAGTTATCGCAAAAAAATAACGCGTGCGATAATAAATTCAAGCGTGATACTTACACCGATGACGGGACGGGATGGAAGAGACTTTTGGGGATTGGAGGTGACGACTGTAAGGTATTCTTCTTTTTGGGTGATGTTGGAAGGTCGCATTTGGCAAAAAAAGGAAGGAACCGAAGCGAAGAGAGGGCGTTTCGCTAGTTTAAAAAAATAAGTTAAACTGCATTCGTACGTTCAACGTTACCAATTACAATGTAGAAGATAATTCGAAAAGATTTGAATTTACCTTCATATCCAATTATCTCAGAATTCAATGAAAACATCAATAAAGTTACAGTTAATTGAAAACTGCAAAATGTGATTTTAGCAGTACGGTGATTTCATCCCACGATGTTACTGCGAAAATGTTGGTTTTAATTATATTTTCATTTATTCAGGTAAATTCAGTTTCTACTTCTAACAGAAAAGTATAGAAAATAATAGGAAAGCCACTTTTTTTCTCATTTGTGTTATTGTATAATGTATAATTTGCTTGGACGAATATTCATCCAAGATAATTTGTCACAAATATGGAAAAAAAAACAAAAAATAATAATACACGACTGCCCTGCCTTGTTATAATCTGCATTAAATATGCATTGATAACGTATTTTTTTTTGGAAATAAATGCCCCAGTTTAATGTTTACGGTGACTAAAAGTAAAAATATGTAGTTGAATATTTTGGTTATTGAGCAATTTTTCAGAAACTACTTCATAAATTGCATTTTTTTATACTAGAAATAAATTCTATGATATTGATTTATCCGAAATTGATACCACAATTGACCTATAGCTAAACTGGGATAGTTATAATTTTTAGAACGAAGCCGGGCGGAACGCTATTTCAACCCGCCGCCGTTTGGAATCGTATGTAAGGATAGTTTGGCCCAGCTCAATATTAGTTAAGAACAGCATAGAGATCAGTTTCCATCGTGCGGCCAAACTTTATCACGCCTTGTAACTCCCAGTTTTTTTTTGTATAGACATTCATACCTACTATCCCGTCTGCAATGACAATGTATTTATGTGTTTTAGTAATTTATTTATCTTTTTTAGTCAACTACGCCATCGCCGTTACCATTCCCGGAACATGTAGACCTACAAAAAGTTGGAGAAGTCACTTTCAACAATGAAAAGTACAATGTTTTGCAAACTACCACCCACATCATCACAGACCATTTCAAGGATACGATGCTTCGTAGAGATACACATATCCCTACAAAAAGAGTATTTATCGACAAAAATGGTTTCAGACATTTTTGGAGTGGGTTTGACGATGGCTTCAATATAAATGAAAATAAGAGAAAATCTGGTGTTAAGAAGAATGACACTGATATTTCAATAGTAAAAGAAGAGCCTAACTCTAAAACTGATAACAAAGGAAGCACAGTCGGTAAAAACAATAGAAAACGACCAAAAAGAATACAGGATGTGCCACTAGAACCTATAACACCTTCGACGTTAATTCTAAGACAATTATCGGGAAAAGAGATGACTATAGCTAAAACAACATTTTTCTGCCCTTTTATTGGTGTTATGACGATGACTTCGCGTTTAGAATAATTCAAATAGAATATAAGAACTTAGGGTAATTTGCTTAACAAACAAAAAATAAAAGGCAACTAAGTAAACTTTCTAAAGAAATCTACCTATAGTAAATATTTTGATGCTAGACACGCACAAGTGTGCATCACAGATTCACTCTACAACGTTTTCGGATTTAAATATTTTTATTTCGCTATCTTAGATGCCAAGCCAACATTCCAAGCTCAAGCACCTTTAGCCTCTGAAATAGTTTTTTTTAATAAATAACAAATAACAATTCCTTAAACACGTTTAATTTAATAAAACCATTACAAAACTACTTCTTATCAATCTTATTTTTCTCTCCAGAATCGTTCATAAGCCTTCTATTGAATCTTCTTGTCATATATGGGTCACTATCTTCGTCTTCCAACTTATATCTGTCGAAAGTGCCCAAAAAGCCATCTAGAGCACTTTTAAAGGCTCGTCTGTAACTTGCTACAGGCAATTTTTCTCTAAGCATTACAACCGGTTCAAAAGGTATGATCATTCCTGCTGCGGTAGCTATTAAAGGTATCAAGGGAGGAGGAAAATAATAGGTAACCAAATCCATGGCTCCATTTACCATGCACGTACCAACATTCTTTAGAACCAATTTAATTTTCGGTATAGACATTATTCTTACTATCGGTTTAGTGATCATGTCCTTAAGTTTCGTGAAAATTGATTCCTCAACAATTGGATGGATTAATTCTGTTTTGTTTTCTGTGATATTTATTGGTGAAACTTCGTTTTTTTCTAATGAAACATTTGATGGTCTTATTGTTTCATGAGTTTCATTTGGAGTTATGATATTTTCGATTTGTGTTGAGTTTTCATATTGATCATTTATTTCTGCTTGTTCAGGCTAGAAAAATTAATTGTTTTTTACTTTAGTTAGGTCGTTAGATAATATAATATTTTAGTTCATAATTACTGTTACTTAGGTGCTGTTAGATAGGTAGGTATGAAAAAGGCTAACTTTAATCCCTTAACGTTGAGTTGGTGAATTGTCGAGCTAGCATTTCTTCAAGCTAGCTAGCTATCAGTCGAGTTATACCTAATACTGTCTTAATAGCATGTTGTCAAGCTATGGACCTTTATACTTTCTTCCGAATGTATCAGTTATTTACAGATAATTAATTTACTTACAGTTGAACTCACTGAAAGAACTGTGTAGAAAATGCAGATTATTATATAAAACGAAATATAAAGCCCTTGAAAAATATTGGCATTCCTTATGAAAATCATAACGCGTTCATAACATGTTAAGTTTAATAAAAATACGGTCGATGTGTTGAAACTATGGGACTGTGGTTTTATCGAGGAAGTAATAAAATGATCGTATTATTATATAAAAATAATAATATGTTTACAGTCGGTTAGAAATGTGAAATGAAGAATAAAGAAGGAGCTTAATCATTTTTATATGATATCAAAATGAAAAAGAAAATCCCAGCAAAAACATTTTTATGTATAAGTAACGTTGCCAAGACTTCCACATGGCTCGCACTGTCAAAAAGTTATTAGACCTCATGTAGAGCTAAGCTTCTAACTCTATCTACGCGCCCTAGCTCTACCAGCCCTAACTTCAAAAACTTTACACCTTAGTCAAAATAATTATGTGGCTTAGCCATTTCGCTGCATGGAAAAAATTATTCACCGTTCATTACTTTTCCGATAGACAATAGTTCTTATTCTCTTTCTTACTCTTACGAAACGGCCAAGCCACATATTTTGACTAAGGTGTAGAATTTTTGAAGTGAGGGCTTGTAGAGTTCGGGCGCGCTTAAATAAAAAAAATGTATTTCCATGTAGGTACATGGAAATACATTACCTAGGTAGGTATGAATTATAAAATTAACCCCAAGGATGTATATAATTAGTTTTTTTATTAAAGAATCTTGGATTTGGTTCTTCGATTACCTACGTTGCCAAATAAAATAGGAGAAAACTTTCCTATGAAAATCAAATTTTCTTTTTAATTGTTCATTTCGATTCAGTGACTGACTACCTACTGGCTTTAGTTCTTGATAGCAATATTTCATCACAAAGTATTGAAATATTTTAGGCAAGAGCACTGAATAAATTATAGTATATAGGTACTAGCTTGATGTAAGTGAGTAACCTAAAAGATATCCGTTAATTTATAATAATAATGTCCCGACCGTATTCGGTCACAGCGACTCGGGATCTAAGGAGAGCGTCGATCGTGTGCTCTCATGTGACTGACATACCCAATTTTAGCTTTGAATGTGCGTCCACAATCGCCGCAAGTCAGTACTCCTCCGACATAATTATAATGGTAGGCCGTAGGTGGTCGCGCCTTAAGCTCGTCCCGCTTAGTATCGAGCTCATCCTTTCGTCTCTGTTCATACTCAATCACTTTAGTGTTCACAGTACGCCTCCACAGTGACCGCTCTTCTGCCATTGCCTCCCATTGTGACGGGTTCACATCACATCGCTTCATGTGACGCTTAAGCACGTCTTTGTACCGCAGAAATTGACCACCTTGTTTCCGTTTGCCACGTTGCAGTTCGGAGTAAAAAATGCGCTTTGCCACTCTGTCATCAGGCATCCGGGAGATGTGACCACACCACCGCAACTGCCGCCTCATTAAGTAAGCCTCTATTCCACCGACATTAGCTCGTCGCAGAACTTCCGTGTTACGTATACGATCAGACCAATTAATGTCGCGCAAGCATTTTAGATGGTACCTATCTAGTAAACGGATATGCTTGCGATACAGAACCCACGTTTCAGAGGCGTACAGGAGAATAGGCAAGACGATTGCCATGTACACAGCTATTTTTGTAGAGAGCTTTATATCATGCGAGCGGAACACTTTAGGGCGTAATCTACCAAAGGCAGCAGCAGCTGCTCCGATTCTGTTGTTTATTTCATCGTCTAGGAGACACTTCGATGTTATGGTGCTGCCTAGATATTTAAATTTATCCACCAGCTTCAGCGAATCGTCACCGAGTTTTGTGTGTATTGGGACACTGTTCAGTGTGTCAAGAACCATAACTTCTGTCTTTTTTACACAGATTTTTAAACCAAATTTGCGACACGACTCATCAAGACTCGACATAAGCCTTTGCAGGCCTTCTGGTGATTCCGCCACAAAACATAAATCGTCTGCATACATTATTTCAGTGATAGCCACATGCGACACTTTAGTGTGAGCTTTAAGTCTAGCCAGGTTGAAGACTCCACCGCCATCAGTACGGAAACGAACACGAACACCCTCAGACATATCACGCAAGGCCTGTCGAACTACAACTGCAAAGTACAGAGCGAAAAGAGTTGGGGCGAGCACGCAGCCTTGTTTTACGCCGCAGCTCACTGCAAAGAACTCAGAATCTTCACCCTGTACATTGACACCGTTAATTTATCACCTATTCATCTAAAGTCTACTAAAGTCTACGATTTTTCTCAAATTAAACAAAATTGGTCTGTTTAATTTGAGAAAAATCGTTAGCTGTCCCAATCACGGTGTAATGAATCATAAAGCATGTTATTTAACGGTGCTGAAATCAATAATTTCTTCAATCACCAGTTCACCACATTTGTTATTCTAATGTAAATGGTAAATTGACAAGAAAATGTCTGCAAGTATAATGCAAAAATTATAATTATAAAAAGTAAAAAACAATAAAAAGCCAACAACCATGTGATTATTATTACAGGTTGCAGACAAATCAAAACGTAAATCGGTATTTTACCGAGTACCGTACTTTTTTTAATTATAAAAACTTTTATGGTATGTTACGATAACCGCATTGGACTGCACGACTGCTGCAACTACAGAAATGAAAATATTTTTAATCTGCGTGTTTTTTATTGCGACGGTGTTCGCCGCGCCTCAGGTATGATCATGATTAAGGTTAATGTGAATTTATTTTTGCATTTTTGTATAGGGTGTTAGCACCCTTGCGAAAACTTTCAGGTCATAGTCGACTCATGATTCTGAGTCTATCTTAAGTGGAATTTTCTGTCGCAAAATTCATGAACAATTAAGTGTATTTTTTAATTATTTTTCTATCACACAGAGTTTGCCTTAGTTGCATAGAACCAAAATTTACAGAAAATAATTTAAATACCAAAATTTTATAAACTTGCATTGTACAACTGTTTACCCTTGATATTATCGAGTTGTTACGCGTACATTGCGTCTCAGCGAACAATCAAAATCTCAACAACTATGCATTTGCGACAAGCGGTTCCATTAAGAAAGTTGCTTATTTCTAAGGGTAGAATCATCCCTTAAAGTTTTCGCTAGGGTGCTACAAACACTCTGTATGAATAAAAGGTACAACAACAGCACGCTGGGCTACCACGATAGGTTAATCAGTTCAATTAATTTTTATACCTACTTTTTTTTCATTTATTATAGTATAAAAAACATTACATTCATTGTTATTAACAGCGTAAAGAAATCCACAGAGGTTTATAACAACGCTGTTGAATGCTCGCGCTCTACTTAAATGCGAAGAAAAATAATTTGCAGAATTTTGACAGTTTTGTATAACCGGACGTGCTGCAGACTGTACCTACCATTTATTTTCTCGTATGCGAGATCGTACATTTATTTTCTCATATGCGAGATTCATGATCGAAAATAAATGCTGTCGCAAGATGTCTCCAAATTGATTAGACCTGTAAATAAGCTCATCTAATGCTAAGAACGAAATAATTTGTTATTTATTTATTCTAAGGTATTTAACATAGTCAGCAAATCTCTTTTAATTGCTATTTTATAATACTGCTACTACGTGCAATACCGGATAGAAGAAGTGACATCTCGGCAGCAACTTACATACATTTTTCTTTACATGTCTTATTAAAGTGATTCCCTGACCGAAAGTGGCGCCCTCAGTGGTTTTTATTTAATAAGTTGTTAATAGAAAAGGATTTTAATAAAACTTCTCGTGGAATTTCAAGAGTTCATAGTCTAGGATTTTTTAAAAGTATCACTACATTCCCCCAGTCATTCGTAGAAGTAGATAGCAAATGTGTGAAAAACGGCCACTTTTAGCAGTTTTGCTATCTACTTCTAGCAGTGACTACGAGGGAATGTAACGATACCGTCTAGAAATACTAGACTATAGCCCTAAAATTCCACGAGAAGTTTTATTAAAATTGTGTATTAGGATTACAATATTAAATAAATTCTTTATTCTTTCGGTCACTAAAGCGCCTTAAATTAACAGTTTTATGTCACTATTATGTACTTATAGATAGATATGATAAGAGTCTGTTATATTGTAAATAGGACAATTAAGAACAAACTTAGTGGCAGTTTGTCTTGAATAATAATTATTCATGACAAACTGCTATTACTTAATTATTATTATTAAGTAATTGTGGTACAAGTCATCCAGTTGCTACGTGAGGTCAGACTACGGGCTACGGGCTACGTGCTACGTGCTACGAGCTAGGAGGGTCTAGTCAAAGTCTTTGGATTTTTCTAAAGAAACGTGCAATCTTAGGCCGCCTACGCACCGACAAGTGCCTAGGTTAGTGCCTAGAGACTAGGCTTATTTGCATTACGAGTCTGTTACCACAACTCGCCCGCTGCCGTTGTCTGATGCCCATATTTTGTTTTTTTTAATGAACAACGGGTTAGTGCTTGGCCTTCATTTCACCTGATGTTAAGTGTCGATAACATCGAAGGTGGAAGCTCTCTACACCCGGAATCCTCATCATTGAGGAACTGGCTATCTTACCCCTAACTGCCGGAACACAAAAATTTTTAAATTGTTGTTACGGCGTCAGACTGAGGTAAGATGATGGTAGCTAGCCAGGCGGCTTGAAATAAGCCCTACCACCAACCAAACCGAGTATAAATTGTACCCCTTCTGGGAATCGAACCCGGGACCCCTGCGTCTTACACGGGTGGGCACCACTAGACCACAGAGGCGATTGAAATTTTGGAACCTTCACATGGATCACTCTAATTAGCCAGCCCAGGGGCTCTAACTTATATTGCTATCACAACCGTCTGAATACATTGCTACTTTTCTTTGGTATGTTATTATTTGTGCTAAAACAAAGTAGCAATGTATCACATACATCTGTCAAATCACAGTTTAAACATTAACTTTATTGTTTTTAGCCGATAGACCCGCTTCTAATCCAGGATTTTATGTCAGATATCTTTTCGGTACTGGCAACGCTATACGCAAAGCTGTTTTCTCTACAACGCAACGGCATCGATTTCGTCCTTCCATATACACTTTGACTGTTTGTTTGCCGAGTTATTGTTGCACGGCACGTTTAAAATTCAGGCCGAGACGACAAAGAATTATTAACTTGGGCGCCTACGCACCGACAGGTGCCTAGAGCCTTTATGTAACCAAGTAAAACGAACGTTCACGAATGTCCGCAACCGGTCGCACTGCGCGCTAGATGCCTCGATATCCAGGCGACTACCTTAGAATGTATCGCAGGCGCGAGACTTACAACCAAAGACTATGAAACATAGGCGACGATCCTATCGACTCACCTTCAATTGCGGTCACCGTGTATCCTTGCAAGTAACCTGGATATATCTAGGCACCAGTATAAGCACTGATTTTTGTGGGATCGAGACAACGTGACATCGAGGTAGAGCAAAACTGCGATCGATAGGTATCGCCGTGAGGCATCTTCCACATGTGATTACCCTTAATTTTTAACCTTTTCTTTAAACCAGGTTCCGTATGACTACATACCGCTCGGCCGTGGGGCGCGACGCGCCCCCGCCTCGCACCCCTCCGACATAAGCCTTACATACGAGAAACTCTACCCTGCAAGAAGAAAGTGGATTGATACTCCGGTTGAACTCCATCAACGGAACTGATTGGATGAATGGATTGGATTCATCCAATCTATTGTGAAATTAAAGTGTAATTAATGAAAATGGTGTTTTATTTTTTAAAGAGAAAAGGTTTTCATTCAGTAAACATATCGTCATGTAGCTTTTCAGTATGAGTATAATAATGTAGACTAAAGCATACTTGTAGCAGAACGTTGAGCTGCTCTTATGTACAGACGATAGCACATCAGACTAAACATTCAGAATTTTAGATCAAGAGAATCTTAATGCTTTGAAAAATGTACACCTTTTGATGTAATGCCAAGGTCGCTGAAAAATTAAAATATAGATTGTATCTTTATCCAGATACGTATTGAACCAGAAACACACCATTCAATGATTTTAGCTCTAAACATTTAAATTTCGAAAATACCTGTTAAAAATTCTTAAGTTTGAGATCATTTAGAAACAAGTTTAGGTAAACAACATCGAATTATTGCTTTAAGCAATTTGTATCATCAATATTCAGAATCGTATAGAAGTATTTCTCTTTAATCGCTATCTTCGATTTTGTGATTTTTTCGCCTTATCTGCCAAATCTGTCTGGCTCCCGCACTCGTCGTTTTTTCTTTGCTATCTCGCTTTACAGATCTAGCCCCCTAATTACAGTGGTATTATGTGTACCTATCACCCTGCCACGAACTGAGCATTTACTATTATTCTATAACATTAATGCTTTGATTATCAAAGCAAGAGTGCTAAGCTACACTTAGCTGGAACTGTGTACGTATACCTTTTACATGTAATGTAAGTGAAAATCAAAACATTTTAGACAGCAAGCTTTACACTTTATTAAAAAAATATACAATATAAATTATTACTATCATTAAATAGTACCTCTAGTAACGCGAATGCTAAAACAATTTGCTCTTTTTACTAAAGAAAAACATTCCCAAATTTAGCATTGCAATATTGCTTTTGATGTTAAAACAAATTTCAAAACTTTTAACACTTAGTGGGATATATGCCAAGGATGAAAGCTGAAATTACGATATTAAGACAAAGATGTTCAAAAAGCTTTTAAATTTCCATTCCTAAATAAAGACACTACGATTTTTTTTTTAAATATAAATGAATGTTTTTAGACTGCCGAAACAAATAGGTCTTCGTATTCGTCAAATGACAGTTTTTAAATTTAGAATCTTTGTCCCCAATATATAACTAAAGTAAAGGTATTATGGTGTTGCCATTTTAGTTTCCGCCGCCACCGAACCGAAGTAGGCTGGACACCAGACCGTTGACATCAACGTTCGCTGGAACTGGTGCCGCCATTTCAGCATACCTCGAGGTGTAGTCTGGGATAGACAGCCTCACCTGCGAATCTTGTTCAGCCTAAAAAAGAGGTAAGTAATATTAAAAACAGTCTTTTCTCACTTATGCTTTAAAATATGATCATTACATTTGAAAAAAAGCGAGGTTCCAAATTTACGTGATGGTCTGGTTCATCACGTTTTAAATTAATTTAAATAAAGTGCAGAAATAAATTTCGAAACTTCCCGCACTAGTGCAGGAAGTAGTACTTATTCGAAATTCAAAATTCAAAGCATGACTGGTCGTTTAAGGGTGGGCACCCACTGAGGTTCACAAACCTCTGCGCTCCGCGAATCTAGAACAATGTGCCATAGCAAAAAAAAAAAAAATTTTCACTTTAGCTATTAGTGCATACGTGTTTGCTCATGCACACACTCACGTACGCGCTTTGTTTTAGCACAGGATAAACAATTTTCTTGGTTTGCGGAGCGCAGAGGTTTGCGAGTGCCCACCCTAACATAGCATATGAAACAATTTAAAAATAGCATTAATTCGTCGCTGCGGCAGCGCTGTCTGGCTGGTTAGAGTTTTTGGGATCTGTGATATTTTGTCAAGTGACTCAGTAATATTATGTGTGACATTTGGAGAAGTCCATTATTGGATGCAAAAACAATAATATTTAGAAATAACTTCCACACAACGTATGGTAAAACTTGCAAGATATCTATGCACTACCGGAAATTTCTTTAAGTGCAGACACACTGACAGCACAACACGCACTTAACACTTAAGGCACTTTCCTGACCGAAAGTGGCGCTGCGGTGAATTTTATTTGACATTGTAATTGTAATACACAATTTTAATAAAACTTCTCGTGGAATTTTTAGGGCCCATAATTTTTAGACGGTATCATTACATTTCCTCGTAGTCACTGCTAGAAGTAGATAGCACAACTGCTAAAAGTGTACGTTTTTGACGCATATGCTATCTACTTCTACGTATGACTGCGAGGGAATGTAGTGATTATTTCTAAAAATACTAGTAATTTATTTTATTAGTTCTATACTTTTTAACGCACAAACGCGAGATCTACAGCTCACTGAGCCACAACACAAGTATTTATTAAAGGCCTATTCAAATCTCAGCGGTATCCTCTACCGGTGGCGGTAAAAATATCCCAATGGGTATGCGGGTAACGCGTTGTTCAATCAAACCATATCGAAACTTTACCGCTAACGGAGGTGGTAGCGGTACTGGAGCGCGACGCGAGCGCTGCGGGCGGGCGACTCGGGGTGCGTAAAAGTGCTGGGGGAGTAAAAGTTTCGCCGAACACGCGGTACGTATCGCGTACCCATCTAATTTGCGGTTCCAGTTTCACGAGAGCTGCGAAAATGCTATACAAATTACTATATGCGAGTATATCGCTCCTCAGATTTGAGTAGGCCTTAGTTTTTGCATCGATTCCCATCCCGTAGGGATCAAGAGAGCGTAAAAAAAGATTAAGTATATTTTTTGTTACTTACATCTAACTCTACATCGTCGCACTGTTGGGAAAAAAAATGAATAAAAAAATATGGTTGACTGTTGGCGTTCAAATCGGACGCCCCATTTCTGAAGCTGGGGTTAGTTAATCGTATTCATTTGACAGTTCACATCGTGTTCAATCAGCTGCAATTTGTATGAGATGCCATACATATTATGATCCATATGTATATATGAACTGTCAAATAAATACTATTGACCTTAGGCAATCACCTAGCTGACCCCATAATTAGTTACACAATGTTTATTGTCCTTATGTTATTATTACTTAATAATTATTTTTTTCAATATAAGTACTGAGTTACTTAGAAAAATACAAACCCAACAAAAACTGAAAGTTCTACAAAATCATAATGGTAATGGGACATTTACACGGGTCAAGTCGACTAAAGAAAGAGTCGAAAGGGCTTTGTTATCGACAATCGCTTGTAAAATCAAATCGCGAACCTAATTTCAATGAGGTGGCGATTCGGTTTTTACATGCGATTGTCGATAAAAAGCGCTATTGTAATGGCTCATTAATGTTGAACTAAAAACTGAATCAATACTGAGCGTTTTAGTCAGCCGACTACGAATGAAATATTTTCAAATATTTTTACGGGTTATCACGTCTCTTTTGTTGACTGAAAAATACGAGTAATATTGTACAAATACTCAGGATTGAAAACAGTTCAGAAAATTGAATACGAGCAACTTTTGTCTCCGCAACTAATTTATCTGTACGGGTTTGTATGAAAGTCTGCCGGCTGTTGCGTCGCTACATGCACGCACTTCCATACAAACCCCTAGACTTGATGTGAGAGACAAATTAGCTCAATGTTTGAAGTTTATTGTAACGTGGTTGAGTGCCTACCACGCTAAGTTTGACAGTTTGATAAAGAAAAGGTTTCAGTTCATAATGACAGAAAAAATACAAATATGTAATTGTCGCATTGTCTTGTTAAAAGATGACACAAAGCAAACCCGACACAATTGAGGGGTGGAAGTTACAAAGGTGCTTACTAAAAAAAATGAGTTTGTTTTTTCTTAGGCCGGGTTAACATGGTAAAAGTCAGCTCGGACCGAATGCACTCGGATTACTTCTCGGACGCTACTCGTAGGTACTGTGTAAACATGAAATCCGTGACTCGGTCCGAGCTGACTCTTATCATGTCAACCCGGCTTTAAAAAAAAGCTATCTGCATAGGCCAATGTCCGAACAAAGGTTCCAAGTCAATAATATCTTTGATAGTGTAGTTCAGAGCGTGATTCAAAGATGACGCGCTTCAAACAGTTACAAGCGGTCGATAAACAGTTTTCGCTCATTTTCTGTTTCATGTAAAAATCACTAGCACCTATGTAACTTCCACCCTTAATAAAATTTTGTCTGCAAACAAAATATTTGATATTCAATGAGACAGACAGAAGTAGCCTTTTGCGCTCATCATTCTACAAGCCTAGCGTAATTATAACTATTACGCCTATACCACACCTCCGTCACCAAACACCGCAGTAGGTTCCGCCACATGAGTAAAAAAAAGTTTATTTACTCCCATGGTTCCGCCATGAGTTCGACAAGCGAAACAAATGAAAAAATGCGAACAGCCTGTTCTAATGCACAGATTTTTCACGTGCGATTCCGCCCGATCGGCCCCGACGGTTGACACACGAGAAAGTAATGACCTCATATATCTTCGTCGATAGAAGACAAACAGCGGATCTACCGTGGTTTTGGTACTGTTTCGCGGCGGAGGTGTGCTACAGGAGTACTCGGCCGTGTTGACAGGGCAACAATGAGGTAGGGTGCGGGGCAAAGGGCGTCCTCCCATCGCTACCACGCAGGCAAGTCGTACCTAACTTTTCCCTACTAATAGTGCGCTATTAAGTATTAGTCGTCATTTGTCTGCATTCGTCGCCGAGACAATGGTTAGGAAAATATATTATTTTACCACCTCTGTGGTCTAAGTGGTTCGAACGCACGCGTAAGACCCAGGGGTCCCGGGTTCCATTGCTAGGAGGAGGGTACAATTTGTACTGGGCTTATTTCAGGTCCACCTGGATAGCTATCTTACCTAAGTCTGACGCTATAACAATGATAAAATTGTTGTGTTCCTGTTCGTTGATTACGTAAGTCTGTTGCTAACACTTCACGGTTGAAATCGATTGAAACTGCATCTATATTGCTTCTTTAAGTAAGATAGTTCTCATATTGGTACTTACTAAAGCAGCAATGTAACTGTGATTTCTGTCCAAGTTGATTGCAATAAAGTTACATAATCAGCCCCCGGCACTTAGAGGTAAGATAGCCAGTAACTCTGTGGTGAGGATTCCGGGTGTAGCGCGCTTACACTTTCGGCCAATGTGTTGTGGATAAAAACACTATACTACAGGGGCTTGTTAATAATGACTTAATAACTTACCAACGCAATGCTGAGCAGAGCAATGAACAAACACAGCACCACGAATGCCTTCATAGCGCCGACTACTATGAATCCAGGCTAACACGTCTCTTTTATTTATTTTCTGACCATATAAATATCGCCGCCTTAACAGCCGTGAACAAGTAATCACATTATTAAGACCTCAATTTATAATTGATTCGACACAACTGCTTTAATTTTAGTTATTTAATAATAATTTATACAGAAAAAGAAATGAACACGAGGGTGTGACTGCTTCGAGTCTTCGACTGTATAAGTACTAAGATTTTATCTCAAAGTTTGTATAACAGACAAGAGTAAGCTAAGCCGTACTTAAGTTAAATTAAAAAAAGATCAGTTATTGTTTAAAAAAGTGTTTACTGAAAAAAACTTCCAAAAAGTCGTCACAAACCATTTTCTCGACTATAGTTAAGTCGTTATAGTTAAGTAAAGCTACATTGACTCACATTAGCTTAACTCATATAAAAGTCGACTGTGTGCAACACTATCGACTAATAGAATTTGAATAGAATCCAAAGGCGGATATTTGACATATTTGTCAAAAATGACTTATTGATAAGAGGGTTCCACACTCGCGCCGCGAAAGCCCGCGAAGGCCGCGAACCGCGAGTGTGGAGGGTTTCGCGGCTTCGCGTATGGGCTTCGCGTTCGCGCTTCGCGGCGTTCCCCGTCCGGTGGCGGTTTTTTGGTCCGCGTCAAAGAACTTGTGTGCCGAACTAATGTTGCCGTGATTCACGGCCGCGGTTCACGCGCGTGTCTGGAGGGCTATATTTTTCGCATCGTTTTCATGCGCAAACCGCGCCCGTGATTCGCGGCCGCGGTTCGCGGCGCGAGTGTGGAGCCCTCTTTACAGTAGCATTGCAAATGTTAAACGTCATCGACTGTCCCACCGATTAACATTCAAAAGCGCCCATTTCCTCTTGTAAAATGAATTGCATATCTCATATTAGAATCATACAAAATCCCGCCATCTTGATTTTTTCTTTTTCGATTTACCACAAATAAGTAAAATGACAGATAGCCGCCTTATGACGAGTACAATACTACGCACGCCATTATTCAAAGATACTGGATCGTTTGTATCAAATGAGGATTTTATAACACTTCATAATTACTTATATAAAGTTAAACTTGGCCACAGTAAGAGGCTGTGACTAAGCCTTAATTTAAAATAAAAAAGAAAAGCCATTGTTTTAATAAGTGTTTACTGAAAAAAACTTCCATAAAGTCGTCATGCACTGCTCAGGCACTGAATTTTCCATAGCTCTTTCTCTCGTAATCACAAGGGAATGTAGTTCAATAAACAGACAGCCAGCCACTCAGTTACTTCCGCGAGTTTCTTATGGTATTCTCGCTCTAGTGTACGATGTTTTTGAGCGGCGGAACGAGACAGAGATATAGAAAAAAGGTGCCAAGTAGTGCAATAGCTAACTCATATAAAATTCGAGTACGTACAGTACTATTTCGACTATAGCCGACATGGCGAGTACTACGCACGCCACTATTCGACTATATCGCTTCAGAGTACTCGTGTAGGAAACAACCTCAACAGGTCCCGGATCTTGAACTAAATCTCGGCGCGCGCGCACAATTGGCATGACCGCTTTCCATGGTTGGTCCTGGAAAAAAATGGCTCGTACTATAGAATCAAACTCAAACATCTGCTTGAGTACAGTTAGAAAGGGTCTTTCTAAGCCCCTCCGCACACAGAGTCGTAGCGTAAGCGTATCGATGAGATTTTATTTTATATATACGATAGTCGTAGCGTACTGGCGTGAAAAAGCAAGCGTAGAAAATAGTTTCTATTAGTTTGGTGATGAATTTTCATCAATGTGAAGCTCTAGTTTATATTCGGGAACAATATCTGCGCCTATATACGCTACGGTTCGTGTGTAGAACTCTGCTCGTATCGTACTCGTCGCGTCTTGACGATACGCTTACGAGACGACGACGCTTACGAGCCGTGTACGGAGGGCCTTAGAATACCAGATGTCTTCGTAAAAGGAAATATGTCTAGAATATCACTTGGGCAGGGATGGCATATCAATTAGTGATATTGTAATTAATCAGCACATGTTCAGAGAGATTGATAAAACAAATAAGATCCACGATCATCTCGTTCATAATTTAGGGTTCCGTATGTATAGGGTCAAAAGAAAAAACAGATCCTTTATTTTAAGGATCACGCTAGTTTTCGTTTTCTCAGGACCGCGTAGAGGGATCAAGTTACAGTTGACATCGAATAAACATCGTAGTACGGTCTCTTGTAGTTGTAAAAAAAAAGCTTTAAAATTTTGTCATTCATTTTCATTCATGTCGAATGCTTTGTACAAACTAAAACAGGTATTTCCCGTTGACCTAGAATTTCCGATGGAAATGTCTCAATGCGATCTGCAACCCGCCTGTCATGCCGATTATGGCAGATTATGGCCTATAGGTATCAGTGGCGAGGGGTGCATTTATGTCGATGGTAAGCCGTAATTATGGCGAAGGCAAGCCGTTCTACAAAAATGTTATGATCTCCATAGTGAATAGGTGGGGTGGGATTTCTAAAAGGTAAGCCGATGGGAATCGGCTTGTATGGACCCTTCGCCACTGATAGGTATATCCTCCGACGCCGAAGGAAGGGGATTTAGTGGACTTGAGTATGGCGTTATTTTTTTTAAATTTATTTAGGACAACAAATAACAAAAGTCCGATTACTAGCCTCCTAGCAAAAATGTAAACAAAGTTAATAAGTCAGTAAGTTATTGCTAACTCAAGAAATAAACACATTTACATGTTTTTTCACCACAAACCTAATAAAAATAATAATTATGATAAATATTCATGGGTTTTACGGCAAAAACAGTAATATATTTAAATATTTCATGATAATTGTTTTATAGTAGAAACCATTTTTATGATGCTGTGCACACAACTTTTATAAAATTTGATGTGTTCTCGTTTTAGTTCATTTTAGAGTAGTAGTAGAGAATAGTAGAGTAGTTGTAGTAGTAACATTCGTCTTTTGGTATTGGGGGACAGGCGAAGATGCTAAGTTTGTGATTTTGTTAAGAGTTTTAAGTTACTGAGTCAATTTTTAATATCAAAAATGGTTATGATAGGTATCAATAAAGAAACAACAACAAAACATCAACTAATTATTATCCTAATTTAAAATTACTCTGAATGACATAATATTATTTTGACTCAAAAATGTATTAAATAAATAATAAAGGTATACAAGTACCGAAGGTTTATATCTGAAAATGTAACTATCAAGGTCAGTTTGACAGTGACATTTCTTTGTTTACATTTTTGCTGTGAGACTAGTAATCCCACTTTAAACGAGGAGTTACTTACATACATATAACATATTAATCGGTTCTTTAAGTGTTTGTACAGATGCCGGCATATATATTGGCAAGAGAAAGAAAGAGACAAAAGATGCGCAGTAGCCATAAACACTAAGTTTATGGCTACTGCGCATCTTTTGTCTCTTTCATTCTCTTGCCAATAAATATGCCGGGCAGTATAGTTAAGTTTATGCCTCGTGTTCGTGTATAATAAAAAGTTTTATTCATTTATTAATTTGTACAGTCAACACCGCTATCCACAAAAATTGTGATAACAAAGGTCTCACAGGACAAGAAAAGGGAAAAGTCCGAAAAATCGTCATTTTAATTAATTTTTAGGGTTCCGTAACAAAATGGTAAAAAAGGAACCCTTATGGTGTGACTCAGTCTGTCTGTCACAGCTGGATATTTCGAGAACTACTAATGGTATCAACTTAAAATTTGGAATAGTTTAAGATAACATTTGCCTAACTATTTTGCAAATAAGAAATAAATAAAAAAATAAATACCTTTTTTACAACAGGGACTGAAAAGGGGTCTTAAAAATTTGAAGTGGGGCTACTAGGGCATGTGGGGTATCATATAAAAGAGCGCCGTTTGCATGTTTTCAAACATTTTTTCTTTTCATTTTAGGCCATATAGTTTTCGACTTATGATGAAAAATGTAAAAAAAAGACTTCCCCGCCCCCTTATCTCCGAAGTTTGCAAAGAGAAAAATCTGAAATAATTCTATGTGATAGCAGTTTATATAAAGACTAGCGGCCGCCCGCGACTTCGTCTGCGTGGAAAGTTTTTTGCTATCCCTCGGGAACTATACTTTTTTTCGGGATGAAAGGTACCCTATGTCCTTCTCTGTACCCCTTACAACGTGTATGCAAAATTTCATGATGATCGGTTCAGTAGTTAAGACGTGAAGGCGTAACAAACAAACAAACAAATAAACAAACAAACAAACGGACTTTCGCATTTATAATATTAGTAAGGATTACAGGAAAAATAAAACGATGTCTCAATATAGCACACTTTTTTAGAAATTATCAAATTTCTAAAAAGTTAACATTAGTTCCACTATCGGTCAAGGGATGGCACTAACCTAAAACTGCAATAATAATGTTATTATTCTACTCTGTAGTGTATTTATTATGATGGTACGGAACCCTCGGTGGTCGAGTCCGACTCGCTCTTGACCAGTTTTATTTTAAATGTCACTGGACTCTCGGCCCGACACGATATTTCTTTTTTAGGTTAGGTAGTACGAGGGATTGATAAGTCGATGACTTTGTAATGAAGAAACACTTTATTTCAGAATCTTTTGTTTTATTTCTCTACATTATCTTATTGTAGCTCTGCGTATTACTTAAGTCCAACGAAGTCCCTACCTCTTTAACCCATTATTTTTTCTTTCATCGCCTGAAAACTGATAACTGAAATGAGGGCCCATTTCAGACACCACCTTTTGTCTTGATGAAAATCTTTGCCCGCCAAGACATTGTATTCATGTTTGGTAGGAGAAAAAATCCCAGTGGGTTAAATCTATGGAATAAAAAGGATTCGTATCTTCATTCGATGAGTTTTGATGTCATGAGTGCCGCCGAGAGGGTCGACAGGGTCATTAAGAAAAGTTAGGAATCGCTTGAGCTTTTTGTTTCCAAAAGTAATAATCTTTTGCCGAATCAGAAAAAAATGTAGTGTAAAGATTCCTTAAGGAGTTTCTTTTTAAGATACAGAAATAAATTATGAAAAAAGTATTTTTTCTTTACAAAATCATGGACTTATCAATCCACCCTCGTATGTGAAATCGCCCAAATATTTGTATGTGATGTGATGTAACTGGCAAATTGCCAAGAGTGGGAATATATAGATAAAACGTCTACAGATTTATTAGACATCGCATGATAACGACATACATAATTTATCTTACAAGACGACAATTTGATGACTATGTCAAGGACAACGCCAGCAAACAGATGGGTAACAAGTTAGACATGGCATAGTCATATTGTTTATTGCAACATGTTGGTTACATAGATCTTACAAAGTAAATAGTATCATAAACATGACCCCTTAAGGGTACTGCAACTAATTTAAATTTTAAAGTTTCTTTTAGTGAACAAAAACGAGAAATCTGAAATAGTTAAACAATATTATATGTAGATATGAAAGGAGGCCTACTTTGATTAATTAAAAAAGAACATTTTTCTTTCAAACAAGCTTTTGGTTTACTATAAAAATTAGTTTCTTTTTGTATATCCTGGATTTCTTTTGGTGTTCTGTTATATATTTTTATTGACATATGGTAAGTTCCTGAACTCACCAAATGTAACTTAGCGAAAGGTATCTTTGTGTCTCAGTTAAAAGTATCTAAACGCTCCCTAATTTGTACGTTTGGTATACCAGTGTTTTTTTTCATCGGCAAACTCTGCTCCCCGTTAGGGGAGCAGAGTTGTCCACCAAGTTGTTAGACTTACACACACTAAATGTAAAAGATTGTTGTTGTTGGTACTTTGCTACGCAGGTCCCCTTGCATGACTCATATCAAGGGGGCCCACCCTCATCATTGAGGGGGGGGGGGGGGGGAGAGGGGGGTAGAGGAAGGTGATAGAGCTTTTAAAAGGCAATAGAAAAATATATCATGGTTTATCTGCCCCCCCTTCCTACGCCAATGATGGTCATGCTAGGGGGCTGGATGCCACACGGCTAGCCAACGATAAGTTATAAAAGATAAGTCAGGTAGGTACTTCAATCTTACCTTTTCTGAGACAATATTAGGATTCAACTCTTGAGGCATCAGCGCTGATTGTAGTTCGGCATCTTCTTGAAGTGTCTAGAGTTTACGAATTAAAAAAAGAATAAATATTATTCAATTACATTAGTATACCCTGGTCCCTGTTTTATTTTTATTGAAAAAATGGATTAACGTTAAAATTTTAGTTACTGTTGCTTCAAGTTCATATTCTAGTTGCGTTTGACAATTTAATGGTTTTTTTATGCTAAACAGTTTAACAACTTTAAAGTGATTTTAACGAATAAATTATTATTCATGATGTAGGTACTTAGACTACTTATTATTAATTTATTTGATACTTACATTACTATGACCTTGAACAGTAATAAAAACAAATAAACACAAACATACTACTTTCAGCATCTTGAAAGAAATACTTTTAACAATTTCAGAACAAAACACATTATGGAGGTCGTAAAAATAAGTCTTTATTGCATTTTTATGTGCAACATATTTTATACATTCATATGCCGTTTTTTTATCTTGAAATGTTTTAAAGGAGAATGCAGTTTTATATTTTGTTGTTTTTCACACATTGTTTTATATTCGCTGAAAGCCATTATGTAGTAAGTAACATTTTATTTATTTGCTGTTTTCTTTGCATTTTAAGCTTCATCAGTCCCAATTCACGGTATATTCTTATCAACTTTGTCTAAAGCCCACCGGTAACGATCAATTGCGATTGTCAATTTCTCCGCAATTGACGCCCATTGACGGAAAAATTGAACGTTTACGCGTGCAATTGAAGCGATTGTCAATTGTTCCAACAATGGAATTGACGGAAAAATTGACAATCGCAATTGATCGTTACCGGTGGGCTTAAGCCTTGGTTTTCTGCCAGAGATGTACCGTGCTGTGATCTGATGATGCCATCCAGGGAGTGAATGGAGGAGATTCAGATCGCTATACACATCCAACTGATCTGATCAGCATTCTAAAATGGATCAGAGTTCTCAGTTTCAGGATTCCCATACAATTTCATGTTATTTTCGTGTTTTTTTTAATATGTAATTTAATCTTTTAGAATGCTGGTCAGATCTGAATCTCCTCCATTCACTCCCTGGATAGCCATCATCAGATCACAGCACAGTACATCCCTGGTAGGAAACCAAGGCTTCAAATTAAACTCGTTTGTGTGAAAATAACACCTGTATCCCTAGACAAAGTTGATGTGTGTATTTGGTTCATTCTCGATACAGGCGATAACTTTTAAGTGATACTGTAACGAGAGGTTTCAACTAATAAAATGCTGAATGTGACATAGTTGTATTTACAATTTCCACTGCTTTTGCGATTACCTGCGTTTTTCTTTAATAGTTAAGTTCCTGCCCAATTTGAATTGGAGTCAGCCCAGATAGACCAGCAAAATATTGGAACACTTAAAATGTTCTTTGAAATTTATCCATGCCAAAGCTGAAATTAAAAAAGTGTAATCTAGAAAGATGCGGCATATAATTTTGCATATCAATTTCAGCTGTATTTCTTCTATTGTCAAGATGACTAACCAGGTGTCAAAATACCCTGTCGGATCCTGAAACAGGTGATAGTGTTGCTGAAACTGAACAATTTTCTCCATGGAACATAGGTCGACAAACAAAAAAAAAATGCATACTCAGCTGACCGACTTACTACGGAAAGGCAAAAAACAAATTGTTTTTAGACTTATGTTCCTTGAAGAATGTTGTTCAGTTTCAGCAACACTATCGCCTTTTTCAGGATGTGACAGGGTTTTTTGATACATGATGTATAAAAAGGTCGAACCAGACTGCGAGGTTTCACAAATGGCACAAAGCAAGCTGAGTACGGTCTATGTATGAAGGAAACTTTGCAAGGAATGCGGTTCGCATGCGATGCGGCGAATGCCTCACAAAGCCAGGTTCCACCTTAAGGTGGTACCCTGAGCGAAAGTGGCGCCGCGGTGAATTTTATTTAATATTATAATTCTAATACACAATTTTAATAATGTTTATCGTGAAGATTTTAGGACCCACAGTCTAGTATTTTTAGACGGTATCGTTACATTCTCTAGTAGTCACTGCTAGAAGTAGATAGAAAAAATGCTAAAAGTGGCCGTTTTTGACACATTTGCTATCTACTTCTACGAATGACTACGAGGGCATGTAGATATACCTTCTGAAAATACTAGACCATGGGCCCTAAAATATCCACGATAAACATTATTAAAATCTTTTTCTATTAATAACTTATTAAATAAAAACCTCTGAGGGCGCCACTTTCGGTCATACAACCGCCTTAATGCCAATTGGTTGTTTTAGGAATCAAGACATAATCGAACTAAAAGAGATGCAGTAGGTGAACTGCGCATTATCAACAACCACGCACAGCCCATACACGAGGATGTGAAGCCTGAAGGAGACACTGCTACTGAAAAGGTATAAAAGAAATAATTTCGTGGCTCTACCATGAGTTAAAGCAAACTGTTTCGCTAACGAAATAGTAAAAACGACAGTTTGCGATAGCACAAAGTTTGCATCCAATCTTGGTAGAGCCAACCCTAACGTTGCGTCTTCAGAAAAGGTAAGAGCATGCGATAGAAAGAGAGATAACTACGAGTACAAGGTGAATATAATTGTAGACCATTAGCGCTGCGCGACCTGAATTGAACTTTATTGTTTCGGAGCAAAAGTCGCATGACATTGCGGAGTGCTGCTTCTGTACTTGTACCAGCGAACTATAATATCTATGGAAGTGTAGTTGCAAACAAATATTGCTTAAAAATGGCACCACGGGGCCAAAAAAGTACAATCCGCTCAGCTTTAGTCGGGCCAGCCACGCACCCGGTGACTGACGTTAGTTTTCTTTTCAATAAATTGCAGTTTGTATTGTAGAGAAAAGATAGAAAGAGAGAGTTTATTAGAAATGACGTCCTTTATAGTCAAATGGTGTAAAAGATGCAAAGAAGGCAGTAAAAATATGCAGAAAAAACGTATCTTATTTCTTCGTTTAAGTATTGAAAATATGTATGAGTATACAAATTATGGTCGCTAATAAGCAACCAGTGTTCAGACGCTTTTTGCTGCATAATTAAATGCCAGCATTATTAGCTCTATCCACTCAGTTGTACTTTTCGTGTGGTGCCGTTTTTCGAGCATAATGCTTATTCCATAGATTTTAGTTCGCTGACTTGTACTATTAGTTATTCTGTGGTAGAGCTAATAAACGTTCAACTATAATTAGCGTTCGTGAAGGTAGTTTTAACGGAGCCGAAGCTGGACTGAGCCGGACTGGAGTTTAATAGCTCAACCAGTTCAAGGTTTCGCCCCTTTTCACAGATTTTTTTTTATTTTGGAAACAGAGTTGATATCTAGGTTTTTCTTCAATCCTGCTTCGGTCCAGCTTCGATCGAGATTCGGTTGATCGCCAGTCGAGCTCCAGTGTCATCTACCCGAAGCCCACTTCTGGGACACTTTTTTTGAGTGGATTAAGAAAGTAACGACAACAATAGTCCATTTCAGCCACCAAGCCCGTGACCGACACTTGTGAAACTTGCTTAACTGCAAAAATCAAGCAGCGCCATTTAAGAGCCCGTTTATATTTTGCCGCTGACTGCCGCTCTCTCGCTCGGACATTTCATGTTTACTCAAGATTTCTTAAATCTAAATGCGTAATTGAAAAATGTGTCTCGGCCACTTTTCGCAATATAAGATTACGGACGTTTTAAAATATATTTCAGATTTTTGTTGCTAAAGTACAAAAAGTTGTCGTTTCTAACATTTATTTGAACTGGCAAGAACGATAACTTTTTGTACTTCAGCAACTCAAACTGAAATATATGTTGAAATGTCTGTAATTTTATATTGCGAAAAATGGCCGAGACACATTTTTCAATTACGCAGTCAGATTTAAGAAATCTTGATCAAACATGAAATGTGCGAGCGAGAGAGCGGCAGCGGCAGTCAGCGGCAAAATGTGTACGGACTCTTAAGCTCCTCTAGTTTTATTTACAATTACGTATTAAATAAGTTTTTCTCAATGGAAGTTCAAAAATGGAAATACAAGAAGCATTTAGATTAAAAACTCATTTTAGTTTCATATGAGTCGCCGTAAGCCCGTTGCATTGTGATTTTTAAACCACCTCTCCATTTTTCACTTTCATCAAGCTGAAATACGCTGCATGCACGTCGAAACTAGATTAAAATCCATCAAAGGGGCTTTCTGTCATAGTGAAATGTTCTTACAGTAGCCAACAAATGTTTTAAAACTATAAACTCTTGAACTGTAATTTCCATGACAAAAGTTCCCTATAACAGATAAGACATCTAAAAAAGAAAAAGAGACTTTTCTGTTTGTGGGCGGCTTCCTCTTAGAACGTTAAAATGTAGTATTAGGTAATCGTTATGAACACTTATTTTATTGTAACCCTGAAATAAATAAAAAATATATGCTTTTTTATATAGAAATCTTTTGACCTTTACGAAATCTAGAAGATTTTTTTACTGTGTCAACTAAATATTTACTATACGTGTGTTTGACATTAAACTTTCAATCCTGAGACTTATTGAGCTGTTATAAACATGCAAGGAAATTAAAGTTATGATTCATAAAGAAAAATATTATACACAATAGGCAAAGTTTGTATTATGATGAGTAAATAGCGCATAGAAAAACATACGAATGAAACATCATTGACTTGCAAACAACTGCTTCTGCTCATCTCGCAAAACTTGCAAAAATATGGATGAAAATGCTCTCAAACCAAAACTTTATTTTAATTTCCAAATTATATTCCAGTATTAAGGAAAACATGGCGTGAGAGTCCCTATTTTTATATAGAAAACGTAAAGTTGTAGCCATAAAAAAAAAACACATGATAAGCTAAAAATATTATCTAGTTGCTACAAATTTTAAATTACGTATTAACCTCACAGATGATTCTTAAAAAAAAAAAAAATCATTAAAAGCGCTTGCATAGGTTTATCTAAATACACTTGAAGGTATTGTGAAATTGCTTCAATTACTTTTATTCAAGAAATGATAATTGTGAAAATGATAATTATTAAAATAACAACAAAAACATCTAATTGTGAGGAAGTTGGGTTTTTCCATTACTCTTTACATGTAAAGAAAAAGACAGACATGTAAAGTTACATGTAAAGAAAATTCCAGCGTAACAGAGCCTTAAATGAAAACTTAATTTGAGGAATACTTTTAACTTTCTCTTAAATGTGCACTTACAGCCGTGCCCTGAGAAAATTAAACCATCCTACATTGAAATGGGCTCAGTTTTTCAGGTAATTTTCATTGTTTTATAGTAAAAATTTATATTTCTGATTCATCAAGATTTTAATTAAAACTTTCCGATGTTTACAAAATCTTGTTGATTGGTTCCATTAGAAATTGATGTTGGAAGTTAATTAAAATCTTTATCAATAATGGCTACAAAGTAATGTTTTGAAATTAAACAGTATTTTATAAATTAAATATTTTTGTTTTGATATAATTTTATTTCAAGTAACAAAATTGAGAAATCGTCGCCCAAATTACATACCATACAAACTTGATTTTCACTCTTTGAGAACAAAATAACACTTTAATTAATGTGTTTGAAACATTGACATTCAGCCGCTGACTGTGCCTACGAGATCCGTATTAAAAAGGTGTGCTTTCTTCTAACTATAGCCATTATGGTATAGCTAAGCGAAGCATTATTTCAGGTAACCATTTAACTTTCAATCTGTGCATACAGATGTTTGATACTGTTGTAAAAGATCGCAAGAGCGCAGAGGGTATATTAAAAGAAAAGCATCACGTTAAGCGTACGATGTTCGTCCCACTCCATAACATTATTACCTATATAAGGTTCGAAATCAAGTTAATCGGTCATCGAGTTCGATATGAACATCGTCCGACTATCGTGATCCTTTTTTGTTAGCAGAGAGTTTTCTGCTTGTCGCTCTTCGAAGACTTAATGACTCTAATTCTTTACAACAGCCTAATTCGATAACACCCAAGTGTCCACACACGGTTTTTTCTCTGTGCGGGTCGGTCCCAAAATTTCCATTAAGAATCACCCTTAATGGTATTAGTGGCACTAACTTTTCGACAATTACCATTACGCTTTATGGACGTCATTAGTCAATTCTTAAATCAATGGTTATAGTAGGACTGTTTTGAGAAAAAAGTGAAATCTCAGTATTACCATTGCAACGGGTAATGGATATAGTGGGACCGACACCTCCGTGCGTAGGCACAGTGGGTAGTGATAACTATGGAAGCGTTCACACACGGTTTTGCTGCTGCACTTCACTACGGTTGCGGTTCCGCACCATAGCGCTGCCGCACGTGGACAAACTCCATACACCACTGACAACCGTGCCTACGCACGGCGTATAAACCGTAGATTTTCCGTGCGTAGGCACGACCGGCAGCGTTGTATGGAGCACTATGGAAGCTTATCCATGCACGGCAGCGCGTTAATGGAAACCCTTCCAGTATTCAGAACTCCACTCCAGAAACTACGGCACGGCCACCGTAGCGTAGCGCCGTAGGTAACAAAACCGTTTGTACAAGCTTCCATAGTGATCCATACAACACTACCAACCGTGCCTACGCACGGCGTGATAACCATAGATTTTTAAACGGAAAATCATATGTGGACATTAGCCCTGACTTAAATTATATTGCCAAAATCTTGACCTGACCAGTTCTTCTTTCCAGGTGGTACCTCCCAAAGATGGCGTGTGGTTCGAGGGTCAGTCTCTAAGAAAGTCGTTACCAATCAACAATAAATTAGATATCGCCAGGAGTATTAGCAGATTTATCACGCTCTTCGTCCTTCTCCTATCAGGGGTAGTGGAATTCTACCCGATGTTACAACAACTTTATGATTCGATACAGAGTCTCATTGGTGTATGAATAGGTACAGTACGAATCACGAAAGATGACCACAACTGGCGCCCATTTTCGCATCATAACTCATGAAAAAAAAGACTTAAGACAATATAATATTTCATATTCTTATAGACATTTACATTATATTTAAATATATGAAATATTATTTTGTCTTAAGTCATTTGCGAAGATGGGCGCCATTTGTGGTCATCTTTCGTGATACGAACTATATTAAAGTTGTATGTGTTTTTTTATTTTTGTGTTTTATTTTTGCATTAAACACTTTTTGATAATGAGTTAATTTGTCAAAAGAACAGCAATATTGTTTCAATAAAGTATCTAAACCAATTTATGTATTGGAATTGGAAGCAACGATGGCACCACAATCTTCCAGACTCTTTCACCCTGTCCCACCAACAGGCTGCACTAACAGTCGTCAAGAGTCGAGTCGAGAGTCTGCCAAAAAAGTCTGTTTACATGGGTAATTTCAAAGGTAATTTTATTACCCACCTAAATTCCCAACCACCCTATCAATACCCATCTAAATAAATAAATATGTTTACAATTATAATTTTAACAGCACTAACAGGGTTACCAGTATAATTTTTTATAAATAATTTAATAATTTCTCATGTAAACAGAGTTTTTAGACAGACTTTTAATTCTTTACAGTGTTTTAAAGTGACTACAATTAATTGAGATTTTAAGCCCATTAATTCCAATGTATAAATAAAAACAGTTTTTCTAGTTATATGATCATATTCTAAGATCTTTTATTAATCATGATTATTATGGATTTTTAATATTACAAAGGGACCGTGTACAATCAATTATGATGTATAGAGAATTTTATAAACATTAGTGTGAGAAATTAGATTCATTTCGCGTTGAAGTGCAGGAGGAACACGCAAATGTAGATTAAAAGAAATGTATTTTTATAGTCTTTTAATTATTTGCGTAGTGCCTTTTTGTTTCTGCGACGAACTGCGAAATCAATATGTAAGTGTATTTTATTATGAAATGTCAAAGTTATCTCATTATAAATTTATGTTTTTATGGACCGTTACTTCATGGTTTAGCAGTATCTAAATTAAATTAAATTTCAATGCTAATGTTAATACTAGAGAAATTAAAATATTTACATATTGAGTATGTTGACACGAATTTTCTTATTTTAGGACGAAGAATCAAGACGTATTAAAAGGACTCCTGAAAAAGTTGTAGAAGATATTCATAAAATTATAAAGGATAATAATAATATACACCTTTCACTGTTACCAAAGATTAAAGCAACTATTCCATTGTCTCTAAAATCTAAAGAAAGACAACAATCACAGAAAACTAAAGATGGTATGACGTCATCTTCACAACCTAAAGTAAATCCGGTTTCACCTTTAAACCATCCACTACGTTCAATAGAGACAACACAACCGAAGAATGTAGTTAAAACAAAAAGGCCGAAATCGCCTTTACACAAAAAAAACATTCCAAAACAAAATACCTTTAGCATGCCAGGACACCAGAAAAAAGAACAATTAAAAATGAAAAAACCGGACAATTTGCATAAGGAAATCACTCCAGAATCAATTCATTTAGTAGAAGATCCAGTTGAAGACATTAAATTAACTAATAAACCCCAAGTTACTACTCCAAGTCAAAAAATAGAATCCCAAATTGAAAAGTCGATAGTTGAGTATAAAGTTAAAAGCAAAGATAAATCTGACAAAAGTACATATTCACATTTAGAAGATTTTTCGCCAAAACTATCGGCGAAAGAAGACACATTAATATCAGCTGATGATAAAAATCTTACCAACGCTAAACAAAGTTATAATGAATTAGACAGTTTCCATGAGTCGGACGCAAGAAGAGATAAAATTAAAGTAAAACCAAATCCGACAGAAGGATCGAATGAAGTACATAATCAACTAGAAGTTCCAGAGATACATGATGTAGAAAATAATATTTTGAAATTAGAAGAAATGATTGCAGAACAACGAACAAAAACTGAAGCAGCTATGAGAAGTGGCGAAGATAAAGACTTAAATAATACTGGGATAAAAGAAATGCTGATCCCAAAAAGAAAAGTTATGAAACTTGTCCCTTTACTAGTTTCTTCCAACGTAGTTAATACTCCTTTGTCTGATAAGTCACTTGACAATACAGAAAACTTTATATCTCGATCTGCAGCCGAAGAAATCCAAAACATCACTTCGAAAAGTGATGACGTTTATCGTCTTGCAAAGCCGCTAGTGAATTCTCTTAACAATAGTAAGTACGTATTTATCTGTCAGATAATATTATCTGTATATATAGGTAATCAAAATTCTAGTAATAAGTTTATGTTTATGAAGAAAGTCACTTCAGTAAATAATTTATTTATTTTATTCCAGAAAGTATCGAAGTTATTGAAATAAAGCAACGTAATTTCACAGAGGTCGTTGAAAAACAGCCGCCGTCAAACGATTCAAATGAACCATCATTATCATGGCAAGAATACGCCCAAACGCTAAAAGACAATCAAGATAGCTACAAACCTGACGTGTCTCTCATACCAACCTCATATGGATATCCTTACCCAAACCAAAACTTTAATAATTGTTATTATAAAACTAATTCTTACGGCAATTTTCAACGAAAACTCGGAGATCCTTTACAAAAAACATGGCGCTCATGGGTGAATACTGAAGTAGTTATAAAAATGAACAATCCTCATAACATAGAAATACAACCTTTAATAACTACTCAAATGCCTAGTAAAACGAATTACGACATTAATATTCGTAGAGACGCAAATCCTTCGTACACGTCTTATCCATGTTATGTTTACCCTAGCATTTGCTACGGTACGAATAATGGTTATTATCAATAGTTATGCTTGATAATAAAACATTTTTTAGTATTAGATAAACTCCCTAGAATACTACATGTAGCTCAATGTTATGAAGTAATATGCAGTCACTATAATGTAGATTTATAGAAGAGTTAAAAGATTTGATTGCTTTCTGGAAAGAAGGTTGCTGTAAAATAAAACACGTTTTGGCATAGGTGAATATTAAATATTATTTATTTAATATAAATCCTAAATTTTATCAGAAATGTACAGGAAAATCCAGCGACGAGTGTGGTACAAATTAAATATTTTTATTCTTAACAAAATAAATGAAGATGTTTAAATTACTAAAATTATCTAGGTAGATACATCAAAGTAGTGTAATAATCAAAGGTGGAAATGATAATACTTTCATGTTCGTAAAATAAAATTACACAATTCAAGCTGTTCAATGGCGTTTTAAAGCTACAATAATTATTATCTTAAATACTACTTTATTCTAAAATAAAATCTTACATATTCAACAAACATTGAAGGGGAAAGTAATGCTTCGGAATGTAATAATAAAAGAATGAAGACGAAATATATCTAACTATGATTTAGCTGCACGAAGTATGGTGACTGTAATTTAAAATAGAAAAATGGGATAGATACGAGTACCTATCATAGATGATAATCAATATTTTAATTCATTTCCAATATTCGCTTATCTCTGGTATTCATGTGAGACGTCAATCCTTGCTTTTTAATTTTGTTTTCACGTAAAAGTAAAAATTGACCGAAAGTTTTTGGTAGGAATTGACATACCATTCATGATGTATGACACACTTTACGTAACTAATAAACAAAACTGGTTAAATTTGGCTTCGTATGTACAACTTAACCGCATTATATAAATACACCCTAATATAAAATTTCATTACAAACCAACAGGTAAAAAGGTAAACAAGCTCTTCCATAGTTTGAGTAAAAACTTCATAACTTTCTGGACAGTGTAAGAGGCAGACTGAATAGATTCTTTAGAAGTAATTAGGAACATTATTTTCCTAAACTATTACAGACATTTTTTTTTGGAATGCATGCTTTGTAATCTTCATAATTTTGTAAGTATTTGTTACATACGAAGCCAGATTTTATCCTGCCCTGTGCATAACTTGGTCACCTTAGTTGGGGACGTCTTTGCGTACTTTGTGGCCACGGAATGACGCTTGTATCTTGGTGGCAGCCTTGTTCAAATCAGGATCAGCCAAATCAATCTTCTCTATATCCTCCTGGAATAACACAATTAGTAAAATTATTTTTAATAATTATAATTTTTATTTTTGTTTTATTAATTAAAGAAAGTTATGATTATTTTATTAAAATGCCAAAGAAATTTTAAGTTTTTGCTCACAAAGGAATACAATATAATAATGACTCAAATGCAGTTCACCAATTTGTACCTACATTGTACTTTTCTCAAATGAGATGTCTAAGAAATAGCTGTTAATCGACAAAAAACTAAAAATCGAACCTCATAACGTGAGTAAGAAGTTTGACCCGCTTTAAAAAAAACTAGTTTCTAGGATAATAGCATTTCTTTAAAATAATTTTAATAAATTTTGAACAACTTCGTTATTTTATACAAAACATATTATTTTAAACCTAATGGGGAATATCTGAAAAAATAAATTGGCTGAATATTTTTTTTTTATACGTATGTAGTAATAAGCTCCCTTATTAATAGAAAAAAAATTCGGAATTTTTGGTAGCGTGAAAAAAAAGTCACTTCGACATCGACTTCACAAATATACGAACCTTGCACACGGTATTAAAAAAAGTTTAAATACGTGCTGTGGTCACATACGTTTATTTACTCGTGTGCTGTGGTTCTGGCAGGTGGTGGGTGACTAACTAAGGTATATTTTCTATTCTGCTGACTTTTATATATTTGTGAAGTCCAAGTGACTTTTTTTTATTTTTACCCAACAGAAAATTCAGATTTTTTTCTAATAAGGAAGCTTATTCCTACCTATAAAAAAATATTCAGCCAATTTGATTTTTTTCAGACATTCCCCACTTCTTCTTCTTATCAAATGAGGATTAGTGGCCACCTCAGGTGTTAGAGTTTTTCAAGCCGCCTGTAAGGCCTCTAACTCGGCTTAACGACTGTTATCAGATGACTGACCGGACCGAGCGTTGCTTAACAAACGCGATCGAGTACGATCAGTCTGTAAAGCCCGATTTACACATCCATAAGTAAGTAAGTAAGTTTAACTGTGCTTCTACTTAACTACTTAATCGGAAAATGGACAGTTGCGTCCAAACGGTGAATTGATTCGGCAAGTAAGTAAGTTCATAAGTCGACCGCTTGCGTCGGATGACGACGACATTGCTACCCTCTTTATAAATAATTTTATTTACATTGCGGCCAACCATGGATTGGATGGCTTAATTTTTAGGTTATTTAAAGACGATTTCAAGGTATATCACTCATAATATGGTCTTTTTACATATTTTTAAGTAGGTACTTAAAGTTTTTTTAGGTGAGCTATAATAACGTTATAAGAGGTTAATTCGCGAATTGTTAACAGATGACGGCCATTTGTTGCAAGATCTATTCCTTTATACCAAAACAAAAATTTATACCAATGGTAGTAAATTCGTTTATTGTCGTCGTAATAAATTTTTAATTCCTAACTAACATCAAATTTTCATTATTAATTATTTATTAATCTTAAGGAAGACCAAAAACTAGTAACAAACAAATAGCACTCGTAATAACAGTACGAAATCATTTACAGGTCCTCGCATATATTGTACCTATATAATAAGTATTTAAAAAAAAAGTTTTGTCATTTTGTATTGAATCTTTTTTTTAATACCATGTTGTGGTTGTGACCGGTGGTGGCAAAGGTATAATTTTCATTCTGCTGTTACTTTCGTGCATTTGTGAAGTCGAAGAGACTTTCATTTTTTTTAATTTTTTCTAGCAACCGAAAATTTTGACACTTTTTTCTATTACTAAAGGAGCTTATTCCTACCTATAGAAAAATATTCAGCCAATTTGATTTTTTTCGGACATTCCCCATTATCGTCTAAGCAAGCAAAAGCATAAAAATAGAAAAACCGCTCATGTAGCCAACAGAAACTAAGAAAATCACTCAAAAAATATATTTAAATGAAGCTCAAAATCTCTTTATTTAACTTGTTTTAGGATTTGTTTATATGATCATGATAAATATGATGATCGAATTAGTTTTTGGTATTAGAACGGATTAGATCATTCCGCTGCGACAGATGTCAACTTATGAACTTACTTACTTGCCTGCGGACAGTGCCGTTTACACCGCGGCAAGTAAGTTGGCGGGGAGTGGGAGACGAAGCGGGAGGGGGGTGCGCGCTACTTGCCTGTCCAAAAAATAGAACCCGATCCTATCCTGCGGCAAGTTGCTACTTACTTACTTGCCGGACGGTGTCCACACGCGGTTTCTACTTACTTACTTACTTACTTATGGATGTGTAAACCGGGCTTCAAGTTCCGCCATGAGCGCTTCCCCACTCACTACGTACTTACTTAATCAAAGCAAATGAACATTAGAAAACGAACCTTATCCTGCAAGACCTGTAGTTCTTTATCCTTCTCCTCCTGGGTCTGCTTGCGGGCCTGGTGGCCTCGGAACGAAGCCTGGATCTTGGTGGCAGCATGGCATAAGTCTGTGGACAACACGACAAATTTGTGGGCATGAGACGTTTCCAAATCAATTGAAGTCATTTTGAGACTAACTTAAAAACCAAACCATCATAAACAAATTGATGCGTTTTATATAACACAATTAAATAAAATGGTCAACAATTGAGAAAGCCAAACGAACAACATGTTATTGCAATTTTTTTTTGTAGTAGGACCATCGATTGATAGATTTGTGTCTGTTACGTAAAATATACATTTAATTTTACTAAATACTAAATAATATACTAGAAAAAATACGACTCGCACCAGATCAATACTCAGACGGGAATCGAACCCGCGACCTTTGGATATCCGGTCCAATGCTCTGACCGCTGAGCTACCGAGTCACTAGTGCCATCGTCGAATTTTTCCTAGTATATCCTAAACTCTTACGCTGTAAGCCAGCGTTATTTCACCAATGTGAGGAATTACCTCGACATTCAATTGAAATATCTTTCCAGATATTTTAACAATTGATTAAGATGAAATAGCTATATAATCTATATAAATAGCTATATAAGCTATATAACCGGATATCCAAAGGTCGCGGGCTCGATTCCCGTCTGAGTATTGATCTGGTGCGAGTCGTATTTTTTCTAGTATATTATTTAGTATTGTTTAAAAATAGCATTGTAAATGCAAAAATCTCAAATTTAAAAAATAAACATTTAATTATTCTAATTTAAATATGGTGGAACTAAATAATGTAATAATTCTGAATCAGGTTGTTCTTAAACTTCTGTTGCTTAAACTAAATAACTTTCTCCAAGGAATAAAGGTCGAATAACAATTATCTCAATCGGTATTACGATGTAGTTAGAATAGTATTCAATGGTTATGTTGGATCAATACAATAAAATGTCAAGGAACATCGGCTACAAATACATCACCTTTTCAATAAAACAGTTTGTGGCTCTCAATCTGTCAGTTGCTTCATTTATTTTAATACTAGCGGCCCGCCCCGGCTTCGCACGGGTGCAATGTAGTTACTAAATGTAAAACTGTGCTAATGTGGTGTCAGTGTAAAGTTATTAGATTATACTACAGGATACATATACCTAAGAGGACGCTGGACGACATATACCTATACGACGTACGCAAGGGTTGTTATAATATAATTGACGTGTGTGTGTGTGTCTGTCTGTCTGAGGCAACCAACCTAGCTCCCAAACTTATGGATCGATTTTAATGAGGTTTTTATGCATAGTCAAAGTCAAAGTCAAAGTCAAAATTAGCTTTATTCAAATAAACTTAATTATTAAGTACTTTTGAATCGTCTATATTTTCCTACCACCCGTTCAAGACTTTTTTAACTGACAAGAAGAACGGGCGCAAGAAACTTTTATAGCCTTTATAGTTTAAGAGAAGCGTATAGACGGCGGGAAGCGACTTTGTTTTATACTATGTATAGCTTTTGCCCGTGGCTCCGCCCGCGTGGCAGTCGGTAATCGTTGTAAGTCTTCCCTTGGAAACCAATGATCGGGATGAAAAGAAGCCTGTGTCAAGTATTCCAGACTTAATCTATATCTGTGCCAAATTTCTCCTAAATCCGTTCACCCGTTCAGACGTGATTGAGTATGATATGATTGAGTAGGTACCTAACAGAACAACATCCAAACATCAAAACTTTCACATTTATACAATTTTGTGATTATATAGGTAATAGCTGCACCCCGCGGTTTTGCCCGCGCAGTCTGTCGATTCTGTAACCAAACTCGCATCTCACTTCACTTCGCGTGAATTTGTTTTCAAATTCGTGACATTTGTTTACTAAATGAGCTATTTCATTGATTGCAAAAAATTTAGGTAGCCTGTTTAAAATTTATTAGCGGTAATTTAACAAAATAAGTATAATAATATTATGTTACATTTAATACTTACTTTATATTTAAAAATTCTAATACCTTTGCTTAATAGTTATCTTCTTTATAAATAAAAATCGATGTATGTGTGTTTGTTTCCTTTGCACACCTAAACCATTAATCCATATCCGATTATGATGAAACTTTGGTGAATGTTTGGTGAATTGTTCTGCTTACTACTGAAAAGGTTTCTGGCTAAAAAAAACCGGCCAAGTGCGTGTCGGGCCACGCGGCATAGGGTTCCGTAGTTACCTTATATCATACCATATTTAATACCACCTATCATTTTTCGTATGCAAAAATAACTTTGTTTTTCACAGTGTTGGTATGAATGACAAAGTTATATTTGCGGTTTTGGAAAATATGCTATATCTCAAAAACTAATTACTATATCTCGTTCAAACCAATTTTGGTTGATAGTTCTTATTAAGATCTACAGCATATATTTTTTTTAGGTTTTTCACTCTCTTATTTCAAAAGTTAAAGGGGGGGGGGGGGGGGGGACACACATTTTACCACTTTGGCGGTGTATATCTTTCAAACGGTTGACTTTGAGAAAAAGTTGTCTTAGAAACTTCAATGTCATTTTTAAAGACCTATCTATAGACACCCAACACGTGTTGATTTGAAGAAAAAATTTTTTTTCAGTTTCAGTTCCATGAATGGGGAGCCCCCCTTAATCTTTTATTTTTCTTATTTTTGTATTAAATTCGGTAAGCGGTTAACAGAATACACCTACCTACCAAGTTTCAACTGTGTAGTCTTAATACTTTCGGAATAAAGTGGCTGTGACATACGGACAGACAGACAGACAGACATGACGAATCTATAAGGGTTCCATTTTTTGCCATTTAGGCTACGGAACCCTAAAAACGTGACATTGCAACGCATGCCGGGCAAAGATTTATGCCGGGTGCAACTAATGTTGTGCATTATTATCAGGCTTTCCATCGAAACACTTCTCTAAATACCACATTCCTTGTCACGTTATCTGATATTTGCCAGATGTTGCCGTTTGATTTGACTAATATTTCGTAAAGTAGTTAAAATAGTGATAAAATCTTATACAACATTATAAGAATCAAAGCTTGTCTTGAAAATCGGGAAAATTAGAGATTAAACGCCAGCCCGTGCAGTGACAACTGACATTTATTTTTCTTAATCATTCAAATGCACTAAGAAGTTTTGATTCCGATATCGAAGTTAAACCACCCTAAAAATAGCTTTCCACCCCTTTTCAACCCTGTTAAGGGATACATTTCAAAAAAATACGAAACATGTGTTTAATTAATTTTGTAAAAGAATGTCTATGCCAAATTTCAAGTTAATCGGCCCAAGGAATCGCGTTCTCCCATACAAACTTTGCCACCCTGTTTCACCCTCTTAGGGATTGAATTTTGCAAAATCCCGTCTTAGTGAGCACCTACACCCTAAAAGGGACCCCCATGCAAAATTTGAGACTCCTAGCACTTGTAGTTTCTGAGATTTCGTGATGAGTCAGTGAGTGATTTACGCTTTTATATATATAGATGAACAATACAGGTTGTTACGTATAATATACATATAGTAATCTTACTATCATCATAAACAACAATATTTGTTCTATCTACGACTTTTCCGAAAACAGACAAAAAAAAATTCGTCTCTCAGTTTTGTATTATTTTTGTCTGTTTTTGGAAAAGTCGTAGAACAAATGTTGTTGTATATGATGTTACTAATCTACTCCTGCGAGTTTGTTGGTATTTTAAAAATACCCTGTATAACCGAATATGTTAAAGTACCATGAATACAATCCTGGCCCCCTAGCATGACCACCGGAACACGAAATATGTCAAAATGCGTTTTATCGACATTCAACTGTCAAAATCCATTGTCTTTTGACAGTTTTAAACTTGAGAAGATAAATCACTACTTCATATCGCTTTGGGTGGTCATGCTAGGAGGGCTGGAAAATTATTATAACTGAAAACCACAATAAAAAACCTTTTATGATAAACTGCATAGTGGCAACCCTAAACCAAAATTGTTATTTGCTTTTTTATAAATTGGTTTGATTATCGAATAGATATGATTATGATAAAGATATAGTCTATTTGCGTTTAGGGTTGTCATTTTGCATTTTTCCATACAAATTCATTAAATAATATATTGTATTGCAAATGGCAAATAAGAACTTTTATCGATAACAATAGATAGTTAGTTGGAGGTAAACAAAATCCAGGGGCTTACCCTCCGGTACGCCCATGCATGATACCCTATTTACCATATTCGGCTTCGAAAAAAATGAATAAATTCTGTAAGAATAAAAACGTCTTCAATTCCGGCACTGGCATTGTAGAATAGTCTTTTATATCCATTTTGGGTCAATGAGTCTTTTTCGGTAAATTCATGTCATTCATTTTCTCTGTCAATGTCAGTCATTTATTTTCTCGCCCTTTATCCTAATCTTTAATTGAAAACTTAAACTAAAAGTAAAATGGGAAATGTGACATTTAGTGATTTAGTTCACATACGACTGCAATTACTTACGTTTAGCTAAAACATTAGTGGAATTGGGTCTCAGTCAACGCGAACATGAAATACCTAAAACCTTCAAAGTAACTTTGGGAACCTCTGACTCGTTAGTCGGAAAGCAATTTCCTCGTAATGAAAGGAAAATGACTGGCGTGTAGTGATTATATTCTGTTTGTGTGTGTGACTGACTGACACGTTACGAACACAGGCAGTCATAGAAAACACCTTGGGCTTTTATTGAAAGATATTTGACAAGTAGCCTACATTTTTCAGGTATTAGTAGTAGGTACTAGGTATTCCTTTAATACCGTAGTTCTTAAAATACCTTTTTTCTCTACGATTATAGTTTATAGATAATAAACTATATAAACTATAATCCGGAAAGATATCTAAATAAACAGATTATTCAGATTAAACGGAATGCCCACCATTAATATCCCCACTGCACTGTTGTGGCACAAGATTTTCTTTCTAGGACGATTCAGAAAGATGGGCCATAATTTTGTAACTAACATACTTACCTATACCGTACCTGTAGTAGCACAAACATCTATCAAGAAAAAAAAACGCACGTAAATATTTTGATTAAGTGGACAATGTGGTGGAGAGGTAATTACTAATTTTGATAACAGGACATTTTAAAGTTATCATTCTGAGACTGTGGACGTTTTGATACAGTGGTCATTTTGAAAAGGGAACATATCATTCCGATAACGGCACATTTTAAAGTTACTTCTGAAACTGTGGGCGTTTAAATACAGTGGACATTTTGATACAGTGGAGAATTTAGTGGAGTGGTCATTTTAATAACAGAACATTTTAAAGTTACTTCTGAGACTGTGGAAGTTTTGATACAGTGTACATTTTGATAAAGTTGACAATTAAGTGGAGTGTGGTCGTTTTGATAACAGGACAATTTAAAGTTCCCATTCTGATACTGTGGACGTTTTGATACCGTGGACATCTTGAAAAGGGGACAATTTAGTGGAGTGGTCATTTTGATAACAGCACATTTTAAAGTTATCATTCTGAGACTGTGGACGTTTTGATACAGTGGATATTTTGATATACTGGACTTAATGCGACAGAAAGATGTTTGCCAGTACTTATTGATTTTAAGGCATTACCAATTGCCAAGCCATATAAAAAAGAACTATAGAATAAAAGTATTTTTCATTAACTTAACAGTTCATTTATTACCACTATTCCCAAGTGTACGTTTAAAGTTTTAGTAATAGTTTCCATTCGTGAAATGCTTTCAACCGCAAACCGACGTAGATTACGCTCGATTTGATTCGATTCGATTGCACTCGATAAGTGTTTATCGATTCTCATAGGGTTTGGAGTGTTATGTTGGCTTTCATTGTTTTGGACATTATCTAATGGGTAAATACTTAAGTTAATAATGAAATATAAAAGGTGGTATTTTTAACCACTCTCCAAATTTTAAGGAAGTGTTCAGTCCATGAAACAAAATTTTGATACTAAACTGGTCTCGTGATTTGTATGAAAAGTATTTTTTTTACATATTTGACCCTATGTTTCTTAGAGAAAGTTGTTCAGTTTCATGGACTGAACACATCCTTAAAATTTGGAGAGTGGTTAAAGAAACACCTTGTATAACTCCACAATTTATGTTAAGAACTAGCGGCCGCCCGCGACTTCGTCTGCGTGGAAAGGTTTTTTGCTATCCCTCGGGAACAGTACTTTTTTTCGGGATGAAAGGTACCCTATGTCCTTCTCTGTACCCCTGACAACGTGTATGCAAAATTTCATGATGATCGGTTCAGTAGTTAGGACGTGAAGGCGTAACAAACAAACAAACAAACAAACGGACTTTCGCATTTATAATATTAGTAAGGATTAAAGCTTAGTACTGAAGTCAAAAATTAATAATCTTTCTATCAAAACTTAAATATACAAAGCAATTAATTTAACAAGGTACAACAGAAGTGACCAACTGCACAGCGCTCGCGGTACAAAACGACGTATCTTAATCTGTAAATTTTTCTCTTTGCCATACATTTTCGAGTTAGTGATGTTGCAGCGGATCACTGCCTATTGTCAATTTAATAAGTTTTTCTTCTTTCTTCTTTTGCATTTTAGTAAGCAATTCAAAAATATAGTACACAACAAGCAATAAACACGCATGACAGCTGCAGTTGCAATGCTAAGGTTCCAAAACATCAAGAAATCTAAAAAATTTAGAAAAATTTTAAATTTAAAAAAAAATTCAGTATCCGTAAAAAATATTTTATTCCCTTGTTTCAGTATAGTCTTTGAAATGAAAATGTTACTCAAACGTTTTTTTTTTTCAAAGTTTTTTTATACCAATAATTCGGCCCTTAATTTCAAAGTATCAACCGTTACTTTTAGATTAATTAGCTCGCATGCTAACTTTGGTTTGCTAGAAGCAAATTGAACCAATCAATTAAAGCCTAATTGAAAATGTTCGCTGTTTCACGAGTATTTGAATAAGCACATTTGATTTGGACAAAGAACAGCGATCAAATTGTAACATTAAATGATTTGTAATGTAAAGTAGAACTGAAAAAAAAACGCTATTCTTTTGAACTCGTTTTTACTGTAAACGGTTACAAAAATTGGCCACTTTCAGTTTAATAACGTTTTATGAAAAATTTTCAAGAGTTATTCTTTAAATGATATTACTGACATTCACAACTTGATCGTTTCCTATTTTGGAATATAATGTTAATAAAATCAATACACTTATTGGTGGCTCTAGTTGGCAGCTATAATATGCCCCTTTTTACCGACTTCAAAAGGAGGGAGGTACTCAATTCGACCCGTTTTTTTTTTTTGTTTTTTGTATGTACACTGATTACTCGAAGACGGCTGAACCGATTGAAATGATTCAAACGTTATTACATTAGGTAAACTTTCAAGTTGGTCCCATTTTTTTAAATTGTGAAATCAATTCAGTACTTTTCAAGTAATCTTGAAAAAAGCACGAAAAAAGTATGATTTTGCGTGAACTACCTCGATGATCAGTCGTATAACTTCTTTGTTTATGAACTGAATAAGATAATTATTTTTTTGTTGGAAAAGGGATATCTTAAGTATAGTTCTTTAACCGACTTAAAAAAGGAGGTTCTTAGTTTGACCCGCATGTATGTATGTTTCTCCGCGATTAACTCACGTTTGGCTGAGCCGATTTTTTTATAAAAAAATAATAAATATACCTACACTACCCAATACAAAAGGTATCTACTCTAAAAATAAAAAATTGTTTAAAAAAACAAAAAAACCGACTTCAAAAAACCTACCTCTAAAAAGCAAGAAATAATATTCGTCATAATAAAAACACGTATATTGAAGTCGGGTGGGGCTTTTACAATAAAAAAAGGGAATTTGTACTCCAGCCCCACCCGACTTCAATAGACGTGTTTTTATTATTAAGAATATTATTTATTGCTTTTTAGAGGTAGGTTTTTTGAAGTCGGTTTTTTGTTTTTTTTTAACATTTTTTTATTTTATTTATTTGAGAAAAGTAATAATTTATCAAAATGACAACTATAAATAAACAATCTCTAATGCAAAAATCTTTGTAAGTATAAAGTTTACCGAACGCTAAAGTCGCAAACCTTATCCATTTTTTGCAAATCAAAACTTTCATTTGTTACTAACAAGAAATGACGAAAATCGTATGTATACTTATTTCTTTTACTAACAGAAAATATGTATATGCACAGTATAGATTAGATTATTAGTCTTTATGTTAGGTTACAAAAGTTTTGGGTATCACATGTAGGGTTGCCAACCCTACTATATAATATAGTATCCTACTATATTGAAGGCTCGCCTACTATATTTTTTGAAAAAATAAATAGTAGGCAAAACTACTATATTTTTTCAGGTGAAAAAATTAAACAAAAGCAACAAATAATAGTACTCATATGCACATAATTATGTTATTACATAATTTTTTTTTTGTAAATTAACACTTGTGTTTATGGTTGCTGAATAAATTATGTATATGTTAGTACATACTTAAGTATGAAAAATGCAACTTCTTTAAAATCCTCCATACAAAACGGCAACCTACTTTATTTTTTTGGACTTTTTCGCCATCTACTATATTTTTACACTAAAAACCTTGAAACTACTATATTTGATCCAAAAAAAGTTGGCTACCCTAATCACATGACTCCTAAAACAGACGCGTGATAAATTGTCGCCAAGTTGTAAAAGTAGTTTTTACACCTCAAAGTTAGAATCCTGATCAGAATTTAGATAGCAAAGTTGGAGGAGATCTGCGTAACTTCAATAGGTTTTATAGTTGGCACTTTGTTTTATGTAAATAGTTTCAAACTTTCCTTAATCTACTGAATAGTTAGATTTTTATCGTCTTTTTCAGATCAACGGAACTAATCATGAACAAAAATTTTCTTAGTCAAAGCAATGCACGCAAGAAAACACAAAAAGAAATTATTCAAATCGTCCAAATTTTGGCTTTGACATTCACAATGTCTTTGAAACTTATCAACTTTATCAGAAGAAGTGACACTTGCAACAGAAATATTTTTTTGAAAAGCTTAAGCGCTATCGCACACGGGCAACTTAGTCGTCCTGCAACTGTTTTGTCTCTGTCTCAAGTCCACGGGTTTATATGGAAGCGCGCACAGGAAGCGACGCGGTCGTCTGCAACTTTTCATACAAACCATGTGAGAGACAAAATAGTTGCGGAGACAAAAGTTCCCCGTGTGCGATGGCGCTAACATGCTCATAAATATCCCTTTTCCAACAAAAATATCATCTAAATCGGTTTTTAAACGAAGAAGCTAATTAAACGACCATATCATCAAAGTAGTTACTAGCGAAATTGCGTATTTTATGGATTTCCTGAAAACTACTGAACTATTTTCAAAATTTCAAAAAATGGGTCCAACTTGGTGATAAACCCAATGTACTAACTTTTGAATAATTTCAATCGGTTCAGCCGTCTTCGAGTGATCGGGGAACATACTTAGAAAAAAATATACGCGACGAATAGATAACCTCCAGCTTTTAAATTTTTGAAGTTGGTTAAAAATATCATTATTGCCACAAATTATTACTGAATTCAGTTGTAGTAACGCTTCGATCAAGAATATCCCAGATAACGCTGCACGAACTAAAACAATACGCAAAAATGGCACCTCAAATAGCGTCCCACTTACAAACATGGCGCTTATTTTTTACATAATCACCTCTTATTTGTACAAAGTCACATTTTATATCACATATTTTGAACAAAAACACATTTTTTATCACTTACTTTTTACAAAATAAGCGCCCAGTTTGTAAGTAGGACGCTATTTGAACACACACACACACACACACACACACACACAAACATACATAATTAAAAATAAAAATTTGATTATATTTATATAACTTAACTAATTTAGTTGTTCATACATAGTATGTAAGTGTTACGATGGAGCGGGGCTGTCTGTCACAAGTATTGTAATATAACTAGGCAGTCCCAACCTGCTGTTTTGAAAACCAACGTTTTGTAAACAAATTAAACATTTTTGAGACTCTGACCGGACATCTAGATACCCTAGATTCTAGGGTATTCTTGATCGAAGTAGTAAGGTCACGATTAGTGTGTCTAACAAAACTACTCGTATCTTTCCGCAACTTTTGAAACTTCTTGGTAGTAAGTAGGTAGGTTTGTCAGTGTCTACAGAAACCGCAATGAATTGAAAGTTTAAGTAAATAATTTTTAGCTTAGATTTTATTGGTAATATCTTATCATAGCGTGAATTATTACAGCATGGTAATGAAAGGATATTAATTATCACTTTACGAATCTCGGACTCCAGACCAATTCTTCAATGATTTAATCACCCAAGCTTGCATTCCCATCAGATTCCAGCTCATTGTTCCTCAGCATGGAATTTATTACCATAATTTATCACACAATTCTGCTGGTTTCGGTGCAATATTAAATGTATGGGAGGATGGCATTTATGTTAGAACATATTTGAATATCGTGTTAATTACATCTGAATTTGCATAACGGATTGTGAGAACATCTACGCAGGTAGACTAAATAATACTACAAAGCAGTCAGAAGCTTAAAAGTCATTATTTATTTCTTATTAAAACAATATCATCATCATCATCATCATCAGCCATTTTAATGTCCCCACTGCTGGGACACAGGCCTTCCTTATGGTTGGATAAGGAGGACGGGCCATTAACCCACCACGCGGGCCCAATGCGGATTGGTGGGTGTTAACGACTGCAAATGCAGCCGGGACCAACAGCTTAACGTGCCTTCCGAAGCACGGAGGAGCTCGAGATAATACATTTTTGGTCACCCATCCCATGACCGACCCTTGCGAATGTTGCTTAACCTCCGCAATCGCTGGGCCAGGCGCTAAACCACTGCGCCACCGAGCTCCCCAAGACAATATAATTCAACTCAAATTTTTTTTTTATGTTTAGTATACAATGTTCTTTTTCACAACCTCCAGTACACAGTACGATTAAAGGCCTGGGCATACCGGCTGCGTAGACACGCGCGTAGTTACGCACGTAACCCCCTGACACACCGGGTTACGTGCGTAGACGTATGCGTATTAGGCACGCAACGCAACCTGTCCTTTGCGTACCCAGCCGCTGCGGCAGCCATCTTTGCGACTCTAATGCGCGATGTCAGACGAAGATTGAGTAAATGGACTAAGTTTTTCGCTCTAATTCAATTAGTTTTTCTTTAATATCGTTATTCATTATTTAAAAATAAAATAAAACATCACTTACTACCGGTAGTACCGGTACTATTTGTAAACAAATACAACTGAATGCGTAGTCACACGCGTGGTTACGCGCGTAGTGACGCGCAGCAAAGATACGTGCGTGTTCGAATTTGTTCGGTGTGACGTCCAATAGGGAATGCCATTGACTACAACGTCATCAATGCGTTCCGCTCTGCGTAGGTACGCAGCCTGTTTGTCTCATGGGAGCTGCAATGTGTAGGGTTACGCATCGGTCTACGTGCACGCGTACGTTACGCAAGCGGTGTGCCATGTCTCATAAAGTTTCAAGCATTACAACGTCATGGTGCGTCTACGTGCACGCTTACGCATCCGGTGTGTATTGCTCTTAAATTGACAATAAACTGTGATCCGCTGCAACTTCACTCGAGAATGTATGGTAAAGAGAAAATTTTACAGATTAAAATACATCGTTTTGTACCGTAAGCGCTCTGGAGTTGGTCATTTCTGTTGATTAATCGTATATTGTAAGTAAGTAGAGGAGCTTTCACACCTAAAATATTATTTAAGTTACTATTTTGTACTTAAGTTAATTTGGTTGAAATCAAAATGTATAGTTTTTGAGTCACAATATTGATATCGCGAAAAAAATCAGCTGTTCTATACATTAAGGTCGAGTAGGTATTGCACTTTTGTATGAAACAGCCTGGTTTTTTCCCGATATCAGAGTTAGCTCCACAGTAAAAAGTTACTTGTAATCGTGAGTGGAACCACCCCACTACGGGAACCAAAATATAATTAAAATTTCACGTTGTATTTCTTCCCCAATATAATACCTATTCACTTAAACTAAGCCTTAATAATTCCAAACTCTATATATCTGATTATTCCGCAGAACTGGTTCGACTTATAAGAAGTAGTGTCATTTGTCATCCTAACAAATCGGAGGGAAAGGAAAAAGTTTGGAGTGTGTCTTTCATTGCCTTTACTCGGAGTTAGAAAGTAAAGTACGGTAGTTAATAGTTATTTCTTGTCATTTTGTTGCATTGCATATTATTTGTCCATGAAACTGAATAACTTTCTTCATGAGACATATGTCGAAATACACCAAAAAATCATGGTCATCAAATACTAAACTGATCAGGTGATGTCTTTGATTTGTATGGAAAGTAATTTTTAGGGTTCCGTACCCAAAGGGTAAAAACATGACCCTATTACTAAGACTCCACTGTCTGTCCGTCTGTCTGTCTGTCTATCTGTCATCAGGCTGTATCTCATGAACCATGATAGCTAGAAAGTTTAAATTTTCACAGATGATGTATTTCTGTTGCCGCTATAACAACAAATACTAAAAACAGAATAAAATTAATATTTAAGGGGGGCTCCCATACAACAAACGTAGTTTTTTTGCCCTTTTTTGGTACGGAACCCTTCGTGCGCGAGTCCGACTCGCACTTGGCTGGTTTTTTTACATATTTTGAACCTATGTTTCTTAGAGAAGTTGTTCAGTTTCATGTACTGAACACATCCTTAAAATTTGGAAAGTGAATTAAAAAACACCTTGTACAACTATGTATATGGATTTTTACCTTTTTTCGAATAAAAACTATAATAATTCATCATACTAATAGTAAGTTTAATGTTGATGTAAGTTTTTTATTATTTGTTCTCATTGGCAAACCACCAGCACTTCTGTAGTAAAAATAACAATAACACTTAGTTCTAACGAATTCTAATTAGTTTCCACTAATAAGATTAACATAAAGAATCTGCATTTTCATTTAATTTAAATGAAAATTGTATTTCTAACCCTTTTGAGATTGTCATGGAATCAGCAATTTAGCGACAAATGTGAAGATAAAAGTATTCAACGTAAAAAGCCAAATCTTTCCTCCATTAACCGAAATTGCAGCGAATCCCTCGAAAAATACGATTCCACCAAGATTATTAATGTTCTTCTTCTCGCGTGAATTCAAAGGAAAACTCTCCACTTTTGGGCCACATATCAACTTTCTAAAGGTCGATTATGAGTCGAAAACACAAAAAATATCGGTTTACAAACTGTTTGTATTGAAACCTCATGGATTTAGTACTTCCCTTTGGTGAACCTCCTTGTGATACCTCCTTACTTATTAAAAAAAAATTATCGATTTTTGGTTCGATTTCGAGGCAGTAGTAATTCGACGTTTACGTGACAATGCAGTTGTGAAATGTAAGATTTAGGTTGTATTTTGACTGCAAATTGCGATATCTTTTATGGTGTTATGTGAAATAATATGTTTTTCATTTATGCTTTAAAATATTATCATTACATTTGAAAAAAAAATTGCGAGAGGTCCCACATCTGCGTGGTGGTTCGGTTCATCACGTTCTAAATATGAAATTCAGTGCGGAAAGTACTTTCAATACTTACTTCCCGCACTAGTGCGAGAAGCAGGATTCCAAATTCAAAACGGTAGACTTCATGTGCTAACGTTATTTTTATTAAACTTTATGGGTTTATGACTGGTCGTTTCACATGGCCATTTGGCCATACGATCCAAATAAAAACAAACAAAACTTTATTTCCTCGCATTTCTTTTCTTGAGAAAAGCACTAAACAAGCCCCGTGCGGGAAGCAATTTACATTGCCTTGAGCCATCTACAATCATTAGCATAAAGGCGTTTCATACGATTTACTTCAAGTCCATCCATTATGTGGTTTTGTTTTATTTTATTTCTTTATTAAATTACAATAACAATAAGTATTCTTATTGTAATTTGATTTTCCAACAAATCTCGACGACCGCGGTGGTTGAGTGGACATATCATGTTATGACAATCTCAGCAGCGGTCACTTGTTCAATTTAGTAAAACAATAGTACATTACAGCCGAGAACGGGAAGCTAGCGATTGCATTGTCGAGGATGGTTTGAAGCTCGAGCCGCAGGAGAGGGCTTTAATCATTCGAGGCAATGCAAGTAGCTCAAGGTTTGTATAATACTTAACTCACGAAATGCGAGGAAATACAATTGTATTAGTAAAAATGCGATTTTGAAATTTGTTCGTGTGGCCATCTTAAATGACCAGTCATGCAACCATAAAGTTAAGAAAAAATGCTAGCTGATGAGGTCTTCTACCGATTTGAATTTGGAGCGGGAAGTAAGTATTGAATTTCATTTCCAATGTGAAAAACCAGACCCCCTCGGAAATGTTAAACGCCCCGCATTCCTTTTTCAAATGGAATGATAAGTGAGTAAAATGTATTTGTTGATTTTATCCTATAAAAAAAGACTTGTATTAAAAACTTTATGATTTAAACCCACATCATTATGAATGTTCGCTAAAAACAAATAAATCAGTATTTCAACAGTTAAACAATATATTTAAAATATTTAGAACAATGGAATAAACCTAATTGGGGATTTACCTACAGAATAAGATTGATGAGGGTAGGGATTTCGCTGCGTCTGGGAACTTGCACCAATTAGCTTTGGTAAATACAATATTTTGAAGATTTGAGATAATTTTATTTATGTGAATGTCTTTTTTATAAAAATAATTCTAAGGTGAAACTTTTTTTCATATAAAATATATTTTAGTTTGCAAAGACTGATATATGTAGTGTAAGTAACTAATAATAGAGGTATATCTTTATGATCTACGTTTTATGCACTCGCGCGAAATATTTAACAAATTTGAATCCTATCTAAACTTTATACTAAGTATTGTATTTCAGAATAAAATAAATATCCACTTCTCAATCTTACGCGCTCACTAGACATAAAATACAACACTTTTTAACGGACACTAGCGCGGTTTTACTTGATAGTACTTTAGTAATTAATTGTAATTTGGTTTAATTTTTTATTTTCCCAACGAGGGTAGGCTTACGAGCAGCTTCAGTCCCCCGTGACCACGGCAGCTGCAAAGGTACCGAAACATCGGGAAAAAATACAACCAAATACCAACTAATTACCAAAGCACTTTCAATAAAACCGCGCTAGTTTATGAAATATCGTTAAAATTGGCGTTTATTCCCGATTTTTTTAACATTATCGGCTAAGATATTGGCTAAGAGCTGGATCTTGAAATATGTCATGTCAGTTTGTAACGATCTTAGCAATATCTCAGACGATATCTAGGCAACGAAATATTAATCTGCTGGTGCCTGTCGACATGCCTTCATTGAAGATTTTAGGAGCTGTGAGTTATGGCCAACTGCTAAATTGTTTATTTATATATTTTATAAAATTTCGGTTACAGGCGATAATAGTGTATTAATAGATTTAAAACAGAAATACAGTAAACACGGATTAGAAAATAGAGACTAGATAAAGTGCAAGCATCTCTATCTATAACTCGTGATATTTTAAATATTTTGTTTTCCTTTTTTGTTTTGGATTATCGGTAAATAAAATGATATTAAGTGAAAAAATAAATAAACACAATATATGAGAGGAATTATCGAAGTAAATATTATTATCGCTTCGTAAGTTAAAGTCAAACTCAAGAGTTATTTACACTTAGATGAACGGATATTACACAATACTAACAATTTTATATAATAAAAAAAACATTAGATTTTTTAAATCTTTATATACATGACCTTTATACACCGTGTAACAGAATGGGGGTATCAATCCGAAAGGAGGTCAATGTACTCGTGAAATTGAATACATTCCAGCAGAAAAAAAAATTCAGATAAAATAAAAAAAAATAAACTCTCCATACAAAATGTTGGCAGTAAATTCAAATTTTCTATGGAGAGACCAACATTTTTTTTTGTTTTTTTTTTTCTGTTGGAAATTGTTCAGGTTCACGAGTACATTGACCTCCTTTCGGGTTGATACCCCCTTTTTGTTACACCTTGTATACATTATCTTATAATTTTTGGTATGACAAAGTACTAGAAATATTTCTGCGGTTGAATATTCCTATTGTATCGTATTTGTATTCGTCAAGTCTCACGTAGTCTCACTATAGATATTTGACTATCTGATACATATTTAGTTCAACGTTGTTCACATCCTTGATTATATCTATATATGATATATATACTATATCATCACTGAATACATGACCTTTATATACAAGGGTTAAGTGCCTAAAATTTTACGAGCAAATCCATATAAAAATCCTACTCGAGAAAAGGTAAGCCCGATCGATAAATAATTGGGGCTTTCCTGCATGATTTATAGGGGCATGTCTGTACGACATTTGTTACTCTATGAGATAGGGTCTCTCGTAAAATTATCATAGATTAGGAGGTTTCGTTTTATTATTTTGTGTTTATGTTATTATTTGTGTTTTCCATGAGTTCTTGTGAGTTTTTATATCTTTATTGTATAGAAGTGCAAGAACTTTTATGGCAAAACTTTTCAAATTAGGTAATTAATTATTGGATAGTAGACACATTTTTTTGTGTAAATTTTACTTGATGTAACTTTAAAACTCTAGTTAGGTTAATTACGAAATTTTTCCAAAGTTATTTGATGAAATTGATCGAAGATGATGTTTAATTATATTGGTTGGTTTAATTATATATTATAGTTGAAGAATATACAGGGTAATTCTAAACTTACCATCTAAATGTTAAGGATGTGTTCAGTGGTCGTACCATGAGTTGTTGCAAACTGTTTACGTAACAGTAAACTGTCGGATATACTGCTCACAGTCAATACGAGTGAAAGAGAGAAAACGATAGTTTACTGTAACGTAAACAGTTTGCAACAACTCATGGTAGGGCCACAGTTCATAAAACTGAACAATTTCTCTAAGAAATACAGGGCCAAATATGTAAAAAAAATCTACTATCCACACAAATGAAAGAGATCACGTGATCAATTTAGTATAGGATGACCAAAATTTTGTGGCGAAATTCGACACACGTTTCTTGGAGAAAGTTGTTCAGTTTCATGGACCAGTCCATTTCAAGGATGTGTCCAGACACATCCTTGAAATTTTGGGTGGTAAGTTTAGAATGACCCTGTATATATAATCCGAAAAGAACGAAATCACTATATTGAAAAAAAAAATGAACAAAAAGATCTTCTTCAAGGTAATTGTTCACAAGTTTCACAGCGAAGTTGATTAAACTGAAATGTAAGAAAGAACTTAAAAATACCGCCATCTATTGGATTTATTCATCAACTACTCGGAACTTTTTCAATTACCGTAGAATGTACTCCACAAGTTGGGTTTGTAATAACTTGGAGCATGCGAGATTCAGTGTTGGTAAGTTTTTACAGGAATTTTATAAGCACTTTAAGTGAGCGAGGTGGTTTTTCTTCGAAGTTGGGTAACAGATTTTTGTTTAGAATTCCTTTTGAGGCTAGCTTAGGCATGCGGGAAGTTTAATTAGGTACTTACAATACTACAAAGTTTTTCGTATAAAAATCAGTTTTATTAGTTGGAGTTCGAACTTATATGAAATAATTGATTTTCTATCATCGCCATTTATGTATGTATATTTTATATACGCCAGGGTCGTTGCGTTCCCTCAAATATGGTTGAGCGAAACGATGGCTGGTTCATGCGTCATGCTCGTGAACGGGTGCTGCCAGTGGGAATGGGTCTGCTCCTGTCTGCTTGTACTAAGGGCGTCGCATATATATTTTTTATTTTTTTTCTTCATGTTTTATATTATCAATCTGTATGGCACTTCTTACTCAAAACATAAAATTAATAACTAATCCTTGTTTTGATTTCTCACTTTTTTTATTGCTTATGACTAAAATGATTATTTTGCTTTCGTAATATTTTTTCGTATTTTTTCGTCTATAATTTTGTAAGTAAAGGCCTATGAAAAGCTTTTGGATATTAGTTTTCAATTCGGTGCCTTAGGATGGGTAGCCTAAGTATGTCATGCTCTCTTTAATCATTTCTGCAGTGGTGTCGTGTGGGGCGGGTCGTTACGTTCCCTCAAATATGGTTGAGCGAAGCGATGGCTGGTCCATGCGTCATGCTCGTGAACGGGTGCTGCCAGTGGGAATGGGTCTGCTTCTGAGTACCTATCTTAACGCATATTAAATTGTAAGAATTGCGTTTTTACTTTTTATGTCTTGCATCAAGTGTTTTTTGGTTCGAGTAGCAGACAGAGTGATTTCTCAAATTCTCAACTAGTTGAAAGTTATTTACTCTCACATTTACCTATCTGAATGTAGTAGATATATTTAATTTTAACCTACCTACCCATTGTGTGCAAACTTTTGTTAATTATTGTGATGGAAAATGACCTCACTTTAAACGTGGAGCTCATTTTTCAATGTTGACGATTCTGTATGAAATATACAGGGAGAAAAAAGCAGCCCTTGACGAGTTTCTTGCCGGTTCTTCTCGTTACAAGGTCTCCCGCTTAGGGCTTGCGAACTGATGGCGTAGCTTCTATGACATTCACAAGTGCTTGTAACAGCCTAGACTGAATAAATTATTTTGAATTTTTTGAATGAATTGTGGAAGTTTTGCTTTGCAGTCGTAAATATTTTAGTCCTAAATTGTTGATAAGTAGTTAGTTTGATTTCCCAAATTTTATCAGTTGAATTAAAATTACTACTAATTTTAATTTCCGACATCAAAGTATATTTAACTTAATCTGGATTTTTCGATGTACCTTTTTAAAACTATTATGTTGTTATTTCAAAAATAATGTTTTTATGTATCATTTTTATACTAATGTATAAAGTGTTCAATAATATAGGTAACATCTAAAGCATGGAGTTTAGAAATGAACAACGAAGTTTCTTATAGACAATACTAAATAAGTTTCTTCTAATTACATTAAACAAACAAAACTATGCTTATGTACACACAATGGAAATAAAATAAAATATGCAGTGCTTTAGATAGAAACAGAATTTTGTTTACTTTTGTTTCTTACTCATAAAGTTTGTGTTATCTCGAAAGTAATTTCACTACCGACTACAGAAAATATGCAAATCAGGTCATAAAATGTAACACAAAAGTTAAATGTAAAGTGTCTATCTTCACTTTATTTCGTTAGCTTCCGCCTGCGACTTCGTCTGCGTAGATAGTATTTTGTCTATCCCCCGGGGACAGTTCCTTTTTTCGGGATGAAAGGTGCCCTATGTCTTTCTCTGTACCCCTGACAACGTGTGTGTAAAATTTCATGATGATCGGTTCAGTAGTTAAGACGTGAAGGCGTAACAAACAAACAAACGGACTTTCGCATTTATAATATTAGTAAGGATAATAGAAAAAAAATAGTTATACTAACATTTTAAATAAATTAAAAAAGGCTAACGCGTACCTAAAACTGTTCCGTATTGTTTGTACTCTTTGAACCTTTGTATATCTATCTAACCCCTCCATTATAGTGATTATTTTGATTTAACTGAGCGACTGTTCAAAATTATGTCAATCTAATGCATAATTTAATAAGTGTGAGTTGCATCAAAACGCTGTCAAAGTTAAAGTTATCGTCAAATGATAATGCTACCTATTTGTCACGTTAAACTTGTCAAAGGACATCATGCTGGCTGGCAACCTCTTTTTCTGGCTAACTTATGCTTAACCAGTACTATAATAACAAGCTTGTTATTGTTAAAGTAAGATGGTGCAACTCAGCCTTAGGAAATGTTAGTAATTATGTCAATTGAACTATACTGAGTTTAGTCACGTCACGGCACAACTAAAACAAATCAATATGCTGAAACTTTTAATAAACCAACTGTCTTAGAACTTGGAAAGGAAATAAAAGTCAACTGACTCGGTCTTAAAATTTTATTCAAATGATATTTAATTTTATTCATTAGTTCACAAAATTGAATCGTGGCTCATGAATTTTAAACTAGGCACCGACAGACCAAAATCTTTGGGGTAGTTTCTTCCTTGATTGCGTAACGAAACGACAGTCGGTTCTAAAATATATTCCACAAATTATTAAACAAAATCTGATTTCAGTTGAGACATTTACGGTTTTGCAGCATTCATTCTTTGAAAACCCTTAAATGGAAAATTATTACACTTCCCTTGAACAAAGTCAAAGTCAAAGTGGCTTTATTTAAATAAACTTAATAATTAAGCACTTTTAAATCGTCTATATTTTCCTAATCGTCAAGATTTTCTAGACTAGAATAGACTTTTAGAGCGACTTTTATACCCCAAGCTAATATTTTAAAACATCATTAATAGTTGGTGACTGGCGTATATTTTTTGAAACATGAGAAAAAGACCGATATCATAGATTACGTTACTTTATGTTCCCTGTCATTTTTTTTTGAGAAAGTGAGCGCGAAGCTTCTCTGCTTCAGCTAGGGCAAAAATGTTTTCATGTGTCCCGCTGTCCGTTTGTTCTCCTCTACAGGGGCCGTACCGGCTAACTTACATGGCTATCATAATCGCTTTCATTTGACAGATGGATGTGATACATTGCTACTTTTCTTTGGTAAGCCTTTTTTTGTACCAAAAAGAAGTAGCTATGTATATTTGTACACAAAAGATAGATGTGACACATGAAATGAAAATGAAATAAAATTGCAACTTTTTTTGGTACAAATAAATATTAACAAAGAAAAGTAGCAATGTATCACATCCATCTGTCAGATGAAAGCGATTATGAAAGCCATGTAAGTTAGCCGGCACGGCCCCAGGTCGCATTTTTCAACCGATTCTCATGAAATTTTGGAAGCATCTAGCCCCAAACAAGCAAAACTTGAGAGTACTAAAGCGATTACAAACTGTCAGTAATTTACATAGCTCAAACCCCAGTCAACTAGAATTCCTGTAACAGCCTCTAAGTTTGCTTTAACGTGTGTTTGCCAGTAATATTAATTCCTAATGGGCCATAAGGCCTGCAATCACAGCGTTCGGAGCGTTGCGGGCTTAAAGCGGCTGCCAAAAGGGGCCAAATGAGTGCGAATGCGGGGCAAGTTTATCTTATTGCGATTCATAAGGCAATTATAGCGTAAATATTGTATTATACAATGCAATGCAATATAATTTATATAGCATCTTTCCTCAATATTTGCTAAGGATTTTTTAATGGGAGAATGACTATGCTTTTGTTTTGGTACTTAAATAAAAAAAAAATTCCTACTATATGGAATTTGTACAGTTAAATAATTGTAGATAGTTTTTTGATTGCAACATAATAAATTATCACATTGGAATAGTATATTAATTACAGCCGAGAACGGGATGTTAGCATTTACATTGTCGAAGATGGTTTGATATTTAATCATTCGAGGCAATGTAAATAGCTTCCAGTACCAGTAATCATAACAAATGCGAGGAAATAAAATTAATTTAATTTTATTCCCTGCACTGAATTTCAAATTCAGAAAACTATCTTTTTTACTTATACTCTGAAATATTATATCATTACATTTGAAAAAAAAAACATTCCACATTTTACGTGGTAGTTTGGTTCACCACGTTATAAATTTGAAATTCAGTGCAGAAACTATTTTCAATACTTACTTCCCGCACTAGTGCGGGAATTAGAGTTAATCAGCAACTAGAAATAATCAAATTAGTAGAATTCATCAGCTAGCATTATTTTTATAAAACTTTATGGTTGCATGACACTTTCCACACGAACTAATTTAAAAATGTCACTTTTATTAAGAAAATTTTATTTTGCCACATTTCTTGGGAAAAGCACTATACAAGCCTTGTGCAAGAATCAATAAGTACTTCCCGCACTCACATGTAATGTAAGTAGGTAATATTACAAAATACTGGGGATCTCTAGGAAAAAGCTGACATATATTTTCTGCAGAATGTGTGTAAAATGTTTATTACCTACCTATAGGTACATGTTTTACCTTATTGTTTTACTTTGTCGTATAAAAATTTGATATCAGACTTCGACTGAACAGGAACCACATTTTTCGAATTTAACTCCTTGTGACGTAATAATCGTATAGATGTTGATACTATGAAACGATACCTCACGATATTGGCAACGTTGCTCACGTACATCACAGGATCGTTTTACAACAGAGCTCTTTGAAGAATACAAAGTTGATTATCGACGTAGGCGTCAGTGATCGGGAATTTTCTTTCAAAAAATTACTTATCTTTATTCTTTATAGCAATATAACAACAACAAAAAAGTAAAGTTAATCATTTGGTTCCATTATCACGGTGACTAAAGATGTGAGGAAACCTTTGCTCGCTGTATATGTTACGGCTAATACCCGAAGGCTACACCTAGTTTTAGCCGACTAAAACTAGGTGTAGCCTATAGCTGTTGGTTAAAATCTATGTTAAGCCGTGCTCGCGGCTGATACTAGGTGTAGCCGATTAAAACTAGGTCTAGCATTTTTAGTAAATATTTTTTAGTAATGTATATCTACTAAGCAAATTGTCTAAAACGCAGAATGTCTAAGTAGTAGTTTGCCTAAGGATTAAAAAGGTCTAAGTTGCAAAACGACCATGTCGCAAATTGTCCTACCTAGTATAAAATTCTTCGTCTGTTCGAATCGAAAGCGAGATACGGGGTTCGAGGGGGCTCGAAGGGGGCTTTAGGGGAGCTTGAGAGGAATTCGAGGGGGCTCGAGGGGAGCTCATTGGCAGGCATTGTATAAAATGCCTAGGCAAAGGCAAAGTAGGCATTTTAGACATTTTGTGTTTTAGTCATTCTGCAAGTTAGTCATTCTGCATTTTAGACATTTTGCGTTTTAGTCCTTCTGTAAGTTAGTCATTCTGCGTTTTGGTCATTTTGCCCTCTTAGTCTATTTGCTTTTTAGGCAGTATGATCAGGAACGGGTTTAGCTGCACTTCGAGTATTAGCCGTAACATATACCTACATAAAACCCAGTCTACCTGTGGCGTTATGCTTAATAAAGGCCTAATATTAAAAAGGTGAACGACATAATATATATTTATTTGATAAAAATATATTTTCTCGGTAATGCTGTATTTCTTGAAATATACATAATTATATAATAAATCTTAAGGTAACGTCCTGTGTCTTCACGTCTTTTATCCGTCAATCGAATCTTCCTTCCCTCTCGCAGACACACCTCTCCCTGTTACTCTTCCTTCCGTCCACGTCTTTCACCCATCCTACACTCGGCTGTCCTGCCCTTATGTATGACCCCAGACATACAAAACCTAACTATTAAACACTTAATATTGTACTAAAACGAAACAAAACCTTTACCTTCAACATAAACACAACCTTTAAAACCAGAGAAAAAGATTTCTCTAAGCTCGAATCATCCTTCCCTCTCGCAGAAGCACCTCTCCCTGTTTCTCTTCCTTCCGTTCCATTCCACGTCTGTCACCCATCCTACATTTATTATTCCTGTTTCTTCCAATTGGGAATTAAACCAAGGAATACCAGCAGGATCGCACCAAATAGACATCATCATTAATTTTATTTGGTACTGACCTAAATTTATAAAACTTTTGTAGTTCATTTGAGTTAACAGTTTGTTATTTTGAACTACGAATTAACTTTTAAAAGTTAGAGTGTTGCTATATCATTCTAATTAACATTGGCCTCGTTGATAAAAGACTTTCATTTAAGCTCGGAAGAACGTAGAAGTAATGTAACACAATGGAGGTGTGCCCCGAGAATAAATCACAATCACACGTAATAGATATTAATGATCGTGGTCAAAATGGAATTTCCTCAATTTGTCTGAGGGGCGAGATGTGATTTAGGAAAGTGCGACATACGACGTACGAATATATGCTGGCCTTCTGTCGAACTACACTTGTGATTTACGGCGCACAGTGTTTGATTTCACTCAAAAAATTTCCCTATGCCGTTTATTGCATAAATCGATCAAGAAATGCATTTTAAACGGCCGACTAAAACACCCACGTGTCTATTTCAAATACTTTTTTTTTTTATAAAAAAATATTTATATTTCGTGACTTTAACCTAGAAAAAAGATTAAATAAATTCTGTAAGCGTATCTAATCAACACATAGTTTTTTTGGTTAATACAGTTTGATAAAGCATCCTTAAGCGCATATTTGACAGTTTTTATTATTGGAGTATCACCTCTGGTTATCGTGTTATTAATTTTTATTTAGATTTTGGTTTTTATTTTTTTTCTCCCAAAAAACTCAAAAGTGCGGCTTCTGACTAGTATTGCAAGATTGCTCTTAATTAGGACTATCATTGATAAAATAATCACGTTACTTTATTGCGGCGTTTACGAGTTATCGAATTTCAAAATAAACTTGACCTTGATGTTGATGAATTAACGAATTTCAAAATAAATTGACCTTTATTTTTAATCAGAACTAATCTAAAATTCATCGACTTCAGATTCACATAAATGCATTTCTTGATCGATTAATGCAATAAATATAGTATATAATAGGGATTTTTTTTGAGTCAAATTAAACACTGTGTGGCGTGACATACTGAAAAATTTGAGAAGCTCGGTGGCACAGTGGTATAGTGCCTGGTCCAGCGATTGCGGAGGTTAAGCAATTTTCGCAAGGGTCGGTCATGGGATGGGTGATCAAAAATGTATTATCTCTAGCTCCTCCGTGCTTCGGAAGGCTCGTTCGGAAGGCCCCACCCACCAATCCGCCAATCCGCATTGGGCCCGCATGGTGGGTTATGGCCCATCTTCCTTATCCACTCAATAAGGAAGGCCTGTGCCCCAGCAGTGGGGACATTAAAATGGTTGAAGGTCATACTGGAAAATTTTGTCAAGGTTATCAGTCTAACCTTATAGAAAAACTTCTTATTTTTTTTGCATTATATTCCATATCAGTTGCAATAATAAACACGATTGGACATAAACTGAGTTCTCTCCATAATCTCTAACAGACCATATTTTTCAGAAGGTTTTCTGTTTTATATCCTGTTCCGGTCAGAGTCTCCAAAATGGCGCCCCACTTACAAACTGGGCGCTTATTTTGCACAAAGTAAGTGATAAATGTGTTTTTGTACAAAATAAGTTTATTTTGTACAAAATAAGTGATATAAAATGTGAGTTTGTACAAAATAAGAGGTGATTATGTACAAAATAAGCGTCAAGTTTGTAAGTGGGACGCTATTTTGAGGTGCCATTTTTGCGTACTGTTTTAGTTCGTGAAACGTTATCTAGGATATTCTTAATTGAAGCCTTAGTTAGAATTAATAACTGCACTGTTATTGGTGGCATTATTTTTATTATAAACTAAAATTATTAAATGATCTGGGTTAACAATGTACTTACCTGTTGTACGTTTACTACAAAAGCGTTTAATTATATGAGTATACTATGGTGTGAACGAAACTTTATCATCTTATATGTTTGTAAACATACTAGGTATACTATCAAAGATGAGACTGACTATGACTAGCATACCCTTTTACGGTCGATGAAAATGGAGGGTTGATTGAAATATACCTACTACAGTAGATATATTACAGGAAAGGTAAGTTTCAGTGAGTTCCGGTGAAAAACTCCGATAAAAAGCGAACGTTGCTCGGAGGGGGAAAAGGGAAAAAGATCGCAATGAAAAAAGTTTCAGTTAATGATCGTTCGATGACGCTGCGAAACTCGTAAAGCACTTTTTATTAAACTTTTAGGTAAAGGTCATTTTTATACAATTTTCGACGGTACCTATTGAATATGAGAAATTCTTTTATAAGGAGAGGACTTAAAGGAATGGGGCCAGTATTTAACAACTATAATTATTCTTTTTTACCGACTTCAAAAGGAGGGAGGTCCTCAATTCGACCCTTTTTTTTGTATGTACACCGATTACTCGAAGACGGCTGAACCGATTGAAATGATTCAAACGTTATTACATTAGGTAAACTCCCAAGTTGGTCCCATTTTTTAAAATTTTGAAATTGGTTCAGTACTTTTCAAGTAATCTTGAAAAAAGCACGAAAATAGTATGATTTTGATTTTGAACTACCTCGATGATCAGTTGTATAACTTCTTTGTTTATGAACTGAATAAGATAATTATTTTTTTGTTGGAAAAGGGATATCTTATGTGTAGTTCTTTAACCGACTTAAAAAAGGAGGTTCTCAGTTTGACCCGCACGTATGTATGTTTCTCCGCGATTAAGGCTGCGCAGTCTGCACACTAGCGCCGCCATTAGAAAAAAAAATCATAGTGCTTAAATAAAGACAAATTTGTAAATTATCTCTCTGGAGTGCACTCCGAACAAGCTTTGTGGTACTTTTTATCACTTAAGCAATATTTTCTAGCCTGTCGTTTAGTTTAATGGACTTTTATTGTTAAAAGTGGCCACTTTTCGCAATAAAAGTCCACATAACAAAACGACAGGCTAGAAAATATTGTTTAAGGGATAAAAAGTACCGCAAAGCTTGTTCGGAGTGTACTCCAGAGAGATAATTCATAATTTCTTTTTTATTTAAACACTATGATTTTATTTCCAATGGCGGCGCTAGTGGGGATCCCTTGTTTTCGCATAATTGTTTTATACCTAATTTGATTTGGCATAACGGATTTGGCATAATCTTTTTTGTCAAAATAATACTTTCGCATAATTATTTTTTGGCATACTATTTATATTAGCATAATTATCATTTAGACTAATTTGTTTTCGCATAATGTTATTAGGCATATTGTCTATTCGCCTAATATTATTTAGACATAAAAATCAAAAACAATAAGATTAAATATTTTTACGCACTCATTTATTTTCATACAAAAGGGGTAGGTATTGTATTAAAATACCAAAAACTCATAACACATACTACTTAAATATTGTCTCATAAAACACTTTTTTTTTAAATACCGAAAATCCTTAATGTCGATATCCAATAGACCGAAACTTGAAAGATCGATTATTAAATGACTGATGATAGTACGAAACCCTAAAAGTTAAAATACCGATAGGTAAAAATCCCGAAAATCTGTTGAGGTCTGTTAGGTGCGACGACGAGCGAGCGTAGCGAGCGAGGAGGAGGTAAGGTTCCATTGCGACCAACAACGCACGAGCCGAGCGAACGAAGCGAGCGTGCCGCGGCAGCGGCCGGCGAAGTGCCAGAACCGACCTGCTGGCATGTAACCCTCATTTACCCTTGGGTTTTTTAAGCTTCGGGATTTTGTATTTTAGGTAAAATGTTATTTCGTGATTTTAAACGTCGTGATTTTTTGGTTTAAAAAATATGCGTAAATAACATTATGCGTGTTTAAATTTATGCTAAAGAATAATATGCGTGTTTAAATTTATGCTAAAGAGTATTATGCTTAAACATGATTATGCTTAAAGTAGTTATGCTTAAAAAAATTATGCATAAGCCGTTATGACTAAATAATATTATGCGTAAACATCATTCGGCGAAATCATATTATGCTATGACATATTATGCCTTAAAATTTTATGCAAATACATAGGGAACCGCGCTAGTGTGCAGACTGCACACTCTTAACTCACGCTTGGCTGACCCGAGTTTTCTACCTAAATATTATACCTACACTACCTAATACAAAAGGTACCTACACTAAAATTAAAAAAAATCAAAAATTGTTTAAAAAAACAAAAAACCGACTTCAAAAAAACCTACTTCTAAAAAGCAAGAAATAATATTCGTAATAATAAAAACACGTCTAATTGAAGTCGGGTGTGGCTTTTAGAATAAAATAAAAACCGGCCAAGTGCGTGTCGGGCCACGCGCAGTAGGGTTCCGTAGTTACATTATACCATACCATATTTAAATACCGCTATGTTTTTTCACCTGAAAAAATAACTTTGTTTTTCACAGTGTTTGTATGAACGACAAAGTTATATTTGCGGTTTTAGAAAACTATATTTCGAAAACTTTTTACTGTATCTCGTTCAAACCAATTTTTGTTGAAAGTGTTCACTAAAATCTATAGCATATATTTTTTTTAGATTTTTCACTCTCTTACTACACTTTGGCAGTATATATCTTTCAAACGGTTGACTTTGTGAAAAAATTGTCTTAGGAACCTCAATATCATTTTTAAAGACCTATCTATAGACACCCCGCAAGTATTGGTTTAATGAAAAAAAATCTTTTCTGTTTCAGTTCCGTGTATGGGGAGCCCCCCCTTAATCTTTTATTTTTTTTATTTTTGTAAAGAAATCGTAAAGCGGTTTACAGAATACATCTACCTACCAAGTTTAAACTATGTAGTCCTAATACTTTCGGAATAAAGTGGCTGTGACATACGGACGGACAGAGAGACAGACAGACAGACAGACAGACGGACAGACAGACATGACGAATCTATAAGGGTTCCGTTTTTTGCCATTTTTGCTATGGAATCCTAAAAAGGAATTTGTATTCCAGCCCCACCCGACTTCAATAGACGTGTTTTTATTATTACGAATATTATTCTTGCTTTTTAGAGGTAGGTTTTTCGAAGTCGGTTTTTTGAAGTAGAAGGTATCTCTGGTGTGCAAGAAATACAACAAAATAAACAAATCAAAAAGATATTGTCATAAAGAACTGACAAAAAGAAGTGAAATCCTCACCAAAAACATTTTCATGTAGGTAAAATGTTGCCAAGACCATATGGCTCGCACTGTCAAAAAGTTATCAGAACTCATGTAAAGCCAAGCTTCTAACTTTACAGGCCCTAACTCTACACGCCCGAACTTCACAAACTCTGCACCTTAGTCAAAATGTGTGTATTATCTTACGTTTCTTTTGCTACATTGCGTGAAACCCTGTTATGGCAAATTAATACCGTCAGGTAGTATACAATCAAAACTAACTATATGGCTCAAGAGGAATGACCGAATCGGAAATCTTAATGGGCTTAACAATACCCTATAAAGATTATACATGGAATACTAAAAAGGGTGTGATTAGGGTTGACGCAAAACTGTCGAAGGCCACTTTAAATGAATGAATTTTATGAAAAAAAAAGAATTTTATTTCATATTATAATTCTATACATAATTTTAATAATGTTTTACATGGAATTTTTAAGGCCCACAATTTTTAGACGGTATCCTTACATTCCCTCGTAGTCTCTGCTGGAAGTAGATAGCAAAACTGCTAAAAGAGGTCGTTTTTGACATATTTGCTATCTACTTTTACTAATGACTACGAGGGCATGTAGTAATACCTTCTAAAAATACTAGATCATTGGCCCTAAAAAGTCTACTCCTGCATGTGATTCAACACTTAATTCATTTCATTCATTTATTTATATTCAGGCAACAATGACCCATAGATATATACTTTACAAACTAAACATATATAAAAATATAAAAACAAAAGTGTTAGTTAATAACTTATAGTACCTAATGGTAGTAAATAATTAATTTGACACTATTTTCTGTGTCGAATCGGGGGCACAGGGCAATGTTCCTCGGAAGCGCCTGTACACCACGCTTCTATCTTTTTATAGTAATAGTCTTTGTATCCGGTCAGTCTACACTATATTATGTTAAGTGTTTACTATAAAGATTAAATATTAATATAATAACTAATTTACTGGAACCATCGACACGATGAAGAAGTTACCCTTTTTATAAGCTAAAAAGCATTTTCTTATAATCCACATTATGCTGATTTTAGTATAACTGTCACCATAAAGACTTTTGACAGTTATGTTATTAGAAATAAATAAGAGGCAGCCCTAATCGCAACCTTCATTGAAATTCACCTTATCTGCCCTTGACACGGATTTAAATGGGAAGGGCCTTGTTCTGCGTTTTAAAAGGGGGATCGATTTTAGGTAATTCACGTAACACAGATATGGTTGCCCTTTTAGTTATACCGTTATTTGAGGTCAGATAAGATCTCATAAAACTACTGAAAGCATGATGAATAACTAAATAATTGAAGATGTAATATTCTAAAGTGTATTATTTATTTGATCAAACTTTGACAGTGATTGATACTTTTAAAGGTAAAAAGAGTTTATGGTCCAAGTATATTATTGAACCAAGAATTTAGGTAGGTACGTAGGCTTGAATATAAAAAATATGCAATACTCAAGGGTACTTAATGTAGTTTTATCACAGTATAATGTTTTTATTTAATATATTGTCAAAGAACCTTGCTCGTTGTCGTCATACCTACGAGTTATTTATTTATTTATTTATATATTTAGTACACCCAAAATTTTTACATGAATAATAATGGACAGAAGAATAGCACAAGAGCACAGCTTTTTTCATATTGAAATTTCTTCCAGCTGGCCCAGGACAGGAAATAACATTGAGAGTTGTTCGAATTTAACAATAAAATAAACAAGATTTCTTAGAACGTTTCACTTTTTTAAACGCGCTTAGTAAGATCATAAAAAGAAAAAGGGAAGCCACATTGACAAGTTATAGCGGGAGAAAGGTAACAATTCATACAGCCTAGCAATATGAAATTTTATATATCCAATACGAGTATCTTTCTATTTAGTAGCAGCCATCAATCATATACTGCATATAAAAACGGTTTTTTCGCTTACCAATTTTATAGTGAAACCTTGCTCACCAAATTATCATTTTGTAGAGCGTTTTGTTGCTTGCCAAGTTTAAGATAAACAGTACAGTTACCTACTTGTTCTTGTTAGTTCGTGTAGAGTCCTATTTGCAATAATTTCAGTTATAAGTTTCAACATAACAACAACAAGAACAATAACAACAGCAACAATAAAAACAATACAAGTTATAATTCCATTCGAGAAGGTGTATCGAAATCGAATGAACATATCGAGAAGGCAGCTAAGAGAGAGCTGCTATTTTGGGTTATATTGAAGCCTGTCGCTTCATGTTGCAATATCGGCGGAATATCGATGAAATTCAGGTGGGTTTAGGGTTGCCAGGTGTTCGGCTTTAGCTGGACAAATATAATTATACATAGAAGTCCGCCTGTCCAGCTTTTTTAGGATTCCGTACCCAAAGGGTAAAAACGGGACCCTATTACTAAGACTCCGCTGTCCGTCTGTCTGTCTGTCTGTCTGTCACCAAGCTGTAACTCATGAACCGTGATAGCTAGAAAGTTGAAATTTTCACAGATGATGTATTTCTGTTGCCACTATAACAACAAATACTAAAAACAGAATAAAATTAATATTTAAGGGGGCTCCCATACAAAAAACCTAATTTTTTGCCGTTTTTGGTAAGGAACCCTTCGTGCGCGAGTCCGACTCGCACTTGGCCGGTTTTTTTTATGTACAGCGGGATAGTGCTTGGCCTTCACCTCACCTGATGTTAAGTGACGTAATGTTATATTATTTGTGGTGATGATAAGGCTGAAGGTGGAAGCGCACTACATTCGGAATCCTCATAACTAAGGAACTGGCTATCTTACCTCTAACTGCCGGAACACAACAATTTTTAAATTGTTGTTAGGGCGTCAGACTTAGGTAAGATAGCGGTAGCTGGCCAGGTGGACTTGAACAAGCCCTACCACCAACCAAACCGAGTACAAATTGTACCCCCCCTGGGAATCAAAACCGAAACCTATGCGTCTTACATGGGTGGGCGAACCACTAGACCACAGAGGCGGTTTTGATCAACCCAGCCGCGGCCAGAGAAACGCTGACACAACGCCTTTGCCCATCATAGATTTATGTTTTTTTAATTTGAGTGTGATAGCATAAGAATAAATAAAACTGACTAGAACGGACTCTTTTTTGTCCGAGTCCTAAATGCTGCCATTTATTTAACTACTTCCCCCTTCACGTCGCTACGCCCGCTGACGTCTAGGCCTATTGCCAGGGTTGCTTACTGTTAAATATTAATTACGTTTGAAGATAATATCGCTAAAATATGAGTTTTTCTTTACTTTGATTGAAATCATTATTTTAGTCTAGTTAGTAGATACCTATATAAAAAAAAATAACTTTTTCTGGGTAAGTGCTTTCCTACTCCCGAGTTTGTATAAATAAAGTAAATAAACATTTAGTATGTATGAAAATTAAATTATATAAATTTTGAACAAAAATGTACTTCTAAAACAATTTTTAGGTATTATTCCTCTTACTGTTTCATTGTGTTTCATCACGTAACGAAATCACAAAATAGATACGAAATAGTATTGTATAAAGCTGGGTATGACTGATACTCTATTTATTATACTTTAAGGCGGTTGTATAACCAAACACACCATAATAACTTGACGCCATTGTTATTTGTTTCCAAGATCGTACGGAACGCACAAACAGGCAAACGCGCGTGCGGCGACGCCGGTCGTAAAAGCCCGACTGAGTTTCCCGTTTAACGTGTAGGCTAATATCATGACTTTGAGCCCGTTCGGAGCGGGAGTGTCCGTTCTAGTCAGTTTTATTTATTCTTATGGTGATAGTTCTTTGTAATGTGTATGTGCAATAAAGTATTCATCTATCTCTACTTTTTTTAACCATTGTACCAGGCTTTCGGGGTCAAATGCCCCGTTAAAATGGGACATTTTTGGGCCTAGCAACCCTAAGGCTGCAATCGATAAGACAATAATTCGTTTCCGCACGAAAACATACAAGGTATTTTCGGCATGGTAGTGTTATAAAACTGTCTAGGTTTGTACTAAAATGGAGTGTTCGTGAGATAGAGCGTTTTGTTCAGTATTTGGTTTGTATTGTCACAAAATTCCTATCTGTGAATAAATCTGCCCTACATTTGATTCAACGAAAAAGTTTAGGTAGATCGACACACTGTACGGCTTTCTTTAGTAAAAATAAAAATCTAAGAAAAACAATAGGCACCCATGTTGTCCTCAATAGTAGGTACAGACAGCAACGAAAGTCGCTTTACACTTTAGTACTTCGTCATAGCAACTTTTTTTGTCAGTTGTCTCACAGTTTGGAATATTTCAATCAGAAAAGTCGCTACGGCAAAGTATAAATTTTTTAAGCTACTTTCATTGCACCGTACATACTTGGAGGAAGACGTTATTCCTAAAACAAAAATAAAGTTGTGTTCAAACACGAAACGAGCAATGGGTAATGTCCGAAAAAAATCAATTTGGCTGAATATTTTTTTATAGGTAGGAATAAGCTCCTTAGTAATAGAAAAAAGTTGCAGAATTTTCGGTTGCGTATAAATAAAAATTAAAAAATAAAGTCACTTCGACTTCACAAAAATACGAAAGTAACAGCAGAATGGAGATTATACCTTTGCCACCACCTGTCATAACCACAACTTGCTATTAAAAAAAAAGTTTCAACACAAAATGTCAAAACTTTTTTATTTAATACTTGCTGTGGTTGTGGTAGGTGATGGCAAAGGTATAATCGCCATTCTGCTGTTACTTTCGTACATTGTGACGTCGAAGAGACTTTAATTTATTAAAAAAAATTGACGCAACCGAAAATTCTGAAACTTTTTTCTAAAACTAAGGGAGCTTATTCCTACCTATAAAAAAATATTCAGCCATTTTTATTTTTTTCGGACATTCCCCATTGTTCTATTTTTTAATTAGTTTTTAAACATGAAAGGTACAAACATAATGTAATTTGTAATCGATACCTACAGTACAATAACAAGATGCCAAAATCGAACGATGCGGTCCTATTTCAGGTTGTATTGAATTCCTCGAATAGCGGCATCGGAATCTCCAAAGTATGTAGGTCAGGTTGAATCGATTCGTTATTCGATTGTTTGTCGATTCGTTAGATAGGTACGATTGTTTATGTAAGTCGTGAACATTAACAACCTTGTCAGTTTAAGCCGTTGAGCTTCAGCTTAAGCTTTACTAGCGATCATAAAATTAAATTTAATGTGACACAGTGCTTCATGGCTTGAATTTCGTACATAAAATTATCTTCAAATTGTATTTTGATCAAGTTATAAAATGCTAACGGCTGACTCACATCTTCATCAACAGACACATTAAACCACTAGGCGGATGTGGCTCAGTGAGTCAGGAAATAAAATAAATAAATAAGATGAAATGCTGTAAAACGAGGGAAAAATTATAATACTACTGGCCCATGGAGTAAAATATACGATATGCTACCTTTTTTCGTAAAAATGAATATCGAAGGGAGTGAAATAGGGGGTGAAACTTCATTAATGAGTTTTGACTTCAACAGTAAAAATCCATTGAAGTCTATAGTGTAGTGTAAACGCTATATCACGCAGTATACAGGCTGCATTTTTATTCACTCTCCATAGGGATGTGTTCAGTCCATGAAACTGAATAACTTTCTCCATGAAAAATATGTCGAAATACGCCACAACATTTTGGTCATCCCTTATACTAAACTCATCACGACACGTGATCCCTTTGATTTGTATGGAAAGTATTTTTTTTACATATTTGACCCCATGTCACAGAATAGATATAAGTACTAAGTCTCAGTCATTTTCATGGACTGAGATGAACACATCGTTAAAATTTGGAGAGTGAATAAAAAGACTCCCTGTATTATATCGTGATAGGGGAGTTGCAACAAAGACCACGCGGACGAAGTCACAGGCGGCCGGTAGTTATTCTATACAGCAATTCTGTGATATAATATCCTTTGTGTTACAACCTTTACACATTACACGTAGATGGAACTGGTTCTATAGAACTAACCCCTTGCGGAGCAGTGAAGCGGAACTTTCTAGAGCTGTGGTCAAAGACAAAGACATACGGGTCTTTTAATCTTGCTGGATTTCAAAAGGAACTTGTAGTGGTGTACAGAGCGTTTTATTTGAAAATCTGACAATGTTTTAGGTAATTTAGTACAAGCATTACTACTGGCTGGCTGGCTAGACTAAAAAGGCAAGATTATATTTTACACATGATATTTTTTACTGAGTGAGCGCGGAGCGCTAGCGAAGCGTCTCGATTTCAGCTTGGGCAAAAATTCTTTCGTATGTCTGGATGTCTCCGTTTGTTCTCCTCTACAGATTCTCGTGAAATTTTGTGATTAGGTTCGAAATTTATGTATATTTTTTTAGTCAAGCCAGTATTGTGACAGAACCTAGGACTGTGTTTTTTACGAGTATTTTTTTTAAACAACATACAATTTATTCACTTCTCAAGCTTACATAACATACAATTTGAGCTACTTTTTAACGCGAGGTCTATATCTCTTGGAGCCACTAGTAATATCTTTCATTAAAACTCACATACCCATAAACATTCATGAACCCTGAACAGAACACATAATAATATACACTCCTTTTTGGGCAGACGTGTAAAAATTAACCTAAAACATTATGTAATATAAAATAAGTTACATCACATAAGTGAATAGTAAATATTTCATAAATTAATTTCTGCTACAAATCAGAAAATGTTTCATTTGCCTTTTCAAAACTCCTGTTTATTTCCGATTGCCCGGTATTAGGAAACAGAAAAAGAGGCAATCTAACTTTTGCTCGTTCACTTAACTATATCCTTTCGATTATTATTAATTTATTTCATTAGGTACTTCGTTTGTGGTAGAAGCCACTGTCTTCCATACAAAGTGTTTGTTATCTGCAAGTTGGAGCAATATCTTCTCATACTAAATTACTACGACAATAGAAAAATATTCAAACAATTTCGGCTCTTACAGTGTTTGGAATAAGAGGCATAATAATAAAGCAAAAACATAAAAAGTTTCTGATAGTATCGTTTCAGCCTATAAATAATGGCTTATTGACAAAACTTTAAGACAAATATACTGCCGACCCTTTCTGTAGTATCATTTGTGATAGAGATAGAAATAACTTCGTCGAAGTAACTTCGAAGCGCGATCGTAAACAGAGTTGATTCGGGTCATGACAATCGATTATTTTACATTCTCACATCTTTAGGGTTGGCAACAATAGACGCTGAAATTTTAACCATTTAGTTCCCCCAGGCCCAGTGGGGTGGTTCCACTCATGATTACGAGCAACTTTTACTATGGGGCCAACTCTGATATCGTGAAAATAAGATCAGCTGTTCCATACAAAAGCGCAATACCTACTCGACCTTAATGTATGGAACAGTTGATTTTTTTAGCGATATCAGTGTTGATCCCATAGCAGGGTTCTGTCACTCCGCGCGCGAGTATGAAGCGCTCAGCCACAGAATAACTAATAGTACAAGTACAGAAGCAGCACTCGGCAAAGTCATTTAAATAAATAGCGACTTTATCTCCGACACAATAAAGTGCAATGCAGGTCGCGCAGTTTGCCCAGTAGTTGCCTCTCTTTCTATCGCGTGCTCTTACCTTTTCTGACAACGCAACGTTAGGGTTGTCTTCTTTTAAATGAACTGCGTAGCATATATCATGTGTGATAAACGACAATTTGTTTATTGGTTTTTTGATTTTGATATCCGTACACGGCACAGTAATGTTGATTCGACATTTTTACTATTATAAAGAGGCAATATCTACGCAGGGAATAAGATGCCGCGCGACTACGCAGGCGGGCGTGTGGCGGCCCGCTGCTCACTTGTTCGTTCGAACGAACGGCTAGCGGTAGGTGCTTATCGCGCGACCTTGAGCGAGTGAACGAGGCCTGGCTCGGCGTCCTCTGATAGGACACATACGTTAGAAAAGATAAGACCTACGCGATAGAAAGAAATGCAATTATTAAGTGCACGTTTTGGAGCGAGGGAACGCTGAGCGACCTGAATTGCACTTTATGGTGTCGGAGCAAGAGTCGCAATTTATTTAAACGATTTTGCGGAGTGCAACTTATGTACGCTAGTACTATTATCTATTCTGTGCCCATAGTAAAAGTTGCTTGTAATCAAGAGTAGAACCACCCCACTGCGGGAACTAAATGTTTAAAATTTCACGCTGTATATACAACATGTTACAATAAACCCCTAATATGGTATATAAGGTTCCATGTATGCAATCCCGGAAAATTATTAAAAATTCTGAAAACTGCAACTTATAAAAAGCTTTTATTGATAAACTGCATAGTGGCAACCCTAGACCTAATTGGTGTTATGCTTTTGCCCATTAATGGGATAGAGTATTGAAAACAATAGTTTATTGGCGTCTAGGGTTGCAACTTTGCAGTTTTCCATACAAATAAAAAACAAAATTTGGTGGTGATTATTAAAAAACACCCGTGTTTTTCTCTTACATCAACATCGCATTTTTTTATTGTGATCCAAATCTGATATAGATATCAGATTAGCTATACACATAATTACTTGGTTCCCGCCGTGGGGTGGTTCCACTCATGATTACAAGCAACTTATTACTATGGGGCCAACTCTCCTGCTCGCAAAAAAATCTGCTGTTCCATACATTAAGGTCGAGTAGGTACTGCACTTTTGTATGGAACAGTTGATTTTTTGCGAGCAGGAGAGTTGGCCCCATAGTAAAAGTTGCTTGTAAGCATGAGTGGAACCACCCCACGGCTGGAACCAAGTGATTAAAATTTCAGCGTGTATAGCTAGATTTATCATTAAATATTTTGTGCCTGAAATCTTCTCAATTGTTAAATTTACTGTGACCATCAGCCATTTTAACGTCCCCACTGCTAGGGCACAGGCCTTCCTTATGGGTGGATAAGGAGGGCCCACGTGGGCCCAATGCAGGTTAGTTGGTGTTAACGACTGCAAATGCAGCCGGGACCAACGGCTTAACGTGCCTTCCGAAGCACGGAGGAGCTCGAGATAATAAATTTTTGGTCACCCATCCCATGACCGACCCTTGCGAAAGTTGCTTAACCTCCGCAATCGCTGGGCCAGGTGCTAAATCACTGTGCCATCGAGCTCCACCAAATTTACTGTATACCGTAATTATTGATCATATAGACTGCTAGTGTGCCAACACCAAAATAAGAATTTGTAAACAGTTCATTGCCTCTTCAGCTACCGTTCAGGTAACATTAATATTCAACGCTACGAAAAAATTATTAATAAATTAAATTTTAATAAATTAAGGCCATAACATTAATAATTCTTGCAAACCTAGTTGAATTAATATACAAGTAAACGAATTGATTAATAGTTGACATGACAGCCCTGTTTCTGTGCGGAATCGATAGGGCTGCGACAGACAAATAAAGTATGATTGATGATCAAAGCGGCGAAGATTAAATTTTAGTTGCCTGTGAATAGATCATGCTATTTTATTTAGTAACTTACCTAGGTCTTTTAGTTCAGAGTCCGTACATATTTTGCCACTAACTGCCCCTCTCTCGCTCGCACATTTCGTGATTATTTCAAGATTTCTTAAATCTGAGTGTGTAATTGAAAAATGAGTCTTGGCCACTATTCGCAATATAAGATTACGGACATTTCAACGTATATTTCAGTTTTGAGTTGCTGAAGTACAAAAAAATATAGTTTTTGCCAGTTCAAATAACTGTTAGAAATGACAACTTTTTGAACTTTATTAGCAACAAAAACTGAAATGTATTTAAAAATGTCCGTAATCTTAAGGCTGGTTTACATTATCTTAGTATTTAGTAGAGTGCTTAGTAGCGTGCGAGTAGATTCGAATGTTTGCTGCTTTAGTAGTTTTGGTGCCTTTCCAGTGACCGTTTACACGCTTCCAGTAGAGTGTCATTTTTGCCATACCTAATACCTATTATTTAATTCAATTACACGTCACGCGTTCACCGGCAAATGCACTCTACTAAAGACGCTACTAAAATGTCGATTTACATGCTTCCAGTGCGAGTGCGAGTAAAATATCGCGCAGGGGGTGAGCGGGCGCGCAAGGGGTGCTACTGGAAAGCGAGTAGAAAGGCTACTAGAACGTTACTCTCTTTAGTAGAGTTGAGACGTATTTACTGGAACAAGTCTTTGGAATAAGTATTTGCTTGGACGTCTAAATACTAAGTATCGAATCAGCGTCCAACGCGTTTCGAGTATTTAGAAGTATCGACGGCGTACATTACTCAGTTACTCACACAAACTTAGAAACTCATAGAGTCGGAGGCACTGACCTGCATATAAAAAAATTGTTTCATGTCAGTGGTCGGAGGAGACTCGGACTTCGGAGACGCGTTGGATCTAAGTGTAAGTGAGTTTATTCCTATTCATTTAAGATCAACCTTAACGTTATGCGTTAAAACTTATTTTTGTATGCACTGTGATTAGGAAGCATCTGACACTATATTAAGGAGTAAGCGAGTCCGAAGATTTTCTATCTGTCTTTTTTCCGCATATTAGACAATGATACCTTAACTTTTTGTAAATAAGGTCCATATTTTTCTAGCTGTGAACGTTTGCTTAGTCGCGTGTGCTTTTATTCATATTTGAATTATAAGATCACTGTTGTTTCGGCATCTCGTATTGTTTACAATAGCTTTTTACCGGATAAGTATGCATTTATTAAAGTTAAGGAGATACTTACTCGTACGATTTTAGTGATTTTGGAATTTTTGGACTAATTTAATTAATTTATTGAGTGTTTTCGCTAATAGGAATGGTAAAGGTGTTCCTTAATATTAACTGTAATTTTTAAATAGGTTGGTAGTGTATTTGATGCGAACATGTCTGTTTACTTTCTGTCTGTAAATAAACATTTTAAGTATCTTTTTAACTTTTAAATACTTACTATGGCTCCAAAAAGAAGTTTAGCGTGACTACTTAGAAGGTAAAGATAAGATAGTTATACTGCTCAATGTATGTTTTGTAATTCAGAAAATTGTGCAGAGCAAATATAAGCGCTTACACACGTAAGCGAAAAGATACTAGATTTAGTAAAAAAGAAATTAAAAACGCATACTTCTAAATACTCGTGGAATAGGTTGGTGGAACAAGTATTTTAATGTACTCGTACTTGCAAGACTCGGTACGTGTTTGGCCTAGTACGTCTCATCTCTACTCTTTAGTCATAAGACGACCGTTTACATGTTTCCACTAAAGCACTCTCCTAAAGCACTCTACTAAAGACTAAGATAATGTACACTAGCCTTTATATTGCGAAAAGTGGCAGAGACACATTTTTCAATTACGCACTCAGATTTAAGAAATCTTGAGAAAACATGATATGTGCGAGCGAGAGTGCGGCAGTCAGCGGCAAAATGTGTACGGGCTCTTAGATCTTTGGAATTTTAACATTATTATCATTTTTAACAAAGAACACAATAAGAAGATAACTAAGACTGACTGCTAAGCTATGCATCATCCTTACTTTTTACCTTTGTTTGTTACGCCTTCACGTCTTTACCTACTAAAACGATTATCATGAAATTTTGCATACACGTTGTCAGGGTTACAGAGAAGGAAATATGGTACCTTTCATCCAGCAAAAACTATTGTTTCCGAGAAATACCAAAAAACTTTCCACGCAGATAAAGTTAAAGATAAAGTTAAATTTATGCGAAACTACATATTTATTACTTATTTATTTTCAAGAAAGTTCTATTAAAGTTATGTATTATTGATTGACACTATAGGATTTTTCCTTTAGTCCAAGCCTGCAGGCCGGGCCTGTGCGTGTGTAGCCTACATAATGCTACTGCCATTAGCGAGTCACACTCAAATCGAAGAGTCTGCTAACATTAAAAAAAGCCTTTAAAAGACAACATAAAGTAAACATCATAAAAGCCACGCTAAATTAAACCTTTTCGCTGAATGTTAAAGCCGTTTCCAGTTTATTGCTTTTATAGTAACGAAGCATTTGAAATATTCCACTTGTCAGGGACTTAATGTCGTTGGAATAAAAGCGAGTTTTGTACGGCAAGTTCACAGGTGCACGGTCGTTATGACAGGACAAACAAATGGCTCTATTGTGATGTGAAATACTGAAATATCTGTCGACACGTTGCTGATCAAACTAGGCTTGTATTGTACCTAACAAGTATGAATATAAACGGATAGATGACATCGTCGGTCGATCGAAGAACAGTTTGCAATACCGCGTATTACAAGAGTCCCAATAAGGGTGTAAGGGTGTAAGTAAGATATTACATGAAAATCTAATGAAATTATCGGTAAATTTCGTTTAATTAGGTCACATTCGTGTAGGAAAATACCTACTGAAAGAAACTACAAACAAGTTAAGTCAAAAAATGTATTTAAATGGCCAAGATATTAAGTTTTCTCTGCTTCCTTTACAAAAAAATAAAAAAAATTGATATGCGGTATTGCAAACTGCTCTTGCGCGGTCTTGCAAGCCCATCGACGATATGACATTAGGATTCAGACGTTCTCGTGGTCATAGGTATGTCAAATTTATAGACCTTATGTGGGGTATAGTATGACCAAGAGGACATGTATATCTCGTATTCATAAATACTAATAGTATCCCTGAGTAAACAGGGATCCTACAGTTTAATTAAGCTTTAGTACCTCGTGATCTACGCGTACAAAAGTACTATTGGACTTTTATCTAAATATATGTCAGATAGACCGAAACGTTGACGTGACTGTGCTCCGATATCTCTTATGTATCCATTATTTTAAACGTGCACTAATATTTGAAATTATGACACCAGAATATTACAATTATTTTATAATGAATAATCGCCACAATAGATTAACAAAATAATAAATGATTACAAAAATAAACTTGGATTTAGAGCCAATGGATTTGTGCGTGTGCACCGCGTGGCTGTCACATGAGAGTTGAGACCAGCACCGCCACGCCATGCCACTCACGACGACCATGCATATATCTTGAAATTTTTTCGACGGAGTGGGGATAAGTTCGCGCATGTGGACTTGTGAGCGACCAATAGCGCGCCCACCTCTCCCGCCGCCCGCGTACATCACCGCTACGCATACCCAAATTACACATTCCGCGCAATCGCCACCCGATTTCAAGATAATATATCTCGTACTGTACCCGCTCTTAATTAAAAATTACAATAATCGTTCGGAAATAATGCCATAAATCGACTCAAATCTCTCGCGCGCCGTCATATAGATATGTCAGTCGTACCCTTCGAGCAGCGACGGCTAGAAGCCCGTCTTACTCTAAGGTCGTACCTATATTGTGTGCTAAGCATTGAAATTAGTAATGCTATGAGAAAAAAGTCCTCAAAGTTATATAATTATCATGGTAGAAGACGTGAGTAGAACAAAGGTAACGTAAAAAATGCAAAATTGTAGAATAATAAAATGGAACTGGTATATATCCAATATAAAAAAGACAGCGATGTTAAAACTTTAAAAAAAGTATAAAGTTAGTTATTCTTAGCTCAGGAAAAGCTTATCAGCAATTATAAGCATTAAAAAAAAATACTAAAACCTTAATTTAGAGTAACACGGGTAAACGGGACAAATGCAGTAAGCATTAATTACTTGTGAAGAACAAGACGCAGAATTTTTATAAATATTGAAGTAATAATTATCCCACATCTTTGAAGTAATTTACTTCAAACGACTAATATTCCATTTTGTCTGACAAAGACTGAGTTTCCTTTACGATCGCTATCACTGACAGATTACTCCATTGTTTAGACTAAAGTATTTATGATTATGGCAAATTAAATATAATTCTATGTCATAGACAAAAGCTAAGCTTTAGTGGCAAATCATAAGTCAATCAATACATCAAACGATATGACACACATTGCCACATTCGCAAAATAACATAGTGGAATTTCGCAAAATATCAGGTTCACAAATTGTCACAATTCCCACAAATCCACATCATTAAACCGTGTTATGGCGTGGGTTTGTGTTTGTAAACGTCATTTGCAACGTCTATTTATGTTTTATTCGCGAAAGAATTCACAAAACTACTTTCATATTTTTATGCCGATACCTATTGTCTTTTGAGAATGTATAATTTTGCTAATTTCGCCTTGCATGTGTAATATTTTGAGAAATCATGCGCCATATCCAAATCAAGATGAATTTTGTATATTTAATTTCATTATCATTCTTTATTTTGAAGACAATTTCTTATTATTACTAAGTCATATATTTCAAGCTTAACGAATTACCCAAATGAGTATAATTTTTCTTGCTTACAAATTGAAAGCAAACGCGAAGATTTTTCGCTAATAGCCTTTTTGGGATCTTCTTTTCTCCTTAATTCTTTGTGCTAAAGGGTAGTTAACGAGGGCGTATTTTATTTCCTTAATTTTGATGTGTGAATATAGTAATATACCTATACCACAGAATAGAGTACAGTATACAAAAAACCTTACAGTATTGAAGTAAGCTTACATTTGATTCGATCAAAACTAATCGAGCCAAATCACAATAAAAATATAATTTATTCAAGAATGCTTGTAATGTGGACACTATTTTCACAACCTTCTTTGAGCAGTCAACCTTTCCGCGCTACTCAAATAGGCGTCAGCAAAGTTGTATGGAATTTGATTGCTGGTTAGTTTTAGTCTCCAGTTTCTTTTGCTAAATTCATTATTGACGAATTTATTTTCAAAACATTGTAAGGAAAGTTAGCAAAATAGTAGATTTTACATCAAGGGGAGAAAGCCCTATTATACAGATGACGTTTTTGTACATTAATTATTGCTTTTGTACGTTCTTTTATAAAAAAAACTCACACTTGACTGTTTGACATTTCATTAGATATTTATCTACTTCCGGCGTACCTTAAGGGGTTGAAAATAATCATATTTTTTGGCTCCGTTTCTGAGACATTTACAGTTTTCTTATTTTTTTTAGAAATTTCGAAAAAATACTATGGTATCCGTAGGTAGTACTCAAATTGTTTGAGTAAAGCACAATAAAAGCCTTGGTCCGCATTGACTGCACTGCTGTACGCGCTATAAATGCCTTGACCTACAGTCTCAGCCTTTATTCGAGCTTGTCTATCAAGGGCTGCACTGCTGACCGCGCTGTAACGGCTTGGACCTACGCTAAGCTCCGCTCTCGGCCATCATCATTGTTGCCAGCAACGCAGTTATTATTACAGACCGCGGCAGTAATGACTAATAATCAAGTTCTTCATTATAATAATCACATAATTATCTTGTAATTACATATTTTTATTATAAAACCAATAATACCTAATTTAAAAAAATGCTTTTCTGATACTTTAAAAAAAATCTTTAGTACCGTAGTATTTTAACAGGTCCTTAGACCTATTTTATAAGTTACGGATCGCACTACTTATTTAATTTAAAAAATGCAAACAACATTATTTAGTCAAATATCTGCCAAGTAAATTAATAGCTTTTGAAACTGATCCTAATTGAAAAACTATACTTCAGAAGATAAGGAAAATGTTCCCGTGATTACGAGTAAAATTTTGAAAAGGGTCAAAAGGAAATTAATAATAAGTTACGAAGTACGGTCAACAGCACATCAAGCAAACTTGACATTCCAATGGAAATGAAATTCTTTATTCTATTCAAACAGTGCTTTTGAATTGTTTATATTTTCCTACCACTCTTGGATGGAAGGAATGGATTATATACCTTATTAATATAACATAAATTTAAGGGTATTATAATAAATAGTAACAATGTTTTATTCGTAGCTATCGGCTCAGCTTCGTCTGTCTGAACAATTATTTTCTAGAACAAAGTGTATGCAAACTTTCATGATGATCGGTTGAGTAGTTGTCAAAACGTAATAAAACAAACAAACAAACACACTTTCTCATTTTATTGTGTAAGTTTGGATTTAATTTTGATACCAAATTTTTGCACACCCGACATAGGGTTGTCGGAGACTAGATTATTTTAATAGATACGCCACTACCGCTGCTGGTTAGAATCAATTTGAATTATTCCACCATTTATAAAGGTGTGGAGGCGTAGATATTAATTTAAAAGACGTTTTAGATCGATATAATAGTATAATATTTTTTTTTTCATTTAAAAGATCAAGACAGGCAACCGTCCATGCCTGCGCACGACGACGTGCTCTTTTCAAATCGAATCGTCACTTTTTAAAATAAATAATCGAATTAATTCCAGTCAATAACGACGGCGATGGCCAATGGCCCTATTTTTAATCCTTCAGCGGCTTCGAGCGCTCTTTACAAACATATTTGACTCAGTGACAGCGTCGCTATCGACGGCTTAACTGTAACAATATGTATTTAATAACACTTAGTTCCAGTTTTCGCCACCGGGTTGCATATAAGCAAAATCTAACTCTCGAGTTTTGATGGTGATCTCTGATTGGTCAAGAAACTCAGTAGTTAAATTTTGCACGCAAACTCTAACTACTGAGTGCGCATCCACCAATAAGCGCGCTTCAAAATTCAGTTGTCAATTGTCTTTAAACACGAGCGTATTTTATTGTGTGGGAGCGCATTTTATTTTTGAAAAATGACTTCTAATCTTCCAAGTTTTTGCGAATCCAGTAAAGCCAGATCTGAACGCAAAAGTTTTTTTCTGCTAAACTAAATATTACCTATAAAACCAACGTTTAGTTTGCAGAATTTTTAACAAGTTGCATTTTCCATTCTAACATTTTTCACAATTTATTTAACAACCGAGAACGCTATTGTAACAATTTTTTCTGTAAGTACAAATGTTTGAACATTAAGCTAACTTAGGCAACATAACTTAAACAAAGAAAATAAGTTTAGGCTACGTTACATTACAACGGATGAAGTGGTAATTTTTGCCAGCAGAAAAGGAGTCATTTTCAATGTATTTTTAGATGTCTTTAATTATTCATCAGAACAATCAAATTAAATCAAAATACCTACATCAAATTGTGATCAGAGCCGTCAACTTGATAGTTATAGAGCCGAAATATCCAGCAACTGATAAATAATTTAAATCACTGAAGTTATGTGGTTCTCTGTGTGTGAGAAAAAAAACACCAATTTCATAGGCACTATATAAAGCATATTTTGACCCAAAATGGATATAAAATACTATTCTATAATGCAAATGCTGGAACTGTAAGACAAATTAGGACGTTTTTATTCTTACTAAATTAATTCATTTTTTCTTAATATCCAGTTTTTTTGGAAATTTGTAAGTGCGAACATTTTTACAGCTTATTACACAGAATTTGGTCATTTTAAACCTATAAAACGATTTTTAAAGTAAAGGCCCTTTGTTTTGACGGTTTTCGTGGAACAAGCGTACGTAGCGCCACTTTGATAGTTGCCTTCCCCATTGGTTGCGCTAATTTTGCGTTTAGATCAGGGTTTACTGGATTATATTCATAAAAACTTGGAACATTCGAAGTCATTTTTCAAAAATAAAATACGCTACCACAGTCGTGTTTGAATTTTTAAGCGCGCTCATTGGTGGATGCGCACTCAGTATAGTTAGAGTTTGCGGACAAAACCTAACTACTGAGTTTTTTGACCAATCAGAGATCACCATCGAAACTAGCGCGAAACTGGGGAGTTAGAGTTTGCGCGCAAAATCTAACTACTGAGTTTCTTGACCAATCAGAGATCACCATCAAAACTCGAGAGTTAGATTTTGCTTATATGCCACCGGGTTAGATACGTTTGTAAAGAGCGCTCGACGCTAGCCGAGGGATTAGGTATCTTACACACAAGTAAACAGCAGCAAATAATTCCACCACTTCTATGAAATAAATCGACTCCCCCAATCTCGCTCCTAATTCATATACTTGAATGATTCTTGTCCAATTACCGACGCAATTCAGAAGGGTAAGCCGTCAATTTGCAATCCGAATCGAAGGGCTCACTATAAACAGAAACGATAATCGGCCGATGTTCGTTGTTTGGATTACTTATTTTAGAACCTTATTTCTAAGCTAATAGCACAAAATATAATGTAAATAAAGGAGTCACTCGGTACAAATTACGGTTTTCGGTGCACGCACACATATACGTTTTGCACAGGCAATGTCAGGTCAAACCGGGTTGTAGTCAGCTCTGTAGCGGTTCTTAGAGTCTTGTTAACGAAAGATGAGATTGAAATGGCCTCGCCACTTTCCCTGTTAAATTAACGTTAAGAGATTAAGTTATTGGAAACTGAATTTTAAAATAAGGCGCAAAATAAGTTCCATTTCCAAACGAGTCTCATTTTTCGTTGACCAAACTCTAGTTGACGGAAGTGTTTTCAGGTTTCGAAATTCGAGTACCTACGACCAGAGCGTTGCTTCTGTGTATAAACTTAAGACAGAGACTTTATATTTTGTGCTATGGTAGCGTTACAAAGTGGAACTAACTACGTTAAATTTTTAGAGTAGGCCCTCGTACCCAAAATTGAAAGTACCCAGATAACCTTTGAGATCAAGATCGATCAGAATCCGCGGAATTTAAGGCTTCAGTAAAGTGGAATAAATCTTGAAATGAATTGCTACTTATTGCTACAAACTGAGTTACCGGAGATATTCGGCTTGAAGATCCATTAGCGATTTCTTCGCTTTTAATTTGATTTGGCGTTTTATTCGTGTCGTAGGTACAGTTAACAGATTGATGAATCTGCCAAACATTTTTAACGAAGACCAGGTTTTTATTCTAGCAATAGCAAGTTCACTGCTTATTTTACTTAGCTAATTGTCAAAATGCATGAGAGAGACATCTCTGACATAAGAAATAACATTTTTATAGGAATACTTCGAGGAGCTCGATGGCTGGATGGTTGAGTGGGTTAGCGCATTGGCCTCCGATTGTTGAGGTTAAGCAAGTTTCGCAAGGGTCGGTCATGGGATGGGTGACCAAAAATTTATCATCTCGAGCTCCTCCGTGCTTCGGAAGGCACGTCCAATGGGAACGACAAAATAAGACTTTTCGAGAAATATCAAAGTAAGACTTGTCAGCAGCACAAATTGATTGAGGTAAACTCCTATATTGCTACAATAAAAGATGTTCCAAAATTCTGAAGTTTAACTTATCACAGGCATTGCTAGTTTGGGATATAAATGATTGGTGTGATCTGTCCAGAATTTAACAAAGTATTATCTTGTACAAATTTAATGTTTTGAGTATAGAGTCAGAACTGATACTCTATCGATTCAATTAAGATACCATAGTTATTCTTTGTAATTTCAGTTAAAATCTAGTTCAGTGGACGCTTTCATACTAGAATTAACTTTGTAGCAGCCTGGTTCAACTAACCGTATGCCGTAACATTGAGGTTAAATGCATTGGCTGAGCGAGAAATACTTTTAAAGTAACTTCTCGTTTATTCCAAACTAGAATTCAATTTGTAGTAAATATTTCTATCTAATACAAGATCTATGTAGACTATTTGGAAAGCACAAACATTTATTGAGTAAAATAATATTTTGTTCAATTTGAATATTTAATCTTGAGAAATATTAATACATACATATTGTTTATGAAAGATGGGAATATTTTTTACGAGATATGTAAAACAAATAGGTAGGTACAGCGTAAAAGACGTGTTTTAACGATTAGGCAGAGTAAGTGTGCTTTCAGACCAGCGTTTTCAATTGCGCGTATAAGCACAGAATTAAAAATAGTACTAGCGTATAAATTCCTTTCGGCATACGCGCTTACATGTGCGCTTTATTTCGCGCTTCACTACTTACCGGCTTATAAGCCGGTATCGTATAAATACGAGCGTCAACCTCGTTCGAGTTGCGCATGTGACAAAAGGCGTGCTTATACGATTAAACCGAAACAAGGTATTCGTACATAAAAATAATGTGCATGTGCACGCCTAACAACATTCATAGTCCAACCGTATACGTGCATGAGATAAAACAACTGTACCACACGCGAATAAATTCTGCCCCCTCTGAGCTTTGCCACTGGGGGGGTGGTTGGCACTAATAGATGACGTTTTAGTGCCACCTGATGGCAAGCTCGAAGGTGGCAGATGCATATAAATAGGTGCCATTAACCAGCTGTTTTCTCATGGTCCCATGACTTTGTCCCATTAATGGGACCACGAGGGATAACTGTTTCTCGTAGTCCCATTATCGTATTACAATCAACTTGGATTTATGCAAAGATTCGATTTATACGATTATTTTACGACAAATACAGGGTTATTTGTAAACAACCTCGCAGGAGTAGATTACTAACATCATTATATAACATCATTATATTCTACGACTTTTTCGAAAACAGATAAGGAATTTTCACAACTGTAAATAGTAATGGTACTACAAGAAATAGTAAATCCTTGGTGATCCCATTAATGGGTCAAAATCCTGGGAGCACAATTTTAATGGGAATAAAAGAAATAGTTATCCCTCGTGGTCCCATTAATGGGACAAAATCATGGGACCATGAGATACAGCGCATTGACCACCGGAGGTGTAAACGCCACCTATTAGTGCCAACCACCACCCCTGTGGTAAATCTCGAAGGGTGCAGATGGGAATAAAGGCGCGCCGCCCACCGCGGTGTGCTGTGGCCGGGCCGTAAAAATATTTCGAGTTTTTGGATGCTCAGTCTTGTACTATAGTTATTCTGTGGCTTAGTGGCTAAATGTTATGCGATCAACACTTTATGCACAAAATATTGATATGAAAAATTCCGCTCAGTTCATGATCGTGCTCTCTCCTTTTGAATGCTGCGGGTTGGAGCCAAGCTAATGAATCGACGACGTTGCTATGAATACACTACAGCTATACTACACTAAAATAGAGCTGGTATAAAATGCTTTTGTGCTATGAAAGCCATTTGTTAGAAGATGAGGTCGATTATTTGTAGAATGGAAGTAAAAAGACTGATGACATCGTAGTTTTAATGAAGCTCTAATTTAATGAATAAAGCGACTTTTTCAGACGACAATCTTTGATTGGGTGACCACTCCGTGTTTAATTTTAATGGTTATGGGTAAGTCAGTTGGATACCTACTTAACTCATACAAAAATGTGAGGATCGACAAGTTTTAATGATAAGCATAATCCTTCTTCCTACTAAATGTGAAAGTTTATGGGTTTGGATGTTTAGATGTTTTTTCCTCAATCACGCAAAAACTACTGGACGAATTTGGTTGGAATTTGGCACACAGATAGAAGATAGCCTAGATTAAGACATAGAATACTTTTTATTCCGATATTCCCACGAGAACAGGAACTACGCGTGTGAAACCGCGGGCGGCTGCTAGTAATCTAATAAATGTATAAGAAATGCTAACGTTTAGTGTCTAATCAAGCAAAACTGCCCTTGTAGCTCAATGTATTAGTCATATTCTTTACTAAGGTCATCCCATTTGATCTTGACGCCATTAAAATCAAGACAGTCGATGCTAATTTAAAGACTCTTATACTTACAACTAGTGGCTAGCTACGTGAGCTGTATAGACCTCGCATTAATATATCTCCGCCATTTTGAAATAATCTAAAAACTGTATCGCCAAAAAAAAAATTATAGAACTTGCTCACAAAATTTCACGAGAATGGGTGGAAAAATGCCACCTATAGAGGAGAACAAATCGACAGCCGGACAGCCGGACGGACTTACGAATGCATTTTTGCCCAAGCTGAAACGGAGACGCTTCGCGATATATCGCGCTTGCTCCGGCAAATATAAACCACCTCAGAATATTTGACCAAATTTATTCCAAACTTCTAGCTAGTCTATCTGATGTTAGTTTTTCTGATATCCATACTTTTGAAGTGAAAACTTCTTTAGCGGCGTTGTACACTTTTTTGTAATGGGGAAAAAATGTTTAACTCGCGTCAGTCAGGGTCACGTGACCCTGATCGAAAATTCGTAAGATGGATGTAGCTTAGATAGCCGGCGGCGGAAGTATCTCTCTCTCTTTCTACGGGGCGCAGCGGAAATGGTGGCGCGTCATTTCAAGACGTAAACACTAGTGTCACCATAGCAACGCGCAAATTTTTTAATTCAATGTCAAAACTCTAGATTTTCTGTCAAGCTATGGATAAGACTTTCGTACAATACTGTTCTGTATTCGTAAATTCAAATGCAGAGTAAATTCGTAAGACGGCAATTCGTGCAAAATTATTCCCTAACCATTCCAAAATATCAAAAATGCTCAACGTTAATATTCAAGTTTTCACTTCTGCCGTCACTCTCGGAGTGCAACCCGAATTTTTTTTAATAGATAATCTTGTTATCTTTTGTCGTGGGATTTGGGATGATATAGAAAATATATATTCATGGGATGAGTTAGGAACACAATTTGGGGTTGTGATTTAAGAGTACGGGACAAATCCCTCTAGACTCTAGAGTCGAAAGCTAGCTACTAGCTAGACTTTAAATCTTTATTTCTTTCAACGTGAATTTTCAAGTTATCGAATAAATCCACGAAATCTAATAGAGCTTCATCTTCTAGTTTAAAGTCCCAAGTGGCATTTAACTACAGTCTAGTAGCTGTTACAAAACTAGCAGGATCTAATGAAACGCTCCCCGAGGAACAGTCCCGATGCTCTGGTAACGTTCGTACGGAACTTTTACAATATAGGGAAATTTAGACAGAATGATTTTATAGGTCATTGTTTATGTCATGACTTCTATGTAAAAAAATATTGTAGGCTGGATAGATGGTGTTGACAAAAATGTATGTGTCAATGTGTTTTTTTTACTAATCTTCAAAGAGTACTCAGGTAGGCAGGCAGATGTTACCCTTTTCTCTTTGGGTAGAAGTCAGCCAGTACAGGCCGTTTATTTTTAAAAGCCAATTTTGACACTTTTCTTTCCATCAACGTCATCTAGTGAGGCAAATAGTTACTATTTTTATATTTTAAATGTGACTTTGAAAAGCTCTCAGTTTAGACATCGAAATTACAACGCGAAAGTGCGTTTTATCGGATGCTTCCTATGCCGTAATATTGGTTATCCGAAAATCTACTTAATTTTGAAGCTTAATCCATCGCTATAAGATTACAATGACGGTACTGTCGCATTACGGCATAGGAACTATGTGATAAAACGCACTGTAGGATTTAAAAACTTATGTTCGAAGTTTCGAACCTATTTGCTGAAAAATCGAAAAGGTTTTATTTTTTTCTTGTTTTTCTTTTCAGTTGATTTTATGTTTTCCCTAGCCAGTTAATACTTGAGTTTTCAACAAGAATAAACCTTTTTTTGTCTCTCTATTGCTGACGTATTTACGCCAAAAAAAATTAATAAAACTCTACATCAACCCTATTGGGAGGGTGCGAAGGTATAATAATCGATCGCAGCGCTCATGGTGGCAAAAAGTATAAATAATGAAGGCTCTGTAATCTGCTTGAAAACGATATTTAATTTATTATTAGCGATACAGGAATAATTATGTATGTTTATTATCACTTAGTGAAATTATTAAAGTAGCTTTATCCTCTTGTTTTACAAAATCTACAACTAAAAAAGAAGTAAACAAACCCTGATATAACCAAAATAAAACACTCTTTTTGAATAGATCTTACTTGCCATATTTAATTTAAATGACCAAAAATGATTTCACAACACTTTGTCCACCCAAATCATAATAATTTTGAAATTTACATTAATAACACAGTATGTATAGTATTTTTTAACATTTTGTCACAATGCCGCCATTACATATCAAAACGTCAAAACGGTCAGGTCAGAGCCAACAAAGTTGCAACACGCTAGGTGGCGCTAAAAGCGTGCACGGAGCCAATATAGGGGTTGACCCTAAATCAACAATTCACTTTTAAAAACGAAATACTTACTACTAATACACAAATCAAACGCTTCGTCTTAAATTCCAAACAAAACCCCCCATGAAACTGTGAAATATTAATTACAAATCATCCGTTTGTTCCGCCGGGCAACTTTTGTCGCACGAACAATGTCGGCGACGTCGTGCGTCAAATGAAAGCCGGATGAAACAAATAGATTGTTGCTCGTTCAAGCAACTTAGGTTTTAATGTTAACGATATAAAGTTGAAAGTTGAGCTCGAAACTTTGGTTTAATACGCGTTAGGATTTTTACTTGAGAAATTTCTTGATTCAAAAGTTTTATAATGTCATTGGATAATTTAAACATAATAAATATAATTATTGAAAAAAGCGGCCAAGTGCGTGTCGGGCCACGCGCAGTAGGGTTCCGTAGGTACATTATATACCATACCATATTTTAATACCGCTATCATTTTTCGTCTGAAAAAATAACTTTGTTTTTCACAGTGTTTGTATGAATGACAAAGTTATATTTGCGGTTTTGGAAAATGTACTATATCTCAAAAACTAATTACTGTATCTCGTTCAAACCAATTTTCGTTGAAAGTGTTTATTAAGATCTATAGCATATATTTTTTTTAGATTTTTCACCCTCTTACTTTAAAAGTTAAAGGGGGGGGGACACACATTTTACCACTTTGGCGGCATACATCTTTCAAACGGTTGACTTAAAAAAAAAAATAGTCTTAGAAACCTCAATGTCATTTTTAAAGACCTATCTATAGATATCCCACAAGTATAGGTTGGATGAAAAAAAATTTTTTCAATTTCAGTTCCATGTATGGGGGCCCCCCCTTAATCTTTTATTTTTTTTATTTTTGTGTAAAAATCGTAAAGCGGTTCACAGAATACACCTACCTACTAAGTTTCAACTATGTAGTCCTAATACTTTTGGAAGAAAGTGGCTGTGACATACGGACGGACAGACAGACAGACAGACAGACAGACAGACAGACAGACAGACAGACAGACAGACAGACAGACAGACAGACAGACATGACGAAACTATAAGGTTTCCGTTTTTTGCCATTTTGGCTACGGAACCCTAAAAACCAGGTTTTAGCAGAACCTAAAAAAATACTATGGACTTTTTCTGATCCAATTTTTATACCACTAACCTTTAAGATACAAATTTTATTAATTGAAAATCGCGCAGGAAGCGCTCAAGGTGGAACTTGACAGACTGATCGTACTCGATCACGTTGTTAAGCAACGCTCGGTCCGGTCAGGTGTCGGATGGGTGACCGTTAAGTGGCACTACAACTGAGCGCTTCCGTGCTTCGGAGGGCACGTTAAACCGTCGGTCCCGGCTGTTGTCATCTGATAACAGTCGTTAAGGCTCCGTTATGCGAAATCATTTGTCTCTGTCTTTTTCTTTACGTGTAAAGAGTATGGAAAACAACCTCACTTCTGCACTTTTTCGATGTTTTTCGTTGTTTTTTCATCATTATCTTTAGCACAATTATCTTTCTTGGAAAAAAGTTATTGGAGCAACTGCACAGTACGTTAAAGTATATTTTGATGTAGAATTCAATACGTTTACGCTAGTATTTATGCCAAAAATATGGCCCGCGACAAGCGCTTTTGATGATATTCTGATATTTTCTTACAATCATCTGTGAGGTTTATACGCAATTTAATGTTTGTAGCAACTAGATAAACTCTTTAGCTTGTCGTATGATTTTTTTTGGTGGCTATAAGTTTACGTTTTCTATATAAAAATATGGCCCGCGCAAACCATGTTTTCCTATTACCGCCCCTTAAGCCAAGTCTTACATGCGGTTTGATAAACTATAACACCAGAGGTGGCCACTAATCCACATTCGATAATAAGAAGAATTAAAAAACAAACGAAACGTTATTTGCTATTATGTTTATCGTTGATTGTAATATATTATTATATTTTCTTAGCAAAAACCAAGACGGTCCAGAAATATTTAAATATTTAAATTTATTATTCGTTCCTTCAAGGTTCATCCCTGTGACCTTGTTTTTATTCAAAAATTTAAAACATTTTCGCTGTACCTATTTTAAGTTTTCCTCTGGCCAATTTTGTACAACAATAAAGTACATAGGTATTATTTGAGTCACGTTCATATCCCAACGTGACGCGAAAGCGAACCGTAGGCAATATGAACATAAAGATCAATTTACACTGTCCGGGAAACGAGGAAAGGAAATGAAGCGAATTTTTTCCGAGTTTTATATATTAAACTTTATCTCGACTGTATAACGTGACGTACAAATTTGACGTGACCAGAAATGGAACAGGAGGATTTAGAAAAAATATTCCTATAAGCTCAGTAAAATGACATTTTTAAACAGTTAAGTACTAACCAAAATCAATGGTTTATTGAATCTATACTTCTTTGTTGATTTTCGGTAAATCGTAGCGATATTAATTAGGTTTACCACATTTTGTTGTTTAAATTAAAACCCAATTTATTCAGGTAGGTGTTTTACAAATCTTAGATCTTAGATCTATCCATCAGCCATTTTTAATGTCCCCACTGCTGGGGCACAGGCCTTCCTTATGGGTGGACAAAGAGGATGGGCCATAACCCACCACGCGGGCCCAATGCGGATTGGTGGGTGTTAACGACTGAAAATGTAGCCGGGACCAACGGCTTAACGTGCCTTCCGAAGCACGGAGGAGGTCAAGATAATAAATTTTTGGTCACCCATCCCATGACCGACCCTTGCGAAAGTTGCTTAACATCCGCAATCGCTGGACTAGGCGCTAAACCACTGTGCTATCGAGCTCCTCAAGATTCTTAGGTCTTAGATATTTACTACTTACTAGAGGCACCGGTTTGCCTTGTCACTGCGCTGTCAAATACATAAAAAAACATTACATTCACATACATTTAATAAAACCGGTCAAGAGCGAGTCGGACTCGCGCACCGAGGGTTCCGTACCATCCATTAAACCACACTGCAGAGTAGAATAATAAAATTAGTATTGCAGTTTTAGGTCAGCGCCATCTCTTGACCGATAGTGGAACTAATGTCAACTTTTTTAGAAATTTGATAATTTCTAAAAAAGTGTGCTATATTGAGACATCGTATTATTTTTTCTGTAATCTTTATATAAACTGCTATCACATAGAATTATTTCAGATTTTTCTCTTTGCAAACTTCGGAGATAAGGGGGGGGGGACGGTATTTTTTTTTTACATTTTTCATTATAAATCGAAAACTATGCGGCCTAAAACAAAAAAAAATATTCAAAACGTGCAAACGGCGTTCTTTCATATAATACCCCACATGCCCTAGTAGCCTCACTTCAAATTTTTAAGACCCCTTTTCAGTCCCTGTTGTAAAAAAATATTTTTTTTTTATTTATTTCTTATTTGCAAAATAGTTGGGCAAATGTCATCTCAAACTATTCTAAATTTCAAGTTGATACCATTAGTAGTTTTTGAGATATCCAGCTGTGACAGACAGACAGACAGACTGAGTCACACCATAAGGGTTCCTTTTTTACCATTTTGGTATGGAACCCTAAAAATTATAATATCCATTGCAACGCTAGCTACGATTCAGAACATCGGATATCTATTCTGTGACATCGGCAACAACATGTTAAAAACCAGAGTAGAGTTTCTGTTGCCCGAGGCCACTGTGCATTGTTTTTCAGCCCCAGACAGAGTGTCGCCTCGCAAATAAAACGGGAAAATTATTTCCCCGTTTTCCCGTTGGCAACAATTCAAGTTGCCTCCTGATATTGCCATCAGTAAGGTTCTAAATTCCCGGAGAATTCCGCTTTTTACTGTCATTCCAGTTTTTTGTTTGTTTAGTTAAATTTGGAAGCGTAAAATATTATTGTTATGGAAATTGTGTTTTGTTAAAATTGGAAATGAGGATTCCGTGCTCGGTGTTTGACTTTTGTACCACATTTGGTTCACTTTTTATGAATGTATAAATAAATTACTCGAAAATTTGATTTCTTATTTAATTTGAAAATATATGTTTTCTATAATGTAATAAATTCAAACAACTTTTTAAAATGATCACAATTTTGTGCGTTCACACAATGTGAATTAGAAGTAAAGAATAGTGGTGTTCTTTGACCAACACAGGCCATTGGTTCGAAATCCAATCCGAATGAAAGTCAAAGTTTTGACTTTGACTTTTGACTGAGTTTTGACTGAGACTGGTCAAAAATTGCTTTATTCAAATAAACGTAATAATTAAGCACTTTTGAATCGTATTTTCCTATCACCCGTTCCAGATTTTTTTAATTGACTAGAGTAACGATATTTACAAACTTAATTAATTCAATACTCTCGATGTACGTGCTCTATAAAGGATTGGTATCCAGATTATATATTTTGTGTTGACGTGTTATGAAAAATCCCCTTATGCTGAATCCTACTAATATTATAAATGTGAAAGTTTGTGGGTTTGGATGTTTGGATGTTTGTTCCTCAATCACGCAAAAACTACTGGACGGATTTGGTTGAAATTTGGCACACAGATAGAAGATAGCCTGGATTAAAACATAAAATACTTTTTATCCCGATATTCCCACAGGAACGGGAACCACGCGGGTGAAACCGTGGGCGGCAGCTAGTATGGTATATAGGGACTATCAAACTGAACAAAGTTAACTACCAACTCTAAAATCACGAAAAAATATCAGTTGTTTCATACATTTTGATATTTTCATTACTAATTTTTGTATCTAGGTATGTATGTTCAGTTTGATGGTCCCCATCTACCATATTATTCGGCTTTAAGTGTTTTTACACGTTGTATAACCTTTTTTTGATGAAAAATCTAAATGATTTTTATGATACAAAAGATATGTACTACGGGCAACAGAGCAACAAAATTCGTGTGCGCGCGTATCGCCCCTGCACGAACTAAACGTATGTAGTGACGGCGCGGCGTGCAAGCGATACCTTAGGAGTGGTTAAGCGACGGTGTTGCCCATAGAGGCACACTTACCTAGTTACTCAAAAATGTAAGCTTACTTAAAAATTAAAGCCTATTTAAATAAGCCACTGACAATTGAAAAAAGCCACAACTTAATAAACTGATTTTTGCTTGAAATAAAGTTGCCCTTTCGGTACTTATTATTAAATAAACGTGAATTTTCCACCAAAAAATGATGCACGTAAAACATTTTATGGTGATCCAATATTAAGGCTCGGTTATGCGGAAACATTTGTCTCTGTCTTTTTCTTTACGTGTAAAGAGTATGGAAAATAACTTTTTAGATGTTTTTCGTTGTTTTTTTCATCATTATGTTTAGCACAATTGCTTTCTTGAAAAAAGTTATTGGAGCTACTTCACGGTAAGGTGTATTTTGATGTTGAATTCAATACGTTTCCGTTATTATTTACGCTAAAAATATGACCCTTCTCAAGCGCTTTTGATGATATTTTGATTTTTTTACAATCATTTGTGAGGTTTATACACAATTTAATACTGTAACTACTAAATAATCTCTTTAGCTTGTCGTATGTTTTTTTTTTGTGGCTGCAACTTTACGTTTTTTATATAAAAATATGACCCCTCAAAGAATGTTTTCCTATCATAGACCCTTAATGCCATACCGCTCTTATTCCCTTGGCCAATTTTATATTTTATAAGCATTACATAGCAAATTCCGTTGAATTAAAGGCCCTTTGGAATCTCCGCCCCGAAATAAATAATAGAACCTTCACGCTCGGTTAGTTACTGTCAACAAGGAAAAATATGTGCAAAAACAAGGTTATATATTGGTATATGCAATCTCCATATATTTAACATAGGTATTAATTAATACAATGTACTTTAGCAGCGTGTGTGCTGTGTGTTTCTAAACTTACTAAAGATTGCGTTCCACTAATTTTAAGGTGTCTAGACACGTTGCTTTTCCATCCCTCTTGCGCTTTCAAAAGAGGCATGCCTTATTGCATTCAATAGCGCATGCTCTATTTAAAAAAAAACGTCAAATTTGTATGGCAGAAAATTGAAATGTTTGGAGGCAATATTGAAAACGTCAAAGTACGGCAAAAATTGAAATGGAAGGTGCAAGGGTTGGAGGCAATATTGTATGCATCTGACGCAAGTGACTCGGTTAAGACAGACCAATACAACGGATGGCCCTGTGCTTGATAACACCATGGGCAACAGTGTCGCTTAAGCACTCATAAGATTAAAATCGCTTGCACGCCGCGCCGTCACAACATACGTTTAGTTCGTGCAGGGGCGATATGCGCACATGAATTTTGTTGCTAATTGGTTAAACGACGCTGTTGCCCATAGTAACTATGCCTCGTACCACAAAATTCAGTATTTTTATAATACTATAACTCTCGTCGAACAAACCAAAGTTTTAAGCCAGCGTTTTGGATTAGTTCTCCACGCTCACAAGTCCTACAGAAAATGGGTCACTCAAACTCAATTTGAATAAACGTGTCACAACGAAAACACAATTTAAAACGATACTCAATAGGTATCGTTCGTTCTATCGCAAGTGGCTTTTTGTTCAATCATAAAAATAACTTTATGGGAGCATGAAAATTCTAACAAGAGTATAGAGACATAATGAGACGGGAACAAATGAACAACATGATAAAAGGGAAAATGACTTTTTGCTATGATACAACTAATCAATTACTTAAGTATATTCGACAGGTAGATAATTAAACGCATAAGTATAAATGTAATAAATGTGAGGACTTATGCTATGAGGTGCTAAAATAATAACTTTACGTGATTTGGTATCAGATATTCTATGGTTTAAAGGTCCCAAAATGAATTCCAGATATTTGTATGTGTGATGAAGTTAAGGATTTAATCCAATTATGTCATTTTTAATGTAGTTACTTATAATTATATGTATACCTTATTATTTATTAGTAGAAAGCTGCCAGTTACCTTCTTGATCACGCTGCGTTAAAATTAAAATGTCTACGAAGCAAAATGCCTAAAATTCATGTCTATAGAGCAAAATGTCTACTAAGTAAGTGATCTAAAACGCAGAATGACTGAACAGTAGTTTGCTTAACGATAAAAAAGATCTAAATTGCAAAACGTCTAAGTCGTAAATTATTCTAGTAGAAATTCTTTGTCTGTTTGAAATACGCACGTATGTCCATAGATTTTTAATCAAACAATTACTTTTCATTTGAAATTATTGTTTACGGCATTCTGAAAAGAAGTTATTTAGTCCTTCTCCATTTTAGTCATTTTGCATTGTAGTCATTCTGCATTTTAGTCATTTTGCACTCCAGTCATTCTGCATTTAAGACATTTTTCTTTTTAGTCATTCTGCGTTTTAGTCATTTTGCCCTCATAGTCTTTTTGCCTTTTAGGCATCGTGATCAGGAAGGGCCAGTGAAACTACTTTTACTATCAGTAAGTATAATTCCGGCGAACTATAATCGACTTAATAATAATAGCCACTAAACTAATTTTTTTTTAACATTCCATCGGAACATGACGTGATGATGTTTGATAAATTAATTTAACAATACAAAGTATGGGCAAATTATACCTATACCAGATTTTGTCCTTAACTTTCAAAGAGTAAACGCTTCTTAGATCTTTTACTTTTAGGTCTCTCTAATTTTAAGGATCATGGTGTTTTTGTAAAATCTGAAAACTTATTTGAAAATGAGATGACCATAAATTGAGTATTAGGCCGTTAGCAACGTTGGCGATAAAGATGGAAAAAGCATTGTGGCATAATGAACTCCATTTGAATAGAAGATTATCAGCTTTTGTGCTTCCATGAAGTCCTTGCGAAGCTGATCTTGATAAAAGTATGATCGCCGTTTGTGATAATCGTATTTTCTACTCGGAGACCTATTTTAAACCTACGCATTTTTCAATACGGACTTTGGTTAGAAAGGTATTTGTTTTATTAAAATGGTTTTTCTCAAATACTTATTTATTTTATTTTGAAGATTTTTTTGGTTAATTACAACGTAGGTACCATGGGCAACAGCATTGCTTAAGGCGGTTGTATGACCGAAAGTGGCGCCCGCAGAGGTTTTTATTTAATAAGTTAGTAATAGAAAAAGATTTTAAAAATGTTTATCGTGGAGATTTTAGGGCCCTTAATCTAGTATTTTTAGAAGGTATCACTACATGCCCTCGTAGTCATTCGTAGAAGTAGATAGCAAATGTGTCAAAAACGGCCATTTTTAGTAGTTTTTAGGGTTCCGTACCCAAAGTGTAAAAACGGGACCCTATTACTAAGACTCCGCTGTCCGTCTGTCTGTCTGTCTGTCTGTCTGTCACCAGGCTGTATCTCATGAACCGCGATAGCTAGAAAGTTGAAATTTTCACAGATGATGTATTTCTGTTGCCGCTATAACCACAAATACTAAAAACAGAATAAAATTAATATTTAAGGGGGGCTCCCATACAACAAACGTGATTTTTTTGCCGTTTTTTGCTCGATATTAATAACGACAACAGGTAGACAGTTGAAATTTTCACAGATGATGTACTTTTGTTGTCGCTACAACAACAAATACTAAAAACAGAATAAAATTATTATTTAAGGGGGGCTCCCATACAACAAACGTATTTTTTTTTGCCGTTTTTTGGTACGGAACCTTTCGTGCGCGAGTCCGACTCGCACTTGGCCGGTTTTTCTATCTACTTCTAGCAGTGACTACGAGGGAATGTAACGATACCGTCTAAAAATACTAGACTGTGAGCCCTAAAATCTCCACGATAAACATTATTAAAATTGTGTATTAGAGTTATAATATTAAATAAAATTCACCGCGGCGCCACTTTCGCTCAGGGTACCTTAAGCACTCCTAAGGTTAAAATTGCTTGCACGCTGCGCCGTCACAACACACGGTTCATGCAGGGGCGATACGCGCGCACACGAATTATGTTGCTTACTGGTTAAGCGACGCTGTTGCCCATAGTACTTAGTTCTGAGCATACATGAGTGACTTGTTCTAATACTAGGCTAGGTTTATCGGAAGTTTGCTCCATAGCTAAACTTTGAAGTATAACTTAGTCTTAACTACTTTTTTACTATCCTCCATTTGTGACGCGCACTGTTAGTTACTTTAGTTAAGTTTCCCAGTCGTAGTATCGTGTGAGAGAAAACTAACTTGCAAGTGGTTGGAATAAAATCGAGGTTCGTTGGTATATTATTGATTTTTCGTACAGGAGTCACATTATGTAGCGAGAAAGTATTTTTTAAATTGATTTATGTTTGTTGATTTATTTCTATGTATGACGGGCATAACAAGACCCTCAACGAAGCCGAGGTCTACGTATTCTGCCCATCATCAGGACCATTTCTGTTCAAAATTATTGATGAGAAACGATTTTATTTTTTGGTGTTAATTAAGCGTCGCATCCACGCAATGTAACGCGTACAACAGACCGCGCCTGCGAGTGTATGCTACACAGCTGCGTGCGGTCGAGTTGAAAGGCAACGTTTATATGCGAGCTCATGAGATACATTCAGTGATGACGTTTTGACGCCATTGTTTGTTACGAAATACTCAAAATTTTGATAATGTTTTTTTTGGACAATATACACATGCAAATACATTTAGGTAAATTCAAATTCCGAAGTACGTATTCAATCCACAATTTCGTTACAATGAATTTATTAAAACCTATTAGAACGTTCTGTCTATCTATGTATTGAACACAAACAAAGTTGCTCAGTCATTTCATGTAGTGGTTTTAAGACTTTTAAGGCTTTATAATTATCTTCCGTGGTTTCATGCATCATAGTCTCTATCAACCATTTTGGGATCATGCGGTTTACCAAACATTCTGTATTTCTTAAACATTTCCTTTAAATATACATATAAATAAATACACTGGCCTGCAAAAGTAAGTACTACAGAGGCCTATTTTCATACAAACGAGGTAACAACTTTGATGCTTTGGTTCTCCGTCCAGGATTAAACAGGGTGTGATTTGATAATGGCCATTCAAAGAGTAAATAGAGGAGGCCCAGATCGCTAAAGAAATCCAACGGATTAGAAGAGTCGTTTACACCAGAGACCGAATGGAATTTTTAGTGTTTCATTTTCCATACTTTTGATGTAATTTTAACTTGTTATTTTTTTAAGTTCAATCCTGACCTAAACGACTCTTCTAATCCGTTGGGTTTCTTTAGCGACCTGGGCCTCCTCCATTTACTCTTTGAATGGCCATTATCAATTCACACCCCTTTTAATCCTGGACGGAGAACCAAACCATCAAAGTTACCTCGTTTGTATGAAAATAGGCCTCTGTAGTACTTACTTTTGCAGGCCAGTGTATTAGACAAATATTGCTATGATTCCAAAGTAGCTAAAGCACTTGTATTATGGAAATCAGAGACAACGGTGGAACTACAAACATCCAGCCCTGAGCCAATATAGAAAAGTTCCTTTTCTTTTACCCAGCCGGGGATCGAACCCAGAACTTCAAAGATGGCGACATCTTGAAAACCGATGCACAAACAAACCACTCGACCACGCAGGTCAAAATAATCTTATTATTATTGTTATACAGAGATAAATAAAGATAATGAAGTTAACTTGAGTATATTCTGACATTGTTGAATAATGGAGGTCAGAAATTTAGGTCAGTTCCCATACGCTCAAACGGAATAAGGAAACAATTTATAGCTAACTATAAATAGTGCACTTAATTACGAGTTATTAGGATATGTTTTGAGAAGATTCGCTTGGATAGTCCGATGGGAATGGTAAGGGTCTATATTGGACACGTAACATAGATATACTTCATATGAGGGTTTATACAGCACACTATCGCCGCCATTGGAAAAAAATCATAGTTCTTAAATAAGGACGAAATTGTGGATTGTGTTCTTCTAGTTCACTTCCGAAGAAGTTTGGTGTTACTTTTCATCGCTTAAGGCTCGCTTATGCGAAAACATTTGTCTCTGTCTTTTTTTTACGTGTAAAGAGTATGGAAAATAACCTCACTTCTGCACTTTTTCGATGTTTTTCGTTGTTTTTTCATCATTCTTATTTATTCCTAACCCAAAAGTTACCATTTTCGTTTTAATACGGTTTTAAAATTAATTAAAAAAAAATAAGGTTTTTTCAATCATACAATTAAAGATAGACACATGTTAAAGACCATGGTTGTTTCCATTTCTAAATATTGATCTTCTACTTGAAACTTTTTGACAAACGCAGTTAAAATGATACTGTATAATATACGGAGAATGCTACTTTCGGTAAATCGAATAAGGATCTATTCTCGCATTCGAGTTTTGGATGTTGTTTAATATTTAAGTGAAATCGGCGCGAGTTATTTTTGGAACGACAAACCTTAAGTACCTTTATTAGGTAGCTTTTATTAGCTTTTATAAAGATGAACATAGAATTTAGCTATATAGACTGGAGATTGATTATTTTTTTTTACTTATCAAGTGAAGTTCAATAAAATCTTGTTAAAACGACAGGAGAATATGTAAAATGATAATATTTCAAATCAATCGGTCCTGTGATAGTAATTGGTTTTGACATGTATATGACATACCATAGCCATTCATACATTACTAGCGGCCGCCCGCGACTTCGTCTGCGTGGAAAGTTTTTTTGCTATCCCTCGGGAACAATCCTTTTTTCGGGATGAAAGGTACCCTATGTCCTTCTCTGTACCCCTAGCAACGTGTATGTAAAATTTCATGATGATCGGTTCAGTAGTTAAGACGTGAAGGCGTAACAAACAAACAAATAAACAAACAAACGGACTTTCGCATTTATAATATTATTAGTAAGGATTACGACATCGTTTGTCGTCATACAACGCGCGCTGAATTCGACTTGACCCAGACAAAAACCAAACGACCCGTTGTAATCATTTTAAAAAAAAAAACTCGGAAAGGAATCGCAGGAAAAATATTAAACTTGCTTCCACTGGTTGTTGCTTTTTAATACTGCTATTATAAAAGTATTGGTATTTGCTTCTCTCCCATTCTTATTTGATCCGGACTAAAAACTCGTTAGTTTCGAGCAGCCATTATTAAAGTAGTCAGCAGGAGAATAACTTACACTCCTTAATTTGTTCGAGTTATTATTGATGAATAGAGTCATGGTACATTCATAAATTAATATACTGCGCTGGTATTATTATTGATGGGTACATTCATGTCATGGTTCAAAATAATATACTGCGCCAGGTTATAGCAAGACACGAGGGTCACGTGGGCGACACTAGCCAACATCATCTCCGCTATTGAAAATTACGTTCATTCATCTTTAGCTTGAACTGATTCGTTTGCTAAGCAAAACAAATTACAATTGAAATGTACTAAAATAATTTTGTAATGTCTGATTATTAATTATAAAGTGTGACAAAAAAAAACTTCATTCTTTGCTTGTTACTATAAAGTCGCGCAACTGGATAATGACGTAAGCAAGTGCCAGTCGCGGAATGCCAGACATTGTTTTCATGAATCATGGAATGCAATGATAAATATTGGGTATTTGAGAAATCAATAATTAATAGAGCTGCAGCTTTATTTATTTTATTTTTTATTTTATTTATTATCACAAAATCCACAGCACTTAAAAATTAACAGTAATTATAATCTTACAAATTTTGCTTAATGCCAACGGATTTACATTTTATTTATTGAACATATAAAATAACATGAGAAATAGGCAGAACACCCGTGCAATAAGAGTAACGTTATTAATCTAAGAAAATTAAAAGCACTTAATTATGGCCATAAACAGTAAAAATCTAGTTATATTATATACTTATATATGTGGGCACATGTGTATGTGTTTGTGTGTGTGTGGGTGCGTGTGTGTGTGTATGTGTGTGGGGGGGAACTACTTTTTTTCAAACGTAATTTTCCTATTAATAGATTTTGTATGGCTATAGCAATTTTGATAGTTTTAGGGCCGCTAATTTCAAAAGGAAAAGTAAAGTACGGCTCTCCTGCGTAGTAGTGTTGGGAGGTCACAGGGACCTATTCAATAAACGTGACAATTTGTCACCAGTCATGACAATTGTATATCCACTGAGTCAACTCATTAGAAAATAGAACAAACTACTTATAGTTGCACCGCAATGTAAGCCAAATTGTCATGAACATTGACAAATTGTCACGTTATTAAATAAAACGCTGTACCCCACTAAGCTGGCGTGATCGTTGCGTTGTCAACACGGCCGAGTTACCCCAGTATACTCGCAAATCACGCTATGGTACAAGTAATATTGTCTGTGTATACTGGTCTCTTTTATACTATGTCCACCGGATAACTTTTTACTGAACTTTTCCTTGGGCCGAGCTACCTAATTAAAATGGGATTAAACTGTCGTTTAGGAACGTGGAATGTCCTACAAATTCATAACGTTTATTACTTTACACTTTTAAAGCTGCTTCCAGGCTGTTAGTATTAAAATTGTATAAGATATATTATGCATAAGACTTTTTGAACTTAATTTTTCAACTCTTTGTTTTCCCTTGAGTGAACTTTTTTTAATCTAAATGAAAAGGAACGTAGTTTTTCTCTTTAAGGCATGCTAACCCCATCGTGCCATTATACTATTCTGTTCAAATGAGAGGTAGACATTGTAAAACCGTAACCAAAAAATTGAATTGAACATTGAACAAGGCCAATATCAAAACATGAACTTTGAGGAATTCGAGTCTATTGAAGCTAAATAGGTTAAAAGTGTTATAGTACTCTCTAATTATTTTTGCATACTGACTGTCGTATTTACGTATACATTAATTTGTTGTAGTTGTAATTTCAATATTTAAGGCGGGTGTCCATTAAAAATGGAATAGGCATTTTATTTCTGCGGCCAAAATAAGAAGAAATTCCATTGCTTGCTTTCTCGACGTGATCAGGCTTATAGATACCATACAATTGTTAAACGTTCTTGTTCTAAAAAAATCATTTAACTGTCCACGGTATATGTACTTAAATGGCAAAAAATTTAAAATTAAAAAAACCCTCATGAAGTTTTATTTGAAGCTTTTCAAACTTATTTTTTGGCGACCTTTTATTTTTTTTATTGCACCTTTTGCCCGGGTGTACATTATTTTAGTTAGAGCACCACCTCTGTATCTTTTACCATTTTGGCAGGCAGTAAACCATCTCCAGCAATGGCTGGATGGATTTCTATCAAACGCGGCTAAGAACCATCTCGATTAATGTAGCTTTTAATTAAAAAAACCTCATTGAAATCGCTTGATACTTATAGACAGACAGACAGACAGATAGGCTACAAACTTATAACACCCTTCTTTGCGCTGCAAAGGGGGTTAAAAAGTGGCCACCGTCGATCTCTTTAATTATTTAATCCAATGATAGCTATGTCTAATGCACTTGTTCCGAAAATTTTCATAAAACTGTCCACGGATATATGTAAGAGGTAAATAAGTGACCATCTTAAATCTCCTCATGAATTGCCAAGTGCCAATATCTTGGGCCCGACCCGTCAGCCACGGGCTAACCGTACCCCGCCCGACAATTTATCATCATACAATGATAGACAATTTTTCCCATAAGGTCCGCCACATTATCTATTCATAGCAGTGGCTAACTTAGGGTTACATTATGGAAATAAGGTGTTATCGTGGTGTCTTTTTAACCCACGACGCAAAAAGAGGTGTGCTATAACATTATAGCACCCCTCTTTTTGCGGGGTTGTCAAATACAGACAGATACACACACATCAAAATTGACGTGTGTGTGTATCTGACTGTCTGTCTGTCTCAGGAAACATAGCTCCGAAACTAATGAACCGATTTTGATGCAGTTTTGTTTTATTTGAAAACTAAAAGATCGAGATGGTTCTTAGCTATAATTTATGAAGATCTGTTCAGCCGTTTGAAGATCATCAGCTCATTTCCAAGTAGGAAAACTCAAAGCAACGCTACGCGCTGTGCTACTTCCGGTTATATTTTTGTGCTGGTCACAGGTTCAACCTAAAACCATTTTATTATCCTTAGGTAAAATATTATAAATGCGAAAGTTCGTTTGTTTGTTACGCCTTCACGTCTTAACTAATGCTCACTTTAAACATTTCTGCGGTGGTGTCGTGTGAGGCGGGTCGTTACGTTCCCTCAAATATGGTTGAGCGAAACGATGGCTGGTTCATGCGTCATGCTCGTGAACGGGTGCTGCCTGTGGGAACGGGTCTGCTTCTGTCTGCTTGTACTAAGGGCGTCGCATATATTTTTTTTTCCTGTTTAATATTATCAATCAGTATGACACTTCTTACTCAAAACATAGAATTAATAACTAATCCTTGTTTTGATTTCTCACTTTTTTATTGCTAATGACTAAAATGATTATTTGGTTTTCGTTATCACGATGTTTTCGTATTTTTTTGTCTATAGTTTTGTAAGTAAAGGCCTATGAAAAGCTTTTGGATATTAGTTTACAATTCAGTGCCTTAGGATGGGTAGCCTAAGTATGTCATGCTCTCTTTAATCATTTCTGCGGTGGTGTCGTGTGGGGCGGGTCGTTACATTCCCTCAAATATGGTTGAGCGAAGCGATGGCTGGTCCATGCGTCATGCTCGTGAACGGGTGCTGCCAGTGCGAATGGGTCTGCTTCTGAGTACCTATCTTAACGCATATTGAATTGTAAGAATTGCGTTTTTATTTTTATGTCTTGTATCAAGTGTTTTTTGGTTAGAATAGCAGACGGAGTGATTTCTAAACTAGTTGAAAGTTATTTACTCTCACGATTATCTATCTGAATGTAGTAGATATTTAATTTTAACCTACCTACCCATTGTATGTAACCTTTTGATAACTATTGTGATGGAAAATGACCTCACTTTAAATGTGGAGCTCATTTTTCAATCTTGACGACTCTGTATGAAATATACAGGGAGAAAAAAGCAGCCCTTGACGAGTTTCTTGCCGGTTCTTCTCGTTACAAGGTCTCCCGCTTAGGGTTTGCGAACCGATGGCGTAGCTTCTATGACATTCACAAGTGCTTGTAACAGCCTAGACTGAATAAATTATTTTGAATTTTGAATTTTGAATTTTAACTACTGAACCGATCATCATGAAAATTTGCATACACGTTCTCAGGATTTGTTCCGGATTCGTCATGTTCCTGATTCGTCGTATTCCAGATTCGCCGTATTCCAGATTCGACGTATTCCAGATTCGTCGGAATACAGTCAATGGCATAGATATGTTTTTATTTAAGTTTTTATTTAATTATAAGATACAAAAACAACATCATATACATTACATTTTAGTTCAAATATGAATTAATCTGAAGCATGATTGTAATAAAAAAAATACAAAATGGACACTTAATTTAGTGATAGTTTGTCCATTTCTGTAGTTTATTTTATTGTAAGACCTTCTCTGACATGCGCAACGTGATGGCGCGGCTCGCAAGCAATTTTAAACTTAAAAATGGTAAAGCGCCAGTGTTATCGATTGTACGTTTTACGACGAATCAGGAAATCGGCAAATCTGGGATTCGGCGAATCTGGAATACGACGAGTCAGGAACATGACGAATCTGGAACAAATCGTTCTCAGGGGTCCAGAGAAGGACATAGAGTACCTTAAAAAAAGAAAATGCAGACCAGTTGAATTCGGGCGAGTTATTACATAAACCATTTTATTTGTTCAAGTGCAATGAGACTTTACTGTAAAAGCTAATCTGAAACGCGAAACTTGTTCTCAAATTCGGAGTAACCAGATGATTTCAAAGTCAAAGTCAAAAATAGCTTCATTCAAATAAACTTGATTATTAAGTACTTTTAAATCGTCCATATATTTTTCTACCACCCGTTCCAGACCTTTTTTACGGTATTTTGCGGTATAGCCTTTTTACTCTACCGATTTTTAGGGTTACGTAGTCAAGTCAACAAGGAACACTTATAGTTTCGACATATCCGTCTGTCCGTCCATAGCTTAGCTCAGAGACACAGTAATGTCAAAGTCCCTTAGCTGTGCCCTTAGTACTAGAAAATTGGGATGTTGACTAATGAATAAAATAACGAAATACTAATAAAAATCGTAAACATATTAAACTTTTAGAGTAGCTTGTATACCTCTTGCTTTTATATATTGCATATTATTTGTTTTATGACCCTTCAAAGTCGGGTGGGCAAGTCCATTTAAAAAGTATAAAATTTATTAAAATAAATGATACCTTTAATTAGTTCGTAAAATGTATAGCAAATTTGTCTAATAAACCATTTTGATAAACACAATATTTAATATAGCTGCCGAACAAATTTCCTACGCGTTGCATACAAACTACTGAGGCGTGACGTCATAATTCAGTAGCCGTTAGTATGGAGTGTTTTTGGGCGAGTCCATTTGTGTGCATTTCACACTGTGATATCTCGGGCAGTTTTCAAGCTAGCGAAATAATTATTTTACCAATGTTTCTTTTTTTGAGAGGTAATTTATGTAATATAAAATAAAAAAAGTTGTCAACATCCCAATTGTAATTTTGCACGAATATGTATGCTAATCATGCCAAAAAGTAGTAGAACAAAATCTTGAAATAACTACTTAGTGTGACCCCCCACCCCCTTTCTACATTACATGTAAAGTGGGATTTAATCGATCAATGGAAAAGTTTTCTTATTGATTAGATAAGTATTGTACTTTATTATAGTCGTTAGTTGTGTAAAATCTCTATTTTGCAGGGTTATTTGTAAAACACCAACAATCTAGCAGGAGTAGATTACTAACATCTTAAACATTTGTTCTACAACTTTTCCAAAAACAGACAAAAAAATGGACTTTTCATACTAAACTCGATCAGCTGTTCGGACATATAAATGGAAAGTCGTTTTTTTTGTTTTCGGAAAAGTCGAAGAACAAATGTTGTTGTTATATAATCCTTAGTAGAGTAAGGTTAATATGGAACCCCTTACTGTGTGTGGCATGACATGCACTTGGCCAGTTTTTTCAGAACGATATCCACACAGAAATTGCTTGCTGAAATACGTGTATAAGGTTTAAGTAACAGCATACAACTTTCTTTAGAAATATGAAGCGAAAACTTAAGTTGGCAAATTCTCCTATAAAAGTCCCAAAACGCAAGAACCGGTAATTTATTATTTAGCCGCGTTGCCCGGGTTTTTGATCCGGTCGGATTATATTATGCATGAGGAATGCAAACCTGATATATAATGGAAAGGGACCCGATTCCTATATAACGCCCGTTTTATTAGAAAAGGGGAAGATACATGAGTTTTTGTATTGGCTTGGATTTGTGCCGTGGGACTAATGCCGGGTTTCTGAGGCACTTTTGTCTGTGGTTTATCTGTTCTATAATGGGTCCACTAGCTCCACAAACAAATTTGATTTTATTACAGGTCAATATTTAACAAAGGAAATAATAAAGTCCTTTTTATCTGTCTCTTATGTAGACGGAAAAGTTTTTGGCCCTTTTTAAAGCATGAATTTTGCGTGTTATATTTCTGGCAATAGTAAGCTTAGGCGGGTATATATTATTATGAATTTCTGGGATTACCAGTAAAATTAAAACAAATAAGGGCTTTTCAAAGTGACATTTAAAAAATAAAAAAGTAACTATTTCCTACACTAGATGGCGTTGATGGAAAGAGGTGTCAAAATTGTTTTTTAAAAATAAAAAGCGCTTGCTGGCTGACATCTGCGCAAAGATAAACATTTTAGGGTTACATTTGTCTGCCTACCTAAGTACTCTTCGAATGTTAGTAAAAAAAACATAGTGACACATTTTCATCAACGCCATCTATCGAGCCTACAGTTTTTTGTCATTGTCAAAAATATAAAATGTTGCTAGTGCTCAAAGAAAGATTTGTAATGTTTAAGGAGAAGATGTTTTGTCGAATAATTTTGCAAAAAATGGTTTAGCAGATTCAGGTCTTCTAATTTTGATGATAAAGATGTTCCTTACTGTGATATCTTTATTATTTTTAGTACAAAAAGGCCGCCTAACTAATATTAAAATTTATTGAATATTCATTCTGTAGTTTATTAAAACATTGGTTATAAACCAAAAGTTACCACTTTCGTTTTAATAGAGGTCTTGAGATAAAGGACTGACAACTTTTTGAACTGGCAACCTGCCATAGCATGTTTTTAGCACTTTTGTTATTTATGGAATGCGAACAAAGCAATTTGCATTTTTCGGTTATTATTAACTACTGAATTTATGTCTTAATTTATGTAGCTTTTAAGAGTGTTACAACAAAAGACTTAAGAATTGACTATTTTGAGACATAATGGAGCTTGTTTGAAAAATAAATACGTAATAATAATGCTAACATAAACTACCTATATACCTTTTTCAAACTATTACAAAGTTGCTTTATTGAGTACCTACCTATGGGAAAACATTTTCCTCACACAATCTTATTCATAAGTTCAAAATAAATCTTCAAATCTCAAAACCTGAAATTGCGAACCACTTTGCTCAAGCTCCTCAAAGTATATAAGAAATCAGTCTCAGTTCAAAGGCGTGGTAGGTACTTAAGTCGGTGTTTCATATTTTGAAGAGAGTACTTGAGACGTATCACATACTCCAGTGAGTGGTCGGCAAATAGATGGGTCGCCTCTTACAGAACCAGTGAGCCTGCGTGTTTTGCGAGCGTGGATGTATTTTTTTTATTGGATGAGGGATGTTTTACATAGGCTAACAGAGTTTCCACTAAGAGAAATTAATGCAAAACAAAAGTTGAGTATACACTACATTAAATTAAAGTATTATATTATAGCAAAAAAAACTTTTTACAAGCAAACCAATGGACAATTAACACACGACTTACCTCAAATGGTATAAACAATGACATTACATAGGTAACAGTAACACATTGATCAGCTGTTATACACTTTTTGAACTTATGAAAACTAAGGGAAAAATATCGATTTGTGTACATACAATATGTGTATTATTAGTAAGTATTAAGTATTACGAAATATATTGCTTAAAAAAAAAGGGGCCACTATAATGATTTTCCATACAAAGTTCTGAAAGGTATTTTTCTGATAAATTCAATCGAATTTGACATATTGTTTGAAAGTTGTAACAGTTAACTTACCGTTGAATTTCACGTTTTTAGGGTTCCGTACCAAAATGGTAAAAAAGGAACCCTTATGGTGTGACTCAGTCTGTCTGTCTGTCTGTCTGTCTGTCTGTCTGTCACAGCTAGATATCTCGAGAACTACTAATGGTATCAACTTGAAATTTGGAATAGTTTAAGATAAAATTTGCCCAACTATTTTGCAAATAAGAAATTAATAAAAAAATAAATATCTTTTTTACAACAGGGACTGAAAAGGGGTCTTAAAAATTTGAAGTGAGGTGACTAGGGCATGTGGGGTATCATATGAAAGAGCGCTGTTTGCACATTTTAAAACATTTTTTCTTTTTTACTTAGGCCACATAGTTTTCGACTTATGATGAAAAATGTAAAAAAAAATCCCGAGATAAGGGGGACCTTATCTCCGAAGTTTGCAAAGAGAAAAATCTGAAATAATTCTATGTGATTAGTAGTTTATGTAAAGATTATAAAAAAATAAAACGATGTCTCAATATAACACACTTTTTTAGAAATTCAAAAAACAAACAAAAATTTTTTAGTTTCACTACCCGTCAACAGATGGCGCTGTCCTAAGCATGCTAACCTAAGAGAGAAAAAATAGTTCCACTATCGGTCAAGAGATGGCGCAACCTAACACTAAAATAATAAATTGGTAGCTGGTTCGCCGTACGAATAAACGAAGAATAAGTTCCTACTTAGTAATATAAACCGTTTGCAATGTGGAGCGGCTGAAACGTTTTTTAGTCACCATAAGCAGCTGTGGTTAAGATTTGTAAATTAACTGTCCGCCTGTTCGCCCTTCCTCCTGTCTGCCGTTTATCCTACTTTTTTAAAGACTGTACTAAAGTAACATATCCAAATATATTTATGATTGTACGGAACCCTCGGTGCGCGAGTCCGACTCGCTCTTGACCGTTTTTTTTGTATCAAACTTCAATTTATTTTTAGTCTAACTGACACACGACATATAGGAGAAAAATTCGACAAAAAAACTTAGTCTTTAAATATTCATTTACTTATTTAACCATGGGTAAGTATATTGGAGGATTACACTAAAACTGTTTGTATGTACATTTTGATGACGAATTAAGCTCTGTATAGAATTGTTCACTCGAATTTATTTAAATCTTACAATTTCAAATTAAACTTTAATAGATAACTAGGCGATAAAAATTGGTTTCATTCGAAAATTGTGTTCAGTTAAAATAGAAGAAATAGAAATTATTTACCTATTTGCCACAAACATGGTAGGTACATTTGATGTTTCAATAGTATAAAAAAGTCTCTCATATCATATTTGACTTATAACAAAGGCATGCAAATATTGAGAACAAGTTGTGTTAAAAGGCTACACAAAAAAATATAAAAAGTGCGTACTAATCTTCTGCTAATTAAAATAAAATATTTAATCTTTAGTTATCTTATTCAAATTATAATTATTATAGTTTATACATGCTTATTTAATAATTTAATAATAATTAAAAAAAACATGTCAAAATATTATTTACGTCACAAAAAAAAAACAAATTGAAAATATAATAGGTAAATAAACTACTTTATTTGTGCTCATGTTGATTTTTAAATGATGAACTTAGTTGCCAGCGATTTTAATCATTGCTTATACTCATACTAACACGTTTAATATGTAGGCACTCATTATTCACGCTAAGTGAATATTTTCGCGTCACTGAATATTCATGCCTACATAAGTGATCACGGTGATTTTGGCACTGGAGAATTCAATATACTATGTGGCAAAATTTGAATAAATACTTTCAGAAATTCTAACCTTTCTGTATTCTTTTTGTATTGTTATGTTTATGGTGGTGGTAATCAAGGCAAAATGTTTAAAAGATATTATTAATTATTATGAATTAATCTAGTTCAAAAAAAGGAGGAGGTTCTAAAGCCAGTTGTTAACTGATTTTAATAATTATCTTTTTTTATAGTTTAGTTGGGGTCCCATTATTTTTAACAGAGATCTGGGTAGCAGTTTTTTTCATAATTGATAGAGGTTTTAATTTTTATTAATAAAAGCTTTTTTGTTTATACAAATTCTGAAAACCAGGTAGAAAAATAATTATGTACATTTTTTTTTATGGAACCATCACTGAAATCGCGAAAACAGTTTTAGCTATATACCCATTTTTTTCTATATTAAAAAATAAAATAGGAAACAGTTGTAATTTTTTTCGAGATTTCAGGGCCCTATTTAATAACGTGACAATTTGTCATAATCATAACAATTTGGTCTACATTGCGGTGTAGCTATGAGTAGTTTGTTCTATTTTCAAATTGGTTGACGCAATGGATATAAAATTGTCATGACAGGTGACAAATTATCAAGTTTATTAAAAAGGGCCTAGGACTTTTTCAATACAAAAAAGCAGTTTGTAAAGATCATTTCTACATGGTTTTTAGATTTTGAGTTTACCAAAGATAACCATGTACATGAAAATGGTTGGTATTATGCCGCACGACACAGCTAATAATATTTATTACTCCATTAGTGGTATCAAATAAATATTCATAAACTCAGAACGTGGAGCATATGGATTTTTTCTTCACAGCTTATATTTAGGGATCTAAATAATGTAGGTTAGCTTTGAGAAGGGATAGACATTAGGGGACCGTATGGACACTTCTGGATGGATACTGGATCTTTTTCAACTATGTTTTAGTAAATCTTTTTATCTTTTTACTAGCGGCCGCCCGCGACTTCGTCTGCGTGGAAAGGTTATTTACTATCCCTCGGGAACAATACTTTTTTCGGGATGAAAGGTACCCTATGTCCTTTTCTATACCCCTGACAACGTGTATGCAAAATTTCATGATGATCGGTTCAGTAGTTAGAACGTGAAGGCGTAACAAACAAACAAACAAACGGACTTTCACATTTATAATATTAGTAAGGATTGCGTCAAACGCATGCAGTACAAATGAAGATATTTGGAGAAGTATAGGGCATTGCATGCCCTATGGCACTTGAGGCATGCGTTAAATGAAAACGCTAGATAAAGGGAAAACGACTGGGTATAGAATAGATACACCATTACAGTTGAGTGGTTAAAAAATATCTGTCAAAAATTGCAAATACGACACGTTTTGTTTAAGATTTATAATATATTTTCATTCCAGTATGTTAAAAAGGGATATCCTAAATTCATGTGTATTTAATTATTGTCTGACAGCACTTTTACTTCATCATTTCTTTAAATTTAAATTTGAAAATTGTTTATTTGCTTGGAACGTAGTTTATTATCGTTAGTAATACAGGGTATAGATAGATCAATATGTCCCGCCCTTGAAAGAACATGTCAATATTATAGATATGTCAAATAAAATACAATTAACACATTAATATTAAAACAAATTAATTAAAAAGTGTCAGAACATTCATTGAATTCAGCTGAATATTAAAAAAAAAGTCATTATAAATATTATAATATCAGCTAATTTAGTCAATTCATGTGTAAATAAACCACTACTTAAACATAACATACAAGATTTTCCCAAATTATATAAGTTTCAAAAAAGGTATTTTCCCTAAAACTACACTACAATAGGTATGTCTCGGGTTGTTACACTTACAAATTTATGCTAAAAGAGGGGGTTTAAGAACCCCTATTACTCAGTTTCCCCCTTCACAAGATGGGGGTACACTGATAACTCGCCCAAAATAATACGAGGCAATTTGGACTGTGTGCTTAAGGGAATAAAATGGTGATTACATTGTACCTACTTCTTAATTGTTATGAATACTTATGGCATTTATAATAGGAAAGGTGTAAGAAAAATTAATACTTACGGTTAACTTTGAGTTCCATAAAGTTATAAAATAAACTGTTAGTTAATATTTTAATACTTTTATATTCACGTTGTAACATTGTAACGTAGCTTGTTAAGTTGTTTAACCCTAAAAAGCTAACGTTCCCAAACTTTCATGAGAAGCTAACCATTCGACTTTTTGACGAAAAGGTATATTTTATTTGCTTATTAAAATAAATTCATTGTTTTTTTTAAGTATAGGATGTAAATTAAAGATCATTATTGAAAAAAATATGTTCATTAATCTTTTAATGTAATAAATCTCAAATCTTATATGGCACGTGTATTTTTAAGCTCAATTAGGCACTTTAACTGACAATGACTAAAATAGTTTTTTTTGGTTAGTTATAAAGAAAAAATCTTAAAATTAGTAATTAATAACAAAGAACTCAATAATTTTAGCGCAAGATAGCCAAAAGTCAACTGTTTGCTCAAAGTACAAGCAAAAAATTTGTAAAAATGCAGATATCTCGTCAACAAAATTAGTTATCGACTGAACATGACCAGCATACGACACAGTCTTGCGATCACTAAGGGTCCCTCCAGACCTACCAGTTTCGTTTCTTTGCTTTGCTGCTCTACTTGCTGTTTAGACCGCCGGCCAACCAGGGTCATTTTCAATCTATCGCATATTTGGACCAGACCAAATTGGCAAGATAGTCATTAGCTTGGTGTTATCAAATATCATCGTCTGGGTTGCGAAGTAGGAAGCTTCTGGGAGATATGCCACCCTAAACATGGTTTCCGATTGCTAAAAATAAATCGATCGCATGTTTATATAAATTGTGAACAGGGTTGTGGGTGTCATCATTACCTATCTGAACAATTTTTTTGTGTTTTCATAACGATCGTTTAAGGAACAAAGCTCACAAGAACACTCTTATATGTGAAATGTACTTAGATTGAAAATATGCGATAGATTGAAAATGAGCCTCTTGGCCGGCGGTCCATTGCCGAACAGCAAAGCAAAGAACGGAAACCGGTAGGTCAGGGGAGACCCTAAGTTTGCACGAAGACACAAATCTGTATGCACAATATTAATTAAAAAGTTTCAGAGAAATATTTATTCAGTGTTCGTCATTTTGACGAACGTAGCTTTCTAGGGTTAAATTAACTTATTTATAAATGTATCAAATGTTTAACATATAAAAACGCACTAAATCAAATACTTCACTAAAATTTTAAGGTTGTGCGTAATTTCAGATACACATAAGTAAATTGCGATGTTATTGTAGTGAATTGTGGCACAAGCAAATCACTGGTGTGTCGCCAATCCGAGCTTTATTTCCCACCCTTCAGTGTCAACCCTACTCTTCAGTAACACAATAGTACTAAAAGGTACTATTATCTGACTGAGACCATCTGTAAGGTGATATATACTAAAGGTACACATTTTTGTGTACCGATATGTTGCTGTATACTGGCGTTGGTGAAAGCTGCTATAATGAAGTAGATTTTTGTATTTATAATTTTAACATAGTAAGCCATGTGGTCGAAATTAGACCATAATATTTATTATAAGGAAAACGTTAGTTATTATGCTGTTTTAATTTAGGCATGTTTTAATTTATTTTAGGTTTAACCAACTTCATCTACCGAAACACTAGCGCGTCAACAGCTAAAAACAAACATAAAAGGAAATAGGTTTGTTAGATGCTTCATTGTAGGGAATTTAAAATTTATGGACAATGAAGAAAAAAGATAATCGAGTTTTAAAAAAACCATTATATTTAATGAAGTTGTACGTACCATGGGCAACAGCGTCGCTTAACCACTGCTAAGGTTAAAATCGCTTGCACGCCGCGCCCGCTGTCACATACGTTTAGTTCGCGCAGGGGCGATACGCGCGCACACGCGACGCTGTTGCCCATGGTACATAGGCCAACAAGATGGCCTTCTCAAATGGCCAATTTCCTATTCGTTCGCTAACTTAAAACTTAAAAATTAGCAATTAGACGATCAAGTCACACGTCGCAAGTTGATGTAAATCACAGACATTGTTGTACGTGTATTGTATATGAAATTGTCAAGTCTACGACACGTAATTTTAGAGTTTAAGGCTTATTTTGAAATTTTTAAGTTAGCGGACGAATAGAAAAGTGGCCATCTGAGTAGGGGGACTGTATATATTAATTAGTTTAAAAAAAATGTTTTATTCACTTCTCAAGCTTACGCGCTCACTAGACATGAAATAAAACAATTGTTAACGGATACTAGCGCGGTTTTATTGAAAGTACTTTGGTAATTAGTTGGTATTTGGTTTGATTTTTGGTTTTCCCGACGTTTCGGCAACTTTGCAGCTGCCTGCCAAAAAATGTTTTGTTGATCAATATTAACAAAACATTTTATTAAGTCTGTTCATTATAATAAAAATCATCATCAAAAAATGCTCGTTAATGTTAAAAACAGCAGGTTTTATATTTCAATTAAGGTGCCCTTCCCGATTTTCCCTTTCAAATTGACGTTTTAAATGGAAATTTAATGTAAAACAAAGATATCAAATTGCCTTCGCGTAATTAAAAGACAACAAGAAATATCGGAGGTTACTAATGAACCTCGCTAGGGTAGGATTGTCTGCTTTAATTTCTTGTACTTAATAAGGTTCTAGCTTAATAAATTGGTTAGAAGGTCCGGAAAATTGCTGTGAATACAATTGATAAATAAATTATAGTTTTTTTTGCATTTCACAATAGGGAACGTGCATAAGTCACCGATTTTGATAAATTTGAGCTTGATCGCTGCGAATACGTATAAAAACATGATGGAACAGAAAAATAAGAAATAAAATGCTAAAACTTTAGTTTTATCACACAAGGGAAAATAACGTTTTTTTTTGTTTTCGGATATAATGCACTTAACAGTCGGATAGAACATCAAATAAGAAATAATATTTTGTATGACACATATGTACTTAAACGCAATATTTAGGGAGATATTAGAAAATTCTTGACTAACTCCATACTAATGAACTGAAACGTGACATGAGTGACGTCACAAATGTTGACCTTTTTGTAGAGAGCGTTTTCGGCGGGTGCTGCTGCGTGCTAACTTCAAGTCACTATATCACGAGAAAAAAACACAAGAGAAAAGTTTTAATATTACAGTTGATTTTATCACGCATTATACTTTTGATTATGATACAAAAAAAATTGATGCATGTTCCCTATTCTATTGTTTGCTGTAACAACGCTGGCTTGCAGCGAAAAACTCAAAAGCTTATGAAACAAATAACAAAAAAGAAAAACCTCCTTCAAAAAACCTGAAACAAAAACAGCTTCAAAATTAAATACCTCTAAAAAAGCGAGAAATAATATTCAAATCATTAGTTACGCATAACATTATTAATAAAACACGTCTATTGAAGTCGGGTGGGGCTGGAAGACAAGTATTTTTTTTTATATTTCTGAAAGCCCCACCCGACTTCATTAGACGTGTTTTATTAATAATGTTATGCGTAACTAATGATTTGAATATTATTTCTCGCTTTTTTAGAGGTATTTAATTTTGAAGCTGTTTTTGTTTCAGGTTTTTTGAAGGAGGTTTTTCTTTTTTGTTAAAAAAGTTTTTTATTTTCAACTTTTTAGTGGCAGGTATGTAAGCATGTAAATATTTTTTAACTTTATAAAATATATTGTCATAAACCTACCAAAATCCAAATCACTTTACATATACTATTTGAATTTGAGGAGTTCCCTTGTGTATCTTCGAAGTTCAAAGTCCAATACCGATGAAATTAAAATGTGACCACTCTTGAAGTATACCCTTTCAAACAAAAAAAGAATCATCTAAATCGGTACATAAACAAAGATGTTATGTTCGAAAATCCGTAAAAACACGTGTAATGGCAAGCTAAATAATTGACATTTTTCAGGATTATGAAAAAACTACCAGCCAGATCTCTGTAATTTTTTTATGGGACCACACACAAACTATGTTCTTTAAGATAAAAAAAGAATTGTATAAATCGGTTAACAACTGACGAAGTTATGGTAAAACATACATAAAAAAAAATACCGACGACTTGAGAACCTCCTCCTTTTTTTGAAGTCGGTTAAAAAAGAGTCTTATAAATCGGTCCTTAAACAAATAAATTTTGCTCGATCATCCATAAAAATATCTTGTAATGGTTACGAAAGTGATAGTATTTTCAGGATATCCTGTAAACTACTGAAACTATTTCCATATCTCAAAATCGGAAGTAAAGAAGGAACATTAGTTCTTTGAAATGAAAAAATTCAAATCGGTCCATAAATGTCGGAGTACTGAGGTAACGAATATTAAAAAAACAGAATTTATTACCCCCCCTTCTTTTTTAAGTCGGGTAAAAATACTCTCACTCAAAACAAGTAAAAAAAACTCTAAGATAGGTTACAGAAACCTCACTTATTTTTTTTTTTTTTTTATTTTTTTTTTTGGGAAACATACAGCATAATTTTTTACATATAGTTACATCATACATCATTTTACATTAGCCTAAACAGTTTCCACTACGCTGCTGCTACATTATGCTGCTAAATGCTACTCGTCTTGGTAAGAAAAGGTTTCTTGTACACGGTGACTGAATTTTCTTACTCTAAAATTATGAAAATATGTTTAAGAGAATGACGGTGTTCAAAATGCCCGTGGATTCATCCACCTACTTATCCCATTATTGTTCTATTAACTATTTATTTATAATGTCTTTTTATCACTTGACCTTTTCACCTATCAAGCACGACTCCATAGTTTATTACACGACCTTAAACTTATAGATTAGCTGTGGCTTAGTGTTGGCATTTTGAATGTTAACCAAAGGCTTGAAATTACTATAATAAAGTAAACCAAGTACAAAAAAGTAATTAATAGTTAAGCCAAATAGTTTTAATGAAGTCAGCTAATATTTTATACATTTTATAGAAGCAAGAAAAGAGGGTAAAGGACAATTCTTATATAGGGGAAGTAGGGTAAGGGATGACCCACATCTGTCAGCACGGAATCGCATTTTTTCATGAAATTCCCCAGTAACCCGAAAACATAGCACGGCTTGCTTCGGGAAATCTCGGGACAAGCTCGCAATCTGCAAGCTGTGACAGGAATGAAAATTTTTGTTTACCCAGCGGCTGTGACGTGGTAAAGTATAATGTAAAAATGATTTGAAGGGACCGGCGTGTTCGCCGAGCAAGAGAATTTCGCGTTGCCGCAGAACACATAAATGACCTCCTTAGTGATATACTAGGGGGTCATAACAAATTTGGTAACGATCGCGTAAATGGCTGACTCTGGGTTCACAGGATGGAGGGGCACTCTCTGATGCTAAATATGTCGGTCTGTTTGCGTGAAGTGGTTGCGTTCTTTTTATATGTAGGCTGAAAAATGTGTTATCGTTACTAAAAAAAAAGATTACGTAAATGGCTGACAATAGTACAGCAAGTAAATACTAGTTGTACTTACGTGAATACGGAAGGACTGAACAGGTTGCGTTATGTTAGTTAGTGTAGTAAGACTTTCGTTCATTACCATGCGCTGCAAGGGCAGTCAATCATCATCATCATCATATCAGCCCCACGACACCCTCTGCTGGGTATAGGTCTCCCCCAAGGATCTCCACGACGATCGGTCCTACGCTGCTCGCATCCAGCGGCTTCCCGCGATTTTCACCAGATCGTCGGTCCACCTTGTAGGGGGCCTACCCACGGAGCGTCGCCTGGCAGTCAATACTTATCAACAAATCCCACATACCTTTATCATCAGACCTAAACTCCGCCTCCAGCTCGGCCCTAGTCGGCTCGGGCTCGTGTTCCGGCTGCTTGCTGGCCGCCTTCATGCTCATGGTCTTCCTGGTCTTGTGCCCGCGGAACACCGCCTGGATCTTAGTAGCCGCCTGCTCCTCCGATGGCTGGCTCGCCTCTGTGCACTTCTGCTTTTCTTCTGGAAAGAAAACAGGATGTTAGTAATTTGTAATTGTGACGACCTGAATGGTGCAGTGGTCAACATGCCGCCTACCACGCAAGAGGTCCCGAGTTCGGTTCCCGGCCGGGCAGAAATTGAATTGATGAATTTTAATATCTGTGGCGGGTCTGGGTGTTACTATGTATAATAATATTATATTACAAGCTTTGCTTAGTTTGGGGCTAGATGGCGCTGTGTGAAATTGTCCAAGCGTTATTTATTATTAATTTATTAAGCGTTGTAAGGTTTTCATTTTTTAGGAAGTCTCCTTTTAGGCTTCCTACGCACCGACAGGTGCCTAGATTAGCACCTAGATACAACTGGTTACTTGACAGGATACACGGTGACCGCACTATAAGGTGGGTCGTTAGAATAGGAGCCTTGGTCTCATGGTCCTTGGTTATTTAAGCCTCGCGCCTAAGTGCGCGACTAAGAGGCGCCTAGTGCGCAGTGCGGCCGGTTGCGAACATTCGTGAACGTTCTTTTTACTTCGATACATTATCTAGGATCAAGGCGCCAATCTAAGGCCGGGTCTCCTGCGCCGTGTTTTTGTGTTTTCAAACATCAAAACAATGTTTTCTCAACATGTTTGGGGCGTGGCCTATGAGTTTTGTTTTGCAAAAACACAAAACATGTTTGCCGAGACGAACGGAAAACATCCCCCGCTCTCGCCTACGGGGAGGGGAAGTAAGTAACTCATTTTGTGTTAGCGCTCACTAGATGCAGACGTCTCGCCTGCGTTCGTGTGCCATTGTGTGATTTGTGTTTCGATGGATTTGTGTAATTTTCTTTGTGATGGACTGGAATAAGGAGAATACTTTATTTTTAATTGAGTTACTCAGAGAAAGACCGCTTCTTTGGGATGTTATGGTGATTGGGATGAGCCGTGATTGGACGCAAATTTTCTAACAAAACATGTTTTAAAAACAAAACCTAGGCTTTTTTTTTTTTTTTAATAATGTCTTTTCAACATGTTTTGTTGAAAATTAAGCGCAGCAGATCCGACTTAAGCACCTGTCGGTGCGTAGGCGGCCTTAGGAAGCTTGACGGAATGTGTGTAGTGTATAACCATAACATGTATAAGTATCATAAAGCCAAACTTTGTCTATTATTAGAATATTCTGAATCAGTAGATACGTGACAAATACTTCAATAGAACCTACACTAACGCCTAGTTAAGTAAACCTTTCCTTTTGTCTTCTATTTTAGGTCAACCTAAACTAGCTCTTAAAACTTAGGTAATATAGGCTAATTTTGAACCATCCATGGCATGCAAAACATCTCATTTTTGTATGACAACACAGTCGTGCCAATTTGCAGTCACTCGTGAAAGCAAATGCGAAACTTTGCGGCTTCACGCCAAACTTCACAAAATGGCATCAGGTCAAGGGTGAATTTCGAAAATGTATCAGTATAAAAAAATGTTTAGTTTGAGATTTTATATTTATTTGTGGATTTCAAAAAGCATGGTCATTTTTGTTATAATATATTTTCATGAAGGTTAAAAAGATTAAGGCACAAATTACTTATATTACAATCTTATTAGAAAGTATATTATATTAGAACGATAATTGGAAGCCATTTGATCCGCTTCGAACTTTAAGTCAGGAGTAATGTCATAAATAAAATAAATCGAAAGACGAAAATCGTTCTATTATCGCAATCCTTTTCGTGCCTTCACCCTTTGCACGAAAAGATAGTTCACGATACGAAACTTAGCAAAATCCTCACCACAAACAAAACAAAGCTAGCTAACGTTAAACTCGATAGTGAAATCGTTTTTTTTTTTAAATTTAGTTTAATTAGGATCAACAAACATTGACAAAATGAAGTTATACTTATACACTTACAAAAGAACTTGCCAATTTTGTAAACAACCTCGTTATTAGTTTGTTCCGCAAATCGCGATGTTTTATCATATAAATGCAATGGGACTAGGGTTACCATATCTCAGGATTTGTCCGGAGATCTCAGGATTTTTGGGCTTTGCTCAGGATTGCGGCCGGATTTTGAAAATCTGAGGAAATCTCAGGATTTTTAGAATTTTCAATAAAATTCAGTACATTTGTGACAAAAAGTACATTTAATAGAAGGATAAATAAGCTTTCTATTATTTAATCAGTTTGTCGCTGCCGACTATAAAGTTATATACTTCCTCAGCTCGTACGATAACAATCACAACGTTCCCTAAATCCTAATTAATTTCTGCAAAGTGCTACTTCGAAATTCACCTAAAACACTATGAAATCTGGCATTTACTTTGCTTAATTACAAACCCAGCTTAACAACGCTGCTCTATACTTAGAAGTTGACCTTTTTTGATCTCTGTACAATGTAAATGGAGATGCATAATATGAACATAGGTTATGTGGAAATATTATATTCGCTATTCATTTGGGTGAGCTGAAATTTCAAGTTGCGATGTTACAAATAGCTTTGCATGTTTATGCAAGAACATTATTGTAAGAGGTAAAAAGTATTCATAAAAACATAATTTAGACTGTTTTGACATTGAAAATGTCTATCAAATCCTTTTCGGCCCATATGCTATTTTAGCTATATTTCCGATGATAATTGAGATTTTGCCATGAAATAAGTGTCTTCAGGTTAAAAATTTTATTGTGGATCCGACAGTGAAGGAATTTTAAAAATTGGCTGGATAGATTTGAGAAATTTTGAAAATTGTAAAAAAATCAGGAAAAAAAACTATCTTATTTTAGTAAGTCAGCACTTTCCCCACAGCTCTCAACGTAGAAGTCCTAAATGTTGGAGACCAGTTCTAACAGGGCAATCAATCTTTTGAAAAGTACCAGGCTAGCATGAATATAAAGGAGGTCGCAATATCTTTTGTCACAATCGTAAAAATAAATAGGTACTACCTAGGTAACTTTAAAAATATAATAGGATTTTGCATTTGATTTGATTTTGGTTTTACGTAAATTTTTGTATTCATTTTCAATGCCTCCGAAGATTGCGGGAACTGCAGGTTCTGTGGATTTTTTTTTTACTTTTGGGCTGAGCTGAAAGTGAAAAGTAAGAGAGGAAACTTCCTAATATTTCATATCTGACATCCGACCATTAATGATAATGGTTGCTTGTATAAAAATCTAAATGAAAGAGCTCATTCATTTATTTCGTTTCTTTGCATCGTGCAAGGAAACAAAAGAATCTAAAAGCGTGAAATGCAAAAAGTAAATATCACTTTGCACTGAAAGAAATTTTATTTTATGAATATCACTTTAGAATCTAGACTTGCAGCCCATTCGCCAAATACCTATACAGATTTATGCCAAAAAATTTATTTCAGATTTTCATTTCAGTTTTCAATCTTCTTGAGTGTTTATCTGGCAATGTTTCAAACTAATTAAATATTTTTCATAGTTTTCAGCAAGTAGGTAGGTACTCTAGATTTTAAACTAAATAGAGTGATGTGTTACTTATATAGATTATTTATAGCTATTGTGGGAAGTAATATAGATTTTTATAAACTTCCTAATATTATAAAGAGGTATGGTTTGTAAGTTTGTATGATAGAGGTAATCTCCGAAATTACTCATTAGAAGGCCTATTACATAGAAAACAATTGCAATAAACGGACGATGTATATCTCACTTCGTGACACTATTAACTCACGAATAAGGTTCAATTTCAAGTAAAATCGACGAATTGCGTCCGATTATCACGTTTCTTTTTACGTAATAGAGGCCTGTCGATTTGAAAATATCGTTGAAAATTAGAAAACATCACTTTCTTGATTGGAAAAGGCAATATTTTTCCCACGGACAGTGGCATTCCACTCAAGCGGAAGCTAGGCTTATCATGTCAAAGTCGCTAACAGTGCAACACGAAAACAAGATCGTAATTTCTTAGCAATATTTTTAGAAAATATTTCTTCAAATTAAAATAGCCACATTTAGATATTTTTTTACAATCTGATTAGGCACTAACTTCTGGTTTAATTTAAAAATGGAACAGAATTTAGATTCCAAATGGGTACCCATATGAAATTACTTGCCAAGTATATTAATAAACAGGCCCTTACAGTATCATTTGAAAAATATAAACTGAGGGAAATAAAGACTATGTGATAGAGATGAAATAAATTACACTTTTGCCAGAAACGGCACCAAGGGATACCTTTTATTTTATAGTCCGAATGCAAGCTTAAAGACATTAAATTTTCACAAAATCTCGCGTAATTCTACGAAATCCCAGAACAATTTCTCCGTCGAAAAGTGTGGGAACAACGAGACTAAAATACGTTGAATTTGTCGCGAACAATAGGTTTGAAAATTTTACATTTTCTTTGTATTTTCACTGACATTATTTTCTGGCCCACTGAGACCGGCTTTTGATAAAAGGCACTTTTGACACAACTTTCTATGAATTCAGTAGGATTATTCAAAGTTTTTGTATTAAACCTGTCTACACTAATATAATTTAATACTAATATGAAGGAAGTTCCTTCATAAAATGAAAAATAAAAATCCCTTTCAATCAAATAGAAAAGCCGTTTAATCGAAAAACATCATTATTTCCTCTGTAGAAAAACTCCACATTTCCGCATGTTTGCATACACATAACATCTACTGAGAAAACACTCAAGCGCTTTTTCGCTGAAAGAGCATCAATGTATCAAGTAACGGTTTATTGTCGTTCGTAAACACTTCCATACATCACTATGGTGTTTGTTACATCCTGAAGGCGTACTATGCAATACGAATGACGAACGAACGATATTCGGACGATGTTTTGTTCCGTTTCTTCATGAAATCAAAGAATAAGTGATTTTAAAACACAGGAATAAGATACAAAAAAAAAGAAAATTCAATGGGAATCGTGAATTATTTTTCACGCTACGATTTTGGCAATTAAATGATACCCTATACCGGTCACTCACATTCGTGCAAATAGGTACGCGAACCCACAAGTGTAGGACGAACTTCGCAAATGATTATGCGAAGTTTTCGAGACATTCGTACTTTTACAGGCTGTGTCGGTTTTTTGTCGCACATCAAAGCGCGCGAACCTCGATCCTTCGCTTAGTCTCCCACACATTTGTGCCACAGACCAATAAGCATTTGTGCTACCCTGAACTGTTGTTACGCAAACGATTGCAAAGGTGACAGATGTCATAATTTTTCGTAGTTGTGGCGTCTAATAGCGTACCTTTATCTAGCCTTTATAATTATAAGTAAGCATACGAACACGCATAAAAAGGTCCAACAGTACCATTAAAATCATCTTCACCGTCCATTGCTCACAAAGTCGCAAGCAAGACTGAACATTCGTGAACAAGTGTAGGAGGAAGCGCAAATGGGATCGCATACTCATATTCGAACCTATTTGCTTAGCCGCTGAGTTTGCGAATGAATGCCTGACAGGCTGACAGCCCTTCACATATTGTGCAAACATTCGTACAATGTACAAACTTTCGCTCGCACGTGTGTGGCCGGGGTTATGAACAATCTAAAAGAGTTGTATGAACATTTTTATTATAGTCGCTAACCGATATAATCCATCAGTACCACGTAATGTCACAGATACTGTTATTCTTGCTATAATAAATAACGTTCTAGAACATTAGCAGCAAAAATCTGCATAATTGCTTTCAGAAAGTTGGGTCTTTATGGACATCCGCTGGTTTGGAAATAAAACTAAACTACTCTGGTTGGTAATAAAACTACACGGTATGAATGAGCTGTTGGCAGACCGTAACGTTATGGGCAAAGTGTGGGGTTTAAAATGGCTTGTGATGGGGGGATTTTGTAGATTTTTTTACAAGTATTATAAATGAGACTGTAACTCTATTCACCTGTTACCTTATCACGCATGCATTTTATGACAAAAATTCATTTTCTTTTGACAGTTGAGTGTTGAGAAATCGCTATTATCAATATCGTGTTTGGTGGTCATGCCATACTTTGGGGGCGGACCGTGACGAAGGACCATTATTACATTTCTTTTAAGTTCTTTCCGACATAGAATCAGTTGAGATAATTAAATGAAATTGATTGAATGTATTTCATAGATAACGAGGTTTGGAATAGTAGCTAATTTAATTATTTACATCAATTGATTTTGTGCTGAAAATAATGGCCTAAGTCGTGTTTACAACCCGAGACTAATGTGTCGGTGTTTGTGATCTTCAAAATAATAACAACAATCCACTATGAGATGTCTTCGCCAGCTCCCGAAATCTCGCAGCAGTCATCGCAGGTAACTTGTGATCCTTCATTTTTCATTTATTAAATCATTAATTAATTAATTCATTCATTGTTTTATTCATTCATTGTTTCATTGCTTCATTTGAATCGCCCACCCTACCATATTTTTTGGTAAAATTGCACTGCTCTCAAGTGTATTTCTGGAATCCCACAGATGAAGTTGCGGGAAAAACTAGAATTATAATGGTGCAACGGAAATATTTTCACGTATGCATACTCACTAAAAACTTTTGCTTAATAACCTTACTTTATATGTCGTAAGAAAAATCTGAACGCTACTTTCGGTGAGAAAATTCTCAGGTCAGGATACTGAATGTTAGACTGTGACTTAAGATTTATACACGGTAAATTTTTAAGTATATCAAAAAATAAAATGGGGTTTTCATAGACCACCTAAATGAACAACTTTTACTATGGGCCAACCACGAAATCGCAAAAAAAATCAGCTATTCCATACATTATTATCCCTCATTCCTCTACGATCCATCGACGAGGCTCCACCAGTGGATCAATATAGTCGAGTCAATGTTGTACTTTTCTATGGAACAGCAGATTTTTTTCGCGATTTCGTGGTTGGCCCTATAGTAAAAGTTGTTCATTTATATGGTCTGAAATCCCCATTTAATTTTTAGATATAGTTAAAAATTAACCGTGCATAAAATGTTTTAAAAAACCGAGGCGAAAAAAATTGTTTGACTAAAATACCTTATCGTAGCACAAACTTAAATATTGATTAGAAATAGCATAGTTAAAACATTTAAGACATTATTTCCTATAAAATATATTTGATAACGTCAGGTAAGATATTATTTTTCTTTTATTTTCATTCTTACTCAACTATTATCCGGTTAACGAAATAGCACCTAATGTTGTTTGTAAAATACATAAGTATTTTCAAGGACCAATTACGAATAATAACAGAAATGATTTCTCTGTATCAAGAAGTGGTTGAGGCAATCAATTTAATGCGTATAAATTGGTGCTGAACCCTTCGCTTTTATGAGAAAATAATCTGACTGGAAATTTCTTTTATTTCTTTTTTATTATTCATAAGAATACTGATATAATCTTCTTAAAGGAATGTTAGGTACTTTTTGTGTTTATTTCGGTAGAGGCCTTGTAAAAATATTTAGGCGCTTATTTTAGTTAAGTAATGGTGTCGATTATCGACTTAACTTAATTGACAGGACTAAACTTAATTTTGGCATTGTGTTCTTGTCTTTCGATACAGAAAGAAAAAGATAGAAAACTCAGTAGTTGCCAACCGAATTGACACCGCCCTACACCGAATAATGCCCTACAATTTTATTTAGAACAGTAGTCACTTATGAAGTCAGTATTATCAGTATCATTATGAAAATTTCAGTTTTATTTTGAAAAGAACTGTCTAATTTTTATAAAAGAATTGTCTTATTTAAAAATCTATCGCAATTGCTGTCATTTGACAGATAGATGTGATACATTGCTGCATTTCTTTGGTACGTTTTTATTCGTACCAAAAAGAAGCATCAATGTGTTACATACTGAAAGCGATTGCGATAGATTTTGAAATTAGACAATAGAAAGGCTGGTTCTTCGCAGTTGGAAAGCAAAGATATCAATAAAATTAAATAATGAAGCAAAAATTATAATATCATCTCGCTTTTATGGATCTATAAGTTCCTAAAGTTAATAAAAAAACATTTTTATTATACGGTAAATTGACATTAAATAACTACTGTGTTGGCATGTTACCCAACACTATTTTTACAATACATCACTACTTCAATTTTAGGGGCACTTCCCGCGCATGAGTAAATATCATGTGCTTCCAGTTCTCTCCATTTCCGAACACCATTGCGTGTGCTATCGTGTTCCCGTTCGACATCCATTTTTAATGTCCCCACTGCTGGGGCACAGGCCTTCCTTATGGGTGAATAAGGAAGATGGGCCATAACCCACCACGCGGGCCCAATGCGGATTGGTGGGTGTTAACGACTGCAAATGCACCTGAAACCAACAGTTTAACGTGCTTCCTGAAGCACGGAGGAGTTTGAGATAATACATTTTTGGTCACCCATCCTATGACCAACCCTTGCGAAAGTTGCTTAACCTCCGCAATTGCTGGGCCAGGCACTAAACCACTACGTCATCGAGCTCCTCTTGTGTGTTCCCGTATTCCCGTGTTTCCATATTTTATTATCTACACACAAATAAGTAATAAGTAAGGTAATTAAAAATGCACATTTGCTCATATCTATAACTACGTCCGCTCTTTAGGTGCCACGGCACACGCTGACCAAATATCTTATCAACCAACTTAGCTAAGCTCATAAGTTTTTAAACCAAAAATTTCATAATCTTTCTTGAAAAATGTTACACTGCATTTAACCCACACAGTTGCAAAAGACATTTGGGTCGGGCCGGCCATATCATAAACCACAAGTTATATGGCGCTAATATGCCGCACTGTACAGTAAATCGCAGCTAAATGCACCTTCAAGAATCCGACGTGATGCACAGAAGAAACTATTACAGTTGTGCAGTGGCGAGCAAATAAATTGGGTTCAACTCGTAGAAAATATTTTTTCAGCAATGGGTTTGCAAAATTAATGATTGTTTTTTGGACAAATTCCTAGAGTGCACTAAAAATCAACAAAATATTTTTTTGGTGATTTCATAACTAATAATGAAATGGTTGGAGTTATTGAAGTTCTTGGGACAAAATTCCTCAAAAGATGAGAGTGAATAGACATTGCAAAAAATAAAATAAAAAATCATTACTAAACATTATATTAGTTATTTATTATTATGTAACTATTTTTGGGACCCAATTCCATTGACATGTTTTAATCAAACGTAAACACAAGTGAAGTCGAAATATAACTACACTTCGCAGTCTACTAATCCAGTAGCTGATTGAACTGTCACGATCTAAACTATTCTAATCCTTATCCCTACAGACTGGATCGGAATAGATCAAATCTAATTTAAATTCCTTGAATTTCAAAGAAAATCTCCTGAATAGTGTCTGCTTGAGGCATTTCTCACAAAATATAAGTACTTTTTCAAACCAAACCGTTTCGAATCAAATAAGTAATTTATTGGATAGTCGTTATTGGCTTTTAGAGTTATGTTTTGAAATTGTAACTAAGACTGTAAGTGAGCTGTGTAATGTCCCTAATAAAAAAAAAAAGCCCATAAAGAATTTCAAAACCTAAACTCAACTCGAGCTAGAAATAGTTGTAGTAATTGTACACTTCTAAATATTCTTGTCTTAAGGCTCCGTTATGTGAAATCATTTGTCTCTGTCTTTTTCTTTACGTGTAAAGAATATGGATAATAACTCACTTTTGCACTTTTTCGATGTTTTTCGTTGTTTTTTCATCATTATCATTAGCACAATTACCTTTCTTGAGAAAAGTTATTGGAGCAACTGCACAGTACATTAAAGTGTATATTGATATAGAATTCAATACGTTTCCGCTATTATATACGCCAAAAATATGGCCCGCAACAAGCGCTTTGGATAATATTCTGATTTTTTTTTTCCAATCATCTGTGAGGTTTATACGCAATTTAATACTTGTAGCTACTAAATAATCTCTTTAGCTCGTAGTATGTTTTTTGTGGCTACAACTTTACGTTTTCTATATAAAAATATGGCCCGCGCAAACCATGTTTTCCTATTATGGCCCCTTAAGGGCTGTCATTAAAACTATTTCATTAGTGTGAGGTTAAAAGGAATTTGTAATTAGGCATGCCTAACTATCCTGTTAATAAGCCGCTGAATTAATTTTAGATCAATACGTCGATAACAGCAGATTGGACAACAAAATTGGGTGAAGTACTAATACAATTTACGGTTAAATATAGCGTGAAGATAGTTTAATTTTCCAAATAGTATTACGAAATTTTGAAGTTATTTTGGTAATTTATTTAATGAATCTGGTACCAATATAGCAGGATTTTAATCAAGGGCTTACCTCGTCGACAAATAATCCTCAGTACCTTATAAATATCTATATTATTCAACATTTTCAATGTGTCTATTGTAATATTTGGAGTTAAGCCCGTACAATTCCTTTCAACTGGACGTACAAAAACGTGCTATTGGATAAAAAACTTATAATTTGGACGTGGCCATTAAAATTTCGTAAGCCTTTTATTAATCATGGGGTTACATAAGTATAGATTTATAAAAACATAAACATAATCATATAAGTAAGTAGTTAAAATATCTAACAGATATGACACAAATATTCCCATTTTATATATAGATCATCAAAATCCCTAAATATATTGCTACTAGCGGCCGCCCGCGACTTCGTCTGCGTGGACAGTTTTTTTGCTATCCCTCGGGAACTATACGTTTTTTCGGGATGAAAGGTACCCTATGTCCTTTTGTGCACCCCTGACAACGTGTATGCAAAATTTCATGATGATCGGTTCAGTAGTTACGACGTGAAGGCGTAACAAACAAACAAAGGACTTTCGCATTTATAATATTAGTAAGGATTTTCCAAGTTTTCTAACCTGAAGATTAATGTCATTAGCGTCTTCTATCTATTTAATTTATTATTAATCTCTTTTTAGGGTTCCGTACTCAAAGGGTAAAAACGGGACCCTATTACTAAGACTCCGCTGTCCCTCTGTCTGTCTGTCTGTCACCAGACTGTATCTCATAAACCGTGATAGCTAGAAAGTTGAAATTTTCACAGATGATGTATTTCTATTGCCGTTATAACAACAAATACTAAAAAAAGAATAAAATTAATATTTAAGGGAAGCTCCCATACAACAAACGTGATTTATTTTGCCGTTTTTTGCTTGATATTAATAACGACAACAGGTAGACAGTTGAAATTTTCACAAATGATGTATTTTTGGTGCCGCTATAACAGCAAATACTAAAAACAGAATAAAATTAATATTTATGGGGGGCTCCCATACAACAAACATATTTTTTGCCGTTTTTTGGTACGGAACCCTTCGTCCGCGAGTCTGACTCGCACTTGGCCGGTTTTTAGGGTTCCGTAGCCAAAATGGCAAAAAACGGAACCCTTATAGATTCGTCATGTCTGTCTGTCTGTCTGTCTGTCTGTCTGTCTGTCTGTCTGTCTGTCTGTCTGTCCGTATGTCACAGCCACTTTATTCCGAAAGTATTAAGACTACACAGTTGAAACTTGGTAGATAGATGTATTCTGTTAACCGCTTAACGAATTTAATACAAAAATAAGAAAAATAAAAGATTAAGGGGGGGCTCCCCATACATGGAACTGAAACTGAAAAAAATTTTTTTCTTCAAACCAACACTTGTTGGGTGTCTATAGATAGGTCTTTAAAAATTACATTGAGGTTTTTAAGACAACTTTTTCTCAAAGTTGACCGTTTGAAAGATATTCACCGCCAAAGTGGTAAAATGTGTGTCCCCCCCCCTTTAACTTTTGAAATAAGAGAGTGAAAAATCTAAAATAAATATATGCTGTAGATCTTAATAAACACTTTCAACCAAAATTGGTTTGAACGAGATATAGTAATTAGTTTTTGAGATATAGCACATTTTCCAAAACCGCAAATATAACTTTGTCATTCATACCAACACTGTGAAAAACAAAGTTATTTTTGCAGACGAAAAATGATAGGTGGTATTAAATATGGTATGGTATATAAGGTAACTACGGAACCCTATGGCGCGTGGCCCGACACGCACTTGGCCGGTTTTTTATCTTTATTATCTTAATCTGTTTTATGTTCAGTTGTTACATACTCCCATATAAACAGTACAAGGAGTTAAATTATGCTTATTACACTTAAGAGCACAAAACGATATTTTCTCGTCTTGACTGTATTAAATTAGACAGCAATATTGTTTTTGGATTTGCAAAAAAAACTTTGAATTCGAATTGAATAAATATAGGTAATCTCATTTTGGAATAGGCATGTCACACGCATATTATTATTTATTAGAAAACAAATAAATTAAAGTTAAATAATAAAAGTCTGCTTAATAAATTTATTTAATGTTTATGATAGAATATTTTTTCTGTTATACGTATAAATACAGTTTTATAATTAATAAGCTAGCACGCAAAAATATATTTATATTTTTGTGTATACTTTTTAGTGCACTGACTTGTACAACATTGTCGTTTGTAGCATGTGGTCTCGTCTGCTTTTACGTAAGCGTTGAGTGCACATACGAAATGGATATCCAGAAGGAGCCCTTACACAAAGGACATAAAATACAAATGTGGATTGTATAAAATTACATTTTATGAGCAACTTACTGTAGTGATTTTACTTTATAAACTTATATTACAAAAAAATACTTGTAAAAGTGACAAGTTATATTTAGGGTTCCGTACCCAAAGAGTAAAAACGGGACCCTATTACTAAGACTCCGCTGTCCGTCTGTCTGTCTGTCTGTCTGTCACCAGGCTGTATCTCATGAACCATGATAGCTAGAACGTTGAAATTTTCACAGATTATGTATTTATGTTGCCGCTATAACAACAAATACTAAAAATAGAATAAAATTAATATTTAAGGGGGGCTCCCATACAACAAACGTAATTTTTTTACCGTTTTTTGGTTCGGAACCCTTCGTGCGCGAGTCCGACTCGCACTTGGCCGGTTTTTTGTTTATTGTGTATTTTGTGTTTCTTTTAAATTTAAATACTGAACAAACAAAACAAAAATCAGGAAAAAAGACAAGTAATTTATACAGGATCATTCTAAATTTACCATAAAAATTTCAAATATGTGTCTAAAAGAAACAAGTCTCAAAATTCGCCACAAAATTTTTATCATCCTATACTAAATTGATCACGTCGGGATCTCTTTGATTTGTATGGATAGTCTTTTTTTACTTATTTGACTCTGTGTTTATTAGAGAAAGTTGTTCAGTTTCATGGACTGAACACATCTCATGGATGGTGAATACAAAATGATCCCGTATTTATACAGTTTAGGAGCGCTATTGGGCGCTAGTGTATCGTGACGTTACAATCGATAAACTTACTTAAAAATAATTAATTTATTAGAAAAAATACTAGAAAATGTCGACTCACCCCTAGCAGGGGTGCAATTCACTAATATACAAAAACATCGTTCTGCTCACCGATGGACTCGTAGACGATATATCCTTAAGATCGTCCGTGCGGTGGGTCTTGTACAAAATAGTATTTACAAAACTCGCCATCGAACTGTAGTTTGACGTTATTTCAACGACGAGCTAAGGACGAGCTATTGGTTTGACGCCAATTTGAAATCAAAATCGATAATGCCTCGACTTATTAATAAAGCATTTTAAAAATTAATTTATTATAATAATTGATTTAAGTAGTGGTTAAAAGTTACAGTCCAGACGGGATGCTACGAATAAATCGATTTTTTCTAGAATTTTTTCCAACATATTTATAAAAATAGCATTGTGAATGCCTAAAATCTAAAAATTCAATGATTACTTAAAAGTATCTTTAATATACACACATAACAGTACAAACACATTGAACTGTAGTCACATTGTCAGTTTAATTGGTTACAGCGACACCGTTCGTTATTCTCAGGGTGAAGGGTCGTGGAGTCGAGTGTCGCCTGTGTCAGCGGTACGTGCGGCGAGACAGCCTTCACAAAGGGGATCCTATTCTGGAAGTTTCCAACTCGAAAGCAATTCACGCTCTCACAAGTGAGTGTCTATGATTGGCGAATAACCTTATGAAAAGGATACGTCACAGAATACACTATAATGTGAATATTTTTTGATATTAAGGTGAATGAGCTGACATCTTACGGTACCGAATACTTCATCTTAAAAAACATATTTATCATGAAATAAAACAATTTTTAACGGATACTAGCGCGGTTTTATTGAAAGTACTTTGGTAATTAGTTGGTATTTGGTTTGATTTTTGGTTTTCCCGACGTTTCCAAACCAAAAATCAAACCAAATACCAACTAATTACCAAAGTACTTTGAATAAAACCGCGCTAGTATCCGTTAAAAATTGTTTTTAACGGATACTAGCGTCTAGTGAGCGCGTAAGCTTAAGAAGTGAATACATATTTATCAATTTGTGTGTAAAAATGTTTTACATAACTATACTAACCGCCTCTGAGGTCTAGTGGTTCGGCCACACGTGTAAAGGTCATGCCACACTATAACGGCACCGCAACTGCACAGCAACAGCACGGAGTCACTTCAAATTTAGACTACGGTTAGCCGCCAGCGCGCTGTAAGCACGCGGTCGGCTTGCCGTAAGCGCGCCGTAAGCGCGCCGTCCGCGCGCCGTCTGCGAGGTGTAAGCTTGCATACCGCGCGCCGGCCGCGAGTGCAAGCTATTTTGCAAATGATGTTGTTTCGCTGGCGACTCGGAGTCAGCGCGCGGCAAGCACGCGGTCGGCGCACGGTAAGCGCGGTCCGCTCGCTTGCAGCGAGCCAGCTGCGAGTCGAGACGTATGGTAGCGGTAAGCGTGCTGACCGCCCACCGTTGGCTCGCCGTTGGCTTTTTATTATTGACATTTTGAAATATATTTTACGACACATGATTTAAAGCTCTAATTTGAATGACAAGTTAATTGCTGGGTTGGAGCGGTGCTGTTGCGGTTCCGTTATATGTGCCATGACCTTTAGATGCAAGCTAGTTACCACCATCTTAATCAAGTCTGAGGCCATAACAACAATGTAAAAGTTGTCGTGTTCCGAGAGTTAGAAGTAAGATATGCCAGTTCCTCAGTGATGAGGATTCCGGGTGTAGTGCGTTTCCACTTTCGGCCTTATCGTCACTTAACATCAGGTGAGGTGAAAGACAAGCACTAACTCGTTGTGCATAAAAACTATTAGTTATTTATTTATTTTAACACCAATATCTGTCATTCGATTGAAAGAAAGTTATGTGTGTATTTGACGATAATAATATCTTCGACACAAACTGAAGTAAGGATTCCTACAGAATAACCACCGTCTTGTTACTCTTTTTTTTTAAACTAGAAGTGACTTAAATTGATTAAGTTCATTGTTAAAATTCTTTGCCATTAACACTTTCATTGTTGAAAAAGTAAAGTAAAACATAACATTGCCAGAATTGTTGAAAACTAGCACAATAATAAAATAAACGCATAGAAAATCTTCAACCGGCGACTAAAACCGCAGACTGTTAGCCTAGCCTTCACAAATATGTAAGGAACGCCTCTACGCATAGTTGACGTAGCTTGTGTGCTACGAACTAGCGGCCTTGGCAAAATGGCCGCTACGAAACGCTTAAGAATTTTTTCACATAATAACTTCAAGAAATTCTGTATATATATATTTTAAATGTAGGTACTTAATTTGACTATTATCTGCCTGTAATGATTTGCAAATTCTTTTTTAAAACCCTAACTACCTAAGTACCAGTAATAGAGTAATAGAGCGAGTACGAGTGAGATACTCAGTTATCCTTAGGAATAGATTTTCCTCGCAGTAACCTGTTAAAATAAATATTTGTAAGGAAAATCCTAAGAGATAACTAGTTATACTGGAGGAAAAATTATCTTCACAGATAATCAGTTATCTGGCCATGGTTATCTCCAAGGAACAAGGAGAAGCATCTCAGTTTCACCTTGGGCGAAAATGCTTTCGTATGTGCGACCAGCTGTCCGTCTGTTCTCCGCTACATGTCGCATTTCTCAACCGATTCTCGTAAAATTTTGTGAGCGGATTCGATATTTTTTTGTTGATTCTGTTCTACGTACAAAATGGCAGAAATAGCTTGTTTTGAACTATAGTAGCTCCCAAGAAAACAAATATAAATATTTTCGAATACAGGTAGAACTGCGCGGCGCTTCTGTGCGGTTGCTTGTACAAAGACTTATATTTTATGTCAGAATTAACCAGAATCAAATTATAGAATTAGCTAAGTATAGCTAGGAATACGATTAGTTTTAGTTGTACAATGTAAATGTACAATGAGTTAGGAACTAAGTACTCCATAACTAGACAAATCTGACAAGAAAACCATTTTCATTGTATTAGTGAACTAATATTTCAAAGTGTTTCTCTTATGTAACTCGTTTGCTACAGAGTTCATGTTTTGCAGCTGAATTCTTAAACAAAGCACCGTCTAAACATGAAATGTACAGTCAGCAGTACGAGTCCATGCATAATCTATATATATATAAAAATGAATCCCTATTTCCGTGGTCAAGCCATCACGCATAAACGGCTGGACCGATTTCGCTTATTCTTTTTTTGTTGTATTTGTTATTATTAGGAGATGGTTCTTATGAAAAAAAAAAATAAGAAAATTGCGCGGTAAATTAAAAAAAAAATAAGAATACTTAACCACCATATAACTTTATTTTGGACATAAAAACTTTTTTTAATGTAATAGTACAGTAGCCCGTAGAAAATTTAAATCACCAAAAATGTTACCGTTTGCCGTTGTGATATAGTTATTTATTACGAAATTATAGATACTTGTCGTATTGTACAGCTTTGTTTGATTGCCACTGATAATAGTAAGATTATGGCAAGTGATCATACACAGATTTAAGACCAGATAAAATCAAACCATTTTCATCGGGTCTTAAATCTGTGTATGGCTACTTTTTATAGTCTTACTTTTATCTGTGGCAATCAAACCAAGCTGTAGAACACGACAATAGCTAAACTATGTGGTAAACCTCGAAATATAAAAAAAAATATCAATTTTGGAGATATACAAGTATAGGTTACGGCGGGTTGCGATCTGTAAAACTTGGGTTAAAGTATCTATGATTTCATAATAAATAACTATATCACAACGGCAAACGGTAATCTTTTTGGAGATTTAAATGTTTTACGGGCTACTGTACTATAACCTGACGTTTGGAAATTTAGGATTATGAGAATAATTATTTTGGACAATATAAACTTTTTTAATGTAACCGTAATAAGACGTTTGACAAAGAATTGATAGAATGCGGGCTGCAAATATCGTCGAGATGCTTCAGTTGGAGTTATTTTATTGATAAAATACATGTTCAATTTAATATGGAGTTTAGGTAAGTTTGGATAGACTAACATACACGTTACTAACAACCAGTGATATTATACTTGGTTATAAATAAAGTTGTTGGGTTATAAAGTAAACGGTAACGGTACTAATATCTCTGAACCCAACTTTTCATTAATTATACCAATTCGAATTCAATATTCATTACTAAGACAGGACAACGTCTGTCGGGTCAGCTAGTTTTATATATTTATTGATATATTATTGATTTTAGAGTTTACTTAGAGAATGTAAAAAAACAATATTTAGCATACTTACCTAGTGTTTTTCCACAAAGCAGATGGTAAAACTTTTTTTCATATTCTTTGAATTGCAAGTTATTCACAATTTATACACTTTAAAGATATTTAGATACAAACCCGCCCACATGCAAATAATGCGGGTTGCATATTGACTTTTATTAAATACTTAGGAAAATCATTTTATGGTTGCTGAATTGTCGGAAATTTATACGTATATATATTAAGGCACTTTCCTGACCGAAAGTGGAGCCGCGGTGAATTTTATTTAAAATTGTAAGTCTTATACACAATTTTAATAAAACTTCTCGTGGAATTTTTAGGGCCTATAATTTTAGTCGGTATCATGACATTCCCTCGTAGTCACTGCTAGGAGTAGATATCAAAACTGCTACAAGTGGCCTTTTTGATACATTTGCTATCTACTTCTACGAATGTCTGCGAGGGAATATAGTGATACCTTCTATAAATACTAGACTATGAGCCCTAAAAATTCAATGAAAAGTTTTCATTAAAATCCTTTACTACATTACGTTAGTGTCGTAAAGCCTCAGTTAATGGTAATTAACAACTTATTGAATAAAAACCGCTGAGGGGGCCACTTTCGGTCAGGGAATCGCTTTAATAAACTTGACTGAGCTTATCTGTACATAGTTAGTAGCATATTTTGTAACAACCTGAAGTGTGGGTAGCTTCGTGCCCAAACGTGACGACGAGACGGACTCGACAATCAGAGCCACCTGTTTACACACAAACAGTGTACAGTAAGGCTAGGGTTATAGTAAAAGCGATTAGTAAAACGGAAGCGATAGCGGGCCAGCCCCTATTACACGCCCAACTATCTAGCAGTTGAACGGTAGCGCTATCTTAGTGGCTTGACACACTATGCCGAAATTACGCGACCGAAGTTCGGCATGATTACGCCTGCAATGCTATTTGAATTACTGACGACACATTATACCGAAATGACGTTGCATTTTTTTCATAATCTTCGGTTGCGTAACTTTGGCATATAGTCCTACTCGTACGATTAAAAAAACCGCAAATCGATGTACAAGCCGTTTGGTACACGTATACAAACCAAAAAAAAACAAAATTTTGGACCCGCAGTTCTTAAAAATTCTTCCTTTAGGAGAGGAGTTATGGTGTCATCTTTTTTTTGTATGCGGAAAAAAATTTTTTTGTTCTAAAACCTATCGTGTATGGTATCAAATGAAAGGGCTTGCCAAGCCGGTTCTCAAAATATATCAAACCATTACATTTCAGCCACTTGTTTTAAATTAAACTAAAAAACATTTTCAAAACATTCCAAGTTTGGGCTCCTTCAGATCCGATCCGATGTGTTTAAATCATTTTTTGTAGAATACACCTTAAGAGTTATATAATATCCTCATATCAAATTACAAGAAAGCAATTTTGAAAATATTCACATTTAGTATTTTTTTCTGATTTTTGACCAAACTTACGTTTGTATGGGATTTTTGGAAATTGATTTTTGGTTTAATTTAAAACAAGTGCCGAAATGTAATTAAGTGATATGTTTTCAGAAACTGCTCAGAAAGACCATTCATACGATGTCACACACAATAGGTTTTAGAACAATCATTCTTTTTAATCATATAATTATAATAACTTTGTAAAAGCTTAGTAATAATGAAAAATTAAATAAATACTTAATTTCAATATTTTCAAAATTGCTTTCTTGAGATTAAATATGAGAATATATCACATATCATTTGAGGTATATTTTATAAAAAAAATAATCAACCATATCGTATCTGTAGGAGCCCAAACATGGTATGTTTTGAAAATGTTTTTTGGTTTAATTTAAAACTAGTGGCTGAAATGTCAGGCTCAGCAAGCCCTTTCATTTGATACCATACACGATAGGTTTTAGAACAAACAATTTTTTCCCCATACAAAAAAAAAGATGTCACCATAACTCCTCTCCTAAGGGAAGAATTTTTAAGAACTGCGGGTCAAAAATTTTGTTTTGACCTCAAGTATACGTGTACCAAACGGCTATGCTATGCTGTTCATCGATCTGTGGTTTTCCATTAATTTTGAGCCCGTTTTAGTGAGTCTAGACACTTAAAGTAAAAAAACAATAGACAACTATCACGAAATGTTGCAAGCTTATGTAAACTTTGGTTTCCTAAGATAACGGTGCCGTTACATAGTGGGCGTAATGTTTATATGAAATCTAGTACAGAGACGTCATTCTTCCATATATCGTCAAAAAGAGGCGCCGCTAAATACTTTGCTCGTAGCCAAGAGCGTCGCCAGCCCATGGCCTAGGGGGGGGGGCAAGTTAATATTAAAGATGAGAAAAATATGAATTGTAGGTACAGTCAAGAACAATTTTTAACCTCTAGGGGGGGCAGCTGCCCGCCGCCGTGCCCACCCTTGGCGACGCCCATGCTCGTAGCCATGCTTATGATCTAACTAATCTAACAACAACAAAGATACCAGAAACTGGCGAATCGGTATAATTAAACGTGTTCTGTTTACTGTATAAATCAGAACATAGCACCTGCCTCCCCCCCCTCCCCCCCAGCATCGCCACCGATACGCGATATGATATATATTATCACTTTTAACTGTCAAAAGACAATGGATTTTGACAGTCGAGTGACGATAAAACACTACAGGGTCATTTTGTATTCACCATCAAAATTTTGAGGATGTGTTCAGTACATGAAACTGAACAAAGTTTCTCTAATTTTTTTTTTTTTTTCGCTCTCAGCCTGAGGGGCTTTGAACACCTTCCCGGACACCGAGGGGAAGGGGGCGGAAATCCTCATTGGATACCACATAGCCGCCGTGCTATGCTGGTTATGTCAGACTCGACTGTTACATACAATATTTCCTAAATAGATAATAGAGTCATAAAACTTTTTCCCAGATACATACATATAGGTACAATTTTTCACATATACAAAGTGTTACTAAATTATTATTTTTTCTTTATTTACCATTTTAAAAAACATGTTAATTACAATGTTTACAATCACAATTTTAAACCACTAAGGTTTGTTTGATGCGATTTCAATCACCAATAAAATTAAATTCAAACTTAAACAAAATTAAAAAGCTAGGAATTGGGTAGGTAATACTCGTAAGTGTAACAAGTAACAACAAATGACAGTCACTACTTACATAATATTTTTTAAATTACTTAAAAAATAGCTCTTGAGTTTATTTTTTATATTAGTGTTGGTTAAAGTACTAGATAATTCATGCGGCAGATAATTTATTAGTCGGGGGACGAGATAGTTGGCAGTTCTTTTACCGTACACATTGTTCGCAGAGCACGTTTGGAGCCGGTTTCTAGCTACCGCACGCGTATACACCGGGTGATTTATTTCCTTTTTAAAAACGTCATTAAAGAAATGACTTTTCAAAAACATATATTTGAACTGGGTTTGAGCCGGCAATATTTTACAATGCATAAAAAGACCACTATCGTCACCATGAAATTTACATCGGATGTTATTTGATACAATATGTTTTAAATTTGTACCTGCAGGTTATATATTTTATTTAGGTATGTGTTATAGCTACGGCTGTAACTACATAAACCATACTGAACATACGATTCAGATTCAGCAAGCGAGTTATACAGCATTAATTTAACTTTATATGGGATTCTTCTTTTTAATATGGTTATGTAGGCTAAGAATTGTCTGAGCTTGTTGCAGACATACTCAATGTGGTTGCGCCAATTGAAGTTATTATCTATTTGTAGTCCCAAGTATGTATGGGTGTTGACAATGTCTATACCGAGACAATCACAAGCGTCATTTTTTTGAGAGTGAAGACAACTGTGATCGTGAGCCACGACGCTACTTAAGTCAGTGGTTTTTATGTAAGGAGATTTAATTACGAGCAGTTTGGTCTTAGAAGTGTTCAAAACCAAACCAGCATCATGGCACCATTTTACTACCGCATTGAAATCTGTCTGAAGCTGATCACGTGCAACATGAGGGTTTTTGCCTGCAACAACTAAACATGTATCATCTGCGAATTGGTAACAAGAACTGTGATTAATACAATGACTCATTTCGTTTACGTAAGATAGGAAGTGCAAGGGTCCAAGCACAGATCCTTGAGCCGTGCCCTCGATTACTGTTATGGGATTACTAAACTTATCACTAACTTTCACCATAAACTTCCTATTTTGAAGATAGTTTTTACACCATTCAAGCAATGGTCCCCGTACACCACAGTTGTCGAGTTTCTCAACTAGTCCCTAGTAACTAACCAACTACAGTAAATAACCCCTAATGCCGAATATGGTAGATAGGGACCATCAAACTGAACAACTTTTACTATGGGACCAACTCTGAAATCGCGAAAAAAAATCAGCAGTTTCATACAAAAATTAATAACGAAAATATCAAAATGTATGAAACAGTAGATTTTTTTTTCGCGATTTTTAGAGTTGGTCCCATAGTAAAAGTTGTTCAGTTTGATGGTCCCTATCTACCATATTCGGCATTAGGGGTTATTTTGTAACACGTTGTATATATTATTGTTGTTTGTATTGATGAACTCACTTTCAGGTTTTATGTAAATTGTGAAATGTATAACTGTGAAATATGACTTTTATTTCGCTTCAATAAGTAACGTTATATATAACGTTACTTATTGTATATAACGTTATTGTTTAGATTTATAAATCTAAACAATTTCACCTCCTCGAAAACTGTGTTTGCGATTGTTACAACTAGATGGCGCTGCACGGTCCTAAATCGTGCTATCGGTTTATTGTTAGCGTTTTATTTAGGAAGTGTGAACTTTTATTAATTTGTGTTATGAAGCATTGTTTAGTAGGCATTTAATCATTTTTGTTTGGACCGGCATACGATCGAACATTGTAAATGATCGAGCTGGTCAGCTGTAGACATGGGTTGTAACAGGGTAAATTGCCTACCTGTTTCAACTGTTCCTGTTACACTAAAATAACAGTTCCAACACCCTGTTACAAAAATAACAGCCATGTCGTAACAATTTACTTCCATTGTTCTTCCTGTTCCGGGTGTGGAACAAGCGCTTCTTTACTCTTACCTTAGGACTACTTACACAAAGAAAAGAGACGAAGCTTGTTATTTTTATCTATTAATTTGTGATCATTAAATGTTCTGTTATTTTTTTCTGTTAAGCAAAACTAAACTTTATTGCAATTAAGTAAAATGTAATATTATAAAATACGTTTTCCATTTCGGCAGTTACGGCACACATGCGACATCTTGTTTGTATTGGGTGAACCATCATGTCACCTAATAAAGTTGCTTGCAGTACTACTTTCATTAAGCATTTTTCTTAAATTGTGATAGATGGCAGTAATTATCATAAATTTACTAAATAAGTTTAAATAGTAAAAATTAAAATAGATTGTTGTTAAAAACTGGTGCAAGCAATTTTCAACCATATTGAAGATTGAATGTCATTAAGGTCTAAAATCGCTTGCACTCGTTTTTTAACTAATGATCACTAGTCAAATGTTTTCCTATATTCTCTACATTATTTTGTTATTCCGGCCATTGCCTGTACCCCAGCAGTAGATACATAAATGGTGATTATGATGATGATGATGATGATGATGAAATACCAGGTGAATTAAGTCTACTGAAGAAAAAAAAATTCAAGGATTTTTTTACTGAAAATACCCCCAATCTGAGAACCCTGATCTTTTCCTTAAATCCCTGGCAGCACTAGATGTCCCATTTCCCATTATCCTAATTTGCTTATGAATGCATCCATTCCACGTAAATAATAAAGCGCTTAAACATCCTTTAGAATCTCAATAAAATTAAAATATTTTTATTTAATTCAGCCCGTTTACCTACCTTTTAACATAAAATTGGCAAAACAGCCAAACTCTATTGCCACAAAAAAACAAAAAAGGCCATAAACAAACACAGGAACAGATAACACGACTAATTTACAAAGTCGAATGTATTTTTGATATGGTCGGTTTATATAACAGGTAAAAATAACAAGCTTTGTCTCTTTTCTTTTCATATGTTAGAGTAAGAAAGCGCTTGTTCCACGTAACAGGCGGAACGATTGCAACAGGTTGTTACTCTGATAACAGCTCGGTACAGGGAACAGTCTAGACGGCGAGAACAGTCTGTTTCGCCTGTTCCTTTGAACAACAGTTATTTCATAGCCCTCGTAACAGGGCGAAACAGTCACATTTAATTATCTGTTATTTTTAACTGTTACAATAAATACGCCTCACGTCTAGTCAGCTGGCTAAAGTAATTTTTATTTATTTTATTTATTATCACAAAATCCACAGCACTTAAAAATTAACAGTAATTATAATCTTACAAATTTTGCTTAATGCCAATAACGGATTTACATTTTATTTATTGAACATATAAAATAACATGAGAAATAGGCAGAACACCCATCGGTAATAATACCGATGAAACGCAGAACGCACTATAATAATTCTGTCTGTCCGTGTGTCACCTTCTTCTACACACAGAATAGTTCGTTCGTTCGTACGTTCTACACTCACCGGCACGGAAACTTGGCCACCCTGTTTTTTTATTAAAATTTGAATGAATCTGAATGATAAATATAATTCATAACAACGAGAATGTCAAACCTACTTTTTACTTTTACATTTAATCTGATGAAAACTTTTATATATTCAGCAAAACGTTTACATTTTAAATTTTATCCAAACAATGGTTTTCGGTTGAAAGCGTAAAATATTTATGTCAACTGTTCGTTACATTAAATCTTCATGCATGAGAGTTGCCATGTTTCAGTAGAATAAAACTACTAAAAGTAAATTGGGAGCTGCCGTGAATTGGGAGCTTCGTTAAATTTATTGTTTTATATGATTCGTATAAATTTTGAGATTTGCCCATTCTGTGTTTGTTTAAAAAATACGTTAAAGTAAACGTCCCAATAACCATTAAGTTTCGAACTTTGCTGACTTTGCGGGTCTGCCATACTCAAATTAATAAGCTGGCTTGATAGCTAATTTATTAAAGTTTTTGTATTTCTTTCTTTTTATGATTAAAATAAACATTAGTACATATTAATTCAATAAAATGTAAAAAAAGAGCCAATTGTACCAATAACCGGTACATTTGTACCAGTGGCCGTTATCTTGTCCCAAAATCCGGTAAGTTTTTACAGCGAATTTGAACTTTATCCCTTGAGGTTAAAGTCTATAGAAATGCCATTATTTGTATTCTTATTGAAGGCTGTAAGAATATAAAAATAAAATACAGATTTAAAGAAAACACGTGTTTATTGGCGTTAGCAACAATTTGGAGAGATACATTACCTACTATCCGTTTTTAGAATAGAATATGCAATCAAATACTAGTTAATCATTTGTAAAGAATCACTATCAGTCCTTACAACATTACAGGATGTACAGGTAACATGTTAGACAGTCATATTAATAAGTTGTAATGTTGTAAAGACTGATCGTAATTCTCTCTCTACTAATATTACTGACTAACATTTAATTGCACATTCTGTGATGTTTAAAAATTGATAGTAACCTATCACTCTACTAATAAGACTAACATGTAATTGAACATGTAGATCCTGTAATGTCATGACGACTGATAGTGGTAAATTTTCAGAAATTATGCCACCAGTCTTTATGACATTACTGGATCTACTACATACATATTACTCGTATTAGTAGAGTGATACATTACTATGAGTTTTTACAACATTACAGAATGTACAATTAAATGTTGGTCAGTTATATTAATAGAGAGATAATTACAATCAGTCTTTACAACATTACAGGATATACAATTAAATGTTAGTCAGTCATATTAGTACAGAAACACATTACGACTATCAGTCTTTACAACAGAATGTACAATTGAATGTTTGTCAGTTAAATTAGTAGTGAGATAATTACTATCAGTCTTTACAACATTACAGAATGAACAATTAAATGTTAGTCAGTCATATATACAATTAATTAGAGAAGAGATACATTAATAATCAGCCTTTACAACTTTACAAGATGTACAATTAAATGTTAGTTAGTCATATTAGTGGAGAGTTACATTACTATCAGCCTTTACAACTTTACAGGATGTATAATTAAATGTTAGTTAGTCATATTAGTAGAGAAACATATTACCACTATCAGTCTTTACAACAGAATGTACAAATTAATGTTAGTCAATCGTATTAGTAAAAGAAACATTACCACTATCACTGTTTACAGCAGGATGTACAAATTAATGTAAGTCAGTCTTATTAGTAAAAGAAACATTACCACTGTCAGTCTTTATGACATCACAAGATCTACATGTACAATTAAATGTTATTCACATTAGTAGAGAGATACATTGTTATCAGTTTTTACAACATTACAGGATGTACAATTCAATGTTAGTGAGTCTTATTAGTAGAGAAATAAATACTATCGACTGATAGTATTTATTTTAATTATGAAGTTAAGCAAATTTTCAAAAAAGCGAGGCCGCTATGAACTATTCCAATAGCTATTCTACACTATTCAATTAGTCAAAAATGTTGATGTATTTTTGTTTCTGAGATCGAGAACCCCAAAATTGGCCATTTTACGCAAAAATCACTGTCGAAACGTAATATGCCTCTTAATAACATTGCACGATGTATAATTAAATGTTAGTCAGTCATATTAGTGGAGAGATATATTACTATTAGTCTATACAACCTTACAGGATGTACAATTTACTGTTAGTCAGTCATATTAGTCCAGAAACACATTACCACTATCAGTAATTACAACAGGATGTACAAATTAATGTTAGTGAGTCATATCAGTAAAAGAAATATTACCACTATCACTGTTTACAACAGGATGTATAAAAATTAATGTTCGTCAGTCTTAGTAGTAAAAGAAACATTGTCACTATTACTGTTTACAACAGGATGTGCACACAAATTAATATAAGTTAGTCTTATTAGTAAAAGCTTTATGACATTTCAGGATCGACATGTACAGTTAAATGTTAGTCAAATTAGTAGAGAGATACATTACTATCAGTTTTTACAACTTTACAGGGGGTCAAGTCTGCTAATGTAAACGTCGAAGTCGTGGTTCAGTGGTGTTTGAATGGTAATGCTTTTTGACACAGTTCTTGTTTCTTTAACCAAAAACCGAAACACATTGTGTTTCTTAAACCCAAAACGGAAACACATTTTGTCTCGATTTTTGCTTTAAGAAACAAGAAATGTGTCAAAAAGCATTACCACAAACACCATTGAACCACGTTTTTAACGTTAACATTAGCAGACTTGACCCCCAGGATGTACAATTAAATGTTAGTCAGTCATATTAGTAGAGAGATACATTATCGTCAGTCGTCTAGGTACTATTACTAATTGTACCAACAACGGCTTTTGGTTCGAAGAAAGCGTAGGCTCTTTCGAGCTAAAGGCCTTTAAATTGAAGAAGAGAGAAAGCAAGATCTTTGTTATACCAAATTCACCAAATAACTATAAAAAATTAATAATGAATATCAGATATTGTTTCGCAATATTATTGAAAATATTGCGAAACAAGCGTTTATATTTGTATAATTGAAGATCTAATGCTATCTGAATAGGGTCAAAGAAAAATAAGCCTTAACTCAGTGGATTAAGAACCATGGCGGGTTTAGGTATATTTATAATGTTATGTACCAGATTCCGGTAAAATGATAGAAACACGGCCAAAGGAAAATGGGTCTTATTTCAAGTACTTAAGATACATTAACGGATTTGTGTACAACGGAGAGTAAGTGATACGTGTACCAATATCCGTTAAAATATGATCCAGATTGCCGGATACTGGGCCAGCACTGGTTTCGGAGTACCAATAAACGTAACATGCAAAAATAATTACTATTAAAGGTTAATCATATCAAACAATGGGTTATATTGGTAGATAATTTATTCCAATAATACGAAAAAGTATCACACTTACCGCAAAGTAATCCGTATCTCCACAACAAGCTTATGAGTTCGACGTGGTCGTTCCTTGGTTTAATCACTAAACTTCCAAGTTTGCAAAATTTAATATGAGCACACTTTTAGGCCGGCCACACACAGACGTAATCACGTAACGGAATTCCTAACGTAATTTCGACAATGTATGAAGATTCCGTACGGAAAAAACACGCTTGTGTGTGGCAGCCCATAGATTTTGTATGCAGCTGCTGCGTTCGGAATCACGTACGTACGGAATTCCGTTGCGTTATTCCGTCTGTGTGTGGCCGGCCTTAACGTTGCATTGTTTCGACGCCATTACTCTTTTTAGTGAGTGTTGCCATTATAATCATAAAAAATATTACTAAAAATATATTGCCATCATTATTTCTTTTTTTATGACTGGTAGAAATTTATAAACATAAAATATGTAACGAGTTACCGGACACTGGGACACTGCCGAAAATAGGTGCGTTTCCCTTATTCGTAAAAAGTTATTCTTTTTTCTATTTATAAAAGCTATACAAAAATGTTGTCTGCTACCTATTTCTCTTCAAAATCTACAAAATATAACTTCGGTAGTGAATAGTTGAAAAATAATATGAGTATTAAATTTTTTTTATAGTGTTAGTAAATCACAGTAAGATTTGTCTAAAATGTAGGCAAGCAATTTGGCTGCCAAATATAAGAAATGAAGTTAAGCTGTTGCTACATGTGTCCATCAGCCATTTTTTATGTCCCCACTGCTGGGGCACAGGTCTTCCTTATGGGTGGATAAGGAGGAAGGGCCATAACCCACCACGCGGGCCCAATGCGGATTGGTGGGTATTAACGACTGCAAATGCAGCCGGGACCAACGGCTTAACGTGCCTTCCGTAGCACGGAGGAGTTCGTGATAATAAATTTTTGGTCACCCATCCCATGACCGACCCTTGCGAACGTTGCTTAACTTACGCAATCGCTGGGCCATGCGCTAAACCACTACGCCACCGAGCTCCTCCGAGGCTGTTGCTATACATGTTCCCACTATTTTATTCAATTAACTGTTCACAATTTGGGAACTCATTCACTGAGTTTTTCTTTTCCTCTCAGTTTGTGAAAAAGGAGGGTCGTTTTTTCCTTTTCCGCAGTCGTTTTTCTTCGGCGATAAAAGTCGTGTGAGCTTTTAATTATGTTTTTTGTTTGAACGCGTTTATTTCGCCTTGTGTTTACAAAAATTGCAAGGCTCTTGTTAGGAATAGGGTTCGCAAACATGTTTTTAAGCATTTCTGAGGAGCTCAGTGGTGCAGTGGTTTAGCGCCTGGCCCAGCGATTGCGGAGGTTAAGCAACGTTCACAAGGGTTGGTCATGGGATGGGTGACCAAAAAATTATTATCTTGAGCTCCTCCGTGCTTCGGAAGGCAGGTTAAGCCGTTGGTCCCGGCCGCATTTGCAGTCGTTAACACCCACCAATCCGCATTGGGCCCGCGTGGTGGTTTATGGCCCGTCCTCCTTATCCACCCAAAAGGAAGGCCTGTGCCCCAACAGTGGAGACATTAAAATGGCTGATGGACAATCATTTCTGATTAAAACAGTTCTTGAACTTCGTGCTGATGATTTAAGGAGTTTTAAAAACCCCATTACTTAGTGTAAAGAATTTTAAAGTAAATAATGTTTTATTCAAGTCATTTGAATATCTGTATTGTGGAGTTAAAGTAACAAATACAATATTTTGCAATGCAAAACATTGTTTATGACTAAGGGGCTTATATAGTCATTAAACAATGCTCAAACAATGCTGGGTTGGCTGGATGAGATCTCTTTTAGAGATAAGCCCACCTTTGTAAACAACTTTCATATTTACCTGTGTAATCATGTTACAAGTGCAATAAAGAATATAATAAAACTGCAGTCACAATTTAAAGACACAATAACATCACTATTGTTATTAATGTATAATGTTCCTGGGGCCAATATCACGGTAAACATTTCTTTACCGTGCCTTGCTATCTTGGCCTATACTTTTAAATGAATATGCCAAATGAGTAAATTTCTCATGTGAATATGCTGCCATTTTTTCATTTTATTTCATTTCAGTACCTAGCATAAACATATTTTTTTAGTTTAATTTTATTTACTTATTTATTCTGTTATAACTGGTGACCCTATCCACCCTGTCATTATTATTTTACGCTCTATTTCAGTCCTGTGCTTGCCAAATGACTTTTTAGGGTTCCGTACCAAAATGGTAAAAATGGAACCCTCATGGTGTGACTCAGTCTGTCTGTCAGTCTGTCACAGCTGGATATCTCGAGAACTACTAATGTATCAACTTGAAATTTGGAATAGTTTAAGATTATAATTGCCCAACTATTTTGCAAATAAGAAATAAATAAAAAAATAAATATCTTTTTTACAACAGGGCCTGAAAAGGGATCTTAAAAATTTGAAGTGGGGCATGTGTGGTATCATATGAAAGAGCGCTGTTTTCCCGTTGTCAATCATTTTTTCTTTTTTTCTTAGGCCGCATAGTTTTTGACTTATGATGAAAAATGTAAAAAAAAATACCATCCCTCCCCTCTTATCTCCGAAGTTTGCAAAGAGAAAAATCTGAAATAATTCTATGTGATAGCAGTTTATATAAAGATTACAGGTAAAATAAAACGATATCTCAATAAAGCACACTTCTTTAGAAATTATCAAATTTCTAAAAAAGTTAACATTAGTTCCACTATCGGTCAAGAGATGGCGCTGACCCAAAACTGCAATACTAATTTTATTATTCTACTCTGCAGTGTGGTTTAATGGTTCAATTATGATGGTACGGAAACCTCGGTGCGTGAGTCCGACTCGCTCTTGACCGGTTTTATTTTTCTTTTACTTGTACTAAACTCTCTGTATGGACTGCAATTTTAGCTAGTAAAATAAAGTGCCGTTCTCTGCTCATGTTTCTCTTTAAAACAATATTGATATTGGGCACAGGACGTTAATGTTAGTATCTAGGTGTTCTGTTTACGTTAGTTTCTTAAAAATGTTGTAAGTTGAAAATACGTTGTGTTTAAGGTGTACATTTTGCGTATTGTACTATGGGCAACAGCGTCGCTTAACCAGTTTGCAAGAAAATTCGTGTGCGCGTGCAAGCGATTTTAACCTTAGCAGTGGTTAAGCGACGCTGTTGCCCATGGTACATTACGCTACGAAGGGAATATTACCCTTTTATATCAAGTGCGCTAGTAATATAATAAGTCTATGATCAAGTGTCAAGTTTTGAACTACATAGCTATTTCAATTTCCACAATTACATTATTTTACTAATATACAATTGCTTTTAGATGACATACCTACTCCAATAACAGAACTAACTGCAGTTTTACTTACAACATGGACCAGTAATAGGTAGGTAAGGCTTAATCAAGAAAATGTGTGCATTGGGTAAATTGAGTTTGCATAGCCAACGAGATGGCTAGGTATAGTAAGATGGGCCTTCGGCGGTCGAAATGAGTTTTAAAATAAAGTAAAAATTATGGCATTAAACTACCTTAATTTGTCGTTTTGATGAATTCGTATAGAAAATCAGGCAAATGCATTGGCTTGGTATCTCACGAAAAAACACATCACTATTATCTGACATTAAATGTCAAAATGTTAATAGCATGAAAGAAAGATGTCATTTTAATCAGCCGTTATGCAGTCGGTCATATTTTTAATGATTAAACGAACTTACCTGTAAGTGAAGTTCTATCATAATTATACGAAGGATTCGTCCGAAGTTATTAGTATATTAACACATGTAGTACCGCTTGCATGTATCACCACTTAGCACGTTATTTTAAAGCAATAACCTAAAAAACCTAAAAAGAGAAGGTTTTTGACTTAAAATTGACAGATATTTTGACATTTCCGGTCCAAGTTCGCCCTGTCACTGCTACACGCCAACCACTTCATTTAGTTTAAAGTCCAAATCCTATGATATTTCCTCATTTTCTTCAGTGGGTAAACAGTTATTGTAATTTACAATAATGAGTAGGGAGGGTGGGATTCTATACTAATAACTTCGGACGAATCCTTCGTATAATTATGATAGAACTTCACTTACAGGTAAGTTCGTTTAATCATTAATTATACTTCAGATTCGTCCTCGATATTAGTATATTAACACATGTAGATGTTAAAAGCATTATAATAAGAAAATGGAAATATCATTTCTTGCGTATTAGTCTTTTAAAAAAAAAAAAGAAAAGAATACCATTTAACATCATTCTGAACGTTTTACATGATTACATATACTAAAAACGGTACCTATAGATGGCTGGTACAATATAAATATATATATATACACGCACATATATACATATAAAATATACAAGGTTGGTTTGGAAAACTCAGTTTGATTATCGGTATAATATGTTTTAATATTTTGCAAATATAGCGGAGTCATTGACCATTTCGCCGTGTTACCTGGAACATCTATAGTAACATTTTTTGTTAGGACTATAAAGGCATCGGCATACGTCGAGTACTAAAACTGGTTGGACACAACACAAGTCTACTTAATTTCATTAAATGTTTCATTTCAGCAATCTATTACTTACATTACATATAGAATTTAATTTCTTTCTAAATAAGAAGTGATTATGAACTGTTTATTTAATATAAATATGTATGATCCATTCTTGATTTTTTTTTGTATTGTTTACATTATTTGTGCAAGGTAATCAAAGTTAAACTTTTAAGATAAAAATGATGAAAAAAGAATAAAATTTGAAAATATGTAATAAAATGTCTTAAGTAATTTAAGATATCCATTGTATTTGTACAATGAAGTCTACGCAAAGGCGTACTTAGTTAAATTCTTTACCAAACCTTGAGGTTAGCTCAATCTTGTCCATTCAATAATGAACGCAATATTATGTAATACTGATAATTGTGTTATACACATCTGTAAAAAAAAAATTGTTTATTATGTCTATATTAGTATTTGTTAAATAATCGAACCATTTCTGTTACCAAACTCTGTACTTCCTGATAGTATTAACAGACAGCAGCTTCAATAATAACATAAATAGTATACCTGTAAAATAATACCACCTTGATAATGTTATGAAAACCAATTTATTTGTGCGATTAATTTCCGTCCCTGAAATTAAAAGTTATAGAATGTTAATACTTTATATTAGAATAAGATATACGAAGAAGTACCTTACATGTGAATAAGAGGTGACAAACCGAGGCTCAAGATTGTGACGATTATGATGGCACAATCGTTACACCTTCGTTTAAAAAACTGGTGGAAAAGAATTAAAATAATAGGTAGGTATCTTAGTGTCAGAATAGTCTTTGTACAATACTAAACCAAAATAGCATTGTGAATGCTATAATCTCAAATTAGAAAATAAATATTTTTGAAATCAAATGCTAGAAATAGAGAAAGAAAAAATCTACTGCATTTTATCTTCACTGCTTAATTCGACTTGCATTGCATTTGAATTTACTCAATCTCAATCTGGAAAAAAATAAATAAAATAAAACCAAAACCGGTGATTAGTTTTTGGATATATGAATTAAATAATTTCTATTTAACATCAGAATAATAATATCTAGAATACTTAACACCCCGCACTGAATACAATAAGAAAAATTGCAATGAAAGCATATTGAACTGCATGTTCTAGATAATTGATATGCAAATATTTTGCAATTTGTGATTCCTGATGTGACCACTAGTGTCTCCTAGTCCACCCCGTTGTTGAAAGGCCCAAAAGAAAATATGTCGTCTCTAATTAGACTTACGCGGAATTCTGTGTAAGTATCGATGACATTCAACTAAGTGATTTCTGCAGTTTTGTGAACGTTTGTCTTGTAAAGATCATAATTGCTAATACATCTGTAATATAATGGAAAGTTGCGACGGTAGCTGTATATAAAAAAAACATTGTATATAAAAAGATGAACTTCATTGAGAAGTGAATATGAACTTCATTTCTTTAAAAAATGTTCTGAAACCCTTATAAATAGTAAATATTGTCCAATAACAGGGAAATCATGCTATTTAAAAAAAAAAACTTTATAGCCAGTGGCGGTAGTTTTGTAATAAAAATATGGGCACTAAAATGCCCAAAATTTATGATTTTAAATTGGTATATTTCTATCACTTTCCTTATCAATATTAAAACCTTAAAGGTGATGGGATGTCTAGACTGTGTTTTTAAAAACAATAAGTTACATTTTTAATCGTGATAAAATTATTTTTAAGTACTTAGAGTACGTAATTTTTTATAAAAGCTAAATGAAATTTTAAACAGTTCTTAACTAAATCTGATATGACCTGTTTTTTTTTTTTCTTTTTACTCGTGTCACCTTTTGTTGAACCTTCAACAAATTGTAACAAAACTATTATTTGGTATTATAACTGTTATGCATTCTGCTCAACTGGAGATGATATACTATAGTATATATATATAATAGAAAAATATAATAATAATTTGGGTGACCTGTGTAGCGCGGCTAAATGGTATATTCACACAGACGATTACCGGCGTAAACGATTAAGTGGACCTTTGCGCCTGTAGTCGGTGACCACTGCCTGTATTCGCTGAATACAGAAAGATGTCACACCAGCACGCACCCTCACGAATACATTATCTTAACGGGTGTCCTTACCTCACGCATGATTGAAGGCAAAAATTGATGATGCATCATCGGCAACTATTTGGATGGGCCGTAATGCCCGTGTTGCGAGTCTGCTGTGACTGACGAAACAAATAGCTGATAGGGCTTCCTCGCCGCGTCTCGCTGTTCGCTTGCCGTAGAAGATGAAGCATGTGACATACCTGCCTACGTCTTTTGTTGTCGTTTTTAACGCAAATAAATATATAAATCAGTTTTAAAATTGTTTTATTGAGTACTGCGCCCGATTTACTCACAGTTTTTTTTTTTGTTGATGGATATCGTTCACATCAGGCCAGTGGCCAATGCATCATTCATATTCGACTGAACTGTCAGTGGCCTTTTAAGTGAGCAGCCTCAGCTACACTAGAGTTAATCGTGTACGGTATAATTGAACGTCGTAATGCCCCACATTACGTAAAAAATTCGAAATACTGTCACAAAAAAGGTGTGTATAGTTTTGTATTGGAAAGCTGCCTAAAACTTCACTGACACTTGTAGCTAATAATTTTCTCACATCAGAAACATTATTTTGTACACACTCACACAAATTAAATTTGAAAAGTAATAGAGATAATTTGTACAAGGCCATAGCTTAGAAAGAAACATACTAAATAGTTAGTGCTGAACAAGTTCAACATGTTAGGTCTACCCGCCTGAAATACAAGGTTTCCTAGTTAAGGCAAATGATTTTTTTTTTTACTGTATTCCAACAAACATAAATTTCATTTATGATTTACTAGCGGCCACCCGGGTTTTCACCCATGTGGTTCCCGTTCCCGTGGGAATATCAGGATTAAAAGCATTCTATGTTTTAATCTAGGCTACTTACCATATGTGTGCCAAATTTCAACCAAATCCGTTCAGTAGTTTTGGCGTGATTGAGGAAAAAACATCCAAACCCACAAACTTTCACATTTATAATATTAGTAGGATAATTGCATTGCAATTATGATTCATTTATAGATAATAAAATGTAAGGATTCTGTTATTCCATTTTTAGTTGAAATTTCTATCAGCATGCCAGCAGCTAGCTATTTCAGCAGCTAAGCTATTTCACATAATAGGTGTGTGAAGTATCAGGTATGAGCTATTTGCTGTATAATAACTCAATATCAGGTTCCATTAAGTTATTAAGTTTTAGCATTTATAGCTAACTCTGTCAGTTTTGGAAACTATAAATTTATCTTAGTACCGATGGTACACTATAATACCGTTGAGATTAACTCAACACCAAGGATATCATGATGTCAAAATTCATACCTGATGAGCAACGCTGTTGTCAGGGCTGCTCTTGCAACTCCAGCACAGCGGCCGCCTGCCTGGAAGGTGGATGGCGGCGATTCAGCGGACGACGGAGTCACCCGATTGGTGCTCGGCAGCGGTTCCAACAACGTGGCAACCTTTGAGGGTAGTCTGCTTTTAGACAATGTCGCGTCGTCAACGGCACTTTGAGTTGCTGTAGTAGCGTTGTTTGAGACGTATCTATGCGGTGAAATAGTCCAGTATGACTATCTCGAGTGCAATAGATATTTAATTGTGTCTTAAACACAATGCTTTGACAGAAAGTACCCAGTATGGTAAATTCGCATCAGACAAATAAATAAACTGACAGAAAGTACCCAGTATGGTAAGTTCGCATCAGATAAATAAAAAACTGACAGAAAGTACCCAGTATGGTAAGTTCGCATCAGATAAATAGCAGACAATTATGCTGTTTAACCAAGTAAACGGCATTTAAAAGTGTTCCTCCGTATTGACTTCTTCTTCTTGTCCTCTTCCGTCTTGAAAACTTTTTCCTTTCTTCACGAAGTAAATGCTTAACTATAATTTAATTTTCACTGTAATAATATAATTCTAAAGAAGTCTCACTTTGAGACTGTATACGTGCGTCCGTGGCGAAGCACGAAAAGCGAAATGAAGTGGTTGGCGTGTAGCAGTGACAGGGCGAACTTGGACCGGAAATGTCAAAATATCTGTCAATTTTAAGTCAAAAACCTTCTCTTTTTAGGTTTTTTAGGTTATTGCTTTAAAATAACGTGCTAAGTGGTGATACATGCAAGCGGTACTACATGTGTTAATATACTAATATCGAGGACGAATCTGAAGTATAATTCGTTATAGAAAGTTTGGGTGGAGTAGTTCCCATTTGTCCTATGACAGACCATAGAACAATACTACGTATGCCTGTGGTTCCATGGAACAAGAGGTCATCGAATAAAATGCGTCAATTTTTGAAGTGAAAACTTCTTTAGCGGCGTTGTGCGTTTTTTGTATGGGGGAAAAATGCTAAACTCGCGTCAGGAATCACGTGGCTGATCGAAAATGCGTAAGACGGATGTGACGGATGGAGAAAAGACAGCTCTTGGCGGAAGTATCCCCCTCTCTTTCTACGGGGTGCGTTGAAAATGGCGGCGCGTCATTTTATGACGTAAACACTTGTGTCACCAGCACTGACATGAAAAAAAATTTTTTTATTTACCTGGACTGGCTGTCTGTATGATTTGACAGCTAAGTTTTTGTGCCTATTTGAAACGCCACTAGCGTGCGTCTAAAGAACTAATTTTGACTTACAATATGAAAATGGTTGCCGTGATGGTCTCTCCAGACTTCAAACTTTAGTACCATGTACGCACGCTATGCTCACGCTACGTCCTACAGCGCCAAAATGGCGGAAATCAAATAGGCACAAAAACAGTTTGACATAAGCCTTTCCAGTGTAAATATATGCAGGTCAGTGGTCACCAGCCACGCGCTAATTTTAAAATGGAACTAATAGCGATCTCTTCGGTGAAATCATAGACTTATTTATACTCATAAGTTTAAATCGTAGAATGCGTGCATGTAGAAATTAAAAAGGCCACTGGCCCGAAATCTTTAGAATTTTTCTCTAATTACATGACTGTATAGTAATAGGAAAGAAATAATTTTAATCCTTTGCCGCTAATTTCAAAATATCAAAAATGCACAACATTAATATTCAAGTTTTCACTTCTGCCGGCACTCCCGAGTGCGAACCGATTTTTTTCTTATTTAATGTAAGGTTTTAGAGCTTTCGTCACTATCGAACTATAATGTTGCATAATGTTTTCGAGTTTCTATACCAAAGTGCAGTTTTACTTACAATTAAGCAGCCGTAGGTAAGGTTCTAGAACTATGTGCATTAGGTAATTGAGTCTGCATAGCCAACGAGAGCGCCATTATAAGATGGGCTCACTCAGAGCGTTACGGAGTACCGTTACACGCTTCATTGGTCGAATAAATCGATTAATAATGGTTTAAAAATATAATCAACAGAAGGGGAATGTATATTTTCCATTGAATACGTTAATGGCACATTTTATGAGTAATTTTAGTGGATACAAAATTACGAAAAAGGAAGAATAATGGAAAGAAACCTGGTACTATTAGAAACTAGTATAGGAATGAGTATTTATCTATTTTACTCTTTGTTACGCAATCGTTTATGACAAAAATGCTGCGTTTCCTTCTAATCAATGATTATTATGATAGGTAATGACGATATTTTATTCTAGAAATAAAAGTATTTGAAGAATTTTATACCTTCTGTTAGTCAAAAGAAAGAAACATCAACTTCTTGTTTTTAATTACTGACTAAAAAGTACGTACGGTCGTAAAAGCCACCCGTAGCCACCATAAACATTAATTTGTACTTACTTTTATGAAAAGAAGTTAAATATTGTTCCTTCTTTGTTCCCGAAATTATTAAACATTCCACCTGATTTGTCTACTGAAGATCCGGTTTCCGAAATTAATGTTTTATTTAATCTGTTAAATTCATTACTTTTCTCTTTTGATGGTACTCCGTGAACTGAGAAAATTAAATGTAAAGAATTTTAATCTCGGTCCAAAAAATTTGAGGAAGTGACTAGAGTTTAATTTTTTTCATTTCATTTTTCATTTATTGTTTCATTTTTAGCAATAAATATATGGTTTTTTAAAAATGATTTTGATATAATTCACCACGCCTAGCGCCTCTTCCAAGACGCGTAAGCTGTTACAGCTTTTTTATTTTGGGCTATAACAGTTATTATAACTAAACATTGTGCGAAACACACCGGATGCGTAAGCGTAACTTTATGAGAAACTAGCGGCCGCCCGCGACTTCGTCTGCGTGGAAAGGTTTTTTCCTATCCCTCGGGAACTATACATTTTTTGCGGATGAAAGGTACCCTATGTCCTTCTCTGTACCCCTGACAACGTGTATGCAAAATTTCATGATGATCGGTTCAGTAGTTAGGACGTGAAGGCGTAACAAACAAACAAACAAACAAACGGACTTTCGCATTTATAATATTAGTAAGGATGGCACACCGCTTGCGTAACGTACGCGTGCAGGTAGACAGTATGCGTAACCCTACGTATTGCAGCTCCCATGAGACAAACAGGCTGCGTACCTACGCAGAGCGGAATGCACTGATGCGTGCATTAATGACGTTGTGTTCAATGACATTCCCTATTGGACGTCACACCTAACCAAACAAGTATGAACATGCACGTATCTTTGCTGCACGTCACTACGCGCGTGACTTCGCAGCAGGTGTTAGGCCTGGGACACTGGCTACGTAGTCAAGTCGCTCTGGAAACTCCTTGGTAACTGATATAGTTTGGTCTGAGATGGCTTCGAAATATTTATGTTTATTATGTTCACTTAAAACCACCACTTATCAATCTACTTCTTACTAATAATCTCCTTTTTATTTTGTTGCCTAAAGGCTTTATTTCACCACCCACGAAAGCACTTAAACGTTAAAAATAACTAATCCAAATATCTGAACAACAAAAATAAACGTAAGCGTAGGTTGAAAATAAACCCTCGAGATTTTAATATTGCATTCTATTTTTAGTTCCAATAATGAATGTACTAAATTTATCTTTATTGGATTCACAAAACTTTACATTTGATGCAGACTTGATATTGTGTAAAGCTTAGAAATAATAACGGCATACATATAAAGTATTCATATTGTGATAGGGTTATTGTTGAGTTATTATTGTTTGAAGTCTTATCACCCTTTCACACTTATTGGTGTTTTGAGGTGATTAATGAGGAGTTCGGCGGTGCAGTGGTTTAGCGCCTGGCACCAGCGATTGTGGAGGTTAAGCAACTATCGCAAGGGTCAGCCATGGGATGGGTGACCAAATTTGTATTATCTCGAGCTTCTCCGTGCTTCAGAAGGCATGTCAAGCCTAAGCCCGGCTGCATTTGAAGTCGTTAACACCTACCTATCCACATTGGGCCTAAATGGGGCCCATCCTCCTTATCCACCCATAAGGAAGGCCTGTGTCCCAGCAGTAGGAACTTTAAAAATAGCTGATGTTATTCAACTTAAGCTAGGGTCTCCTAGGATGACGGTGCCGTTATATTACGGCCGTAATTTAGCGGCGTAGAACGTTGTCTATGTAAACAATACGGCGCGCCGTACTACCGCCGCGCCGTACCGCTAAATTACGGCCGTAATATGACGGCACCGTTATCCTAAGAAACCCTAACTTTAGAGGTAGGGATTACATAAAGGCCTAACGCCGCGATATTCTACTTGGCATTGGCAAGCGTAGAGACAAGGTAATACGGTAACACATTGGTAGAGATTATAGTATCCTGCATGGAATAGATAAAATGGACTGTTACGATGATGATGAAAACTGGCACTGGTATGCCTTATAATAACTGCAAATCTACTTTTTTATACATAAGTACTTAGATTTTTAAATAGTACCTATTAAAATAAACTATATCGGGATTTTCACCATGTACCTTTTTATTTTTGAGACTCCTATATTTCGGCGCAGTTGCATGCGCCATGATCACGGAAGAACTGTCGGTTGTCGCGTGCGGGTAGATGTTATTGGCAGACGAAAGGGTCTACCCTCCGTCTAGTTCTTTTATTACGGTCGGTACCGGTACATGGTGAAAATCCTGATATAGTTTATTTTAATAACGTTAATAACCATGGAAATTTAAAACAATAAATAGTACCTATTTATACACGCTGAAATTTCAATCATTTGGTTCCCGCAGTGGGGTGGTTCCTCTCATGATTACAAGCAACTTTAACTATGGGGCCAACTCTGATATCGCAAGAAAATAGCTACAGCTATTCCATACATTAAGGTCGAGTAGGTCTTGCGCTTTTGATGGAACAGCAGATTTTTTTTCGCGATGTTAGAGTTAGCCCCATAGTAAAAGTTGCTTGTGATGATGAGTGGAACCACCCCACTGCAGGAACCAAATAATTTAAATTTCACGCTGTATAATATGCTTTATTACTTATTGTCTCTGGTCTAGAGCTTGACCACCTCCGAAGTGAATTCCTGTCTACGGCCCTGTTGGTAGAAATAATTAATAGACGATTCAAAAGTGCTTAATTATTAAGATTATTTGAATAAAGTTGTTTACCGCCGTAGTATAGACTTTCACTACAAAATGAGACCTAAACTAAGTACTTACTAGATGTATTATTATACGAAGTTGATTTATAATAACAAACTGTAGGCACACCCCGGGCACTCGATACAAGCGTCGCGTTTCAACTACCTATTACACAGACGCTACACAGTGACGTTTTTGCACACGCGCAACTGTGTGCAAGCTATTGAATGAGCACACAGATAGGCACACGGAACTCGCGCGGTGGGGTGAGGTAATTGATTGTGGGGCGGGGCGGAGAGTTTCCTTTCTGTACGGTAGTACTTATATCTATTCTGTGCTGTAGGTATGTACAGTCGGCATAATACAATTATCCTTTCGTTCCACACGCGCCATTGTTGTGCCCCACCCAATATCCGGTTCTTTATGACGACTGTCTACAGGAAATTACTCTGAATAGAAGTCCATTTTGATTTTTTCTCTAGATGTGATTTCAAACACGAATAAAGTCTTTAATCACTTTGTGGCTTTGGGTATACTGATGATGATCATAATAGATTTACTTAGTTTTAGGGTTCAGTTATTAAAAAAAAACTGTGCATGAAGCTAGGTCCCACAGCACAAGCAATAAAATAGATACTATCTACAGTTATTTATATCACAGAAAAATGCGATGGGCTATGATCGACCACGTGACAACAAAACAGATTGACGCTTTTGCAAATAAAACCGTGTCATCCGAAGCACAGATAATAATTTTCAGGTCACCCATCACTTGACCGACCTTTGTGAAAGTCGCTTAACCACCTCAATTAATCGAGCTTCTTTATCTATCAAATATTATTAAAGACTAACTATCATCTAATGGTTACTAAACACATAAACTTATACCCTGACACCATTGTTTGTCCGACGACAGCAATAAATTGTACAGATTTATTGCTTTACCGAAGTTTTAATGAGGAAAGGGTAGGTAGGTCTTGGATCGTTACTATTTTATTATACGGCCTTGGTTCTGACAAAGGTCAAAATATAATTAAGACTGGCGTTTCTGCTGGAATCATAAGCTTTGGTTGTTTGTTGCTTGCTACGCCTACCTCGAACCTCGATATAAGTTTTGGAATACACTGTGATAGATATTTCTTGTATTTTCTATTTTTAATCAAGTTGTTGCTTTCACCTCAATAATTACTGAGATACTTGTATAATTTAATTAAGTATATTCAAATGGTTAATATGAACAACATAGAACTTTACAACTTATAATCCGAAGTCACTTACATGACAGAGTCACACCTCATATTTTTTTGGTGAAAAGCATTTATACACCAAAGAGGTATATCTAAACTTACTACAATTAGTTATTAATAAAAATTAAAAATAATGGGACTTTAATGTTAATAATACCTAACATAAAACGATGTTCTATACATAACAGGGTGCAAACTCAGAGGAAACTTATATTCATTGGCCCTACCATGAGTTGTTGCAAACTGTTTACGTTACCGTAAACTATCGTTTTCTCTCTTTCACTCGTATTGACTGTGAGCAGTATATCCGACAGTTTACTGTAACGTAAAGAGTTTGCATCAACTCGTAGGGCCACATGTCTTCTAATGACTCCATAAAAAATTACAACTACACGAGTTACGTCCAATCTTTTTTCTAATACGATATAATTTGACTATACTAAATAGGCACATACATTATATACGTAGTATTGTTGTATGGTCTGTGCTAATGGCTCAATGAGTGACCGTCTAACTACGAGAACGAGTTTTGTAATCAAATTCTAACAACTTATTGTCTCATTGTTAAAAATTAAGCTTTGGCATAATAGTACCATACACTAAGGACTCTTAGGGCGCTTACATATCTAACCGAAGATGCGTCGGGCGTATTGTCTAGTGTATGACCGACGATACGCTAGACGCATCATCGGTTTATCATACAGAGTTATTTGTAAAACACCAACAACCTCGCAGGAGTAGATTACTAACATCAAAAACAACAACGTTTGTTCTACGACTTTTCCGAAAAAAAAGACCATACAAATAAACATCTGGGCCCCTGTTTTTGAATCGCTGGACTGGCGTCGAGCGCTCTTTTCTACTGATTTTCGTTCGACATACGACTCAAAACAATGAGATGTCGAACGAAAATCAGTAGAAAAGAGGAGTTGAGCGATTAAAAATAGGGCCCCTGATCGAAAACAGCTGAGTTTTGTATGAAATGTTTATTTATCTTTTTTTTTCGGAAAGTCGCAGAACAAACATTGTTGTTTATGGTATTAGTAATCCATTCCTGCGAGGTTGTTGCTGTTTTACAAATAACCCTGTACAAAGATCCGTCCTTGTACGCAACCGAGCGATGATACGCGGCGCATCTTCCTTCAGGTATGTAAGCGCCCTTAGTCATTCAACCCAAAACACACATTATTCACTACACACACACGTTTATTGACAGTTTAACATAATACACCAAACAATACGAAGCAATTAACCTCCCTGAACCGTCATTAAAAGTACAATGGGTACCATATAGTAGTTTACACATTGGTTGGGGCATCAGAACATCACTAATATTACAGGTTTCTATCGCTCTTGTTACTTTAGTTACAATCTACTTACAAGACTCATGCAAAGTTGAACAACTTTAGCACAATAAGGGAGCTACTTAATCGTTAACCCTTTTGAAGGTTTTCTGCTGTCTTTTGCTTAGAAAAAGTTGTTCACGGAGATTTTTTTGAATACTCGATAAATTTTGTGGTTTTCTATGGGACCAACTTAATAAGTTTTCTATTTCCCACTGTATGCTTTGTCTAAAAAGTCAGTTTACATGAGAAATTATTAAATTATTTATAAAAACTTATACTGGTAAAGTCCGTTCGCTCAGATAGTGTCGCCTTTTTATCTCTCCGCCTTTGCACGTACCGCTTCTTATCAAAGGATGCCGCCGAATAAACAAAAGATACCGCGTGCGGCGTACACCCGCAAGTCAATTTGGCTTTTGGCAGTTTACATAGAAGTGCCGTAGTGAAAGATTGTGTTTGTTACCGGTATTCTTGTCTCTGAACACAAGTGCTTGCGGGTGTACCGACACTATCTAAGTGAACGGACCGTAACCCTGTTGGTGCTGTCAAAATTCTAATCGTAAATATAGCTTTATTCAATTTTATTAGATGGGTATTGGTGGGTTGGTTGGGGATTTAGGTGGGTATTAAAATTATTTTTGAAATTATCCATGTAAACTGACTTTTTAGACAGACTCTAGCTATATTACCTTTGCTATTTTTAATAGAAATTAAGTAATATTTGTGGCACTTAAATTACTTATTTGTGGGTTTTTATCTTACAAGATAAATATCTTAAAATCAGTATTGGAACTTATTCAAAGTTGATAATACGAGTAATATCTTCATAAAAGAATGAAAGCAGTGTCTTTGTTTCTGCTAATTGAACTTTTCTTATTTTTTATTAAGTTTATCTTTTAATATTTATTTTATAGTAATACATATTTCTAAAATGTGTTAATGTAAAAATAACATTTGAATATTCGAAAAGGCATAAAATAGAAGTCTACTTTAGCTAAGGCATAAAATAAAAGAATTTATTGGATGATACAGCCAGATATTGTCGCCTTATGAATATTACTTGGCAGTTCGAGGATGATGGAATTCATACCTTCCGAAACTACGTGAGAGAATTTTGTTGTTTATGTATGAAATGTAGGTACATACTTAAATTGTGTTGTGTTGTTGCACATTAGTGAAAATATTTCATTTTGAAATTAAGGACAAAGATGAATGAAATAAAACATAACAAAGTAAATGAACAAAATAACACAAATAAGTATATTCTAGAACCTACAGACTATTTTGATGAGTACTCATTGACGTCAAAACAACTGGAATAATATAGGAGAAACCACATAAACACAACAACAAGTTTTTCCTTTCTAATTAGAGTGTTATAATGAATACATATCGATGGCTGACGGGCAAAAAGGGATAACCGGCATTTTGAAATAAAATAAATAAAATATATCATTGGAATCGCCTTATTTTTCTGCGTCGATCTATCTAAGTCTCATGCCTCTACAACCTACTTTTTGTCGCTTAAGCAGTCTGTGAGCCTGTGTTAGCCTGATTTTTTGGGCATAAACAACAGTTTTTTTTATATTTTTATTTATTTGGTAGGTAGGTAAAAAAATATATTTTAAAATCGAGACTTGACTGATTTTTCCTTTTCAAAACAAAATATAATTATTAAGGTTAGCCCTTTTTTGCCTAGAAAGATTTATGTATTATATATTTTTGTGATATATATTTTTGTAATAAATTTATGACAAATTGTCCTAACAGATTTACCTTGAAAATTGTCGCTTAACCTTTTTTACCCTGCCAATTTTCTAAAGAAATTAGTGGTTAGATAATATGAGTAATTTGGTGCCTGTTGGTTTTGTATGGATGTTGATGGGATAACGAACATTTAGTTCGTAGGCTAAATGGCGAAAGAAGCCCAAGCGCCACGCGTGCGCGTGAGCTGTTTTGGCGCAAAAACTTGAGCCTACTAATGTGGCAGGAGTATTTCTATTTGGTTTTTCATTATTGAATTTTTGTATTCGTATGAATAGCTTTTAAGTGTAACAATTTAATATTTTGTTTACTTATTTGTCTTTTTTTTCCTACTCTCTTTCAACAAGCCATTAAAATGATTCGGTTGGCCGTTAGAAGAACCAAATCATTTTAATGACTTGTTGAAACAGAGTTTTTACTAACATTAAGTGCTTACCTTCTCACTGATATTTGCATTCATTGTTATGTTTTTCATAGTTGTTTCTTTATATGACACTTATCAACGTTTTAAAATTAGGTACCTATTTTGATGTTGATTTTTTTTCATTAGGAATAACCCATACTACCTAGGTAGGTACTAAATGTTTTTTATTTAAAAAATAAGTGCTGTGCCATGGCAAATACGCCATTTCAGTTAAAATATGGCTGATTATTGTAACAAAATAGTATTTTTTATTGACTGAGCCATCAATAAATGTCTTTACATCAGAGTCCTAGAAAGGACGCCTCCGATGCTTATATCATTGGCATTGTCATAAGCGACATAAAATAGCTTTTTCAGAGTGATTTTCAATAAACTAATAATACAGTTTTGTGGAAAAATATCTAAAAGTTAGGTTTCTTAATTTTCAAGATTTCGGAAGCAATAACAATTTTTTTATGAATTTTTTTCGTCTTTTTCAAACTTTAAACCTCTCTCCTGTAAAGTTTGTCAAATGGCGGTTATCACCTTTTGCCCGTCAGTCATTGACGATTATATGATTGTAGAGAAAAAAAAGCGTCTATTAAATACGTACCTAGAGATTAGTGTGTTTACCTACATCAGATTCAAGAAATACGATTTTCAGTGTTATTTATCATCCCCAAAAATATCTCTATGAAGTCCTAATCAAAACTAATTCATTCTTTACTTTTTTCTTTACCTTGTAATAATATCAGCAATTTCTGACGCATTATATTTTCTGTTCTTCTTCTTCTTATTTTTGTTTTGGCAATCTACTTTCCTCTTGGAAGTAATTTTTGCCAGTGTCAAGTGTTGAATAGTTCAGTGGTAGATTGTTTCAGTTTACATTAGAATGTGGGTGCATCGCATTCCAATGCTGCTTGGAGCATTTGGCACCAAGTATATCAAGACAGTTTACTCGGTAAGAGTTTTGCCGAGGTAGCCACCACTACACTAAAAGTCTCGGCTTCACACAGCCAAGATCGCACCTATTTCAATTATCCCACATATTGTTCAGTTGCGTAGACACTTGTACCACAAAACTGCACCAATTTTAAGACACAATATCCACTATGAATCAATTTGCAAATAATTAAAATAGACACCAAACCGAACTTGACAAATGGCGCCAAAAAACTCCTGTTTTCTGTTCAAACAAGGCTCAAATACACCGTTTTGACAGCTGTTCAGTTTGCAAAACAAAGTTAGCAAATTGGCTGACAATCCGCCATTTATAATTAATCCAGATAGCTATAAGGGAAGATTCATACCAAACCGACAATGGTTACAAAAACAAAGATATTTTTCAGTTTAAATCATTTATGTAGGCAATTATTATTTTACTAACGATGATTATAATAATTTTTACTCATTTTGGGACGGCAACGCGCTACGCGATACTTAAAAGCTTCAATCTTTTTTTAAGTATAGGTACTGTACTGTTCAGTCTATTTTATTTCTTCCTACTTAAGAACTTACTGTTATAGGGATGTTGACTTATGAATAAAATAACGAAATAATAATAAAAATCGTAAACATATCAAATTTTTGGAGTTGCTTGTATATCTCTTGGTTTTATATATTGCGTATTATTTGTTTTATGACCCTTCAAAGTTGGGTGGACAAGTCCATTTAAAAAGTATAAAATTTGTTAAAATAAATAATACATTTAATTAGTCCGTAAAATTTATAGCAAATTTGTCAAAGAAACCATTTTGATAAACACAATATTTAAAATAGCTGCCGAACAAATTTCCTACGCGTTGCATACAACGTAGGAAGGCGTGACGTCATAACTTGATAGCCGTTAGTATGGAGCGTTTTCGGGTGAGTCCAATTTTGTGCATTTCAAACTGTGATATCTCGGGCAGTTTTCTTGCTAGCGAAATAATTCTTATACAAATGTTTCTTTTTTTTTAGTGGTAATTTAAGTAACATAAAATAAAAAAATAGTCAACATGCCTATTATATACCTAGGTACTGTTTCGTTATTTTAGTATATTTTTTCATCTGACGTGTCGTTTAAGAACTTTCTTTTACAAGTAAATAAGGTACCTACTTTAAATAATATAATATACGAGTATATGAATAGTGTATTAATGGCTTTCAATATTAAGTATTTATTAATTGTTTTTTGTCTTTTAGAAACAAGAACTGTGTCAAAAATCAAAGCTACTGAAACATAATTTAGACACGATCATTACGTTATCATTAGCATTAATTATGATTACGTTAACATCAGCATGGTGTACCGTATTATTGTAATAATACACGCGAAATCAGCTGATCCATACAAAAGCGCAATACCTGTTCGACCTTAAGGCCAGTATATTCCAAAAACTCTGTCTCTGTCTTTTTCTTTACGTGTGAAGAGTAATGAAAATAACCTCACTTTTTCATTTACAATGTTTTTGCTGTTATTTTGAGCATTAAGTCACTTTTTGAAAAAGTAACCGTTGAATATTCTTCTGTATGTAATTACCTATTTTTCTATTTATTATTCGTGAATAAGGGATTAATAAACTTCTAGTATTATCCAAAAAATATAAAATTAATGAAAATTGTCTCTGTCTTTGCATATTTTTATAATCAAGTGAAGAGACGAATTTCGTATTTTAACCGTAAAATAATCAAGATCGTTTATGAAACTTCAACATATATTTTTGTCTGCACTAAATAAAGAATATTTGATTGTTTATTTTTGAATCAAAAATGGGTCAATTTCGATAATTTCGAATATACTGGCCTTAATGTATGAAACAGCTGATTTTTTTTCGCGATATCAGAGTTGGCCCCATAGTAAAAGTTGCTTGTCATCATGAGTAAAATCACCAAATGATTAAAATTTCAGCGTGTATACTGAGGCAGGTAAGTATAGCACTCCGAGACAGAGGAAGTGACGTAGGGCTGCACAGTCATGCGTCATCTCAGCTATCGGTATTGAAAATAATGTTTATTCATGTATTGTTTGCAGAGAAACAAATCACAATCAAAATGCACTACTTATAATAATTTTGTAACGAGTATGACAGAAAAAAATATCCTTCATTTTTTACTTGTTACTATAAAGTGATATATGCCGCCGGTACTTCTCCCGGAATGCCAGATAGTCCAATCAACGGGTCTTATGCAACCCGAATAATTCTCCCGTCTATGAAATTTGGCATGTGATGAAGTTAGGTAATACAGATTACAGATGAACAATAATCCAATAAATTATGTTACGAGAAGTTAGGTATTTTTACCTGAACATGAAAATTGCTTGTATCTCTCTGTGAATATTGCCTCGGGCTAAAATACTTTCTGTTTGCGTACTTATGTATTAATTAGAATAAGTATGTAAAGGAATCCAATATTTTTTCGATTTCAGAGATACAGAAAGTATTTTAGCCCGAGGAAATATTCACAGAGAGACATAAGCGATTTTCATGTATAGGTATAAATACCTAACTTCTCGTAACAAAATTTATTGGATTATTGTTCATCTGTAATCTATTTTACCTAACTTCATCATTTGCCAAATTTCATGGGCGGGAGAATTATTTATTCGGAAGTTTCCATACAATAAATATGCTCATTGATTAGACTAAGACCTTGTTTTCTTTGACCACGATAAGCAGAAATTGAGACACCACCCACGCGTTGTTTTCGCTAAGCCTTACGATTACCCAATCAAAATCAGTGACTGACTTTATACCCGCAAGGAATGGCCTCTAACTATCAACCTAAATAAATAACTTCTTACTAGACAGACCCAAGTTCCACAAGAAGTTATATCCCACTTACTGTGATATAAATCCTCTTAATCTTCCCTCTTAGAGGCAACGCAAAAACATCAGTAATTTGATATTAGCTCGTTACCAACCAATTAGTTCAATAAACAGATATCAGGTTTCTAATTTATCGATTCATTGAAACATGTTTGTAGCTGCTATTTTTAGATGACGCTCCGTGTTCAGGAAAAACAAGGCGTTATTGATTTATTTTGTTATTGTTCAGTTGAACTTTTCGCCTTGTCAAATTGATAGTCGAGACTATTTGAGGCCGTGTGATTGTCAAACAAATTCAGAACCAGCAGAAAAATCGTAGTTTTGTATAGACAGTAGCTTTGTATGGCAGAAAGTTAGAGGTGAAAGCGCACGGTTTGAAGGCAATCAATATTGAATGGATTTGACGCAAGTTGACTTAAAAGTTGAATTGAAAGTTGAAGCGATTCGGTGAAGACAGACCGTAATATTGTCGCGCAACATGTTTCGCTAGAGATAAGATGTCGCGCGATGTTGCGTAAAGTGGCCCTTCAAATTGCGCAACTTGTTCCTTGTTGCCGTATTGCTTCGGTTGTGCACAGATTAAAAAACAGTAATAAGTTATCATTTTTTTGATAAAATTTAAGCAAGTTTTGTAAACATCTTTTAAATATAAGCCGTAATAATGAAGTATTTTTCGAGTGACGCGGTTAAATCGAATTGCCAAAAATATGAAAAAGAAAACACACACGAAGAAGGACTTATAGTTGAAAACCTTTCTTCGTAACATTAATGTGATTTCTTGAACAAAAATGAATTTAACGTAAATATAAATAATTGTCAGTTACTCATAATATTAATGTAGTGAGCTGTCAGAAGCGTATAATAAATTATTGTAACGTGACAGAGTTTATTTGTTCACGAAAATTATAAAAGTCATTTCGCTGGTTGATAAATTCATAATAAATGGGATGAATAATAACAGTGTAATTTTTCATTTATCTTTAATATTTATTAACGCAGAAGTAAATTCAATTGCCAATTTAAAGTTTGTTACATCATAGACAGTTACAGTTGATTGCAAATCAAATCTCAGATATTTTCAAGGAGACAAAGTTGGGTGTAACAGATCTTTATTTCTGTTTAGACAGATTTTTGTTTCGTCGAACGTGAGCTAATAAACTTCGATGAGTCAAATGTAAATTGGTTTGAATATTGTTTGAAATATTCGTGGAATACCATTTTCTGTTGTATTGTATCATCATAGCAACGTAGAGTCTATATCATTAGTCATTACCGTGGTCTAGATATGATACCATGTCAATTGAATCTAAATCTCAACTGAAGTTGGAAGATTACTAATTGTAAATTAGTAGAATATGGTCCCGGATTCATTTCTTAGACAGCCTTTTCGAAATTCCTTATCGTGATTAAATTCAACAAAAGCTTCGTTCGTGAGTTTTAGTTTGAAGTTTTCAGTTAAATTGAATTGGAACTCCTTGAGCTTGGTACTAACTCAATTTATAAAGTTCCTACGCGAAATTGGAATGCATTCTGTTTTGTTTGGGTTCTTGAGTATGTAGGTTTTCTTTAGTTAGCAACCTTTTCTATGTTGTTTTAGGTCAGGGTCCATTGTGGTACCATTCGCTTACCTAATTGTTTCTGATAGAACTTTAGCTACTTGTTGTACCAGATGACCGAAATACGACATTGTATTTCGGTATTTTTCTGTTCAAAATCTCGTTTCTCGTACAAAGTTTCTGTTACTTAACTTAGTCGACATAATTCCAAACACAGATTATACGCAAAAAGAAACTTAGTGAGTATAAAAATAAAAAACTTTCTTCATTAATATGAAATGGAATATGAGAACTTTTTGAAAGATGGTGTTTTCTCACGGTCTCCCTTCGATTGGGGAAAACAATTCGAAGTTTGAAAGACGTGGCAGGGGTCGGTGGAAAATATAGAGTGCTGTAAGTAATCTTTGGATTTTTTTAAATATTTACCGTGAATTTAGTTCAAGCTAATCCATCTAAGCAAAGTCTGACGCCATAAGAATAGTTTAACATTGTTGTGTGATAGCCATTTTCCTCATTGGTTGATGATTCCGGATGTAGTGCGATTTCACCTTTAGGCTTATCGTCTCTTAACATCAGGGTGAGGTGAAAGCAAAGCACTGATTTGCTGTGGATGAAAATGCTAGTTTGAATTATTCACATTTCAGGAATAAGTTTAAGTGGCCAAGTATTTAAGACTTAAACCAAAGTCACGAGATAGGTGACCTAAAATATACAAGGTGTTTGATAAAAGCCTTATCATATGGTAGATAGGGACCATAAAACTGAACAAATTTTACTACAGGACCAACTCTGAAATCGCGAAAAAAATCAGCTGTTTCATATATTTTGATATTGTCGTTATTAATTTTTGTATGAAACAGCAGATTTTTTTTTCGCGATTTTAGAGTTGGTCCTGTAGTAAAATTTGTTCAGTTTTATGGTCCCTATCTACCATATGCGGCTTTATAAGGCTTTTGCCAAACACCTTGTATAATCTAGAGCCCCTCCGTATTTCGAAAGGCACGTTAAGCCGTTGACCCCAGCTGCATTTGTTCTCGTTAACACCCAACAATCCTCAGTGGGCCGCTTGTTTGGTTATGGCCCATCCCCCTTATCCATCCATAAGGAAGGCCCATGCCCCAGCAGTAGGGACATTAAAATGACTGATGATGATGGAACGTTGCAGTCTTTGACAATTTTTTTATATGACTGCTGTTAGTCGTTCAGAATTATTAATAGAACGATAATGAGCAAAATTTTCAGCGAGATCTAACTAAAGTAGCCGTGAAATCAGGTTTGGGTGTACGGTCAAAGTTTTAGCCTTATTCAACAAATTAATGCAGAACTATTCTGTTGGATTGCCAGTGCAGTGGTTCCTGCAATGAAGTGAGAATAATGCGAATTGTAGAACAATGCTAATATAGCTTCGCTTAAGTATGTGAAGTTTGAACATGTAGTAGTAGATCTAACATAGATAAATCGGTTCCAATGATCCCTGTTTTGTATATTAATGAACCTCCATTAGCGACAAAAGGACTGGGCTATATTCTTGATATATTCTATATTAATAAAAAATATTATTGTGAAACAAAATAATAGAAAAAGTTACCTCTGGTTTTTTATTCTACAATCTGTCTGTGTAAGTATAACTTATCTCCTCGGTATTGATATCTGTCATAATACTCGTAAAAGGATATTTCTTATTTCCTTTTGGCACAAGACTAAAGAAAAGAACGTTTTCGACTTAAAATTAGGATACATTTCCATTAGACTAAAGTTAATTTAAATACCTATTCAAGTTTAGCCGTAAAACACAAACGTTGGTCATATACGATATCCGAAGTTGAATCAGACAAGCGGGTTGAAAACTTGCTATTTGACTAGTTATTGAAAACTATACTTTTACTTAATTGTTAAGTATTTGAAGACTATACGCTGTGTGACTTAGACTGACTTGGGACAGAAATGAAAGATGTGCATTGTCTCAAGGCCTATGTTTTATTTGCTTTTGATGATACAAAGTACACAAGGATTTCCCTCTATCCGATTATGATTGTAGGTACTTAATTAGTTTTACAACATCCTTTCTTCTTTAAATTTAAGGTACTAACCAAATACAAATCAAGTGCTATGAGATGTAGGTATTTAAGAAAGAAAACCCTAGTGGAGAATATATCACTATTTCAATCTAAGCATTGCAGACGTATAAGACCGGCTGGGTCGCTTTAATGTTGGTTCGCGATCATGATTAAAATCATCCCAATTCACAAAAGGTAGATTACTTAATAAATGACTCTAAATTTAGAAAACGACTGTCAGCCTACCAAGAGCTCCCAGGCGGCAGCGGCTGGGAGAGAATCATTCTATAAGACGGTCCCAGCGTCTGTCGACTGGATGAAGTGGTGAACTGACCTTCAGGAATCCTTGGTGGAAACTCGGTAACGGCTTCATACCAAAGATCTTTCAACACGGGTACCTTCCTTCTTTTGGTAACCCATTATAGTTTTACTTGCGTTATCATCTCAGCATGTGATCCATCGCAGAAGGTTAGTAGGTAAAGAAACTAACCTGAAGTTAAACTATATCCCAACTATATAATCATCGAAAAAGAGTAAAAAAGAAAGCAAAAATGATGACCCAATCTGAAAAGAATATTGCCTTGGTTAGAATCAAGAACATTGTGTCTATACCAAATTTCGACAAATTTAAATATCAAAGTACATACCACGGAAACGGCATCTTCTTTATTAATATTTCTTATAAAGTGAAGAATGCCAGCATGACTGTCTCCGGGACATTCCCTCCACCCTGAAAAAGCACATGTCGAAACCACGATCAGTATTTTGGTTTTCTCAAAAATACATCGTGTGGGCAGATGGTTTACTTACCAAAATTAAATTATAAAACGGATTACTACATAATTCCCCGAGCGATAAGCTGATGCTCCTTGATTTAAAATACTTTTAGCTTCCTCATCTCTCACAATTAATTTCCACCTCCTCTCAACCTTCCAAAGCCAAAATCTGAAGTCAAAATGACATTTCTCTTGTCCGCACTGACAGCCGTCAACGTCAGTCGACATTTTACTTTTTAAAACAAAATGATTGTAACCAGAGAGAAATCTGTGTTTTATTGCAATTTCAAATACAGCTAGCGCCATCTCTTGCAAGATCTTAGCACTAACTCATTTCAACTAACGAGTCTGTAGAAAAATGAATAACTATTTTTAAAGAACTGTAACGTTAAAAAAAAATGTAACGTTACAATACACCCCCTCCAATGAAAGTTTCGAACGTAGTGAGAAACTAAGCTGCCCTCAGCGTCAGTAATTAAAATCCTACCGGAGGAGAGTGCAACCATTTACTGGAAACATGCAAAATACAAAACCTGTGGCGATGAGACAAAAAAACTTAACCTAAAAATCTGCCTTGGCATCGCCAGGACTCCAAAGAGACACCGACACACAGAAGTGGCCTACGGCACGGCGGGTAAACGAACAACTTACCAGCTAAAATCACCATAGCCATAAACCAAAAAAAACAATCACCACACTAGTGGCCTTAAGCGAAACCTCCACCTAAGAAACAAACCTATCAACAGATCCCTACATCACTAGCGAGTGTTACGATACGTCGCTGTCTAAAAACACAAATGCAAAATTTTATTTGAAAAAAACACATGCAATAAAAGCTTGATCAATAATATCAAGAACATTTGTTTACACCAGGAGTGTAAGATCGCTGGCTAAACACAAGCATGCAAAAAAATTTGACTTTGAGACAAAATATGAAAAAAACTTAACCTAGGGGTTTGCCTTGGCATCGTCGGAGCTCATGCGAGACACCGACACACATTCCGTGGCCTACGGCAATGGTTGATACGACTTAGGTACCATTTAGACACCATCACTACAAAAGGAGACCACATAAACCAAAGCAAAACTACCTTGACTTACAAAACAACAAAATATTTCCAACAGCTTTGACGTTAGTCCAATCTTTGATACTCAAAACCCCCACCCTGCCAACTTCAGGACCATAGTATAACACCTTCTGTCCGGAACACAACATTGATTCACTCACATACTCCTTTCATTCATCTAACTTTCTTCCATCACCTACCGAGCTCCTATCAAATCTTATCTAATATCCATCATCTAACCTAACGTAGCAACAAGTTTGTTTACTTTCGCCACCCCTTGCAATAACCCCAAAGTTTTTTATAGGAGATACTCGTAACTCCATACTTTCTGAAAATGTAGGACAAAACAAAAAGTTTTTTTCCCTAAAAAAAATTATTGGATTACCAATATTAATTAAACTCATCAACCGTCTTCGGGGTAAACCCTCGAGTTGTGAAAAAAAAATGTTTTTACGCAACCGTCAACGCAATGTCAGCTCGAGTTGGTAAATAAAGGCAACCGTCTTCGCGGAGTAATCCGCTTGAGTTGTAAAAACAATTACTCGACCGTCAACGCAATGTCAGCTCGGGTCGGTAACAAAGGCAACCGTCTTCGCGGGGTGAACCGCTCGAGTTGGGAAAAAAAATTACACAACCGTCAACGCACTATCAGCTCGGGTTGGTAACAAAAGCAACCGTCTTCAGGAGAACCTTCGGGTTGTTAAACACAGACTTACAAATAAACTTACTCAAAGTTTTATTTATCTAAGTACCCATTTAAATACAAAAAAAACTAAAACTAGAGGTTAAACGCTCTAGTGCGCTTGAGCACGCATAAAAACCTAAAACTAACCTAAACCTAGGGTTCGCCTTGGCATCGCCGGGTCCCGTGCGAGACACCGACACACTAGAAGTGGCCTACGGCATGGTAGGTTAGTAACGCACCTTTATCTTCGAAATATGCCAGGCACCTAGTGGTTTTCCATCTAGTGACACCAACTCATAAACAAGAGGAGAAAGGACTTTGCCCACTATGCACTTTTCAAACTTCGGCGCGAGTTTGGAGGCTTTGTATTTCACAGCATCGCTTTGGACAAATGTCTGCTTCCACACTTCCTGACCAACCCTCAAGGTCAAAGGTCGTCTGCGGGTGTTATAATACTTCGCATTTGTCTGATGCGCTTTAAGGATCCTTTCTCTGACCTTCTCAAAGACCTCTTTTAAAATACCGAACTCGCCCGCATATTCCTCTCTAGGCATTGTTACTTCATAGTCGCCCTCTTGCGACTTTTTATAAAATGAACCATTTATAATCGGCTCCCTACCATGCACTAAAAAGAATGGCGAAAACCCTGTGCATTCATTTACAGCGCTATTTAGCGCGAACTGTATCTTGTACAGATTCACGTCCCAAGTCCTATGATCATCCTTGACATAAGACGAAACTGCTGTCATAACCGTTTTATTGTAGCGTTCGACTAGGTTGACTTGTGGCGTGTATCTTGGGCCATAATGGACCCTGGGGATGTTATAACGTTCTAGTAACCCACGAAATTCCGATCCCGTAAATTGAACCCCATTATCGGTAATTACGGTTTCAGGAACCCCATGAGTTAAAAGGACAAAATGTTCAAACGCCTTAGCCACTAAAGCGCTAGTCGCACGACGCAAAGGAAAAAGCATAGTATACTTGGAGAAACAGCAGGTTACCACTAAAAGGTGTACAAAACCCGAGCGTGACTTTGGCAAGGGACCCACCAAATCGCACGAGAGGACTTGCCACGGCCTATAGCACTGTTTCGGTTGACCCATGAAACCTGGAGTTAGTCGGGTGGAGTGCTTATATGCGGCGCAAGTATTGCAGTTTTTCACGAATTCCACCACGTCACGGTACATTCCTGGCCAGTAAAACTGCAGGGAAAGTTTCCTGTGAGTTTTAAACACGCCGAAATGTCCGAACGTGGGTGGTTCGTGGTGATCAGCAATCACTTTTGCTCGCTGTCCTTTGGGCACAACCACCTTCCAATCGAACTCCTGAGTCAAACTGTACTTAGATTTACTAAACCGATACAGCGTGCCATTATCCACTCGATAGTTCGGAAAGTTTTGCGGATTATTTTGACAACCTTTAAAAATTCGGTCGTACCAGTCGTCACTACTGTCAACGCCATCAACCGCTTCGACTGGTAGGAGACGTGATAACGCGTCTGGTACGACGTTGTCCTTACCCTTCCTATGCACGACCTTAAAGTTGTATTGTGATAACCGGCATCCCCATCGTGCCAAACGACCAGTAGGGTTTTCGAGACGAAGGAACCACTGCAACGACGCATGATCCGTTACAACAGTGAACTCGCGAGTCCCCAAATAGGGTTCAAACTTTTCGACCGCGTAAATCACTGCCAACGCTTCACGTTCCGTCGCACCGTAGTTTCGCTCGTTTTTATTAAGAGACCTACTGATATATGCAATTGGGTGCTCCTCCCCGTTCTGTACCTGTGTTAACATAGCGCCTATTCCATAACTTGAAGCGTCACAGTGTACAGTAAAAGGTTGGTCAAAATCGGGACAGGCCAAAACTGGAGCAGAAACAAGAGCGTTTTTGAGTTCGTTGAAAGCGGAGTCTGCCTCCGAGCTCCAATTAAACTTGACCTTGGCGCTCGTTAACGCATTTAAAGGAGCAGCGATAGTTGAAAAATTCCTAATAAATCTACGGTACCACGAACACGTCCCTAAAAACATTTTTACCTCTTTAGGGTTCGATGGTACTGGAAAATTCAGTATCGCGCTCACTTTATCCGGATCCGTTCTCAAACCGCACTCATCCACGACATAGCCCAGATATTTGAGAGAGCTCCTAAAAAACTTACTCTTCTCAAAATTGATGGTTAAAGACGTACTTTTAATCCGATCATGTAACCTATTTAGCAACAGAAGATGCGTCTCGTAATCCTCACTCACAACGATTATGTCATCAACATAACAGAAAATCATGCCCTTTGTGACGTCGCTACAAAATGGATGACCGAAGAGCATATCCATCAGTCTCTGCTGTCTAGCGGGAGCGCCACAAAGTCCAAAAGGCATAACTTTAAATTTGAATAGACCTCGTCCGGGAATAGTGAAACTAGTTTTTTCCTGTGCCGTTTCTTCTAAAGGAATTTGCCAGAAACTAGCTTTAAAATCAACGCTGCTGATAAACTTAGTGTTTTTCAGGCTGTCCAGGATCTGCGGAATGTATGGAATGGCGTAAGCGTCACCTTTGGTAATAGCGTTCAGCTTACGGCAGTCCAGACAAAAACGCCAGGAACCGTCGGATTTCGGAACCATCAGCACAGGATTGTTCCACGGGCTCTCACTTTTGGTGACCACATCCAATTTCAACATCTTGTCTAACTCCTTGTGGAGTTGACCTAACTTTTCCTGGGACATTGGATATGGTCGACACTTTATGGGAGGAGAATCACCGGTGTCAATCGTGTGCTGAATCAAATTAGTCCGACCCAACCCCTTACGTTCGAAAGAGATGTCCTTAAAACTTTCTATCATGGAATCCGCCAATTCCCTCTGGTGTAAGGACAGATCCTGAAAAGATTGGACAGAAGTTACCGGACCATTCAAATTTGAAAGATTCACTAAAAAATCAGGAGGTGAGTTAACGTACGCAATGCTCTTAAATATTTCCGGCATTAAATTAAAGGCTTTCCAGAAATCTACGCCTAATATTATATTTGAGACGATAGATGGTATTACATGAAACTTAATTATCTTTGTAACGTTATTAAAGGTAATGGGCAATGTCATGAAACCGATAGTATTACACTCTGATCCATCAGCGACGGTTACTCTGGAGTCCGTGGAAGATTCCACCGGATAACCCGCATTCACCAATCGTGTGTGAGCTCCGTTACCAATAATGGAAACAGCTGCGCCCGAATCTAACAGACCACAAATTGTCAAATCCAATAAATTTACATTTAAATATGGCCGTACATCACTTGAATGTGGTTCAAACAAAACCGGGGCGACGTTATGTGATTTAAAATAATTCACCACTAACTCTTGCCAGTATTTCCAATCTTCAGGGTCGGCCTTCCCTGAAGTGGTTCCGCCGCGGTTTAAGCGGTTTAGTTTTTTGGCTTGGCATTACACTTCGGACACGACCTCACGGTGTAACCGAGCTCACCACAAATAAAACACTTAACCCTTTTATCCTCAGCCGGACACTGTGCTCTGGTATGAGTGTTTACCTTGCATCGGTAGCAACCCCAAACCTTTTTGTTTGAATCATAAGTCCTAGGTTTATTTTCCGGAGGCTTAACAAAGTTGTTCTTGTTCAGTTGTCTATTATTCTGTGTAGGTTTATTCCCTACGACACTGACCGGAGTCTTACCTTTACCCTTATAAACTAACTCGGGATTCAAACTTGAGGCCTTGGGTGGCTCAGTAAACAAACTTGTTTTTTGCCGTACTGCCTCTAACCTACGGCATACCGTTTTTAAATCAGTCACTGTTTCAAAGTTGTGTAACGCCAGCTGTTCTGTAAAAGTCGGCCTAACATTGTGCAACAAAATTTCCACTTTCTCTTCCTCGGACAAAGGTTTCTTGAGTCGCGAAAATAAGCAACTCATAACTGAGAAATAAATATGAATCAGTTCATCTTGACCTTGGGTCCTAGACCGAATCTCCCCCATCAGTCGATAATCGTAGTCGACGATGTCAAATTCCTCCAAAAGCAAAGAACTGAGGTCTTGCCAAGAGGAGATTTGGTCTTTGACGCCTCGGTACCAGATCAGACCCTGATTTGAAAATAGCGAGAAAGCAGACCTAAATAATTTTTCTTGCGAAACATTGTACGCAATTGCATGTTCAGCAACAGACTCTAAAAAACTACGGGGATTTCCCGTGCCGTCGAACTGTATTTTCCACTTGGCGACGTTGGAGTCCGCCGAGCAAGTGGTTGGAGATGACACAGGCACCTGAGGATCGATCGCCTTGTCATTTGCTGGTGGTGATGAAGATGAGGACGATGAACCAGATTCATGCGAATCCAGACGCTGACGCAATTGTTTGAGGGCATCCTTGATACTGGATTTCACCGTGCTGTCAGCTTCTGCTTCCGCAGTCACCCTATCCAACCTAAACCACAAATGACAGAACAAAGCCTTAGCCCTAGCCAGCAGACTTCGTTCACCTGAGGACTCAAAATCGCCGATGCGTTTCCGAAGGTCTTTTAATTTGTCGCAGATGATCGGCAACTCTTTCGCTGGAAGCGCATCGTCGTCACCGTCGTAAAATATCTTCAGGCTTAAAGTCTTTTATTAAATCTTTCAACTGTTTTCTTAATTTGTGGACTGTGTCCTCAGGTGTTTCGCCACGAATAGAAACCTCGTAAATCAGCTCGTCGCGATGCAGAGAATAAAGGTGCACTGTGTTCAATTCCATTTCGAAGAAAAAAAATTTTTTTTTCAAAAATACCAAAAAAAACCTAAGTTTAAAACAAATATAGTTTAGTTATATTATTTTAAAATTATTAATCGTTATTAAATTCTCCACTAAAGTTGAACAAAACAAAAAAAAAATTGTCCTAAAAATTTTTTATAAACTGATGGTCACCCTACTTCATGAACAAAAAATTATTTTTACTAGTCTTTGTGACCAATAAAGAAAATATCCTTAAACTGTTATGTTAACACTAAATACTTAATTATTGTTAAAATGTATGCATTAACATGTTAAATTCCTTACTTAAAGTTAACATTCAATACTTTTTTAACAAAACTTTTAACAAAATGCGTTACTGCCAGTACAATGTTAGTCGACGTTGTTACTAAGAACCGTAAAATATATCCATATAAAAGGTACAGAAACAATCACCTTTTAGATTCTAAAAATAGAATGGTTAATTCTATTAATCAAAAATAACACAACATTTTGTTGACTTGAAATTACTACACACTGTTATAGTTTGTGGACAAATAAGACAAAACCTACAAAAAAAAATGGTTTTAGGTTTGTCGCATTACAAATTTTACAAAATTAAGTTTTTGTTATTAGGTCGGTACCAATTTAATGATAGGTACAACAAAACAAATGATAGGTACCAATCAAAACCAATAACAAATGTCCACAAACCATGCCTTGTTGAGTTTACTGAACAAAAAAATAATACAAATTTCAAGTTTACGTTCAAAATTGACTATTTTAATACCAAATTATTCACTAAAATTAATTGAATTGGGATTTATTTAATCACAATAAGGGGCGCCATTGAAAACTTGTGTTTTATCTAGTAGATTGAAAACTATACTTTTACTTAATTGTTAAGTATTTGAAGACTATACGCTGTGTGACTTAGACTGACTTGGGACAGAAATGAAAGATGTGCATTGTCTCAAGGCCTATGTTTTATTTGCTTTTGATGATACAAAGTACACAAGGATTTCCCTCTATCCGATTATGATGGTAGGTACTTAATTAGTTTTACAACATCCTTTCTTCTTTAAATTTAAGGTACTAACCAAATACAAATCAAGTGCTATGAGATGTAGGTATTTAAGAAAGAAAACCCTAGTGGAGAATATATCACTATTTCAATCTAAGCATTGCAGACGTATAAGACCGGCTGGGTCGCTTTAATGTTGGTTCGCGATCATGATTAAAATCATCCCAATTCACAAAAGGTAGATTACTTAATAAATGACTCTAAATTTAGAAAACGACTGTCAGCCTACCAAGAGCTCCCAGGCGGCAGCGGCTGGGAGAGAATCATTCTATAAGACGGTCCCAGCGTCTGTCGACTGGATGAAGTGGTGAACTGACCTTCAGGAATCCTTGGTGGAAACTCGGTAACGGCTTCATACCAAAGATCTTTCAACACGGGTACCTTCCTTCTTTTGGTAACCCATTATAGTTTTACTTGCGTTATCATCTCAGCATGTGATCCATCGCAGAAGGTTAGTAGGTAAAGAAACTAACCTGAAGTTAAACTATATCCCAACTATATAATCATCGAAAAAGAGTAAAAAAGAAAGCAAAAATGATGACCCAATCTGAAAAGAATATTGCCTTGGTTAGAATCAAGAACATTGTGTCTATACCAAATTTCGACAAATTTAAATATCAAAGTACATACCACGGAAACGGCATCTTCTTTATTAATATTTCTTATAAAGTGAAGAATGCCAGCATGACTGTCTCCGGGACATTCCCTCCACCCTGAAAAAGCACATGTCGAAACCACGATCAGTATTTTGGTTTTCTCAAAAATACATCGTGTGGGCAGATGGTTTACTTACCAAAATTAAATTATAAAACGGATTACTACATAATTCCCCGAGCGATAAGCTGATGCTCCTTGATTTAAAATACTTTTAGCTTCCTCATCTCTCACAATTAATTTCCACCTCCTCTCAACCTTCCAAAGCCAAAATCTGAAGTCAAAATGACATTTCTCTTGTCCGCACTGACAGCCGTCAACGTCAGTCGACATTTTACTTTTTAAAACAAAATGATTGTAACCAGAGAGAAATCTGTGTTTTATTGCAATTTCAAATACAGCTAGCGCCATCTCTTGCAAGATCTTAGCACTAACTCATTTCAACTAACGAGTCTGTAGAAAAATGAATAACTATTTTTAAAGAACTGTAACGTTAAAAAAAAATGTAACGTTACAGGGTAGTTCTCAAAGGGAGATAACTTTGCTGGTAACTTTGAGATAGATGAAGGGAATACGGGCAGTCAAGAGTTCTGAGTTAAATGTTATTCTAGCTTGCTCAGTAGCTGAGATACGAAACAATCCATGTTATTAACATAGTTTTTACGTTTCCTAGTGTTGCTTAAGTTCATTATTATTGAGCAAATATATGAGAGACTGAAAATTTATGGCCAGTATTTCTGGAATCTGATTTGACAGATATTTTAAAGAGAATGTCAAATACTTAAATACAAGTTTTGCTTAGTTGTGAAAAAATGGTGTGATTTTTCCAGAAAATCAAATCATTTATTTAAATTCCAAAATATTTTCTTAAATTTCTGTAGAATATTATAGCAGAGGACAAATTACGGCCGCCACCTGTCCGCTATCCGAGCGTTCATTAAATGTGACCCACTTTTCAGGCTCTTCTTATTAATTAAACTAAGGGAGGATTAGTAATTCTTCTAATTTGAAATTGCACTTCGACGAATCGAAATTTAATAGGGATTCATCAAATATTTTTTTATTGATCAATTTCGTTTTTATAGAGACGAAAAAAATAAATAGTGAAAATCGCTGATCCAATTGATGACTTTTGGCAGCACTAGCTGTCATGTTGACAGATGTCAAAGGTGACAGACGTCAGATAGAAATTTTCGCGCTAGAGTGTTCAGTTGTAAAACTTGTAGCAGAAATTATATTTTTAATGATTATCGAAATAAATACTATTATTAAACTTAAGATAGACAATTTTTCAATTATTTAAATTTTTCAATTATTAACTTTTTCTTCTCAACTAATATTTTATAATTAAATAAATATAGTGGCTCTGTGAGCTCACAGCTGTAGACCTCGCATTTGTGACATTTTTGAACATTTTTCGAAATGGCTGAAATATATTATGTCCCCATTACCTCCGCCATTTTAAAAAATTTGAATTGAAAAAAATCCATATAGATACCGAACCTGCTCACAAAACACGAGAATCGGTTGAGAAATGCGACCTGTAGAGGATAACATCCAGACAGCCGGACATGTAAAAGCATTTTTGCCTAAGCTGAAACGGATACGCTTCGCGCTCGCTCCGTCAATAACACACAACCTACATTTTATCAATAACGTAATCCCATAACATATCCGTTGATTTTTATTTTATTTAGCAAAATTCTTATGTATAACAGAAAGTAGGGCAGAGCTTCGAGTTGCTAAGAAAATATCCAAAAGTTGCTGTCTATCAGAAATATTATTAAGAGTTTTACGGGAAAATGTTTCTGAAGGTGGATAATGAGATGGCAATCCTTTCTATTTAGGGCGCGGTTCCATTGACACTTGATTACGATATAGAGCTATCAATGAACTATTAGCTAATGACGAATACATTAATTAGTGAGTTGCGAAACTTGATAGTGAACTAATGCCGTCACATGAGCAAAGCTATGAGCCCGGGTGTAGTGCGCTTACACTTTCGGCCTTTTCGTCACACATAGCTTTCTAGGCTCCGAGTAGACTACAATGTTCTGTACCTGTGCTGGAGTTTACAATTTTACTACTTACATCAACTACCACAGGTTTCGACCGAATGCAGTAGAGAAGTCTTATTTAATTCTTAAAATTTGAGATTTTAGAAAGCACTTACAATACTATTTTTATTCAGTACTATATAACGCTGGCTTGCTGCGTAAGAGTAGGATATACTAGAACAATTCGAAGATGCCACTCGGTAGTTCAGTTGGAAAAGCATTGGACTGGACTTCCAAAGGTCACGGGTTCGATTCCCGCCTGAGAATATGTTCTGGTGCGATTCGATTTTTTTCTAATACATAATTTAGGATTGTATAAATACTTATAACCTTTTTACTGACGTATGGTTTGTAATAAACGTGCCACTCTTGTAGATTCTAATTGTAATTCGAGATCGTAGCTATAAATAATGTGCCCAGAAGACTGTAAACTATGATATTGCCATTAATTTCTTCTTAACCTTTTAGATTTAATTGCAAGTTAATTCCTCTTGAACTACAAAATAGCTATATATACATATATATATATATATATATATATATACAGTGCCTTTGGTCTTGAACTAGCGATAATTTAAAGGCGTGTAATACACCTAATTTTATCGATAGAAACACCCACATGTTGGGGTCTATCCCCACTCCTGTTGGAATGGCCGCCATTTTAAATTTGACTTTTTATTTTAGATGGACCTGCAGAAAAATATTAATTTCTCCGGATTTAGAAGTCTTACAGTTATAAAAAAAATACTGTTTAAAAGCTAATACAAAAATTTAAACATTTTATTTTTTAAATTAATATTATCTATTAATTTAAAAAATAAAATGTTTAAATTTTTGGTATAAATACGGCATAAAAAAATACTGAAATAAAATTTTATACGAAATTCGTGCGATTTTTTTGAGTTTTTATTACATTTCTCAAAAACTAGTACATTAATGTTTACTTTTTTTGCATTATTCAAATACACAGGGATATTATCTACAGAACAACGCAATAATTTAATTCTCTATGTTGCATATTTCGAGAGCTATTGTTGTTTGAATATGACCCTTACAAGTACTAAATGGTTATTGTCGAAAATAAAAACAACAAAATTCCTAAAAACTAGATTTTATCATTTGATGAAATTAGTATTCAGATAATATTATCAACCTAATTTAAAATATGTTCAAAATGCTTGTAATTATGTCCATTTTCGAAAATAATCATTTTTTGGTTACGTAAGGGTCATAGTTCAAACAAAAATAACTCCCGAAATATGCAACATAGAGCAATAATATTTCTGTGTATTTGAATAATCTAAAAAAAGTGGACATTAATGTCCTAGTTTTTGAGAAATGTAATAAAAACTCAAAAAAATCGCACAAATTTCGTATAAAATTTTATTTCAGTAATTTTTTATGACGTATTTAAACCAAAAATTTAAACATTTTATTTTTTAAGTTACTAGGTAATATTATTGGCTTTCGAACAATATTTTTGTTATAACTGTAGGACTTCTAAATCCGGAGAAATTAATATTTTTCTGCAGGGTCATCTAAAATAAAAAGTCAAATTTAAAATGGCGGCCAATCCAACAGGAGTGGGGATAGACCCTAACATGTGAGTGTTTTTGTCGATAAAATTAGGTGTATTACACGCCTTCAAATTATCGCTAGTTCAAGACCAAAGGCACTGTATATATAATATAAATAAATATTAAAGAAGATGGTGTGATTATCTCATAAATCAGGAATGTGACAATTGTGTTAAGAAGTGTGAATTTGTGTGACATGCTATAAATGTTAAGATACTTATCAGATACCATTAAAATATCTTTAACTATTTTGGTTAGACCTTATGGTTACCGAACATGGTACGTGGGAGACGTTTGAACGGTACGGAGAGCAACGACAGACTAATTGTGACTGACGATCTTAGCCTCTTATCTGCATCCAATCGTGTGTAAGCGCATCCTTTCCATACTAGCTTAATTCGGCGAACAAGGTATAAGTTACATTTTATAGCTATCAATGGGACCGTGCCTTTAAGATATCGAAGCGAAAATTCTTTGGTAAGAATCTTCAGAAATATTTGAAGTAACTATCTTGGGATTTCTGTATTCATACCGCATCCTTCTAAGTCATTTAAGGCTTTATAGAAAACTCTTTGAGAGATTCTTTCTTAGAAAAATGATTTGAAATTATCAGTTTATGAAATGAATAAAATTCCGCACAGTTCATGAACTTGCGAAATAACGGACTTAATTTTAGGTAGGTATAAAACATGCACAAACAGATTCGTTTGGTCTGCTTTTTAAAGTAATTTAGGTACTTAAACTATGTACTTACGTACCAGTCAAATGAAATGTTAAAATTCTCAAAATAGCTTTATACAGGTCCAGTGATCCAATCTTACCTGAAATAATAAAAATCACAATAAAAATCACAATCAATAAGTTTATAAAAAAAAACATTTATTTCAGGCTTAATGCATTAGTTTAAAGCTACATGAAATCCAGTTTTGTTTTTTTATCTGCGAATTAAATAATGTGGACAAATAATCAATATCTGGATACTATTACAGTCATTTATAAACAATACAACTGCCGGTTTTGGTTGACACTGGGCAAATTGCGAATTTAACAGGGGTTTTTTTACTTCAACCCTTTGAGGATAACCCTTAATCTTATTACGTAGCACTAAAGGACATTTCTTATTTCCTCCCGAAAATAGTTCAGCCTGTAAAGTTTTATGCCGTGCCTTACAGCTGAAGAGAACGACTGAACGATTTCCCGAGGGGTGACCTTACAATTTCGAGTGAATTTTATTACCTTTACGACTGATGTGAGCTAGGGAAATACCTATATTGCTAATAACTTTCAATAACTTAATAGGTACCCAAATCTTATATTTAAAAATCTCGATAGCGCAATGGCATAATAGCGCAGAAGCCTGAAATTGCGGCAGCTTAGCAACTTTTGCTAGGGTTGGCTAGGGGATATGACAAATTATATCGTCGGCTTATTGCAAGAACTCATTAAGTGACCAAAACCAAATTATAAAAAATCAATTAATGAACTTTTCAATCTTGAACATGGCATAATCATGGTAAAAGCAATAAATATGAAAAAACATTAATGCAGAATAATAGTGTTTTATTTTTACCATGTATTCAAATCAACAAAAAATAATTTCTTAGCACAAAACGTATTTTTTTAAGCTAAAAAACAAAGTTAATGACTTCTTGCCATAAACATTTCATAGAAATTTTCAATTTATGATTTCTTAAATTAAATATAAAATTAAGTAAGTCTCTAGTTTCTGAAAGGATATTCTTTTAAGTTATGGCAAAAATTAAAAAGACAAAATCAGATGTTGAGAAATAAAATTGTGCATCTTGAACATGCCAAAACTGTGCCATAATCATGGTAAACATATAGGTATGGAAAAAACTAAATATAACACTATAGTGTTATTTTAGTATATAAATCAACAAGTATTTCATTCTTAACACCAAACATGTCTTTTCCTACCAATCCTACTATCTAATAATATTCTAGATGCGAAAGTTTGCGTTTGTGTGTGTATTGTGTTTGTTACCTCTTCACGCCTAAACGGCTCGACGGATTTGAATGGAATTTGGTACACAGATAGTTTATAACCCGGATTGAAACATAGGATACTTTTTTTTATCCTGGTCAAAGGTTCCCTAGGGTCCACGCGGATGAAGTCGCGAGAGGCCGCTAGTCAAAAGTTTATTAACAGAGTTAATGACTTCTGCCAAAAATATTATACATTAATCTTTAATTATCCATTTTCTAAATTAAACATAAAAATTAAGTAAGGAATATTTTCTTAAAGAACATAATTTTATGTTAAGGCAAAAATTAAAAATATTGTTTTAAACTAAATGATAAACAGTTTTAGCCAACGGTTACTGAAAGTAATGTAAATTAAGCATTTGCTTAAAAAGTCATTAAATTCTTTTAATGATTTCTTGCTTTTACCAGAAAGGAATATCAACACATTTTTTTCATATCGCTAAAAATCACTATTGCTGGCTAGTGAGTTTCGGAAAACCCAGAAGTATTAAAATGATAGTTAATGACCTAATGCATAGGACATAACGTCTAAATTTGAAAAGTTAGAAGATAATGAGTTTTTGCATTATAGAAAACTCATCCAGGTGAATTCGTTGGTGCTTTTAAGTGTAAGATTATTTGTAGTTAATGAGTTCTTGCAATAAGCCGACGATATCATTATCTTGAGCTCGACTCGGAAGAAACGTTACATTTATACGGTGGCGCGGCTCCCACCTAGCATTTCACCAAAACATTTATAATCCTCTTTTAACAGCTTTATTGAATATTTTTACATCCAATTAGCAGGAAATTAATATGGTATTTCGTTTACAGATTTAATTTAATCGGTTTATTAATAGACCACCTCGCGTCCCATGTAAAACGGGCCACCTCAGGTGGGGTGAGGTGAGGCAGGTAATGACGTCATTCTGCAACCCCGCCATAGTTGACGTAACGAAAGGAAGACGAGACGAGTGAACTTTGACAGCACTGATTAATATTCATAAGTACCTATAGTCCACTACATATGACAGCACGCCAAGACTGCGAAAACAGCATTAATTACCTAGGACGTAAACAGTCTCAAAATGCGTCACAAAACGTCTGATGCGCTATCGTTTGTACATCTACTATAGAAAAAGAGATTGACTGGCTGACTGACATCATTATCAGTTATGTTATATTTCCACTAATGGGGTATTTACATGGGCTACTAAAGCAGCATAACTTTCGCAGCACGGCGAAAATCGACCGTGTAAATGGCAATTCGGCATAGGCCACAGGCGACTAAACAAAATTATCTGATCCGGTGACCAAAACTGGAACTACGTTATTACATAATTGTTACCTAGGTTACACCGTCAATTACATAGACGACAGCGACGCCATCACCTGTGATTTAATTTTGGAAGCGACTTGCTAGGTGACTAAAGTCGACCGTCACAGGTGACTAAAATCGACCCATGTAACCTTCTGTCCTTTCTCAACTGTTATTATGTATATGTCGGTCTCTGTTGTGGCTAACATTTTTTATTTCATGAGTTGTTGGGCCCTTTTCAGGCTGCCAAGTCAAATTGCAGAGGAAAATGTCGGTAATTTATATACCCGCTATCTGTATGATAAAAATAGCATGCATATACGAATAAATTCGCTGGATATACATGGAGTAATATGTAGAAAAGGTATGATGACATTCAGGTTAGCTTTGATTTTAAAATAAGTGTCAGAAGTTAAGTTTAAGAGAAATTTGGTTTTGTTACCATGTAGCAATGAGTAATAATATTATAAATATTTCAACACAAAGCTGGCTTAAGTAAAACTTAAAGAATTCTGTTACAAGTTTTTTTTTATTATTGTCTAAGAAACAACAGTATAGTAACAAGTCTGTGTTTGGTGAAGGATTTACTACCATTAGGTAATGGGAAATGTCCGATAAAAATCAAATCGGCTGAATATTTTTTTATAAGTAGGAATAAGCTCCTTTAGTAATAGAAAAAAGTTTCAGAATTTTCGGTTCTGTAAAAAAATTTTAAAAAATGAAAGTCTCTTCGACTTCACAAATGTACGAAAGTAACAGCAGAATGGAATTTATATCTTTGCCACCACCTGCCACAACCACAACACGGTATTAAAAAAAAGAAATCTCAACTTTTTTTCTTAATACTTGTTGTTGTGGTAGGTGGTGGCAAAGGTACAATCTCCATTCTGCTGTTACTTTCGTACATTTGTGAAATCGAAGAGACGTTCATTTTTTAAAGATTTTTTACGCAACCGAAAATTTTGATACTTTTTTCTATTACTAAGGGAGCTTATTCCTACCTATAAAAAATATTCAGTTAATTTGATTTTTTTCGGACATTCCCCATTAATTCAAGATCTTGTATCCACTATGTACACCGAAATGATATATTAAGGTTTTTGGGTACACTAGTCATTATATTTTTTTCTCACTTATGCTCCGAAATATGATCGTTACATTGGAAAAAATAAAGCGGGTGGTTCCAGATTTACCACGTGGACTGGTTCGTTACATTTTTAACTTGAAATTTAGTTTGGAAATGAATTTTAATACTTACTTCCCGCACTAGTCATTCAACATGGCCACACGAACCAATTTAAAATTTCATTTTTACTAATAAAATTTTATTTCCTCGCATTTCTTGAGAAAAGCACTAATACAAGCCTTGTGTGGAAAGCAATTTGCATTACCTCGAATGATTAAAGCCTTCGCCTACGACTCGGGCTTCAAACCACCCTTCAAAACGTAAATGCTAACTTCCCGCACTCGCCTGTAATGTACTATTTATTCTTTTTCAGTGATATTTTATATCAAATGATCATAATTTAAGTCAAATCTCAAATCAAATATATTAATTTTAGGGTGAATGATATGAATGAATGAATGCCTCTGAATTTCAAGCATTTCGCCTTTTAATTTAAATTGGTGAATATATTATGCCTGAATTGAATTACAAGGATAATTCTATTCAAGTTTATTGAGAGAAAAGTCTCAATTTTACGGTCAACGAACATTCAAGAAACGGTCTGATGAACTCTTGGGTTTAATTATATTCTGAAATATTATAAGCATTTCTATTTCATTATTGCTGACTGCCGATATTCAATTAAACAAGGGCCCAAAAACCAAAACTGATAAGGTGACAACTTAGGTTATGTTTAGGCACAGTTTTTTTTATCAAGCTTTGTAAAAAATAATTGAATCAAACGCTTCAAAAGTCAAAGATGCCAATCGCGCAAATCCCAGATTTTTCTGCATATTACGAATTATTCAAAGTTTCGTGTTATTGCATTTCGAATTCACAATGACGTAATTGACATAAATCAAAAGGTTATATTGTAATTAATGCAAAGGAAAGAAGCAAACTTTATTATTATATTTTTAGAAGTAGAAGTTAGTCTAAAAGCCTTTCCGCAAGCTTCGCGACGTTTACGCTCCAAGAAACTGAAAATCGATTAAGTTTTAACAAGTTAAAGTTACTATACTTATATACAGTGTTGCCATAGTGAAACATGCTACAAAAACCCGAAGTGTTAACTTACCCATTAAAAGTTGCGACCAATAAAGAGACTTGTTAGAAACTCCTGTAATTTTCCTGTCTCGGAACGAAAACTGAACGATCCGGTGTATACAGTTCGAACGATTCGAATTAACTGAGATGTCGAAGTAAAAGTCAATTAGAGCAGTAAATTTTGTTTTAAGATATAAAAAAAGAACTTTAAAAATCTTTGATCTACAAAAAGATCCTGAAAATGTTTATTACTAATGGAGAATTCCTAAAGTCAACCTTATGCCCTTGATCTTAAGAGTGTATATTTTAATTGTTATCGACGGCATGGTGTCATCTGTACGTTTCGTTTTGTAAACACGAAGCGTACATCAAAAGTTTTGACTAATAAAACGGCAGAGCGCCCTCGAGCGAAGTTAGTTTGCTGTCAGTTGTATACAAATTGTTTATTGTATACGTACGTATATAATACTGAAAAGTCATTTCGCTCCTTGAATGGAAAACAGGGAAATGAAGTAGCAGAAAGTATTTGTATTCACATACAGACATTTGAAACAATGTTCAACACAAACACAGTCGGAATAATGTGGAGTATTTTATATTCTGTTCCATTTGACTCATGAAAAGTTGTTTTGCATAAATATTTAGTAACAGAAACGCATCCAAAAGTAGCTGTCGCGGTACGGGCCTTTTGTCCACATTGGTAACTAAACATACTTAACCAGTTACAAGAGGAGATTTTGCTTGGCGGTTTGGTAACTAGTTGTGACGGAAGAAGTTATTACACTTTTTTATCTTTTTGTTAGTCATGAACAGACCCCGGATTTGCGGTGGCACGAATAAAATGACGTTTAATAGTGCGTGGACAACTTGATTATCTATTTGTGTAATTTATCGATAAAAAGAATTATAATTATGTAACGTGATATATAGACTTACTGTCGGAAATAGTAGAAATTACCTACCTACATTAAGAAAAGTGAAAATCGTGAAATGTATAAATAATAAAATTCACTGCAGTTTTTCTTGATGCAAACATAGCAAAGTCAAAGTGAGTGAAGTAGAATGTCAAATTTTTAAGAAATTCATCCTCCTTGGTAAAATACAAAAAATAAATACAGACGCCATCAAAGAAGTTCCACTTCAAAAATATTTTCAAAACATCGATATATAAAAACATTTACGATAATTTGGTAATAACTAGCAAGTTTGTATTCCTGCCACCGCAAATCCGGCCTGAATGAACGTGGTTCTAAGTATGTAGTATGTTCAAAGAGGTTTTAAGTATGTGACTCATTCACATACTTAAAACATCTTTGCAAAAAAAAGATTTAAAAAAGCTATGGATGTTTTGCCAACTAAAAGAGGTGGCATGAAACCAAGAACTTTAAATTCATTCTATGACAGATGATACTCCTGCTGTATACAGGGTTAATTGTAAAAGGAGTAGATTACTAATATATTAGGAAGTCATAACAAATTTGGTAACGATCGCGTAAGTGGCTGACTCTGGGTTCACAGGATGGAGAGGCACTCTCTGATGCTAAATATGTCAGTCTGTTTGCGTGAAGTGGTTGCGTTCTTTTTATATGCAGGGTGAAAAATGTGTTATCACTACCAGAAAATAATACGATAAGGTAAATGACTGACAATAGTACAGCAAATAAGTACTAGTTGTACTCACGTGAACTGTGTAAGGACTGACCAAAATTCGGTTGCGTTTCGTAGGTATAAGCGATTAAGATTTTGTTTGTTTGTAATGTATAAACTCAAAAAGTACTGATCCGATTTTGAAAATTTTTTCACCTTTAGAAAGCTACATTATCAGCGAGTAACATGGGCTATAATTTATTTAAATAAAAATTATGGCCTTTTTCAGCCTGCATATAAAAAGAACGCAACCACTTCACGCAAACAGACTGGCATATTTAGCATTAGAGAGTGCCTCTCCATCCTGTAAACCCAGAGTCAGCCACTTACGCGATCGTTACCAAATTTGTTATGGCCTCCTAATCTATAACATCATAAACAACAACTTTTGGTCTGCGACTTTTCCGAAAACAGACAAAAAAATATCTACTTTTCATACAAAACTCGATCAGCTGTTCGGGACATTTGTATGGAGAGTCGAATCTTTTTTGTCGGTTTTCGGAAAAGTCGTAGAACAAAAGTTGTTGTTTATGATGATAGTAATCTACTCCTGCAAGGTTGTTGGTGTTTTACAAATAACCCTGTATATTTTAATTTTAAAATTATTTGTATGATTTGTTTTTTTTTCTTTTTCTATATGTTTAATATAAATTATTTTTCCTTTGTGTGTGGTGTGAAGAGCTAAATCTTCGATCACTGGGTATCAATATCTGCGTTGATTAAGTATCTTTATATTTTGTTGCGCCAAGTTTTATCGCTATTTGTAGCCAATCAACCTTGACTGAGAGAAAGGTCGTAATTGGGAAAAAGTTCATCCAACCTTCGTTTCTTTGAAACGGTATGCTTAAAATCAATTTTAGCTATATTTGCGCACATTTTTGTTAATGTAAAAAGCTTGTTAGAATAATTTTATGATATAGAATTGGGTATTATACTTGTGCCGGCTAAATAAGCACATAAAGTGAAGTAGTGAAAACGTCGTTGTTTTAATTTAAAGCAGTTGTGAAATTAAAAAAGTAACAAATATGAAAAAAATCATTCATAGTTTTTCATTATAAAAATGCCTTATAGCGTTAAAATTGTACATTATGAGACAGCTTAGGTTGCTCATTGCAGTCCGAGCCGCAGGGGAGAGCGTAACTCAGCCGAGTGTGCAATAAGCAAGTGCTCATGAGTTTCATACGACTTTTTCAACATATTTGCAAGGAAAGAACAAAGTAATTTACCATACGACAAAAACAAAATATTAAAAATATTTTCCGAATATACGCTCAGGTTTTTTTTTCACAAGTCCAATGCAATGCACGGTGCCGATGTTTGTTATAGCTCGGTTTATGGCCCTAAAAGCGATGTATTAGGGCTCACTTTACGAGCAAGTGTGTTGAAAAAAAGTTTAAAGTGCAATGTTGATAATGTATTATAATTTAAAATATCTTGAGGGAGAAAATATAATCATAAAAGGGATAAAAACAAAATATAACTACTATGGCTGTAGCTCCTCGAATATTTTTCATATCACTCAATGTGCATTGTGCAATAGAGATAATTATGTGTAGGTCATAAAAAGGGTACAAATAATTAATGACTGTCAACAAGTTAATGTAAAAAGTTCCATTTTCATTACCGCGACGAGGGTTGCGAAATATTTTCTTCCACCCAAAAAAGGCAATGCCGCCTTGCCACCGCAAAAAAACCCTCAGCAATAACCCTGGTTATTTTTAATCACCAAAGCATGTTACAAGTTCGTCAACTTCACCGCAAAATATCGCCTTAAGGCTCTATCTCACTAGGGCACCATGAGTGCGCCACCAGCGAGTGATTAACTTGACCATGACCATCAGCCATTTTAATGTCACCACTGCTGGGGCATAGGCCTTCCTTGGGGGTGAATAAGGAGGATGGGCCATTACCCACCACGCGGGCCCAATGTGGACTGGTGGGTGTTAACGACTGCAAATGCAGCCGGGATCAATGTCTTAACGTGCCTTCCGAAGCACGGAGGAGCTCAAGATAGTAAATTTTTGGTCACCCATCCCATGACCGACCCTCCAGGCACTATTATACCACTGCGTCACCGAGCTTCACGTGATACACTTGCTGCCCCCAAATTGGTTGCCCACCTTGATAGAAGTTGCGTACCCAAGTGGACACCAAGTACAGTGCCCTGTTTATCAAAACACACAAGTCTACACGTCCACAAGTTACTATTCACAAGAAATATTTTAAGTTTAGGTATATTAAAGTGATATCAAAAATAATCTACAAAACTTGTAAACTTAACGCTTGTAAATGCAAAATATTGGATTTGCTTGCCATTTATTTTACCTTTTTACTTTTAAATGCCCTTTTGCTATAAGTAAACGTATGGCTAAAAACTACTCTGAAAGGGAAATTAAAAAACATGTGACTAAACTACTTAGTTTCCTTTAAAATTTTAATGTACATATTCCTTTAAAATTTCTTTTGATGAAAATACACGGCAAAAAATGTTTGTAATACAAGCATAGACTTATTATATTACTAGAATACAAGTCATGTAAGTTTTGATAAACAGGACACAGATAAAACTTCCATACATCTGTTTAAATTTTGTTGATAGCGCCGACTGGTTGCGACACCGCATGACTGGGTGTCCTAGTAAGACATGGCTTACAGTATGTCAAAGTGATTAATTAGAATTCATGGGGAAGGCTAAAACGGGGAAGCCATTTTGGTAAATTACTTGATCACAAAATGGCCGCCCTTATAACAAGTCGGAAGAGATTAGAAGTGTATATCGAAGACTATTAATTATCCTTTGAAAGGTGCGGAAACATTAATTGCTGGTCGATTTGTTACGGATTTAAATGGATTTTCTTTCTAAAATCGATTATTAACGCGGTGTTTGTTGAAGTGAGACAACTCCACCTTGCCTCCTGCTTGTGGTTTGGCCACGCGAAACGGTGAATTTCAAAGCGAGGCGCGAGTTCAATCGCACGTTGCTTCACCGTTCGCCTCCTCGCGTGGCCCGTGGTAAGATTATGGCTACTGTATTGTGCTACTAGTTAATAGTAAGGCCTTGACCTTGCTTGTTGGTTTTATCAACTGTTTAATGAAGTATAGGCCTTTTTCCTGTCACGCACAACTTTGCTCGTGTATGGTGAAAATGCGTGTTTCTAATGCTGGAGATAGGATTAAGGATATAGCTCATATATTATATTAGGTATGCCACGTGGCACTGCCAATATAAGTTTTTTGAAGTGAAAACTTCTTTAGCGGCGTTGTACACTTTTTTTGTAATGGGGAAAAAATGTTAAACTCGCGTCAGTCAGGGTCACGTGACCCTGATCGAAAATTCGTAATACGGATGTAGCGTAGACAGCCGGCGGCGGAAGTATCCCCCTCTCTTTCTACAGGGCGCGGCGACAAAGGCGGCGCATCATTTCAAGACGTAAACACTTGTGTCACCATAGCAACGCGCTAATTTTTTAATTCAATGTCAAAACTCTAGATTTTCTGTCAAGCTATGGATAAGACCTTCGGACAATACTGTTCTGTATTCGTTAATTCAAATGCAGAGTAAATTCGTAAGACGGCAATTCGTGCAAAATTATTCCAAATATGAATAGGAATGGTTATTCCAAAATATCAAAAATGCACAACGTTAATATTCAAGTTTTCACTTCTACAGCACTCCCGGATTGCAACCTGAATTTTTTCTTTAATTAGAACTGCCGTAACCAATGAAGCATCTTTTAACAGTTTACCACTATGGTAAGGTGTTGCACTCTTGTAAAATTTCATACTTACTCATTTTTACTATTTACTATTACACACTTTGGTCTTCACGCAGTTCGCATCGCACAGTGTTTACACCACAAGCGGACAGCAACTGGCTATTGTGTGCTCTTAAAAAAATATTTAAGTAAATCTGCCTCAAAAAGTAGGTGTGGGTATCTCCAAGCCTCTTTTTTTCATCCATGTTCAGCAGCCTAATAATTTGTTTACTTTCGGTGAAATAAACAATAAGCAAATGGAGCCTTTCACTTTGCGTAAAAGCTGGAAGCATTCCCATTTTATTTACTTACATCTGTGGCCTAATGAATATGCCGAACGAGAGCAAACATATGCCGACAATATTTTATAGAGCTTTTTTGCATGAAGTGTCACAGAGCAAATTTTGCATCCATTTTTTTATCATTTCTAATCATGTAAACTTGAATGAAGACCTCGATGACTTAGTAGGTCAGCGCATCATTCGCACTGCGATTGCGGACTTTCGCAAGAGTCGGGCATGGGATGGGTGACCAAAACTTTACTAAAGCAAGCTTCTCCGTACCTTGGAAGGCAATTTAAACCGTTGGTTCCGACTGCATTTGCTGCCGTGAACACGGTGTACCAATCCATATTGGGTACAGAATGGCCTCTCCTCTATATCCATCCATAAGAAAGGCCAGTACCCCAGCGTAGTGTATTAAATTTAAAGGTACTAATTTAATTTTAGATTCGATTAGATTCGCAAATAAATAAATAGGTTATAAACAGCGTACTGAATCCACTGAATCTAAATTAGTACGAATGAACACCTAGCCTTATTAAATAGATTAATCATATTTTTCGGGCATAGTAAGAACAAAATACAACCTAACCAAACTAAATGTATGTATTTTCTTTTTTTAAGTAAGTTAAGTATGACTATAAATAAGTCGAATAATACTAATAGTTTAATACTGTTGCATGACTGCTAATGCTAATTGTGAAAACTGTGTTAACTATTGCATTGTTATTCATACATGTTATCCTGTGTTAAAGCACGGTTTGTTTCCCTTGTATTAATAATAAAAAAATAAAATAAATAAATAGTCATACTTTTTAGGCATAGTAAGAACAAAATACATTTAGACTTGAATTTGCCTTGTTACCTTATTCAGTCTTATCTTATCTACACTCGAATTCGACTAAACTACTTATTTTATAATCGCACCATTATTTAGACTTTACTAAATGGCGGTACCACTTGTTCCACAATAAAAAGTCAACTACAAATTCTTTTTTACAATTTTTCCTGACTCATCTTTACGTCACGTATACCCTTTGTATTATGGCTCTATGGCCACGGTGCCTATATACCTCAATATATTTGAAACGTGCCAGTCACTACGTTTTAGTAAATTATCTTGCAAGGCTATATAGCAGAGCAAGATGGATTAAACTTTTTGTATGGGTTATAAATTATATATTTTTAAGGTTTCCGTAGCTTTAAAAAGGGAACTCTTTGATAACTTTGTTGTTTGTCAATCTGTCTCTTGTCTGTCTGTCCCTTCTCAGGGAACGTTCGAATGTTTGTCACTCAATCACGCAAAACCATCTGAACAAATTTCGAGGTAATTTGGCATTATTTATTTATGTAAATCTTTAGGAATATACCTAATAATAGTTTATAACCTGGATTAAAACGTAGGATATTTTCTATATTGGTTAAGGCCCGGTTGTGCTGGAACATATGTCTCTGTCTTTTTCTTCACATGGAAAAAGTAAGTAAAACGTTGTTATTTTTATTATATCATTATCACAATTATCTTTCTTGAATAAAAGTAATTGAAGTAACTTCACAGTGCGTTAAAGTGTAATTTGATTTAGAATTCAATACGTTTTTGGTGGATTTCTGATCTTTTTTACAATCATCTGTGAGGTTTATACGCAAAAAATAAACCAGAGAAACCCTTTAGTTTGTCATGTGTTTTTCTTGTGGCTACAACTTTACGTTTTCTATATAAAAATAGGGACTTCGTACACCATGTTTTCCTATTACGGACCCTTAAAGACGCAAACGTTTTTGGTGGATTTCTTTCTTTTTTACAATCATCTGTGAGGTTTATAACCAGAGAAACTCTTTAGTTTGTCATGTGTTTTTTTGTTGCTATGACTTTTCGTTTTCTATATAAAAATAGGAACTTCCTACACCATGTTTTCCTATTACGGACCCTTAAAGATTCCCTAAGGATTATCTCAAATTTCCCCTTGATGAAGTTGCAAACGGAAACTAGTTTATTATAATACTATTTAATATGATATTAAGTAGTTGGTAGCCCTATTATCTAGATCTCTTGACTGGCTAAGTAGTAGACTAACTTTTAAGCCAATTGAAAATTAAACTTCTGTGGAGTCGTAAATTCAGTGGCAGAGCTTGCAAGTTTAAGATTTATGTACAAGATGTCAGTGAAGGAAGAAACAGCACTTTAAGTATTCTAATTGATTTTTAAAATCTATTACGATATATTATTTATAAGAGGGCATTTTGAAGCATTAACGCGATATCTTTTTCTATTAATAATTTATTAAATAAAAACCTCTGAGGGCGCCACTTTCGGTCATACAACCGCCTTAAGGCTATATAACAGATTTTGAACTATTTTTCAGAATTCAGCGTTTTTTCAATGACGAAATTTTAAGAATGAAAGCATTATTATTGATGACAATTTTAGATTTAGGAAGTAAAAATCTTAAATTAGTGCCGTATAGAGAGAGAAAAATAATATATAATCGGTTTTTTTAATACGGAGACAATCTGTTCAAGCGGAATTACAAATTTGCTTGTCAGTGGCATTTTTCACGAAAGTTTTAGCTGTATTGAATTCGAATACGCCTCATATTATAATTTTTAACTTATTGTTTGTATTGTCAGAGAGTTCCCTATAGAGCAAAAATTACAAAAATGATTTTAATTACTGAGAAAATAAGATATTAAAAAATGCTTAAATCGGTACCTTTTAACACGTTTTTTTACTAGTATTCGAAGGTTTTAAAGACGTTTCCTTACTTTAATGAAAATAACAAGGTAACCGTCTAATACACTCCATATTTTGTTTATCAGTATTTATACTTGGTTATTTGCGAGGAATTTATAAAATAATAGCAAATCTAAAAACGACAGCTTGAGTTTCAAATTCAAATATTCTTTCATGTTCTTTTATTTTAATTCATTACCTAAAACACAAACATTTATTTTTAAAGCTGCCTGTGCAAACACTAAGCGGGTAAATAGAATGAGTGTATAGTGCTTCTAAAATAAACCCAGCCAGCTCTAGTAACTTTGTTGGCGTAAACTTCATTACAATCCATTCAACGTTTTTACGTGAGGGACATAACAAGCTTGGAGTACGGAATGCAAACTCTGTTTATTATGTAGTTTAATGTAGTTAAGGAATCAAGCGTTCGTGTAGATGGCACCGGTATTTGACCGAAAATCAATTGTAATTTTACCGGAGTCATGCCGGAGCTGGATTGGGACAGAACGCTAGGTGGCGCTTTGGAAGTAAACAAACAGCTCCGTGTTTATCTCTTGAGAAAAATAGTAAAAGTTATTTAAAATCAATGTGCAGATATTTATCCTAAAGTGTATAGTTTATATAACCACGGTGAACGTTATCTCCAAAATCTGTGAAGTATTTAGTGAAATATTTGATAATACCTAAAAAAACAGTTTTCAACCAAAATAGTTGTAAAGCAGTGACTTATTTACCCAAACAACCAGTAAAAAGTGTTCCCAAATACGACAACCAGAAAGTGTGATAAGAAGATCATGTAATAATTTGGTGAAAGTGACGAATAATTTAAATATTAACAAAAACAGAACGGTTGATCAACAGTGGCGTGACACAAAGTGTATCGATTGGCTAAATACAACATCTAAGCTCCGCCCATTTTATCACCAGCATAGATCGGACTGTAGTGACTCAATAATTTGTCAACGCTAGTAACAGCAGCCGCGGCGAAGTGGCGCGGAGCTCAGCTTATATGAAATAGGTGACTGAGAGCATGAGTTCAAACCTACAAGTGTGTTGACTTTTTACTTGCAGTTTATATGAATTGAGAGACTGTGAGAGCACGGGTTCAAACCTACAAGTGTACCGACTTTTTTGCTTTCATATTTTTTATTTTTTTGTTTTTAATTGTTTTTATAATAAATAATACTTGACATAATTAATACAATAATAATAAACTTAAAAACGGACTTAAAACAGTTTCAATTAAAACTAATAAGATCAGAACTGTAACTTACAATGGATGAAGATACCGCTACCAGTACCTGTGAATTTAACTTCGACACAGAAAACATAACCGAGCGAGTACACCACCGGCATAGACCAACACCAAGATATTCATCACTAACCGACCTTTCAAAGGAGTCTCTGTTTGATGCCACTATGATGAGTTTACCAAATGGTTCTCTAAATGAATCTCTGAATATCACTGAACTATCCGAAAAAATAAAAATACTTACAGAGCAATTAGAAAACGCTAACGAGCAGCTGAAAAGTGCACACCAAGAGATAGAAAACTTACATGGTGAAAACTATCGACTAAAGATGGATCTCAATAAAAGCCTTATAACTATTGACAATTACAAAAAAATCGGCATAGAACAATCCAATAGTACTCCAATATCAGGAAGAAAAAAGAAGAAAAACAAGCGTAGTACTCCATCAACTGCATCAAGATCTTTTCCAAAGCAACTGGAAACTGAAAATGACAACGTAGTAAGCCCAACAAAGAGCCCTTTTTCTCAAGAAACTGGTCTTGATGACTGCCAGCTGCATTACAAGATATCAGCAACAAACCAAACTGAATCTGTCTCTCATAAATCTTCATCTACCTGCCCTAAGGGAATACCTGAACAATCTAGTTACAAAACTAATAGGAAACTTTGTATTTTAAGTAATAGACATTACTCAGGCAGTCTTCACTCTATTGAAAATACATTCTCAACTGAATTTAATTTTTTCCGATACCTATTGCCTAACATAAGAATTAAGCAACTCTTAGCTAACCTGAAAAACAAATTGTCAAATTTTACTATAAACGACTACTGTATAATTGTATTAGGTGATACCGATATAAAAGACACTAATTGTATTGAACTTATAAATACAATTGGAAATGTAATTAGAGAAATTAACTACACTAATATAATAATCTGTACCCCTACATATGTACTAGGAGCACCCATACATAACTATAAAATTGAATTATTTAATAGCTTACTCTATGTAGAATTACAAAAACATCAAAATGCATATTTTTTTGACTCGAATGTGAACTTGACTTATGAAATGTTTTCAAATTCGACAGGTAGAGTAAATAACCTCGGATTACGAACCATTTTCCAGTCTATAATGGAAAAAATGCGCTTTGACTTTGAATCATTTCCCTTGACCACTTCAAAACTTGACTGCAATATAGCCATTGAGAGTAATTCTAAGTCTGATTACAGTTCATCTGATCATTTATTTCGTGTTTAATTCATTATATATTCTGCATCAAAATATAGACGGCCTTATTACAAAATCGAATGCGTTAATGGTTAATTTAGAAAACTTAAAGGATGCACGCACTCCAATAGACATTGTAGGCATAACTGAGCACAACATGATGGTAAGTGACGTGCATCGCCTTAATGTATCTAATTACAATTTAGCGTCTTACTACTGCAGACAACAGCGCAGAGGTGGCTCTTGTATTCTTATTAAGAACAACCTTGGATATGAAAATATAACTAGTATAATCAACCAATCAGTACCTGGCGTAATAGAATGCTCGGCAATAAAATTAACACAACATAAACTCTACATAGTTTGTATTTACAGACCTCCTCGGTCAAAATCAGAACTAGTAACTCTATTTTTTACTAGACTTGAAAAAATATTAAACTCTCTCAGTGCAAAGAACAATTTTAAATTAATTATATGCGGTGACTTCAATATTGACATGTTAACAAATAATAAAATATCTAGAGAGTTTAAACAGCTACTATCCAAATATAATATGAAATGCCAGTTTAACGAACCCACCAGACCACGCAGTAAAACATGTCTGGATAATATTATACATAATATTCGCGGTGCAAAGGGGGAAGTCATAGAGTTAGCATTTTCCGATCACTCTGGCCAAACTCTTAAGATACCTGTCAAAAAATCATGTCGACTAAAACACTGGTTTACTTACCGGCGAGATTTTTCTCCAGATAATATAAGAAAGTTTTCTAACTGTGTGAAGAGCCTAAGTTTTAAGGAAGTTTATGAAACAAGCTGTCCAAATAGTGCATTCAACTCATTTCACGACCTCTTTACACTTTTTTATAACTTATGTTTCCCACAAGTTAGAGTTAAAATTTCCACTACGAACAAACCTAAATGGATTTCAAAAGGTATTAAATCATGCAGTAGAAGACGTTGTTATCTCTTATGGAAATATCGTCTTTCTCCAACAACGTCTAATAAATCAGCTTTTGACGATTATACCAAACGATACAAGAGAATAATGAATCTCACTCAAAAGGCACAAAATGACTACTTTATAACCCAGTCCAAAAATAAGTCTAAAGCAACGTGGAAAATAATTAATAACTATAACAATAGCTTACCTAGGGAACACATTACCAGTGTGATAAGTAATGATAGAGAGATAACTGAACCGACAGATATAGCGAACACATTTAATGACTTTTTTACAAAATGTAATAAAAATGTTGATAATAATGGTCCAAAACCAAATTCTATTCCGCATAGTCAGCCGAATTCTATATTTCTTACGCCAATTGTTATGTTTGATGTTCTCAAAGCTATACATTCACTTAAGAATACTAATAGTGTAGGTTTTGACGGTGTTTCCACTAGGATTATTAAAGCAGTCGGAAATATAATAGCACCGATCTTGTGTCATATTATAAATTTATGTTTGGAACAAGGAACATTCCCAGACATATTAAAGTTGACAATTACTATCCCAGTATTTAAAAAGGATGATAAAAAACTTTTAAAGAACTACCGTCCAATTGCATTAATATCTATATTTTCAAAGATCATTGAATATATTATATATAAAAAATTTAACGTTTACTTTGAAACTAACAACTTATTTTCAAAGCACCAATATGGTTTTCGTAAAGAAAAATCAATAAACATGGCAATATACGAAGTTTTTGAGAAAATTGTGAGTAACGTAAACAAGCGAAAGCCCACACTGGCTTTATTTATGGACATGACTAAAGCATTTGACAATATTAATCATAAAACACTACTTGACAAACTAGAAAAATATGGTGTAAGAGGCAACGCCCTTAAACTGATTGAATGTTACTTAAGTAATAGAAGACAAATTACGCACATTAATAGAATTGATATTGAGACTGGTATTAACACTACTTATGCATCGAAAGAACGGTCAGTATGCTATGGTGTACCACAAGGAAGTGTGTTGGGTCCTCTTCTTTTCATTATTTATATAAATGACTTTCCTAATGTGACCAATCATCATATGACTTTATTTGCTGACGATAGTACTGTTTTATTTACCTATGACCATTTCCATAATATTAAATTTGACATAAATAATACATTGACATCCTTAATTAAATGGCTGACATTAAATAATTTGACGATTAATTTGACGAAAACACATTTGATAAACTTTAAGCAAAGGAATAACGATCCATTAGACTTTGACATTGAATACTCTGGAAATTCAGTGAAGGAAGTGGACTCTACTAAGTTTTTAGGTTTGACTATAGATAACAAGCTGACATGGAAACCTCACATTGACAATTTAATAAAGAAATTAAACCAGTTTTCATATGCTCTCTATAAATTGAGGAAGGTTTCTAGTGTTAAGACACTATTGACAGCTTATCACGGGTACGTTGCATCAGCTTTGAGATATGGGATAATGTTCTGGGCTAACACTACTGACAAGGAAAATGTCTTTAAATCTCAAAAGAAATGTCTCAGATCCATGTTTGGTCTAATGCAAGATGATTCATGTGAACCCTACTTTCGCAAGTATAAAATTCTTACATTGCCGTCAATGTATATATCTGAGATAGCAAACTTTGTCCGAAATAACCCAAACGATTTTGAAATGAACCCTATAGGTAGTCGTCGCGAAGGTACACTGAAAGTAGCTCATGGATGCAAAACTCTTCTTAGACGAATGAGTGTAAACTGTATGGCGCCTATAATTTATAATAAAATTCCATTGGCTATCAGATCAATCAATGACAATAAAAGATTTAAAACTGCGCTCAATGGCTTTCTTGCTGAAAAAGCTTATTATGACATAAGAACATTTTTAAATAATAAAATAGATACAATATAAGTAATGACTTAAAAATAATTTACTAATAATAGATTTAAAATACCTACTGACATTTTGCATTTGCTTCCTTTAATTTTATTAATTATGACTGTAATTAATTTGATGTAAATTTATTAATGATAATGAGCAATATAAATTAATATTAATGATGAATAATATTTTAGCATGATATGATTACGTATGTTCATATACCTGTAAGGTGAATCATGGCTGTACTTGTCGATACTCTTACTTAACTAAAATCTTGTAATACCCATGTTTATGAACAAATAAATGAATTGAATTGAATGAATTGAAGAACGGAGTCGGGCCGGAAGCTCAGCTCAACCAGAGTACGTCTCACCTTGGTTGTAACTATTGGACTAAGAGCTGGCCCCGGAAATCGGTATGCAATTTACAGAGCGACGAAATCCCTCTAGTTAGCGTGCCATATTATTATTATTAGATCCGGGCGCCTGGCAGCTTTTCAGTGATGGGGTGGGAGCAGTGGCAACAAAGGGGCTGAAAAACCGATTGAAGCAGTTTACACAGATTCTCTGGATTTGGTGTGGTATTATAGCCCTTCATGTACCTAATGCGAATATAACATTGCCAGGTATTTTGGTTGGTGGAAAAGTAGTGACTTTCTCGCGCATCTTTGATGCCGCCTGGCACTACTTTTCCACCAACCAAAATGTCTGGCCATGTTATATTCAAATTAGGTATATGATTAGCTATAATACCACACCAAATCTAGAGGTATCTGTAAATTGTATACCTTCAATCGGTTTTTCAGCCCCTTTATTGTCTAACCACTCCCACCCCCATCACTGAAAAGCTGCCAGGCGCGATCTATTAATAATGATAGTATGGCACACTAGCTAAAGGGATTTCGTCGCTCTCTAAATTGCATACCTATTTACGGGGCCAGCTCTTAGGAAAATGGGCTCATTTTGATGAACGTTGATAGAAAGCTATCAACATAGATTTTTATCAATATAAAACAAAATATTCTATTACCCAAACCGAGAATTCAAACTGCTTATTACTCAGCTAGATAGATAGTAAAAAAACAAATTAATTTGATAGAAATGTTCCATTTTATTGTAGGGTCATCAGAGCTAATAAAGCAAAGGGCATGTACGACCTCCGAAGTTATTTCGTAATAAAATAGGTCACCCTGACCATTTAAGAACCCTCTACATATCGACTGTATCAGATACGAAGTAATTTAATACATGTTTACTCACGAAAAAAGTTATGCTTGAATACCTTTGATGAAACGTGATGAAATTGTTACATTCGCATTCGTAAAATTATAATTTTGTCCTCATATATTGAATATGCTTTAGTGAATGCGCGTTTTTTATTTATTAAATAAACCAACGAATATGCAATGAAACCCGTAAATAATAAAATTATGAAAGTTTACCCCTTAGAGTAAGACGGGCTTCTACAGAGAGAGAAGCCATACGAAGCGTTCCCCTCTGCCGAAGTACAAGCCCAAATGGGCATACGCATAAGTAAAAACAGTTGCGCCCGGATTTCTTTCTAGACCGAGTCCAGTCGCGCATGTGAACGCTGCTGTGTTTAAAATGTCGAATTTATGAGTTTTTTTGCTGTTAAAAGAGGTCTTGAACATCAAGGATACAAAAAGACGGTGTTACATTTCACATAAAAGTAAATTTTTATCGTATTATTGCTATTTGTTTACATTTAAACAGTAAATTCGTATATTTTATTCTTGATTAGTTGTCAAATTTGTTCAGTGACATCGGGTCTGCTAGTCCATGGCTCGTCCCTACAAATTTCAGATCTGTCGCTAGATAAATCCGAGTTCTCGCCGATGGGCAACTTAGTGATGTTACCGATAAATAATGTTTGTCGATAAAGTGTTGGTCAATCTGGCCCTGATTATGCGTCAAATTCATTCGTAGGAGCACGTCTAAAAATAAATTGATAAACATATATTTTGTGATTTTGAAAATCAGCCCCTTAGGGGGTAAATGGGGTAAGTAAACATAAAAATCGATATGGATGTCGTTCTTGAGGTTTAATGGGATAGTAATTGCGAAAATGACATTTATTTTGAAGTCCAACACGGTGGACATGAATGCGAACGCAAACGGGAACGGGAACGGTAACGGGAACGGGAACCTACTAATATCTCTGGACCCAATTCTGGGGGCCTATTTTTGAATCGCTCGGCTGGCGTCGAGCGCTCTTTTCGACTGATTTTCGTTCGACATATGACTCAAAACAATGAGATGTCGAACAAAAATCAGTAGAAACGAGCGCTCGACTGGAGACGAGCGATTCAAAAATAGGGCCCCTGATTATTAAAATAAACTCGTGCGAGGCCCGCGACACGCGGCAAACGTCTTGCCTCGCGAGGCAGCGCGCTTGGTGGAGACCCGCCTAAACGCGTAAGAACGGCTGGTCGGATCCTGGTTGAAGGTTCTCTAAAGATTTTCTCTAATATCCACGCGGACTAAGTCGCGGGCGGAAGCTAGTAATGATATATTTTACTATATTGACGACATTATCAAAATCAGTTTGCTATTTTTTTATTCAACAGTCGGTCGGTATCTTTCAACATTCAAATTGTTGGGTATGCAGATGGCAGTACTGTCATGGAGCGATGTTCAGTGTCAGCAGCCTGAGCCCAACTTCCCTGGGTTTTTGTATAAAGCTCGAGCGTATAAAAATGACCTCTTTGTTGTTATTCACCCCATCGTAAAATGATTGAGTTTGTAACCTTTATTCCTTTTTCCGTATCGATATTGCTGCATTGACAGTTGAGCCCAGACCTTTATGTCAAAAACGTGTCATATTTTGATGTGTGACTCATCCGTACACAAATTTTTGCTGTTTTGTTTTATTTTGTATGTGTGAGTGTCGTCATTACAGTGTTGTTTTTGTATGTGGGTATGCGGAACTGCACTTGTGTGCTTTTCCCTCCCCCCGCAAAAAATGCCAGAATAATTTGAATAGAATAATAATCGCTAAGGCTTCTCCCTTCGTGACGAAACGAAGCCTTTGTTGCTCGAAGGTTTACCCCAAACAATTACAACATTACAACATATCGTACAACAACAATAACACAGAGTGAATGAAAGCTCTGAGCTTTGATCCTAATGGCCAGCTTTCTATTCATTAATGTCTGTGAATAACATAATATTAAGCTTGTAACATTGTTATTTAATTAAATAAGTATTGGAACAAACCTACCCCCGTGTAATTCATAAAAAAAATCAAAAGCTTAATAAACCTATTTTAGTCAAAAAAAATCTAGGAAGAAGACAATACACTTTTAAACTAAAATAGGATTATTAAGCGATTGATTTTTTTTATGAATATCACGGAATTCCTGGTATATAGGGATTCTTGGTACTACTTTTAGTGGCTAAGCTTTATTTTTCAACATATTTAATATCCAAAATAGGTATTCACATAATTTTTTGCAAGTGCGGAAAATACACTCTGCGCAAGCGGGAACGGCACGCTAGACAGCAGGTAAATAATATATTTTTGGTTTGTCGGTTGGTAATAGACGCGACGTAACCGGCAACCCAATAACAAATCCGTAAAAAGTTGGTCGGTTAAAACTTTTAATTCATATTACTAACCAACAACTATAGTGGTTGTCGGTTAAGAAAAAAATTTACTGACCGTCCCACCAGGTGGAGGGAGTGGTTTGTCGGTTAGTAATAGACGTAAGGGATTCAAATACACATAGAAGTCTTTGAAGGGATTAGATAAAAATATAACAGCCTACGAAAAAACATGCCCTCAGAAACATGATTTATTATTGACACTTTTCAAAGCGTCCTAGTCCTAATTATTAGACCACAGAATCATTAGATACTATATGTAATCTACGTATGTTGGAACAAAAAGAGCTGAAATAGATCTAAAACATCAAATAAATCCTCCACGCTTTGTAATCGCAAACATTGAGGATTAATGCTACTTCAATCAATCAAGATTTCGATAAAGACAAAAGATAATGTCTTTCTCCAGTGTAAGTGTTGTCAGGTATCTAATATTGATCCATACCCATACCAGTGTGAAATATTCATTAATTATGAATGGGAGTGTATGGTGCAGGAGGGACGATAGGGCTGTCTCTTGGTTGATAACTTTAATTTAAAAAAACATAGGACCGACAAAAAACAGGTAAAAGAAGTGCAAAATCAACCAAATAAAATCCGTGAAGATGTTTTATTACGATTAAAAAAAGTGTATAATATTAGCGGAACAGATTTACTCTTTTATTAAATTATTTAATTAAAATGAATAGCTGATCAATTTAAGTCATCTAAAAATAAATAAGTACTAGAATTTGCTAAAGTCTTTAAAAAGTATGAAGTCTCTATTGACAACCCTATTTAAAATTATGATAAGGAAGCTCGACACCTTACTTTTATGTCATTTATGTCATCCGTTGTGTCGAGCGAGGGTCACAGAAATATCCTTGTTTTATAAACGTAATTTCTCAGTTATGGTTATGAACCAGAGTGTTTTAAATCTATTTTTAACTATATAATTTGAAACGGTTGTGTGCTTCTCTAGTTGCATGTTATTAATTGCGGTGTAAGAGACCTATTAGATCGATATAAAAACATTTATATTAATTGCTTGATTTTTTGATAACGTCACGTCGCGTTGAAACTGTCACGTTTTTATGAGCTCTGATATCAAAATACGTTTTGCTTAGAAGGCGTTATCCTTTATGTGGACTCTATAGTTGATATTTAACTATGTCATTCAATAAGCGTTTGATTTACTAATTCGAAATATTTTGTATTATGGTCATTCAATGATGAGCCGTTTGTGATAGAAAGAACTACCGCCCATTTTGTACTAGTTTTGCTTAAAACTAATTAATCTTCATCAGCCAGTATTTAAATACGAATTAATTTCTTCTAAGTTACTCTTAAATTACAGTCTACAAACTAAACTTTACATTATTGTACGTCAAGAGTTAGGTACGTTCAATGAAATTGCACATCAAGTTAAAATAACAAAAGCTTTCTTCCCACAAACTAGTTATTCTTTAATTAAACTGTTACCCAGCGATCCTTTGTAGAGAAATTTCTTTTAATCCTCTGTTTGTAAGACTCGACATTATGATGGTTTGCCTCTTCGTTTATTATTCTTTAAGCCTTGCCAGTATAAAGTATCGCTGAATATTTCAGTATTGTTTAATGCTAGTTTTAAACCAGACATTTTCCATTAAATGATACTTGCATTACAATACAAAATATAAAGTGTTAGTTGTACTATTGTGTATTCTGTGTTTTTTTTTAAGAATATAATTATTTATTTGCAGTAAATAGGGTAGGTATTTTACAATAATGTTGGTCGTTATTTGTTAAGTGCTTAAAACCTATTTAGCCATATGAGATAGCATGCAAATATTTCTTCCGGTTCTAGACAGAACTGCGATGTGTTCTCGTATTCTACTCACTAGCTGGCTCATAATAATAATAATAATACTAACCAAATTCCAAAACAATTCCGTTTTCAAACCACAATACTATTCAGAAATTATAATTAGTAAATTTGTTGTATCGAATCGAAGAACGGACGAAGATAAAAGCGGACTACAGTACTTATGGCCAAATACTCAAACGAATCCTAAAGTTAAGGCCACCTTAAATACAAAAAAGTTGTCAGATTTGACAGAAACTCTATGAAACTGACAGCTTCTTTACAGTTAAGGAGGCCTTAACTTAAAGATTTTACTTAAAAAGCCTTTGAGTATTCGGCCATTACTCGCGCTAATTCTGGACGATAAAACAAAAACCGTTACGTTGTCATTTAAGTTATACTAATTATTACAAAGATAGATATTTGTATTTTTTTAAATCATAAATCATAATCATTTATTTCCCAGAATATGGTAGTATACATTGGTGACATAATATGAAGATAAGATCTGCATATTCTGCTGCCGTAATTAGCGCCATGGCAGATTTAAAGAACTTCAGACAATATTATAGACTCATGACTTTTTATTACAATAACTCGCTTGGTAAATTAAACAATAGTGTTCATTTTGGAAAATAATTAAAGTCATTTATAGAGTAACCTAAGAATTTGTGTTGTTATATCTTAAAGGAATCAGGCAACGTTTTTGATGAAAACTCCCAGGTAAGGCGGCTTGACATTTTCCAACCCTTCCAACAGATCGTTTTATTTCAACCAATTTACATAAATCCTTGACAAATTATATTCCTAAACCTTCCTCATTAATCACTCTATCTATTGGAAAAAACCGCATGAAGATCCGTGCAGTAGTTTTCAAGTTTATCGCGAACAGACAGACAGACAGACGAGGTGTAGGACTTTGTTTTATAATATGTAGTGATTTTAGGTACCTTACAATCTTTAGGTTAGCTACAATTCTAACTTAAATTGTCAAAGATTAGCATGCTTTAAAAAAACGAAAATGAGGTTTTCAACTTGTGAAACTTTCAAGACCTTTTATATTATTTACTTTCTAGGCAAAGTTTAGCACTGTCCTATTCATAAAAATGATCTAAAAGCGTTTGTCATAAATAATGGAAGAAAAATATACGTGTGAAAAGGATTTCCAGGAAAAACTGTTTCACAAATGTGTTGACATTGATAAGTGAAGACGTATGCCCGAGGAAATAACTTAATGTTAAGTTTGTTTGGGAGACAAAGAAATATTACACCTTTTTGGGAACTACGCGTTTTGCATAATGATTGCGTGTGGGTATTTTATAGTGCATGTGGGAATAGTAAAGAACCCGTACTTAATGAGGGCTTTTCAAAGTAACTATTTGCCTCACTAGATGGCGTCGATGGAAAGAGAAGTGTCAAAATTGGCTTTTATAAATAAACGGCCTGTACCAAAGAGGAAAGTAAGCGCTCGCTGGCTGACATCTGCCCAAAGAGAAACATTTCAGGGTTACATCTGCATGCCTACATGAGTACTCTTCGAAACTTAGTAAAAAAAATACATTGACACATACATTTTTATCAGCGCCATCTATCGAGCCTACAGTTTTTTTGTAATTTTGAAGAGCTCTCATTATTTGTTTGTACTTTACTCAAGAAAAAGTAGGTATTTACCTTCTCTTATTAGGAAACAAAGAAATTCACAATGAAAACGAATTACCTAAATCGGTTTTATGTAAAATCTACTTCGACGAAGAAAATCTAGTTATTAAATTGCTTAGGTATAGCGAATTTTTGACTTGTGATACTCATACTCATGTTTCATAATATCAATCCTTACTAATATTATAAATGCGAAAGTCCGTTTGTTTGTTTGTTTGTTACGCCTTCACGTCTTAACTATTGAACCGATCATCATGAAATTTTGCATACACGTTGTCAGAGGTACAGAAAAGGACATAGGGTATCTTTCATCCCGAAAAAAAGGATAGTTCCCGAGGGATAGCAAAAAAACCTTTCCACGCAGACGAAGTCGCGGGCGGCCGCTTAGTATTATAAATGCGAAAGTCCGTTCGTTTATTTGTTACGCCTTCACGTCTTAACTATTGAACCGATCATCATGAAATTTTGCGTACACGTTGTCGGGGGTACAGAGAAGGACATAGGGTACCTTTCATCCCGAAAAAAAGTATTGTTCCCGAGGGATAGCAAAAAAACCTTTCCACGCAGACGAAGTCGCGGGCGGCCGCTAGTATATCTATATTATTATCTTTGTAGTCGTCAACTGTATTTGACATGGTAGTTCCCAGCAATAAAGTAAGTAATTTCTATAAAAAAGTAACAATTAAATTGCAACAAAGCTTCAGGCAGCTCCACACATTGATTGATCCCCACGAACGGGGTCAGTTGACATATTAGCTCCGGTAGAGATGGGAAAAGATAGTCAAGATATCGATAGGTATAAAAAGATAAAAAAAATCCGGACAATGAACAAAAAAAACATTTTCTACGATGATCATAATATTTCAATCTTAGCAGTGTTTATGTTATGGCAACGAAACAAAGTCAATAAGAATACATAAAATAAATAACGACTCAAGAAATTATATTGCTTAATACCATAACATTACTGACATTAAGTAATATGCTGGGTTCGGAAGGCAGATAATATAACGTTAAAAAAAACAAAAAATATGTTTGAAAATAGTGTTCGCCATTCCAGATCCGAAAACTAACGTTAATTTATTAGTGAACCTTGACTTGAAAAAATTAATAGGTAATAATTTTGTAGTGTTGCCTATAAAATATAAAACCGGTCAAGAGCGAGTCGGACTCGCGCACCGAGGGTTCCGTACCATCATAATTGCACCATTAAACCACACTGCAGAGTAGAATAATGAAAATAGTATTGCACAGTTTTAGGTCAGCACCATCTCTTGACCGATAGTGGAACTAACGTTAACTTTTTAAATAATTTGATGTTTTCTAAAAAAGTGTGCTATATTGAGACATCATTTTATTTTTTCTGTAATCTTTATATAAACTGCTATCACATAGAATTATTGAATTATTTTCATTATTTCATTCTCTTTGCAAACTTCGGAGATAAGGGACGGTATTTTTTTTTTACATTTTTCCTTATAAATCGAAAACTAAAAATGATTAAAAATGTGCAAACGGCGTTCTTTCATATGATACCCCACATGCCCTAGTAGCTCCACTTCAAATTTTTAAGACCCTTTTTCAGTCCCTGTTGTAAAAAAGATATTTTTTTTTATTTATTTCTTATTTGCATAATAGTTGGGCAAATATCATCTCAAACTATTCTAAATTTCAAGTTGATACTATTAGTAGTTCTCGAGATATCCAGCTGTGACAGACAGACAGACAGACTGAGTCACACCATAAGGGTTCCTTTTTTACCATTTTGGTACGGAACCCTAAAAACATAAAAAACTGCTACTAAACTAATTGAAATAATCATAATTATAAGAACTTTGTAAATTTTGCATGTAAGTGCAGTTAAAAAGGGGGAGAGTAAGAGGGAGAAAGAGGGGGAGAGCAAGAGGAAAAGGGGGGAAGCGCGCTTGGTGGGGACACACTTAATCACGTTAAAACGGCTGATCTGATATTGATGAGATTAAAACATAGGATACTATTTGTCCTGGTTAAAGGTTTCTAAGGATTTATTCGAACACCCACGCGGATGAAGTCACGGGCAGAAGCTAGTTTCTGATGAAAGTGTAGTAAAATTATAAAAAGCATATATAAGTACCTCCTCTACTGAATAAGAAGCGAAGAAACTTATTTTCAAAGTGATATTGCAATATAACAATTGTTAACGCCACAATAAGGCAATAAATAATTCATTTTTATTATTATAATAATATACATAAATACCTATTCAATCTTAATAGATAGTGTGACACGGAGCGACGAAATGCTTCCTATCCTTGTCTTTCTTATGACCCTATCTATTGCTATCTCGCTCCATTTCCGCATCCTTAATGGCAAATGCAGTGAGAAGAAACAAACGCCGGCGCGGCGCCAGTAGCCTGATTGTTGACGTGCGCGCGCGACCGAAAATTAATTACTCATACATTGTCATTATTGTTCCAAATATCGGTGAAAACTCAAAATTATAGTGCCTACGAAATCACAGTGTCCGACAGTGTCCACCAGCTGTTTGGGAGCTCCCGAAACCACTTCGTTCCAGGACTTTTGGTAAGCTGCAAAATTTGCCTTCCATTTTTATTTTCCTTGTTCCTAGCAATTAGCCGCCACTGTGTCACAAAACTAATCATCGAAAAATCTATTAAACTCTTTAAAGCAACCCGCGCCTGCATAATTTGGTCCTATCGTACCGGGATTGAGTTAGATTTTCGAGATTTAGTAATTTTACCATCGCGGTGCTAGACGTAAAAAGATGGCTTCCGAAAAGAAAATGCAAGTATTACAAAATAAATTATCGGCATATTACGGTAGGTTACAAACCATTTACGATCAAATAGCTAAATTGGGGGACGATCCCATTAAAATTGATAATTTTTTAGGAGATGCATTTACGTTAGATACGTTGAGAAATGATTTCCTAAGAACAATTGAGGAGCGGAATGAGGTTCAGCTTTCAATAACTGATGGCCCCACCCCTTCGTATAATTCAGCTATAGCATTTGAGCAATTGTTCGCGAAAATTAAGTACAAAGTGCACCAGTTAACGGCACCAAATACTCAAAAAATGAGTGGTAACGTTGGCGGTGAGGTAGTTAAGTGTGAACATGACAAACCTACTCGTAAATATATTCCCAACATTGAACTTTGTTCGTTTAACGGTGATATTGCGTCCTGGCCTATTTTTTACGAGTCTTTTCGTACCACCATACATGAAAAGTCGGATCTCACTGATGGGAATAAAATTCAATTCTTGATGGGGAAATTACAGGGGAAAGCTCTAGCCATTTGTCAGGGTATTCTTCCTACCGCCGAAAACTATACGGTTATTTGGAATAATTTAGTAAAGAAATATAATGACAAGCGGGTACTTGCCGCGACCTACTTAGAACGATTGTTAAACCTACCTACTGTGTCACATAATTCACCTACTCAGTTAGAGGAATTTATTGATAAATTCTCGGCTCTGTATTTAGCTTTAAAACAATTAGATTTCGAGAATTTAGAAGACTTCATTTTCGTTTATATTGCCAGTAAGAAAATAAATACGGAAACGTATGAAGCATTCGAGTATAAATTCGAAAAATCCGAAACCTTTCCGAAATGTAACGATTTTATTGATTTCGTGAAAGATCATGTTCGAGTTAAATTGCGTACGCGAGGTGTGGGTAGTTATTCCGTAGGTACGCCGGCGAAGGGCAGTACTCAAGGTCGTAAAAATAGCTCGTCGCCATCAACTGCGATGTCGGGAGGTTACTCAAATTCACGCAATGCTAATAATAGTAATGTGAAAACATTTGTTAACATACAGGAGCGCAATAACTGTTTATGTTGTGGGAAAAATGATCATTCGCATGTTTCCCAATGTGCTAAATTCCTGTCAATGATCCCTAATGATCGTTATAAATTTATTAAAAGTAATAAAATGTGTGTTAATTGCTTACATAGTACTCACACGATTCTTAATTGTAAGTCAACAAATGAACGGTGTAATGAGTGCGCTAAGAGACATAATAGCTTGCTTCATTTCCCAAAACCTACTGAGTCCGGCCCTGCCGATGCCGCGGTAGGAGTAGCTCTCTGCGCGGCCGTAAACGACGGCATTAGTCGGGACGAGGAGGGCATGCAGACGGTGTCTTGTCCATCGACGACCGTGTTACTAGGGACGGCGCAGTGTCACGTGCTCGACGCGACCGGGAACATATGGGCAATTAGAGCGTTAATCGATAGCGCGTCTCAAAGGGACTTAATTACAACGGAGTGTTGCAAACGTTTAAATTTAAAAATATCTGAGTCGCATAATAAATATGTGTCAGGTGTAGGGGACGTCAATAGTCCTATTGTAGGGACGACCTGCCTGACCATCCGTTCGCGAATAAATGATTCGGTCAGATATACGATTCAACCTGTGGTCGTGAATAATATTACTAGTGAACTACCGATCGCGAAAGTGAACACGGCTCGGTTAAATTATTTAAATAACATTATTTTAGCGGATTGTAATTATCATACTCCGGGTAGTATCGACTTGATTATAGGTGGCGATTTGTTCGCGCGCATTCTGCGTCCGGATACAATATCACGTGACGCCGGTGAGCCCGTCGCTGTCGAGACCTCATTAGGTTATATAATTATAGGTCAAGCTCCCGTTATTGAACCCGTGTGTAATACCATCCATACGCTTTTCACTTTAGATGAACTGGTCGAAAATCGCCTGAATCGATTTTTTGAGTTGGAGGAGGTACCGAATGTACTTTGCCTATCTAAAGACGATGAAAATTGTGAGAAATATTATAACGAAACTACGCGTCGTACGTCGAATGGACAATATGTAGTGTCGTTACCATTTAAATGTGAACCGTCACTTTTAGGCGATTCAATGCGGTCGGCTGAGCGTAGGTATTTAACATTGGAGCGTAAATTATTGGCTCATCAATCGTTAAAGGAACAATATGATTCCGTATTTTCAGAATATTTACAAAAGGGTTATATGCGTCCGGTTGGTACTATTAGTGAGGTAGGTTATAATATTGATCAATACGTAATTCCTCATCATGCCGTAGTACGTCATGATAAAAGTACCACCAAGTTGCGCGTGGTGTTAGATGCCAGCAATACTACCAGTTCCGGAAAATCGTTAAATGATTTATTGTACACTGGTCCTAATTTACAAAATAATATTTTTGATATTATTTTGAAGTTCCGTTTATTACCTATCGCGATAAGCGCTGATATAAGACAAATGTACTTAAGAATTCATGTCGATAATGATGATTTAAAATATCAACGAATATTATATCGATTCAACTCTAATGAACCGTTAATCGTTTACGAAATAACTCGAGTGCCGTTCGGTCTGCGTTGTAGTCCGTACCTAGCTATGCGTACCGTGCGTCGGTTAGTAGAGGACGAGCGGGACAAGTACCCCGCGGCCGCCGCGGTAGCCGAGACTGAGCTATACATGGACGATCTGGCTACAAGTTGTCAATCGGATAAAAGGGCGATCGACCTTGCGACCCAACTTATAAAGTTATTCGAAACGGCCGGTTTTGAGTTAGTTAAATTCGCTAGTAACTCGCGGAAAGTAATGTCTAGTATTCCATCGACGCATCGTGTTAGTGAAGCGGTCGAGTTCAGCCCCGACAATCAATTAAAGGTTTTAGGGCTTTTATGGCTACCCGCGGAGGACGTTTTCACTTTTATTATTAACATACAACCTCAAGAGTGTACAAAGCGCAAAATACTGTCCACGATTGCTCGGCTGTGGGACGTTATGGGCTATGTGGCTCCAGTGACGCTTTTAGCTAAATTAATAATTAAATCTTTATGGGAAAATAATGTCAAGTGGGACGAATCCCCGCCCTCGAATATAATTTCATTGTGGCAAACTATAGAATCGGAACTTCACCTTTTACAATATATTAAATTACCACGACACGTAAGCGTAAATAATAATGATTGTGTTATATCAATAATAGGCTTTGCGGACGCCTCAGAACGAGCGTACGGTGGTGTGGTATATTTACATGTTTATTTTCCTAACGATAATCGTTCGGTAATGAATTTATTATGTGCTAAGTCCAGAGTTGCCCCCTCTAAAACGGTAGTTACGCTCGCTAGAATGGAATTGTGTGCTAATGTTATACTAGCTAAGTTAATGCGTATAGTTCTAAATAACTATTCGTCGCGGTGTAAGATAACAAACACGTTCGCGTTTACAGATAGTAAGGTAGCACTCGCGTGGATAGTTTCTAATCCTAATCGATGGCAAACTTTTGTCGCAAATAGGGTTGCCATGATTCAGAATGACTTACACCCTCGGCATTTTCGTCATATTAGTGGAAAGGACAATCCCGCGGATTGTTTATCTAGGGGTCTCACTCCTTCTCAGTTAATCGAACATCCACTTTGGTTTCACGGACCGCCATATGCGCAACTACCCGTCTCCGACTGGCCGATATTAGAAGTTGATACAACTGATTTTAACGATTTAAATTTACCTGAGGAGAAAGTTAATGTCCTTAGTGCTACAATTAAGGCTCCTAGTACCTTACCTATTTTTTACGAATTAGCTACTCGTGTCTCTTCGTGGCATAAATTACTCCGAATAGTAATATATGTTCTTCGGTTCATTAAGAAATTACCGAAACAATTTAGTGTTTCGCATTTAGACATTGCGGAAGAAATGGTCATTAAAGACTTACAATTAGTGTACTTCCCAAGTGAAATAAAAACTGCCCAAAATGGTGGTAAGCTACCGCCGTCCTTATTAAAATTAAATGCCTTTTTACGCGACGGTATACTTCGTGTGGGTGGAAGGTTGCGTAATTCCGATTTAGATTACGATAGTAAACACCCTATATTGCTTCCTAGCAAGGATCACATAGTCAATTTAATTATTGACTATTATCATCGTCGGTACCTTCATACTGGTCCTCAATTATTAATGTCATTAATAAGACAAAAATATTGGATTTTGTCCGCGCGTAATATCGTTCGTAAGCGAGTACAAAATTGCGTCACGTGCTTCAAAGCTAACCCTAAGCCCGCGACACCGCCGCTGATGGCAGATTTACCCGCCTACAGAGTACAACAAGCTAAAGCATTTGGCTGCACCGGCTTAGACTACTGTGGACCGCTCGCAGTGCTGCCCTACCGGCGCAGAGGAGTACATAGTATTAAGGCGTATTTATGCTTATTCATATGTCTGGCTACTAAAGCCGTTCATTTGGAACTCGCTTCAGATTTGTCTACGGACGCTTTTTTAAATGCTTTTAAAAGATTCATATCGCGTCGCGGCCCCATCTCGACTCTTTACTCGGATAACGGCACCAATTTCATAGGAGCCAATTCCTACTTAAATAATATGTATCGCTTGTTAGATTCCGAGCAGTATAAGGATAAATTCGCTAATGAATTAAGAGATAACCACATTGAGTGGAAATTTAATCCAGCGTCCGCCCCCCACTTCGGTGGTATTTGGGAGGGTAACATTAGGAGTGTTAAAAGTCACCTGTCAAAAATTGTAGGGACTCAATTATTAACTTTCGAAGAGATGACAACTGTTATCGCTCAGATTGAGGCTATTCTCAATTCAAGGCCACTATCTGTACTTAGTAGTGATCCTTCAGAGCCTCAGGCGCTCACACCCGCTCATTTTCTGGTCATGACGCCCTTAAAATCCCTGCCATCCGAAGATGTCAGCACGGAAAAGATAACGCTATTACAGCGAAAACGCATTGTTGATCACCTCGTGCAATGTTTTTGGAAGCGGTGGAAGGTGGAATACCTTAACACATTGCAAACTAGAGCGAAGTGGCTTACACCGAGCTCTCCCGTGCGCGAGGGCACTATTGTCTTACTGCAATCAGAAAATAGTGCACCCCTAAATTGGCCGTTAGGCATAATCGAACGTACTTTTCCTGGGAGGGACGGAATATCCCGCGTCGTCGACGTTAGAACTAAGTCCGGTGTATATCGCAGACCGGTTGTGAAGGTCATTCCGCTTCCCAATCAATAATTTAACTTAATTTTCATACAGTCCACTTCTTATTAATATTAAACAAATAAAATACTTAATAAAATTAAAATAATTAAATCAATAAGCTAATCTAAGTCTAAAGTTCTAATAGCTATGTATACCTAGTAGTTTTAGGTTAAGTTCGAAGGATTACATCCTGTCAACCCGGGGGGGATGTAAACGCCACAATAAGGCAATAAATAATTCATTTTTATTATTATAATAATATACATAAATACCTATTCAATCTTAATAGATAGTGTGACACGGAGCGACGAAATGCTTCCTATCCTTGTCTTTCTTATGACCCTATCTATTGCTATCTCGCTCCATTTCCGCATCCTTAATGGCAAATGCAGTGAGAAGAAACAAACGCCGGCGCGGCGCCAGTAGCCTGATTGTTGACGTGCGCGCGCGACCGAAAATTAATTACTCATACATTGTCATTATTGTTCCAAATATCGGTGAAAACTCAAAATTATAGTGCCTACGAAATCACAGTGTCCGACAGTGTCCACCAGCTGTTTGGGAGCTCCCGAAACCACTTCGTTCCAGGACTTTTGGTAAGCTGCAAAATTTGCCTTCCATTTTTATTTTCCTTGTTCCTAGCAATTAGCCGCCACTGTGTCACAAAACTAATCATCGAAAAATCTATTAAACTCTTTAAAGCAACCCGCGCCTGCAACAATATTACTTTTGTATTATTAACATTCAAAATGTAATATGAATTTCAACTGATTGAATCTAGAGCCTTATTATGCAGCTAAACATCTGTTACGATTGCTTTCAATATGACAATTTGTGTACATCCATCACTGGCTTACAGACAATCGTCTATGAAACTTGTATTTCTTCAGTAATGGATGTTACAGCACAAAATATATCTGTTACAGTTTACGTGAAACTGATTATAATGTGAAGTTACAAATACAGTAAGAACTTTGTATTTTAATGGGAACAGTATGGGAATGGGAACTATTATTAAAGTGGAACATATGGTCCAAACGCAAAATCTACTGTAACATAGGTAGTACAAAATTTCACTAAAGTGTTTTGTAATACTCTTAAAAAGCCAAATAATAAAACCTTAGAAAATTTTAAAACCACCACAGGGTTGACAAAAGATGGTTATTTTGTATTTAGACAAAGATAGTCTATTGTCTAACTTTGATAATAGATCCAATTAGGGCAACACCATTTTGATCTAGGGTTGCCAGTATGCAGTTTTTCAATAAATGTACACACCATAGATCTGTCCATGTTACTTACATCATTTAAGTCATTTACATGACTGAAAATGTTCAGTAATAAAATATTACTTGAAGTAATGACTTTACATATCACACTAACATTTGATAAAACCGGTCAAGAGCGAGTCCGACTCGCGCACCGAGGGTTCCGTACCATCATATTTGCACCATTAAACCACACTGCAAAGTAGAAAAATAAAATTAGTATTGCAGTTTTAGGTCAGCGCCATCTCTCGACCGATAGTGGATTAGTTAACTTTTCTAGAAATTTGATGATTTCTAAAAAAGTGTGTAATCTTTATATAAACTGCTATCACATAAAATTATTTCAGATTTTTCTCTTTGCAAACTCCGTAGATAAGGGGGGGGGGGGACGGTATTTTTTTTTACATTTTTCATCATCAGTTGAAAAACTATGCGACCTAAAGAAAAAAAGTGATTAAAAACGTGCAAACGGAGCTCTTTCATATGATACCACACATGCCCTAGTAGCCCCACTTCAAAATTTTAAGACCCCTTTTCAGTCCCTGTTGTAAAAAATATATTTATTTTTTAATTATTTCTTATTTGAAAAATAGTTGGGCAAATGTCATCTTAAACCATTCCAAATTTCAAGTTGATACCATTAGTAGTTCTCGAGATATACAGCTGTGACAGACAGACAGACTGAGTCACACCATAAGGGTTCCTTTTTTACCATTTTGGTACGGAACCCTAAAAACTGATCGTTAGTGATACCTATGGTTCAATGTTGCATTATGTCGTAGGATATTCGTACAAATCGGATCTTTACAAAAATCTTAGTATGATTGCAAAATACCAGAAAATTAGAATCTGAGCTGATTTTTGCAATCGTCCGAGTAATTTATGTTTAGGATTTTTAATTACAGCGTATCTTAGGTAAATCGCTAATGATCATAATTTTGCCCGCTCTGATTCGCTGACGTCAACGTTATGGACTGATGGTTGCTCTGATTGGCTAACGCCTATAAGAGTGGTCATGTTTTAACTAATCAGACCTTAGATTATCCGATCAGTATTCAAGTCTGCAAGTGTCTTAAACATACTGGGATTTTTACAAAGATCCTAAAAATTGCTCGGATGATCAATTTTTAGGATAAACGGATAAATGGAATCTAAGATAGGTATCTTAGACTCTATTTATCCGGTCCTTTACAATTGACCTAGGATTTTTGCCAAGATCCGGTTTATACTATTATCCTACGTCATCTATATTTCATAGCTTATGACTGAACAGCTACTACTGAAACCGATGACCGTACTCAAAGTAAAGGTTGGCAATAAACGATTTTAAAATTGCTTGCCGGTGGCAAGTCAAACAAATCGATTGGCTCACAGGAAATCAGGTCAGTTGACGCGATATTATACTCTTAGAGATGGGCTAAATATCGATATTTTTTTTTGTTATTTTTTGTTTTCACAATGAAACGACCGAGTGCAGTTGCTGGTACCCGCGTTTCATCTGGATGAAAGCTGAAAATCGGTGTTTTGTCGAAAGGCAATCTAGGAATCTATATAGGAATCGGTCCTATCAGATTGGAGGAAAAATTCCCACACCAAGCGGACCCTTCTTAATGCTGTACACACATGCATGCCTTCTTCTAGTACTCTTTTGTAATATTATGTTAAAAATGACAATAATGTTTGTCCTTTTCTTATGTTATTTGTGTGAATGTGTTTGTTAACTATTTTTATAAAGGCAATAGGCTTCTTACGAATACCAATTGTTGGAAAGTTCACTAGTTTTTACTATAGTTACTAAGGAAACTATACACAGAATATTGATTGAACATTAAGGCGCAGATTTTGTTATACCTTCCTGTCTAAATATGAAGATAATCTGGGGTTTCAAATTCAACGTTGTCAGTTAAGTCACAACCTTAAGTCAATTTCAGGAAACTTACTTAACCTTAAAATCAAATAAATAAGCAGATAATTTGGAAAAAGCCTGTAGAGGAAAAAACTGTTTAGTCATAAAAATAAAAGTGTTTTTTTATTATTTCGTTTCGACACAATACTGTCCTATCTCTTAAGCCCTATTCAACGTCCAGTTAAGGTGTTAAAACAGTTCAGAGTAAACCTTTGAAGTAGGTAATACAAAACAGCTAAAGATACCCTCGCTCACCGCTTCCATTTCCCACCTATCGAGGGTAAATGGGAATTTCGCTGCCATTTCCGCCGGAAACCGGTAGGTACACCGGTCTAAGCGGGAACCGGAAGATTTCACCGAGTCTTATAGTGTTTTAAGGAAGGCTTAATGCAGGGGTCAAACCTGTAGTTTAGGGTATCCTTACTAATATTTAAATGCGGAAGTAAGTTTGTTTGTTTGCTTGTCTCACTTTTACGGCTTCCCAGTCAACCGATTATCATGAAATTTTCAATTTGTGTTAAATTTTAAGTTGTGAGTCTAAAAATCGTAGATTTCGTTTGCGAGCTGTAGGCTTTAATAACCCTCCGCCAATTTGAAATCTTTCAAAAAACTGAATTGACAAAAAATATAACTATCGACACTGCTCACAAAACACGAGAATCG